>JAAALK010000283.1:113487819-113955263 GCA_019279435.1 Zizania palustris | reverse complement strand
GCCACCCAGAGGGATATCGAGTTCAGGATCGACTTGGTGCCCGGAACCACCCCTATTTACAAGCGACCATACCGGATGGCCGCTAACAAATTAGCTGAGATGAAGCAGCAGTTGGAGGATCTCGAGAAGAAAGGCTACATCAGACCTAGCACATCGCCATGGGGTGCCCCCGTCATCTTCGTCGAGAAGAAAGAAGACAAGGCAAAGCGTATGTGTGTGGATTACCGTGCTTTGAATGAAGTAACCATCAAAAATAAGTACCCGTTGCCTCGGATCGACGATCTCTTCGACTAGCTAAAAGGAGCTACAGTATTCTCGAAGATCGACCTGCGTTCCGGATATCATCAGTTAAGGATCCGAGAAGAA
Organism: Zizania palustris; assembly: GCA_019279435.1. NCBI lineage: Eukaryota > Viridiplantae > Streptophyta > Magnoliopsida > Poales > Poaceae > Zizania > Zizania palustris. The sequence continues at coordinate 113,954,897 of JAAALK010000283.1, read as the reverse complement.
GATATACCCAAGACTGCCTTTACTACCCGTTATGGATTGTACGAGTGCACAGTTATGTCTTTTGGATTGACCAACGCCCCGACATTCTTCATGAATATGATGAATAAGGTGTTCATGGAATATTTGGATAAGTTCATCATAGTCTTCATAGACGACATTCTCATTTATTCCAAGGACCAGAAAGAGCACGAGGCTCACCTCCGGTTAACCTTAGGAAAGCTAAGGGAACACCAATTGTATGCCAAGTACAGCAAATGCAAGTTTTGGACGGCAGAAGTAAAATTCCTTGGACACATCAACTCTGCGCAAGGAATCGCAGTAGACCCTGCCACCGTAGAAGCAGTTACGGATTGGCTGCCACCCACGAATGTATCGGAGATACGAAGTTTTCTGGGATTGGCCGGATATTATCGGAGATTCATTGAGAATTTTTCTAAGATAGCCAAGCCAATGACCAAGTTGTTGCAGAAAGGAGAGAAGTTTGAATGGACTCCTGAATGCGAGGAAAGTTTCCGCACTCTCAAGACCCGTTTGGTATCTGCACCCATACTAACCCTACCCGATATCTGTAAGGACTTCCATGTCTATTGCGACGCATCTCGCCAAGGATTTGGATGTGTTCTTATGCAAGACGGAAAAGTTATCTCTTATGCCTCCCGTCAGTTGAGACCTCATGAGTTGAACTACCCAACCCATGATTTGGAATTAGCCGCTGTAGTACATGCCCTTAAGATTTGGAGGCACTATTTGGTTGGCAATCGCTGTGAGATCTTTACGGATCACAAGAGCTTGAAGTACATCTTCACACAGCTAGATCTCAATCTGCGGCAAAGATGATGGTTGGAACTAATAAAGGACTATGACTTAGGTATTCACTACCACCCCGGAAAAGCAAATGTGGTAGCTGATGCATTAAGTCGCAAGGGATATTGCACCGCCATGATGATTCAAGAACACGCAACCTTGTTATGCAGAGAGATGGAAAAGTTAAATCTTGGATTAACCACGGGAGCATATCTAGCCACCTTGGAGACTCAACCGGTCTTGTTCGAACAAATCCGCGAAGCTCAATTGGAAGACCCGGATATAGCTGCCATTAGGAAGAACATGAGGCAAGGAAAAGCCCTCGGATTTTCAGAGGACGAAAACGGCACCATATGGTTTGGAACCCGGATATGTGTACCGGATAAGCCAGAGATAAAGACCCTTATCTTGAGAGAAGCCCACGAGACATTGTATTCCATTCATCCCGGCAGTACCAAGATGTACCAGGACCTAAAGGAACGTTATTGGTGGGTCAGCATGAAAAGAGAGATTGCCCAGTTCGTCGCCGAGTGTGACACCTGTAGAAGAGTAAAGGCTGAACATCAGAGGCCTGCAGGATTGTTACAACTACTTAAAGTGCCTGAATGGAAGTGGGAAGAGATCGGTATGGATTTCATCACCGGATTACCAAAGACCCAACTTGGGTATGATTCTATTTGGGTGATCATCGATCGGCTTACGAAAGTAGCCCATTTTATAGCCGTCAAGACAACCTTTAGTGGCCCTAAGCTGGCAGAACTATACATGGCCCGGATCGTATGTCTTCATGGAGTACCCAAGAAGATAGTATCCGACAGAGGAAGTCAGTTTACCTCTCGTTTCTGGAAGAACCTTCAAGAGGAGATGGGCACGAGATTGAATTTCAGTACCGCCTACCACCCTCAGACAGATGGACAAACAGAGAGGGTAAATCAGATATTGGAGGATATGCTTAGAGCATGTGTCTTGGATTTTCGAGCCACTTGGGACAAGAGCTTGCCGTACGCTGAGTTTTCGTACAACAACAGCTATCAAGCCAGTCTTCAGATGTCCCCTTTTGAAGCCCTATATGGACGTAAGTGCAGGACGCCTCTACTTTGGGACCAAACCGGTGAATCCCAAGTATTCGGAACAGACATTCTTCGTGAAGCTGAAGAGAAGGTACGGATCATTAGAGACGGACTCAAGACGGCCCAATCCCGACAGAAGAGCTACGCAGACAATCGTCACCGAGACCTAGCCTTCGAAGAAGGAGATCATGTTTACCTTCGAGTTACGCCTCTCCGTGGTACTCAACGGTTTAACATGAGAGGAAAGTTGGCCCCTCGATATGTTGGACCATTCCCCGTTGTTCGACGCCAAGGCGAAGTTGCATATCAGTTGGAACTACCACCCTCATTGGCTGGAGTACATGACGTATTTCACGTATCCCAACTAAAGAAGTGTCTCCGCGTCCCCACAGAGCAAGTGGATCTTCAGCAGTTGGATGTTCAAGAGGATCTGACCTATGTGGAAAAGCCGGTCAAGATATTGGAAGTCAAAGAAAGGATCACCAGGAGTCGGGTCATCCACTTCTGCAAAGTACAGTGGAGCAATCATCCTGTAGAAGAAGCTACATGGGAAAAAGAAGATGAACTCAAGGCACAACATCCTGAGCTATTCGAGGCATTGATCCGAATCTCGAGGACGAGATTCTCTGTAAGGGGGATAGGATTGTAACACCCCAAGGAATAAAAACAAATAAAATAAAAGAAAATTATTATTTCTGGATTTATTTATTAAAGGAAAATCATAAAAGAACCCAAATAAAGCCAAACAGGGAGAAATACTCAAAATTTGGACCTGGAAATTTTATGAGATGAACTAGAGGCCAAACCATCAGCCACTGACATGTGGGACCCGCCTGTCGGCGCTCGCGTCCCCTCTCTCCTCCCGCCCGCGCTCCGCCTGGCCCGCCCGTCAGTCTCACATGCGCCGCATTCACCCGCTGATCGCTTGGTCCCGCATGTCGGCGCCCTCCTCCCCGCACTCGCACACCGAGGAAAAAAGGGAACCTCGCCGGAGATGGAAATAAACCTTCGGGTTTCCCCGGTTTAACCTTCCATCCTCGCCGCCGGTGACCCCTATAAATACCCCTCGCCCTCGCCGCCCTCTGCCCACACCGTAGCTGCCTTAGCCGAGCAAGAACAGAACGCCCCGTTCCCAAATCTCGGGCTCCCTCTATGCCTCGACCCCGGAAAGCCCTCGTCGTCGATCCCAGACCCCATTGCCCTAGCCACCGCCACCAGAGTGACCATCGACGACTGCCCGTCCTCGGCCACATCTCCGTTGGCCGTGAACGCCGCCGGATCGCCGTTGCCGTCGACCACCCGAACGCCCTGCTTCATCTACCCTCGCCGCCGGCCGCCGTCCGTCGCCCTCCGTCGCCGCCGGAGGTATCATCGTGATCGCCATCCTCTCATCTTTCCATTTTCGCCATGAGCTAGACGCCTAGGCGCTCGCCGCCGCCGCTGCCATCGCGCCCGAGCCCGCCGTCGCCGGAGACGAAGGGTAGTTACCCCCTCCGACACGTGTCGTGCCGTACGGGCTCTCGGCCGCTGGATCTGCGGTGGACGGCTAGGATTAGATCCCCTGTTGACTTAATCTAGGGCGTCCATCGGGTCAAAGCGGTATCGCACGCTCACGGCCGTTGATCGTAACTTAAAACCCCGAAGCGATCTGGTGCGTCCACGCGTACCCGTTCGCCACGTTTTAATATGGACCGTCCATTCTCATTTAAACCTCCCGCCTCGCGCCTGGCCACCGGATTTGGATCCAACGAATCTGGTTGATCCGGTTCACGCGCACAGTGGCGCGGTCCACCGTGGGCCAGGCTCACCGTGGACCAGAACCCATTTTCTGGTTTTAAATAAAATTCAGAAAATAGTTTAAACTTCTAAAATTCATATCTTGCTCAATTTAACTCCAAATTTCACCATTCAAATTTTGTAAATTCATAATAATATTCTCTACACATTAATGCCATAAAAACAGTATGTTACTGTTACCCAAAATATTCTTAATAAATAAATGAATAAAAACCCCTTAGGATTAAAATTAATAATACAGAAAATAAATTAGGAAAAATCATAAAAAGTTAAACTATACTGTTTTATGCAAAAACTCAGAATAGTAAAATGTTACTTCACATAAAAACACCCACAATTTTGTATGTTCCTTTATTTGGTGGATTTTATCTGTTTATTGAATGTATTATTTATTTTTCCATATCGAGAAGACTACGAGTTCATCGAGGAGCAGGAGTTCTACCCCGAGGTTCCACCTTCACCCTTTGCTGAGCAAGGCAAGTCATCGACCCTTCTGTGGAAACAGTTGATCATAATTGATCCCATGTTTCAATAAGTTAAACGCTATAACCCATAGGTTAATATTGCATTAGTCCAATAATCAAGCCTTACACTTATATTTATTAGATCCCCGTCCTTGTGTGCAAACCCAAGCCATGCTTATTGAGCCTTAACTCCTTGTCACTCTACTATCAAAATATTAGGTAGTGCCCAATGTACCGGCACAACTGCTATAGGTTAAAAAGAATGAGTCGTAGATAGCTGGATTCTGTATATGAGTTTCCCCGTTATTCTTGTCTCTGGACTCTGTTGGAGTTGGCTAAGTTATAAGTATGGTGGGTTCCGGGTGCAAGCTCGGGCACTGGTTTGTCGCACCCGGGGCACTATAAGGACCGGTCTGCGGGATCTGTTGCAAAGCACTTCCGTACCAACCACAAGTCTAATGGGTAAGTCCTAACTGGAAGTATGGAATACTCCGGCTCGATGCACCATAGAGGAGGGGGCAAGGGGCTAGCCTGTGGGCGACTTGTACCGACGAGGCTCAAGGGGGGGTATGGTGGGGCTCCGATGCGTCGGGACACCATATGAAACCCATAAGAGGGTGCTGTTGAGTCGGGGAGGACTATATGGAAGGTTTTGGCACGAGTTCCCGTGAAATGGGTCATCTCGTTACACTTTGGTGTAAGTGATGAGTGCGTGCCTTGTGGGTACAGTGGTACATCTCTGATCAGAGTAATTAAATCTTTTCGAAAAGCCAAGCCCACGGTCAAGGGCGGGTTGTGTGACTACTCGCAGTTAGTTTACAATTGTTTGAATGGACGAGTTATTCATGGCACGTAAGGACTGTTGAGCGAGGTGGGGCTGACTGTACCCCTCGAGTTAGAAGATGATGATGCACACACACATGTTTACTTTTCCGTACTAATAAATTGCTCACATTTAAAGCTTTACAATTATGCTGCTTCCGCAAAACTAGCCACTATCTCCCTTGTTATTACCTTGCATAATATTTGCATTCGGTGGCTTGCTGAGTACATCTGTACTCACCCCGTTGACTTACAACATCAGAGCCCGTCTACTACGAGGAGGATGCAGGTCTGGAGTAGCGACCCAGTCAAGGCGAGACTGGAAGGAGGCGTTCATCTAGGACCCTTATTTTATTAGTTTCTCTTCACTTTTATTCACTTTTGTATTAATGCGGTCTACGAACCGTGAATGATTGCCCGTATTGTACGTGGTCGCATGATGAACGTCTTGTTTTATTGATTTTCTATGGAATTTCAATAAAGTCCTGATTTATTAAATAGGGGCGCGACAAGATGGTATCAAAGCCGACTTGACTGTAGGAAGCCAAACAGACATGACCTTAGGACATATACTTACTATATTTTCTTACGAACACTACTTATCCTCTCATCTTCCGAGATTTTCACAAAAAATTTCTCTCTTTTGTAGATGCCGGTCCGTACCATGAGTGGGAACCTTCGTGATGAGGCCGGATTCATCCGCGAGCTGCGCATGCTCGTCGGTTTCCTCGGATTTGAGCATCAGCCGATGTACCATGGAGTCTTCCCCGACGAGGAAGAAAGCTTCTGCGAGGTCACCGTCGTCATCCAGCCCTCCCCTCAGATAGCTCACACCTATCGTGGAGGAGGACCTACCTTCTTGGTTGCCAGCCAGCGCACCGCCCTCTAGGCACTCACAGAGCTCCGGATGATCTATGACGGTGAGCTCTACCACACGGACTTTCGCTTCATGCCTCTTCGCACTCTAGGGAGTACCCACAACGTCTTCATCAGCACCCTCTCCCAGCGTCATTCCGCGATTGGGCATACCATGCGCTTATTGGAGGCCATGGATGATCTTCATTACGAGGCACTACAGGACGGCAATGGACAGCGCGACATGATTAGTTTTTACCGACAGTCTTCTGAGGATCTGAACCGCAAGAACGGAGATCTTCGTCACCGTATCCAGCAGGGACATCGCTTGGCAGCCGAGGCAGAGGAGTTGCGGCGTCAGAATGAGCTCCTTCGGCAGCATGTCGCCACCAACCCACAGCTCCGTTACCAGATCGAAGAATTAAAGAAGGACATTGAGGAGATCGCGCCTCTTCCGCCTCGCAGGAAGAAACCCCTTCGGATCCCTACTGTGAGGCCCAAGAGGATCTCCCGCAGTGCACCACCCGCCGGACCATCCAGCTCTTCGACCCCGACCGTCTCCCACGAGCCTGAGATTGAGCCGTCCCCCGAGCTACCGTAGACGTAGTCTTACGGTTGATTGTTTTTCATTTTTGCTTGCTTGTATTACCATTCATGTCAAAATATAAGGCATGAATGAAAGAATAAATAAATGTAACCGCAAGAACGGTACCTTTTTAAATAAAACATAAAGAGTTCTCTAAAAATAAATGTTGTCTACTTTGAAAACTCCAGGATGACCAACACTCAGGGTTCCGACGCTCCTCAGAATGGAGGAGAGAGTGGCAACTTGCCACAATGGGGAGCCACTGGACAAAGGCAAGCCCCAATCGCTAATCACCCCACAATGGCCGAAATGATGGCCACCCAAAACCAGCTAGTCACTGCTCTGTTGAACCAGATGCAACAACAGCAACAGCAGATGCAGGAGCAGCAGGCACAGTTTTTCCGCCTTCACCAACAGCTCGAGCTGCATCATCACGCTGCCCCAGCTCCCGCTCCCACATCTCAGCTCTCGGAGTTCCTCCGAGTTCGCCCACCGACCTTCTCGAGCACCACCAACCCCATGGAGGCTAGGGATTGGTTGAGGACCATCGAGAAGAAGCTCGATCTTCTAACCTGCACTGAGCTGGAGAAGGTGGCCTTCGCCACCCACCAGCTCCATGGTCCCGCCGCAGAATGGTGGGACAACCTTCGTGAGACTCTACCCGAGGGACACGCCCACACTTGGGTAGAGTTCTCAGCTGCTTTCCGTGCCGCTCACATCCCCGATGGCATTATAGCTCAGAAGCAACAAGAGTTTAGGGACCTGCAGCAGGAGAGCAGGTCCGTAACAGAATATCTGCATGAGTTCAACAGGTTGGCCAGGTACGCACCTGAAGAGGTTCGTACGGATGCGGCCAGGCAAGCCAAGTTCCTTAGGGGACTGAAGGATGAGTTGTCCCTACAACTCATCTCTGGAGATTTCGCCAACTTCCAGAAGTTGGTGAACAAAGCCATCATGTAGGAGACCCAACAAAATAAGGTCGACCTGAAGAAGAAGAGGCTGATTGCCTTCAGGCAGAACCAGGGCATGGCCCAGAGACCCCGCTTTGCTCCACCTCCACCAGCGCAGCAGTACCACCCTCGCCCGGTGTATCGCCCAGCACCACCTGCCACCAATATCGGAGCCGGACAAACTCGCCCCACTCCCGCCGCACCAGCCGCCCCAGCTGCCCCGGCCAAGAAGCCGGAGATTCTGAGAGACAGGCACGGCAAGCCTGTAGTTTGCTTCAACTGCCGCCAGGAGGGGCACTACTCCCATCAGTGCCCTCAGACCAAGCGTACTCAAGGCGTCGCCTCAAACCCCGCCGTCCACGCCAAGGTCAATCACGTCACCGCCGAAGAAGCCCAGGCCACACCAGAAATAGTCATGGGTAAGTTTATGGTTCATTCATCACTTGCAGTGGTATTATTTGACACCGGAGCTACACACTCCTTTATATCAACTGCTTTTGTGGAAAGTAATGCCCTGGACATAAGTGAACTACCCAGACCAGTAATGATAGCTACCCCGGGCAAACAAACCCTCGCCTATTCTTTTAGTCCAAGGGTATGGGTAGATATCCAAGGCACGATATTCTGGGCCGACCCCATTCTAATAGAATGTCAAGGTTTGGATCTCATTCTAGGGATGGATTGGCTAAATAAACGTCAAGGAGTAATAGAATGTGCCCAGAGAAAGGTGACTGTGACTAATGAAGAAAGGACTATCGTCACATTCCAGATGCCAAGCATGAAGGCCGGAAGGACAAGACTACATCAGATTACCTTGGAGGAGATGCCAGTAGTCAGTGAATACCCGGACGTATTCCCAGAGGATTTACCAGGGATGCCACCCAGGAGGGATATCGAGTTCAGGATCGACTTGGTGCCCGGAACCACCCCTATTTACAAGCGACCATACCGGATGGCCGCTAACGAATTAGCTGAGATGAAGCAGCAGTTGGAGGATCTCGAGAAGAAAGGCTACATCAGACCTAGCACATCGCCATGGGGTGCCCCCGTCATCTTCGTCGAGAAGAAAGAAGACAAGGCAAAGCGTATGTGTGTGGATTACCGTGCTTTGAATGAAGTAACCATCAAAAATAAGTACCCGTTGCCTCGGATCGACGATCTCTTCGACTAGCTAAAAGGAGCTACAGTATTCTCGAAGATCGACCTGCGTTCCGGATATCATCAGTTAAGGATCCGAGAAGAAGATATACCCAAGACTGCCTTTACTACCCGTTATGGATTGTACGAGTGCACAGTTATGTCTTTTGGATTGACCAACGCCCCGGCATTCTTCATGAATATGATGAATAAGGTGTTCATGGAATATTTGGATAAGTTCATCATAGTCTTCATAGACGACATTCTCATTTATTCCAAGGACCAGAAAGAGCACGAGGCTCACCTCCGGTTAACCTTAGGAAAGCTAAGGGAACACCAATTGTATGCCAAGTACAGCAAATGCAAGTTTTGGACGGCAGAAGTAAAATTCCTTGGACACATCATCTCTGCGCAAGGAATCGCAGTAGACCCTGCCACCGTAGAAGCAGTTACGGATTGGCTGCCACCCACGAATGTATCGGAGATACAAAGTTTTTTGGGATTGGCCGGATATTATCGGAGATTCATTGAGAATTTTTCTAAGATAGCCAAGCCAATGACCAAGTTGTTGCAGAAAGGAGAGAAGCTTGAATGGACTCCTGAATGCGAGGAAAGTTTCCGCACTCTCAAGACCCGTTTGGTATCTGCACCCATACTAACCCTACCCGATATCTGTAAGGACTTCCATGTCTATTGCGACGCATCTCGCCAAGGATTTGGATGTGTTCTTATGCAAGACGGAAAAGTTATCTCTTATGCCTCCCGTCAGTTGAGACCTCATGAGTTGAACTACCCAACCCATGATTTGGAATTAGCCGCTGTAGTACATGCCCTTAAGATTTGGAGGCACTATTTGGTTGGCAATCGCTGTGAGATCTTTACGGATCACAAGAGCTTGAAGTACATCTTCACACAGCTAGATCTCAATCTGCGGCAAAGATGATGGTTGGAACTAATAAAGGACTATGACTTAGGTATTCACTACCACCCCGGAAAAGCAAATGTGGTAGCTGATGCATTAAGTCGCAAGGGATATTGCACCGCCATGATGATTCAAGAACACGCAACCTTGTTATGTAGAGAGATGGAAAAGTTAAATCTTGGATTAACCACGGGAGCATATCTAGCCACCTTGGAGACTCAACCGGTCTTGTTCGAACAAATCCGCGAAGCTCAATTGGAAGACCCGGATATAGCTGCCATTAGGAAGAACATGAGGCAAGGAAAAGCCCTCGGATTTTCAGAGGACGAAAACGGCACCATATGGTTTGGAACCCGGATATGTGTACCGGATAAGCCAGAGATAAAGACCCTTATCTTGAGAGAAGCCCACGAGACATTGTATTCCATTCATCCCGGCAGTACCAAGATGTACCAGGACCTAAAGGAACGTTATTGGTGGGTCAGCATGAAAAGAGAGATTGCCCAGTTCGTCGCCGAGTGTGACACCTGTAGAAGAGTAAAGGCTGAACATCAGAGGCCTGCAGGATTGTTACAACTACTTAAAGTGCCTGAATGGAAGTGGGAAGAGATCGGTATGGATTTCATCACCGGATTACCAAAGACCCAACTTGGGTATGATTCTATTTGGGTGATCATCGATCGGCTTACGAAAGTAGCCCATTTTATAGCCGTCAAGACAACCTTTAGTGGCCCTAAGCTGGCAGAACTATACATGGCCCGGATCGTATGTCTTCATGGAGTACCCAAGAAGATAGTATCCGACAGAGGAAGTCAGTTTACCTCTCGTTTCTGGAAGAACCTTCAAGAGGAGATGGGCACGAGATTGAATTTCAGTACCGCCTACCACCCTCAGACAGATGGACAAACAGAGAGGGTAAATCAGATATTGGAGGATATGCTTAGAGCATGTGTCTTGGATTTTCGAGCCACTTGGGACAAGAGCTTGCCGTACGCTGAGTTTTCGTACAACAACAGCTATCAAGCCAGTCTTCAGATGTCCCCTTTTGAAGCCCTATATGGACGTAAGTGCAGGACGCCTCTACTTTGGGACCAAACCGGTGAATCCCAAGTATTCGGAACAGACATTCTTCGTGAAGCTGAAGAGAAGGTACGGATCATTAGAGACGGACTCAAGACGGCCCAATCCCGACAGAAGAGCTACGCAGACAATCGTCACCGAGACCTAGCCTTCGAAGAAGGAGATCATGTTTACCTTCGAGTTACGCCTCTCCGTGGTACTCAACGGTTTAACATGAGAGGAAAGTTGGCCCCTCGATATGTTGGACCATTCCCCGTTGTTCGACGCCAAGGCGAAGTTGCATATCAGTTGGAACTACCACCCTCATTGGCTGGAGTACATGATGTATTTCACGTATCCCAACTAAAGAAGTGTCTCCGCGTCCCCACAGAGCAAGTGGATCTTCAGCAGTTGGATGTTCAAGAGGATCTGACCTATGTGGAAAAGCCGGTCAAGATATTGGAAGTCAAAGAAAGGATCACCAGGAGTCGGGTCATCCACTTCTGCAAAGTACAGTGGAGCAATCATCCTGTAGAAGAAGCTACATGGGAAAAAGAAGATGAACTCAAGGCACAACATCCTGAGCTATTCGAGGATTGATCCGAATCTCGAGGACGAGATTCTCTGTAAGGGGGATAGGATTGTAACACCCCAAGGAATAAAAACAAATAAAATAAAAGAAAATTATTATTTCTGGATTTATTTATTAAAGGAAAATCATAAAAGAACCCAAATAAAGCCAAACAGGGAGAAATACTCAAAATTTGGACCTGGAAATTTTATGAGATGAACTAGAGGCCAAACCATCAGCCACTGACATGTGGGACCCGCCTGTCGGCGCTCGCGTCCCCTCTCTCCTCCCGCCCGCGCTCCGCCTGGCCCGCCCGTCAGTCTCACATGTGCCGCATTCACCCGCTGATCGCTTGGTCCCGCATGTCGGCGCCCTAACTCCCCGCACTCGCACACCGAGGAAAAAAGGGAACCTCGCCGGAGATGGAAATAAACCTTCGGGTTTCCCCGGTTTAACCTTCCATCCTCGCCGCCGGTGACCCCTATAAATACCCCTCGCCCTCGCCGCCCTCTGCCCACACCGTAGCTGCCTTAGCCGAGCAAGAACAGAACGCCCCGTTCCCAAATCTCGGGCTCCCTCTATGCCTCGACTCCGGCAAGCCCTCGCCGTCGATCCCAGACCCCATTGCCCTAGCCACCGCCACCAGAGTGACCATCGACGACTGCCCGTCCTCGGCCACATCTCCGTTGGCCGTGAACGCCGCCGGATCGCCGTTGCCGTCGACCACCCGAACGCCCTGCTTCATCTACCCTCGCCGCCGGCCGCCGTCCGTCGCCCTCCATCGCCGCCGGAGGTATCATCGTGATCGCCATCCTCTCATCTTTCCATTTTCGCCATGAGCTAGACACCTAGGCGCTCGCCACCGCCGCTGCCATCGCGCCCGAGCCCGCCGTCGCCGGAGACGAAGGGTAGTTACCCCCTCCGACGCGTGCCGTGCCGTACGGGCTCTCGGCCGCTGGATCTGCGGTGGACGGCTGGGATTAGATCCCCTGTTGACTTAATCTAGGGCGTCCATCGGGTCAAAGCGGTATCGCACGCTCACGGCCGTTGATCGTAACTTAAAACCCCGAAGCGATTTGGTGCGTCCACGCGTACCTGTTCGCCACGTTTTAATATGGACCGTCCATTCTCATTTAAACCTCCCGCCTCGTGCCTGGTCGCCGGATTTGGATCCAACGGATCTGGTTGATCCGGTTCACGCGCACAGTGGTGCGGTCCACCGTGGGCCTGGCTCACCGTGGACCAGAACCCATTTTCTGGTTTTAAATAAAATTCAGAAAATAGTTTAATCTTCTAAAATTCATATCTTGCTCAATTTAACTCCAAATTTCACCATTCAAATTTTGTTAAATTCATAATAATATTCTATACACATTAATGCCATAAAAACAGTATGTTACTGTTACCCAAAATATTCTTAATAAATAAATGAATAAAAACCCCTTAGGATTAAAATTAATAATACAGAAAATAAATTAGGAAAAATCATAAAAAGTTAAACTATACTGTTTTATGCAAAAACTCAGAATAGTAAAATGTTACTTCACATAAAAACAGCCACAATTATGTATGTTCCTTTATTTGGTGGATTTTATCTGTTTATTGAATGTATTATTTATTTTTCCATATCGAGAAGACTACGAGTTCATCGAGGAGCAGGAGTTCTACCCCGAGGTTCCACCTTCACCCTTTGCTGAGCAAGGCAAGTCATCGACCCTTCTGTGGAAACAGTTGATCATAATTGATCCCATGTTTTAATAAGTTAAACGCTATAACCCATAGGTTAATATTGCATTAGTCCAATAATCAAGCCTTACACTTATATTTATTAGATCCCCGTCCTTGTGTGCAAACCCAAGCCATGCTTATTGAGCCTTAACTCCTTGTCACTCTACTATCAAAATATTAGGTAGTGCCCAATGTACCGGCACAACTGCTATAGGTTAAAAAGAATGAGTCGTAGATAGCTGGATTCTGTATATGAGTTTCCCCGTTATTCTCGTCTCTGGACTCTGTTGGAGTTGGCTAAGTTATAAGTATGGTGGGTTCCGGGTGCAAGCTCGGGTACTGGTTTGTCGCACTCGGGGCACTATAAGGACCGGTCTGTGGGATCTGTTGCAAAGCACTTCCGTACCAACCACAAGTCTAATGGGTAAGTCCTAACTGGAAGTATGGAATACTCCGGCTCGATGCACCATAGAGGAGGGGGCAAGGGGCTAGCCTACGGGCGACTTGTACCGACGAGGCTCAAGGGGGGGTATGGTGGGGCTCCGATGCGTCGGGACACCATATGAAACTCATAAGAGGGTGTTGTTGAGTCGGGGAGGACTATATGGAAGGTTTTGGCACGAGTTCCCGTGAAATGGGTCATCTCGTTACACTTTGGTGTAAGTGATGAGTGCGTGCCTTGTGGGTACAGTGGTACATCTCTGATCAGAGTAATTAAATCTTTTCGAAAAGCCGAGCCCACGGTCAAGGGCGGGTTGTGTGACTACTCACAGTTAGTTTACAATTGTTTGAATGGACGAGTTATTCATGGCACGTAAGGACTGTTGAGCGAGGTGGGGCTGACTGTACCCCTCGAGTTAGAAGATGATGATGCACACACACATGTTTACTTTTCCGTACTAATAAATTGCTCACATTTAAAGCTTTACAATTATGCTGCTTCCGCAAAACTAGCCACTATCTCCCTTGTTATTACCTTGCATAATATTTGCATTCGGTGGCTTGCTGAGTACATCTGTACTCACCCCGTTGACTTACAACATCAGAGCCCGTCTACTACGAGGAGGATGCAGGTCTGGAGTAGCGACCCAGTCAAGGCGAGACTGGAAGGAGGCGTTCATCTAGGACCCTTATTTTATTAGTTTGTCTTCACCTTTATTCACTCTTGTATTAATGCGGTCTACGAACCGTGAATGATTGCCCGTATTGTATGTGGTCGCATGATGAACGTCTTGTTTTATTGATTTTCTATGGAATTTCAATAAAGTCCTGATTTATTAAATCGGGGCGCGACACACCCCCCCTCTGGTCGCTACTTTCGGTCCTACAGGCACTACTGACCGAGTTCCGACCGAGGTGCATCCGGAGCCTGTCCAGGCTGTGGTGCGTATAGAGAACTTCGACCCTGCAAAACGGCCTCCGGTAGTCAATGTTATGCCACCTCCGAAGCACGAAGATGGTCAGGATCGAGGAAAAAGAGTAGTCCTCCTCATCTCCGGAGGAGGGACCCTCGGAAGTATGTCGAAGAGGCAGAGAAGAGAATATGTCCAAAAAGTTGGCCATATTGGAACTTCTTCGTCCGCAACTGCTTTGCCTGAATGGTCCCATGTGCCGATATTTTTTTTTGCAGATGATGCAGATGGCATAAAGTTTCCACATGCAGACCCACTTGTCATCACTGCCGACATAGCAGGGACTGAGGTCCGGAGAGTGCTGATCGACGGAGGGAGTTCAGCAGATATTATCTTTGTCCAAGCTTTTGATCAACTTTGCAACTCTAGGAAGCACCTTCTCCCAGCAGCTCGTCCTTTGCAAAGCTTCGTAGGACCCCCTCTTGATGGCCTCAGCCAAATAGTCCTGGAAGTTACTTTCGGAGAGGGGCTACTGGCCAGGACGGAGGAAGTGACTTTTGATGTTGTGGATGCCCCATATGCATACAATGTTATCTTTGGAAGGGGTATGTTGAATCAATTCAGAGCTGTGGCGCATCATAATTATCTGTGTATGAAGATGCCCACACAAGCGGGAGTCCTCATTGTTTTCAGAGATCAGGCCACTTCGCGAAGAGCGGAATACGGTCATGGCCCTTCTCTTGACCCAAGACAGGTGAATAGTGTGCAAGGTAACCCGGAGGACTTTTCTATTCACAGCGAATCTTCGAATAAGTCCTTCCCAAGGCCAAGCCCTAAAGGGGAAATTATAACGAAGGTTATTGTCAAAGACGGCAAGGAACATTCATTTCAGTTTGGCAAGGATTTGCCTCCAGAAGTTGCTACTTCGTTAGAAAAAGTAGTTGAAGAGAATTTAGATGTCTTTGCTTGGTCTGATGAAGACATTACCGGAGTCAGTCGGGATATTATTGAGCATAGTCTACTTGTGAACCCGAAGGCTCGGCCTATTCGGCAAGGACTCCGAAAGCTATCTACGGAAAGGGCTATCCTTGCTAAAGACGAAGTGCAAAAGTTGCTGAAGGCTGGGATTATCAGAGAGGTAGCTCATACGGAGTGGCTAGCCTACCCAGTCTTCGTTAGGAAGAAATCTTCCAGGAAGTGGGGCATGTGTATTAACTTTACATCTTTGAATAAAGCATGCCCCCGTGACCCCTATCCCATGCCTCAAATTGATCAATTGGTTGACTCCACTGCTGGTTCGGAGTTATTAAGCTTTCTTGATGCGTATTCCGGCTATCATCAAATCTGGCTAAAGCGCGAAGATGAAATTAAAACTAGCTTTGTAACTCCTTCGAGAGTCTTCTGTTATGTAAGAATGCCCTTTGGCTTGAGAAATGTCGGGGCAACTTTTTCGAGGTTAATTGCTAAGGACTCTAGGTGATCAAATAGGCCGCAATGTAGAAGCTTATATGGATGACATTGTAATAAAGAGTGCTTTAAAGCACCAACATAGCCTAGACTTAGCAGAAACTTTCAATAGCCTTCGGGCATGTGGAATCCGTCTTAACCCTGAAAAATGTATCTTCGGGGCTCATGCTGGAAAGTTGTTAGGGTATCTAGTTTCAAGTAGAGGGATTGAAGCTAGCCCTACTCAAATAACTGTGCTGCAAAGGATGGCTCCTCCGGAAAATTTGAAGCAAGTACAAAAGCTGACTGGTCATCTTGCAGCACCTAGCAGATTCTTGGCAAGGTATGCGGAGAGAAGTTTGCCCATTTTCAAAGCATTGAAACGGTCCGAAGATTTTGCATGGACACCGGAGTGTCAAAAAAGCTTCGAAGATATTAAGAATTATCTCAGTAACCTCGCTACACTTACGGTGCCTATTGCAGACAAAACCCTACTCCTTTACCTTGCGGGTACTGGCTCTGCTATTAGTGCAGTCCTTGTTAGAGAGATTGATTTCAATGGAAAGTTGGTACATAATCCAGTCTATTTTGTGTCCGAAGCATTGTCTGGAGCAAAAACAAGATAATCCGAGCTTGAGAAGTTCACTTATGCTTTGATAATGGCTTCGAGGAAGTTAAGGCATTATTTCTTGGCACAAAATGTGATTGTACCAACTTCATATCCCTTGGGAGATATGCTCCGAAGTAAGGATTCCACAGGAAGAATTGGGAAGTGGGTTGTTGAATTAGCACCCTTCGGTATCTCCTTCGTGGCAAGGACAACAATTAAGTCCCAAGTGTTGGCAGATTTTGTGGCAGAGTGGACTCCTCCTGCAGCATGGGCTCCGGAGAAGCCAAGTGAAGGAATTTGAACGATATACTCTAATGGAGCTTTCCAAGCATCTAGAGCAGGTGTCGGAGCAGTTATAATTTTTCCTTCAGGGGAAAAGGCAATGTAGTCCGCAAGACTCAACTTTAAGTCTACCAACAATACAGCGGAGTACAAATGGATTTTGTTAGGACTTCGAAAGGCACGTGCTTTGGGGGCTACAAGAGTTGTTATTAAAACAGATTCTCAAATTGTAGCGAGGCACGTAGATAAGAGTTTTCAAGTTCGACATCCACAGCTTACGAAATATTTGGAAGAGATCCGCAAGATTGAAGCGGCATTTAAAGGGATTTCCATTCGAAGTATACCCAGAGCTGAAAATACACAAACCGATATCTTGGCGAAAGCTGCTGCCAGAGCTATGGACATCCCAGAAGAAGCTTTTACGAAGAACTCAGTACACCTTCGGTACCACAGATCCCTTCTGCGGAAGTCCTTTGCATTCCAAGTACAGATTGGCGGAGTTCAATTATGGAACTGTTGCAAGGAGAAGCAAGTTTGCCTGAAGGGCCATAGCTTTTGAGGTTGAAGCTTAGAATTCGAAATTATCATATAATCAACGGTATTTTGTACAAGGCCAGAGTATGTTCCCCTCTACTTTGCGGTATCTCAAGCCGAAGGTCAAGAGATTCTTCGAGAAATTCACGAAGGACTTTGCGGTAGCCATCTGGCCCCTCGAGCTTTGGCAGGAAAAACACTTCGCCAAGGGCTTTATTGGCCTACAATAGTAGTTGATGCGGAGAGCTTAGTCCACACTTGCCAAGGTTATCAATGGATGGGAAGAAGAAGTCATTGTCCGCCAAGAACTCTTCAAGTCATTGCCCAGTATGGACCATGGCCAGATGGGGCATGGACCTTATTGGCCCCTTCCTAGTAGCAAAAGGAAATTTGAAATTCGTAGTGGTAGCAATTGAGTACTTTTCCAAGTGGGTCGAAGCAGAGCCCCTAACAGCTATCACTTCGAATAATGTACAAAATTTTTTCTGGAAAATATCATATGCCGGTTCAGAGTGCCTCGGCAACTCATAGTTGACAATGGAACACAATTTTATGCAGAGCCCTTCAGGAAGTTTTGTGAAGATCTAGGCATCCAATTATGCTTTGCTGCAGTGCGACATCCTCAGTCTAACGGAGCTGTGGAAAGAGCCAATGGTAATATCTTGTCAGGGCTGAATCGAAGAATAGTGGGATTGGCAAAAGGATTGTGGACCAAAGAGCTCCCATATATTCTATGGTCCATTCGGACAACTCAAACAAGGTCTACGGGTTTCACTCCTTTCAGACTATTATTTGGAGATGAAGCTATGACGCAAACAGAGCTCAAAGGAGGATCCCTTCGCAGCACCGAACTGGAAATAGAAGCAGAAAGGCAAACTTCGCTTGATTTAGCAGAAGAGACAAGACTTCGAGCTGTCACCAATTTGTCAATGTATCAGCAGCAAACGAAGACTTGGTTCGACCCAAAGGTAAAGGTTAACGAACTTAAGTCGGGTCATCTGGTTTTGCGAAGTATTATAGAACCAGGGAAATTAAGGAATAAGTGGGAAGCTCCATACATAATTGTCCGCTCAGGGCGCCCTGGTTCTTTTAAGTAAGCTAATTTGGAAGGCGAAGAGTTAGCGCATACATGGCATGCGGAGCACTTAAAGCGATATTTCGCATAGGGGCTCCTTGTAATCATTTGTAAACACCTTCCAAATTAATAAAGTTCATGGTTCAGATAATGCCTACCCCCCAAACACTTCCTACTTCTAGTGGACGCACTGGAAAAAAGAAGTTGGCTAGGAGGGAAGTGTCATTAATTTGAATCATTTTTTTGGACTTCGGACCACTGGTTCGAAGCTTCCGACGAGGTGGGAAAGTCACTGAAAAAACGGATTCCAAGCCACCGGCATGAAAGCATCCGTAAAAAGAGTCGAAGGAGACCAAATAATGCGGATTACAAGCTCCGGCTTGAAAGCATCCGTAAAAAGAGTCCAAGGAGACCATTGCGAATTCCAAACCTCCGGTTTGATAGCATTCGCAAAAAGAGCCGAAGAAGGCCAAAACAAAACAGTGTTTGAGCTAATAACCTTCGAATATCATTGAAAAGAGTCCAAAGTGACCAATCGTTTGGGGCATTAAAGTGCCCGAAAAGTTTGTTCGAAGTGACTTCTTTCAAACAAAAGGTACTAAGTTACCAGTTTTACGACTCCAAGTAGTCAGACATTTTATAAGATTTTAATCAATCTTTAAATTGCTGAGGGGCTCCGAGCCTCCAAAATAGTGATCCTAAGTTTTTCTTTGCCCCTAACCATCTTCGAGTATAGTTCGAAGTTGCTTACGCCCAAAGAGGGGCTGGGAAGTAGGGAGACAATTTTAAAAATCGATATTTATCATTCGAACAAATTACAATTACATCACAAAAAATCGGTGTCTATGCCGAGAAGGAATCGAAGACCGCTTCGATCTCTAGAGTTACCGCGAAACTCGGAACGACTAGTTCCAGAGCCGGGAGTTCTAACAACTTTGTGTTTAACTCTTCTACCTCCCTTCGAAGCTCTAAAATCTTTCTGTTCTTGTTGAAGTTCAGCCCAAGTTCGAAGTCGTTCGGGGCTCCTTTTCCAGCTTTGAAGTTCTTCAGGTTTTTCCCTTGATCTTCAGCAATACCTTCATCCTCGGACCATGCTATGTCTTCAGAAGACGAAGTTCCCATGTTAACCTCTTTTTCTTCCTCCTTAATATAAGATAATATATCTTTACATATTTCGGGCGCAATTGCACCGTAGCTATCTCGAGGAATCAAAAATCAAGGTCGTTTATGAAGTTTTAAAAGATCGAAGGTAGCCCATAGCAGGTGGAGTTCTTCGGTAACGTTTAACACTTCGACATCATCCATACAGGGTGGAGAAGCCTAAAACATGATAAGTAAATTTTCATTCATAATGTATGAAAGCATGTTTTTTTACGTAGTCGGGATACTAAAACAAAGCTAGACCCGCGGGTTCGGCGGAGGCTGGCTGCTCGAGGCTTGAGACCGAGCTTGCTTCTGGCATTGCCCTTCATCGATCCAAGCCTTGATCGCAATGCGACCTTCAGCTCTGCATGAAGCTTGGAAGGCTTGCCAAGCTGCGGCCACATCTTCAGAAGGATTAAAAAGCTGGTTTTCGTCGAAGGTAATGGGAGCCGCCCCCGAGTATGGCGTTATCGATAACCCTAGATCTTCATAGTAGCGAAGTACTCCGAGAGAAGCCACGTGCCGGAGATCTCTCCATATCGAATGCCTGCTGTCTTCATCGTCTTCGCAGCTCCTTGGATCATTTTTAGCCATCGCAGCAGGGGGACGTTGTCATTCGAAGGTAGTGTCCCAGTAGTACCAAAGTACTCTAGAACACCTAGGAGATGGTTCATGACTTCCGCAGCTACCTTCTCCGATTTCAGCTTATCTTCAATTAAAGTGTCCTTTGACGATGTCAGCTCATCCACCACAGCGGAGAGCCCAGCTGCCTCCGTAGCCAGAGAACTCTTCTGGCTAAGCAAGTTGCTAGCCTCCTCCATAGCTTTAGTCTTTTCTTCTTGGAGCTTGACTAGCTCAACCCTCGCCGTAGCGTGCTCTGCCCGCATTTTTTCTATCTCTGCCCGAAGCACAATTTGTTCCGCTTCGAGCTTTTTATTCGCAGCCTCCAAATTTTGTCTGGCCCTCCGCTCCACTGAAACCATTTCGTCTAAGTGGGAAACTCGACCTTTGGAGATGTTAAGATTCCTCTGGAGAGCAGTAATCTTCTCCTGAAGGCAAAGGCTTCCGCGCTCATTCGAGACAGCCACAGCTCGAGCCAGAACTATTTGCTGCAAAGAGAAAAAGCAAGGTGAGAAATTATTTGTAAGAGATTAATCTTGTTTTGCAGATACTTCATACCTGGTATGCTGCCCGTTCCAAGGCGGCGTTGAGCTCCGAACCCTCAGCTTCGCTAAGGATGGCCACTAAGTCCGTCTCCCCGACTTCACGATTAGCTCGATCCAAAGGCTCGAGAAGGGTCCGAAGTCCGGTCCTTCGCTCTAAGAAAGGAGCTAGGAGGGGGAGCATGGACAAGGCCCTCTGATCATCTTCGTTTGGCGAGGGGTCGGAGCGTTGTGCTGCGTCTTCGGAAACCTCGGTAGAATGGCCCCCCTCCGTAGATTGACCTCCGTCTGTTGATTCAGACGGAGTTAATCCGGAATTCGGAGCAGGGAAGGGGTCCATTTTGCCTTTACCTTTTCTAGGTCCCATTTGTGTGACTTCTGGAATCGGCTTCGGAGTTGTTGAGGTCCCAGGAACCGTCTCTTCGGGAAGAACCACTTCCATAGGAGCGGACCCTACTGAGACAAAGGTATTATATATTGAATAATTTTGTAGGGAAAAGGAACAAAGGGTTCATGCGAAGTTTACCTCTGAAGTCCTGTCGGCGGGTGATCATGGGGCTGCTGGGAGGGTCAAAGGCTACCCCGAAGTCTTCATCGGACTCAAAGTTCAGGGCCGAAGGTTCGACTGTTGGAGCCTCTCTTGGAGCTACAGTCATCGCTTCGTCCGGAATGGAAGCTGGCTCAGCAGCAACTTCGACTCCGTCTTTAGTCATAGGGGCTACTTCACGCGACAAGTCTGGTTGGACAGCCGAAGTCCCAGCCTGCCCGGAGCTACTCAGAACATCTGGCGTGTTTGCTGCGTCGCCAGTATCTGCATCCGCACGGTTTTCATCCCCGTCGATCAAGTTAATGAGGATTCGTCCCTCGTCTTCAGAGGAATCGGTGATCGAAGCCACCGGACTTGAAGGCACCACAGTCTTTGGCTTTCGAGCAACCTTTTTCAAGGGTGTCGTAGCCGGAGCTGAAGTCCCAGCTTCCGCCTTCCTTTTCTTCGGTCCTTGCTATGAAGGAACCCAGTCCGGTAGAGGAGGGGGAGCAACTCCGAGTACACCCCATACTCGGTTAAGTCGCTCCCAGTTACCTACCAGCTTTATTCTCCACTCCGTCTCAGCCGGAGTTGGAACTCCTAGAATCTTCTCCGAAGCTCGAACAATTTGCTCCGAAAGTCACGGGGGCTAGAGAAGCTAAAAGATAAGTTGGCATTAGTCATTTCATCAATCAAATATATATAAAACATGTTGTTTTCGAAGATACCTGCAGGGCTTGAGTTCGAAGAGATTTTTCGGAGGCCGCCCTCCGGATCTTCTTCGAAGGTGATAGGCCAGTTGGCCATCAGAGGAGGAATTTGAAGTCTGATGAACTCCTCCGCTAGGTCCTGCATGCTCAGGCGGCGACTAATTCTTTGAAGCAGGCTGAGGCGAGCTTCGAGCTGGCCGGGATCCGGGTGAACTAGGGCTTCCCTTCAGAAGTTTATGTCTTGCAAGGGTCCGGCCAGACAGCTGCTTGCCCCAACTTCGGCATAGAACCACCGGAGGATCCAATCTGTGTACCATCTGGCATTGATAGCCTTCGTTGGAAATCTTAGAGCAAACTCATCCCGAAGCCGGAAATTGATGCTCCCGAAGGCTACCACGATCTTTTCTCCTCTAGAGCCTAGGTAAGTCTTGGGTTGGCATGATGCCCTGTGCAGTGTTGCGAAGATCTCTGCTCTTTCCTCGCAGCCCTCAGCTCGCAGCGCCCATTCGAAGATGGCTAGGTGCGCTATTGTGTTTGGAGAAAGTTGGGGAAGGGTGACATGAAATAAATCTAGTACCTCTGCTAGAAAGTCGACTGCCGGAAGTCCAAGCCCCGCTTCGAAGAAAGCTTCGAAGACTACCACTTCTCCAGGCCTTGGTGAAGGAATGGCCTCATTTCCAGGTTTACGGACTATGATCTCCGAACTAATTGTTCCCTCTACTGCTGCTGCTAGCCACTCCCTCTTGCATGTAGACGATCCCAGTTGATAAGACTGGTCCGAATACTTCGATGACGCCAGGAGAAGATCGTGAGGACCAACATTTGGGGGATTCCTTGGTGGCGCCGCCACTCTTGCTACTGCCGCCGTCGGAGCCACCACAACTGAAGGTGTTGCCGCTGTCGTTGCTGCTGCCGCGGCCACCGCCTGTTGCCGGGCTAGGGACGAAGCCGCCCCAGGGACTTTGAAGCTTGTCTTCGCCATGGAATCGCACTGATTGCTAAAGAAGAAAGATGGAGGCTAGGGTTTGTTTGCACGAAGGCGGTGAGAAGGGTACTCGGGAAGGGTATGGGTCCTCTATTTATAGCCCAGGCCCATGATTTTTTACCGTTTGCGTTTACCGTTTCACATTCTTGACCGTTACCCCTTGCGAAGTTAATGCATCGCGTAACTTCCATTGGAAGGAAAAAATCAACGGCTATTTCTTCTAAGTCTAAAAAAGCTTTCGGGCTCCTCAAGTTAACTCTAAGATAGTTCGAATGTAACTTTCTTAGAAGTTGATTCGAAGTTTTGCATCTCCACGTATTTTGGAGATTGATTAAATCTGTTAACCCCTACGCATGATTATTTTTCTTGCGTATACTGCTCTCCTAACGTTACAGATCTAGCGGAGAAGCGTATTCGAGGGGCTACTGTTGGGGGAAAATACTTCATTTTCAGGGTTATTGCTATAACACGACAAAGGCAGGTGATTGAATCAAAGGTTTCCAGCGTCTAACTCCGGGAGTACATTGGATCAAGTTCGAAGTATGGAGGCGAACTCTAGTTCGAAGTATATCTTCGAACTTGGACTCTTACGAGAGCTTTCCTACCAGCTAGGATGGAAGACTTATTTTCGTTCTCATTAGATTAGTCTTTTACCATTTTAGCCCTATTAAGGGTACCAAATAGTTTCCGCTATGTCGGTTGTAACAGAGGGGTAAAAGGGTCTTTTCCTTAATGTTTGGGCCTATAAATATCCCCCGTTTACCCTGTAATGAGCATGGAATACTGAGTTATTCAATACACATCTTCGAATTGTTTTGAGCTATTATTCACTTTGGAGGCTTGAAATAGTTTACTTCACAAACACTTCGTTTGTTAGTTTCTAATCTCTAGAAACCTGTTAGCGTAATCTTTTATGCCAACAGTTTTAATTCTGTCTTCTACGGAACAGGCTTCGAACACACCCTTCGAAGTTCTGGTTCGGAGGTATTTTACAACTCCGAAAACAGTCTTCGCAAGGAGCAAAAGTTTGAAGCCAAGAAGACTCAGCGGACTTCCCTCTGAGGACTTCGATCAGCTATGCTAAGTTAGTGCAGGCTCAGCGCACTGGGTGCCTTCGAGCAGGCTTCGCACTTCACCCTTCGCAAGAGCAGACTTCCCTCTGCAGACTTCGACCAAATACTTAGCAACAACAACTAGTGCTAGGCTTTGTACATTCGAAGGTCTAAACGCACACTGAACAGACTCTGCCAAGGACTTCGACAAAATAAAACGGGCTTCGATCTAAGCCAACAACAGAGCTTCGCTAGTAATCAGAGAGGTCTAGCCTCCAGTTTACACAGAGTGAACAGACACTGAAAAACTCACACTTCACTCGAACAGGCTTCTCACACACTTCTCCAGAAAAGATTCAGTGCACAAACTCAACTCAAAAGAAGTGAGACTCAGAGAGATCAAAGCATGTAGTGAAGTACGCATACAAGTTCAAGCAGTAAATGAAAACAAAATCAAAACTTCATTGCTTGAACAGGGAACACAAAATGAACTCACAGACCGAATACAATGTGTGTGGCGGCTAGCACAGGAGCTCAAAAATGACTACTCAAAGTGTGAATGTGACCTAGCTAGCCTCCACTATTTATAGGCACTATTTAGCCCTGTGAATAGACTACTTTACCCCTAGGGTTTACATCGGTTTTGTCTCATCAGAACAGGGGGGTACAACTGATAGTCTACTTTATTTGGAGGTTTCTTTTTGTCAGCTTCGCAGAGGGGACAACACTAGCTTTTGCAGAGCAGATGCGGTCAGCCTTTGCAGTTTTGGACCCTTCTAAAGCCCCCCTTCGCACGCGAGGGGTGCGGTAGCTTCGGTGAGAAGCCTTGAGCCTGACGACCTTCACTTCACCGAAGTCAAGCTTCGATACAGAGACAGTTTTGAGCCGAAGCCAGTCAAAGTCCTTGGGCCTTCGCACCAACACCTTTGAAGTGGACCACCACAGCTTCACTGCTTCTCCTAGCTCGAACTCCGTCAGTCCGTTTACCGAAGCCATGCATGGCCGAAGTACCTCAAGTCAGCCTCACTCTGGAGCCAGCCTCACTCCGGAGCCAGCCTCACTCCGAAGCCAGCTTCACTCCGAAGCCAGCCTCACTCTGAAGTCAGCCTCACTCTGAAGCCAGCCTCACTCCGAAGCCCCACCTTCAGAGTACCACCCTTCGAAGTCCCTCCTTCGTCCAAGGCCTCCACATGAAGCATTCCATGAGCACTTCATCGCAGTGTCTCTCCCTGAGCACACTCCTCGATGATTCTCACCAGAACAATGCCTTCGATGCACCTCGACTTCTGAGACCTTCGTCGGGTATACCTTCGAGTGCCTCCCTCCGGAGCACACATCAAACGCCTTGCCTCATTGCTGAGGACTTGGTCCACCATACTCCGAAGTCACTCCATTCGGAGTACCCTTCGAGGTGCCTCGCCTCCGAGGACTTCGTCTCGGAGTACCTTCACCCAGACCCACACTCCGCACTTACTGCATTCTCCTGGCGCACCTCGACCTGAGGTCCAACCTTGACCCCTTCAGCAGCCTTCGTGACAGAGCTCCCTGTTCTCTTGGCATCAAGCCTCCCGCTTGACCCAGGTTCACTTGCTACGAACCGTCCGTCGCCTCCGAAGTCACATGCGCATCATAGACAGACAGACAAGTGTATCCAGTACCCTGGAGACCTCTTCGGGTAAACAACCTCCGATACACACTCCGGTGTACCGCCCAAAGTACCGAACCCTTCGGTACAACCTAGTCATCATGTACTATCGGACCCCTCCGACAGGCATACTCCGCTACAACAGCTGCAGCAACCAGACCCACCGAATCCTTTGGTGAAACAACCTCCGAACCCCTTCGAATCAGAGGGTAAAATCTATCAATCACTCATCACAGACTCCGAAACCAACCCTTGGTTTCTCAATCTCCCCCTTGATGAGTGCATTAACAACCAAATTCAAGTTTAAGAAAAATTTGAAAAATTTCAGCACACAAGTGACCATAAAAACTCAGAAACGAGCCAAATCATGTCACTTGACAAAAGAATTTTCCTCCCCTTTTTCAACAGAGTAAAAGCCCCTTCGACAAATCTTTCCCTTTGCAAGATAAAACTCCCCGGAGTTAAGTTATTTTACCCCTTGCTACAGAGAACTCAAAAATTTCTCCCCCTTTGGCAATGTAAGCATCAAGGAGCATTCAAAAGATCCAAACCTTTGAAATGGGCAGAATTGCAAAGACATATAAAGCAAAAATATGCCAACATTAATACCAATTTTCATGTGCTCATCTCAATTTAACATTCTCTAAAAACATGATGACAGCATGTGATTTTATCATTTTGAAATAAAAGCATCACCACTCAAACAAGGTAACTAGACAAGTAGAAACAGGGACTGCGCAAAACTAGTCAATTTCTACTCTAGGCAGACAAGTCTAGGTCAAATGGAGCATGAAAAGCAAACTTGATGATCAATGAATTTTGTTGTTCTTTTCATAATGCCAGGGGTTAATTGTTTGTCTGCCTTATACTTTCCAATCAGGCCAAGCCTAGGCAAAAAAGCCATCAGAAGCTTAAGGCGGTGATTTTGGCATACACTACACTATCCCAGTTCAGACCAAAGTACAATGGTAAGCAGTCTAGAATAGAGCAGTGCGACAAACGAACCCACCTGGATCTTTTTTGCTTGTAACATATAAATCATGGATATTTAAATTTTTTTAATTTAGTGACCAAATTGTTTAGCACTTGATGAATATCGATGAATACAATTTTTTAAGTTGCAATGTTTAGCATCCAGAGAAAAGGTGTCTTGCTATCAAGCAGATAAAAGATAGCTAAAGCAGTCCTACCTAAACATGCTAGATTCAAGACTAAGCAGTGAGCATGATTTGATTTTGGAAAGAAAAATCATGCACATAATGTTTCAGATATATTAAATAGAGCTGAGCTGATATGATTTCATGAATTAAAATCAAGCATATAAGTGCAAAAGATGTAAATGCAATTTCACACATAGTGAGCATATGCACAACAATCAAAATCTGCTCCCCCTCACAAAATGCCATAAGGGTGAAAAACACCAAGTTCCCCACGCAAGTAGGCAAAACGAGAAGCATCGAGGGGTTTTGTAAAAATATCGGCTAGCTGGTGTTGGGTATCAACATATTGAAGTTCAATATCACCCATCTCATTATGATCTCTGAGAAAATGATATCGCATATCAATGTGTTTGGTTCTAGAATGCTGAACCGGGTTGTTTGCAATACAAATAGCACTAGTGTTATCACAGAAAAGTGGAACACTCTTATAATCTAACCCAAAATCCCGCAAAGTGGAAACCATCCACAAAATCTGAGAGCAACAGCTAGCTACATCAACATACTCAGCCTCAGCCGTTGATTGTGCAACACTAGACTGTTTGCGGTAAGACCAGCAAACTAGTGAAGTACCCAGAAAATGACAAGTACCAGAGGTACTTTTCCTATCAATCCTACATCCAGCAAAGTCTGCATCGAAATAACCTCGAAGACACAAAGAGAAAGATGCAGAATACCAAATGCTGAATTCTAAGGTTTGTTTGAGATACCTGAGAATGCGCTTTATCGCTTGGCAGTGCGAATCTCGTGGTGAAGCCTGAAAACGAGCACACATACATATTGCGAAGTGTATGTCTGGCCTCGTAGCAGTCAAATAGAGGAGGGAGCCGATCATGCTTCGGAACTCCTTCTGGTCTACGGCTTCTCCATCCTCGTCAGGATCCAATGCTACAGATGTAGCCATTGGAGTGGCAAGGGGCTTCACATCAGTCATGTCGAACTTCTTGAGCAGGTCCTTGGTGTACTTCGTCTGGTGGACAAATGTACCTTGTTTACTTTGCTTGATTTGCAAACCAACAAAAAATATAAGTTCACCCATCATGGACAGCTCGAACTCCCTGCTCATGGTATCTGCAAACTCGGCAACCAAAGCATGAGAAGAGCCACCGAAGATGATATCATCCACATAAATATGAACTAGCAGGAAATCTTTGCCATGCTTGAGAGTGAACAGGGTTTTATCAACAGATCCCATCAAATACCCCCGCTCAAGCAGAAAAGACTTAAGTCTATCATACCATGCCCGAGGGGCCTGCTTGAGTCCATAAAAAGCCTTATGAAGTTTAAGGACTTTATGTGGGTATTTGGGGTTTTCAAAGCCAGGGGGTTGTTTTACATAAACATCTTTGCCTATGAAGCCATTTAGAAATACACTTTTGACATCCATTTGATAGAGTTTGAATCCCCGGGATGTCGCAAAGGCAAGCAAAATCCTAATGGCCTCAAGACGAGCAACGGGTGCAAAAGTTTCAGTAAAATCGAGAATAACCCTGAGCTACAAGTCTAGCCTTGTTTCTAATTACAGTCCCATCCTCCCCTTGTTTGTTTTTGAAAATCCATTTTGTTCCAATGAAATGAAGATTTGGTGGAGGATCAACTAATGTCCAGACTTGGTTTCTCTCAAAATTTTCAAGTTCTTCATGCATGGCATTGATCCAACTAGAATCAGAAAGTGCATGACTAACATCTAAGGGCTCAAAAGAAGCAACAAAAGCTGAATCAATGAAATGAGCATGAGAACGTGTTACCCTTTGATCAAGCTCACTAATGATCTGCTCAGGAGGATGCATCCTTTGAACATGATGTGGAGCCTCGCGGCGGGATGTAGTCTCCCCCTCAACTTGTTTGTTGGAGTGGTCCAAGATGACCGATGTCGAGGTAGTTGCTTCGGGACCTTCTGCCGAAGTGGTTGAAGTGGGGTCAGCTTCGGGGGTTGATGTCGAGGGAAGTAGGGGTTCATCCTCGAAATCTCCGGGATCTTCTTCTTCGAAGATGGTCTGTTCCATGTTGTGTTCATTTGCCTGTTCAAAGGTAGAACTAACAGAGGGGGTTGATTCATCAAAAGTCACATCACATGACTCGATGACAGTGTTAGTTTCCAAATTATAAAAACGATAAGAATGACCATGTGTAGTGTAACCCAAAAAGATCCCGTCAGAAGAACGCGACTCAAATTTGTCCAAATTTCTACGTTTTAGGATAAAGCATCGACAACAGAAAACTCGAAGATGAGTAACTTTGGGCTGTCTCCCAAAACGTAGCTCATAAGATGTCAAGTTCAAAATTGAGCGCAAGAAGATTCGGTTTGAGATGTAACAAGCAGTGTTCATGGCCTCAGCCCAGAATTTTCTAGGAGTCCTATGCTCATCGAGCATTGTCCTAGCCATCTCAACCAAAGTGCGGTTCTTTCTCTCAACAACACCGTCCTGTTGAGGAACACGCGGAGCGCATAATTGATGTTCTATTCCATGCTCCATGCAAAAGTCAACAAATAGACTCTTCTTGAACTCAGTGCCATTATCACTTTGAATGAATTTCAATGCACCAGGGATTTCAGTGAAAAGTTTCAAAGCCAAGCTCCGAAAGTGTGAAAACACTTCATCCTTGCTGGCAAGAAAGAAGACCCAAGAGTAGCGAGAGAAATCATCGACAATGACTAGCACATACCACTTGCCACCTAAAGAACTAACCCGAGAAGGACCTACAGTGTCCAGGTGGAGAAGTTCTCCGGGTTGCTCAGTCATCACCGTGTTGACTGGCGAGTGCGAAGCGGCAATCATTTTTCCATGTCGACATGGAGCGCAAACTAAATTCTTCTCAAACTTGAGCTTGGGCAATCCTCGAATCAGACATAGGGCACTCAGGCGAGCGAGCAACTCAAAGCTCATATGCCCTAGTCTCCTATGCCACTTCCAAATCTCAGAAGTAGAATGTGCAACAAGACAATGAGAAGAACCAGATGACTCAGAAAAATCAGCTCCAAAAACTCTCCCAACTCTAAAGATCTTACAAACCACAACGCCACCAGAATTGAGTACTTGCGAAGTATAGCGATGGAATCGCACTTCGAAGCCCTCATCAAGCAATTGAGATACAGAAAGAAAATTGTATCCCAAGTTTTCAACCAAAGCAACATCTTTGAGAGTGAAATTCGAGTTGATTCTTACCACACCTTTACCTTTCACTCTACTCCTTCGATTGTTTCCGAGGGTGATATGTTCCCGTTGCTTGGTTCTTGTGAGGCTGGAGAACCATGCTGCATCTCCGTTCATATGGCGTGAACAACCGGATTCCATGATCCACGTGCCCTCCAGGCCTCGGTCAGGCGCCTCAGATGAATCAAGCTCATCGCCACTGTGATCGCTGTCGGCCATGAAACACAGGCCGGTGAAATCTCGTCCCTTTTTGTCCTTCTTATCCTCCTTCCTTGGGGACTCCTCCTCCTCATAAGAGCTCGACTCCTTAGTTGAGGAAGTGTCGACGTCGCTGAGAGCAGCAACAAAGGCCCTGGAAGCGGCTTTGGCTACCCTCTTAGCCACCTTGCCGTGCTTGCCCTTCACAAAGGGTTTCCTCTCCTTCTTGTGGTATTTGGGGCGCTCACTCTCATCTCTCTTCTTGAGTTTAGGACAATTGGCCTTGATGTGAGAAGTGTCACCACACTCAAAACAACCACTGAACCCACTTCTCCTCTGATCCCGTCCCTCATGGTTTAAACGGGTGAACCTTCTGGCAATTAGAGCAAGCTCATCATCATCCAGAGTGCCCACCTGCTCCTTAGTGAAGGAGACCAGGGAGGACAAAGAAAAACCATATGCAAAAACACAAGTTTCTGATGTGCTTGGTTCTGCAGTGGTGCCACGGCTAGTGCTAGAAACCAATGCCAATGGTTGTGGCAAGGAGTTCCTATGCACTACAAGAGATGCCTTGGCAATCTCTGTGGACTTCAGCTTGCTGAAGAGCTCATCATAGGTCAATGTGTCATAACCTGCGGACTCCACAATGCTGGATATCTTCACTTCCCATATGCTACGATCAACAGCATAGAGAAGCTTGATAGCTCTATCATGATCATTGTAAGCAAGCGTCCTGTTGGACCACAAGTTACTTACTATAGCATCAAAGTGAGAAAACATGGCAACTATAGATTCACCGGGTGCCTGCACAAACAACTGATACTGTTGATTGTATGTGCTTTGGCGCCTGGCCTTAATCTGTGTAGAGCCCTCATGAAAAATAGTGAGTGTAGACCAAATTTCCCTAGCTGTCCCAAGGTGTTGTACCCTATCAAACTCACTTCTACTCAAACCAATGAACAATATATTTCTAGCCTTGGAGTTGGCATTATACTGATCCTTCTCGATTTGAGAGGTGTGAGTTTCAGGGATGGAGTATTGTGAGTCCACAATCTCCCAAATTGCATTTCCTTGGCTTAGCAAGTAAGCCTCCATATGCACCTTGCAGTATGCAAAATCAGTACCATCGAACAGAGGTATTTTACTAACTCTATCCATGTCGCCAACAGATCACAAAACCAGTTAAGGTCAACTGGTGATCTTAACCCGCTCTAATACCAATTGTTGGACCAGAAAAGGCGACCAGAGGGGGGTGAATGGGTGCTATTAAAATTTCACACTAAAAATAGCCTTCTGTTTTAATATTGTCTTCTGCGGAACAGGCTTCGAACACAACCTTCGAAGTTTTGGTTCGGAGGTATTTTATAGCTCCGAAAATAGGCTTCGCAAGGAGCAAAAGTTCGAAGCCAGGAAGACTTCGCTCCACCCACAACCCCGAAAATTCAGCTCTGCTAAGTCAGTGCAGGCTCCACACACAGGGTGCCTTCGAGCAGGCTTCACACTTCACCCTTCGCAAGAGCGGACTTCCCTTTGAGGACTTTGATCAGCTCTGCTAAGTTAGTGCAGGCTTAGCGCACTAGGTGCCTTCGAGCAGGCTTCGCACGTCACCCTTCGCAAGAGCAGACTTCCCTGTGCAGACTTCGACCAAATACTCAGCAACAGCAACTGGTGCTGGGCTTCATACTTCGAAGGTCTAAATGCACACTGAACAGACTCCGCCAAGGACTTCGACAAAAGAAAACGGGCTTCAATCTAAGCCAACAACAGTGCTTCGCTAGTAATCAGAGAGGTCTAGCCTCCAGTTTACAGAGAGCGAACAGACACTGAAAAAACTCACACTTCACTCGAACAGGCTTCTCACACACTGCTCCAAAAAAGATTCAGTGCACAAACTCAACTCAAAAGAAGTGAGACTCAGAGAGATCAAAGCATGCAGTGAAGTACGTATACAAGTTCAAGCAGTAAATGAAAATAGAATCAAAAACTTCATTGCTTGAACAGGGAACAAAAAATGAACTCACAGACCGAATACAACGTGTGTGGCGGCTAGGACAGGAGCTCAAAAATGACTGCTCAAAGTGTTAATGTGACCTAGCTAGTCTCTACTATTTATAGGCACTATTCAGCCTTGTGAATAGACTACTTTACCCCTAGGGTTTACATCGGTTTATCTCATCAGAACAGGGGGTACAGCTGGTAGTCTAATTTATTTGGAGGCTTCTGTTGTCAGCTTTGCAGAGGGGACAACACCAGCTTTTGCAGAGCAGACGTGGTCAGCCTTTGTAGTTTTGGACCTTTCTGAAGCCCCCCTTCGCACGCGAGGGGTGCGGTAGCTTCGGTGAGAAGCCTTGAGCCTGACGGCCTTCGCTTCACCGAAGTCAGCCTTCGATACAGAGATGGTTTTGAGCCGAAGCCGTCAAAGCCCTTGGCCCTTCGCACCAACACCTTCGGTGTGGACCACCACGGCTTTGCAGCTTCTCCCAGCTCGAACTCCATCAATCCGTGTACCGAAGCCATGCATGGCCAAAGTACCTCAAGTAAGCCTCACTCCGGAGCCAGCCTCACTCCGAAGCCAGCCTCACTCCGAAGTCAGCTTCACTCCGAAGCCATCCTCACTCCGAAGCCCCACCTTCGGAGTACCACCCTTCGAAGTCCCTCCTTCGTCCAAGGCCTCCGCATGAAGCATTCCATGAGCACTTCATCACAGTGTCTCTCCCCGAGCACACTCCTCGACGATCCTCACCCGAACCATGCCTTTGATGCACCTTGACCTCTGAGACCTTCGTCGGGTATACCGTCGAGTGTCTCCTTCCGGAGCACACTTCGAACACCTTGCCTCATTGCTGAGGAATTGATCCACCATACTCCGAAGTCACTCCATTCGGAGTACCCTTCGAAGTGCCTCGCCTCTAAGGACTTCGTCTCGGAGTCAGTTAATTTTTCTAAGAATATTTTAGTACACAGGTGTAGTGAGTTTTTCCGCCGCTCGTGAACCAAGGCGGCGGCTGGTGCTGCATTCTTCTGCGGGCCCCACTGTGGCCTTTTTCCGCACGGCACCTCAGCTCTCTGCCAGTAGCGGCAGCTGCATCCCCAAGGGAAGTCAGCACGTTTTACAAATTTTTTTATACGACTGGTTTTTTGCAATCGCGAGATTTTTTTGTTGGGCAACGTGCGCATGCAGCGCAGGCAGGAACAACTTTTATCTAGAACTTTCTCCACGTAATTGCAATTCAAATCCAATTTGGCTTTTGGCTATTCATCCGAAGGAAAATTTCTAGTGCTTGATTCTCTACAGAATCGCAGTGATTTTGCTGTAATCCATACAGCGTTGCCAAAACCCTGATCGGCTACAGGAAGCGCTAGATCACCAATTCAATTGTGCCGAATTTTTGAGGAGCATCATCTGCTGTGTTCTGCAACTCCCCGATTGCTCACATCCTCGCGTTCCACACGGCGGCAAGGCCAAAGCAGCACGGGCGCGGCGACGTGAACAACGAGCACGTAGATAAGTTTTTCTTTCATCTCCTATTTTTTAGTTAGATCAAATAATTCAATAATTATCTATCTTTAATTAAAATACAGATCTGTTAGTTATTTCGTAGTTATTTTTATCTGCTAGATATTATTAGTACTCTTATATTATTTATTTAAATATTTTTAAACTGCTCGTATAAAAAATTATTATTAGTTGCAGTAATATTTTTATTCTAGATTTACGCGCAATATATTAGTTTTATTTCTGAATTAATTTCTGGATGATCTATGTTTTTATTCAATTGATTAGTATTTTATTTCTAGACTGCAATATAAATATTTATTAATATATCTAGGTGTTTTTATTTACAATAGTACTTTTATTTAGTTTATCTCTAA
The DNA here is from genome assembly GCA_019279435.1 of Zizania palustris. Classification (NCBI taxonomy): domain Eukaryota; kingdom Viridiplantae; phylum Streptophyta; class Magnoliopsida; order Poales; family Poaceae; genus Zizania; species Zizania palustris. Next base: position 113,921,166 of record JAAALK010000283.1, on the reverse strand, counting down.
TATAATTTCAATTAGGACACCGGTCATTTTTAGGCTAGACAACTATAGTACTAGTAATTTACTTTGCTAATATTGTTTGTCCGGTTAATTTGGTTGGGTGGTGGGATTAAAATATAGTTTAGCAAGAAATTTTTAGGCGCCCATTCACCCTGTAACACCACAAGGAATAAAAACAAATAAAATAAAAGAAAATTATTATTTCTGGATTTATTTATTAAAGGAAAATCATAAAAGAACCCAAATAAAGCCAAACAGGGAGAAATACTCAAAATTTGGACCTGGAAATTTTATGAGATGAACTAGAGGCCAAGACATAATTTTAGGAATTTTTACAAATTTTTATCAATAGTGATTCAACCCTTAATCAAATATATGAATAACTGGATTTATTTTAAATCAGAAAAGGATTAAAAAGCTTAACGGGCCTCAACCTCCAAAGTAATCGAGCCCAGCCCAGTCCAAACCATCAGCCACTGACATGTGGGACCCGCCTGTCGGCGCTCGCGTCCCCTCTCTCCTCCCGCCCGCGCTCCGCCTGGCCCGCCCGTCAGTCTCACATGCGCCGCATTCACCCGCTGATCGCTTGGTCCCGCATGTCGGCGCCCTCCTCCCCGCACTCGCACACCGACAGGTGGGGGCCACCTGTCGGGATCGTCTTCCTCGTTGGAAGGGGATCCCCCTTCCTTCCCGCCGGCGATCCCCTTCCCTGTTTCGCCGCCAGCCGCCTCGATCTCACCCAATCCGCCCTGGGATCCCTTTCCCCGACCACCGCGACACCCTTCCAGCCTTAGTTCACGCGCAATCGAGTATATGGAAGCCTATCCGAGGAAAAAAGGGAACCTCGCCGGAGATGGAAATAAACCTAGGGGTTTCCCTGGTTTAACCTTCCATCCTCGCCGCCGGTGACCCCTATAAATACCCCTCGCCCTCGCCGCCCTCTGCCCACACCGTAGCTGCCTTAGCCGAGCAAGAACAGAACGCCCCGTTCCCAAATCTCGGGCTCCCTCTCTGCCTCGACTCCGGCAAGCCCTCGCCGTCGATCCCAGACCCCATTGCCCTAGCCACCGCCACCAGAGTGACCGTCGACGACTGCCCGTCCTCGGCACACATCTCCGTTGGCCGTGAACGCCGCCGGATCGCCGTCGCCGTCGACGACCCAAACGCCCTTCTTCGTCTACCCTCGCCGCCGGCCGCCGTCCGTCGCCCTCCGTCGCCGCCGGAGGTATCATCGTGATCGCCATCCTCTCATCTTTCCATTTTCGCCATGAGCTAAACGCCTAGGCGCTCGCCGCCGCCGCTGCCATCGCGCCCGAGCCCGCCGTCGCTGGAGACGAAGGGTAGTTACCCCCTCCGACGCGTGCCATGCCGTACGGGCTCTCGGCCGCTGGATCTGTGGTGGACGGCTGGGATTAGATCCCCTGTTGACTTAATCTGGGGCGTCCATCGGGTCAAAGCGGTATCGCACGCTCACGGCCGTTGATCGTAACTTAAAACCCCGAAGCGATCTGGTGCGTCCACGCGTACCCGTTCGCCACGTTTTAATCTGGACCGTCCATTCTCATTTAAACCTCCCGCCTCGCGCCTGGCCGCCGGATTTGGATCCAACGAATCTGGTTGATCCGGTTCACGCGCACAGTGGCGCGGTCCACCGTGGGCCTGGCTCACCGTGGACCAGAACCCATTTTCTGGTTTTAAATAAAATTCAGAAAATAGTTTAAACTTCTAAAATTCATATCTTGCTCAATTTAACTCCAAATTTCACCATTCAAATTTTGTTAAATTCATAATAATATTCTCTACACATTAATGCCATAAAAACAGTATGTTACTGTTACCCAAAATATTCTTAATAAATAAATGAATAAAAACCCCTTAGGATTAAAATTAATAATACAGAAAATAAATTAGGAAAAATCATAAAAAGTTAAACTATACTGTTTTATGCAAAAACTCAGAATAGTAAAATGTTACTTCACATAAAAACACCTACAATTTTGTATGTTCCTTTATTTGGTGGATTTTATCTGTTTATTGAATGTATTATTTATTTTTCCATATCGAGAAGACTACGAGTTCATCGAGGAGCAGGAGTTCTACCCCGAGGTTCCACCTTCACCCTTTGTGGAAACAGTTGATCATAATTGATCCCATGTTTTAATAAGTTAAACGCTATAACCCATAGGTTAATATTGCATTAGTCCAATAATCAAGCCTTACACTTATATTTATTAGATCCCCGTCCTTGTGTGCAAACCCAAGCCATGCTTATTGAGCCTTAACTCCTTGTCACTCTACTATCAAAATATTAGGTAGTGCCCAATGTACCGGCACAACTGCTATAGGTTAAAAAGAATGAGTCGTAGATAGCTGGATTCTGTATATGAGTTTCCCCGTTATTCTTGTCTCTGGACTCTGTTGGAGTTGGCTAAGTTATAAGTATGGTGGGTTCCGGGTGCAAGCTCGGGCACTGGTTTGTCGCACCCGGGGCACTATAAGGACCGGTCTGCGGGATCTGTTGCAAAGCACTTCCGTACCAACCACAAGTCTAATGGGTAAGTCCTAACTGGAAGTATGGAATACTCCGGCTCGATGCACCATAGAGGAGGGGGCAAGGGGCTAGCCTGTGGGCGACTTGTACCGACGAGGCTCAAGGGGGGGTATGGTGGGGCTCCGATGCGTCGGGACACCATATGAAACCCATAAGAGGGTGCTGTTGAGTCGGGGAGGACTATATGGAAGGTTTTGGCACGAGTTCCCGTGAAATGGGTCATCTCGTTACACTTTGGTGTAAGTGATGAGTGCGTGCCTTGTGGGTACAGTGGTACATCTCTGATCAGAGTAATTAAATCTTTTCGAAAAGCCGAGCCCACGGTCAAGGGCGGGTTGTGTGACTACTCGCAGTTAGTTTACAATTGTTTGAATGGACGAGTTATTCATGGCACGTAAGGACTGTTGAGCGAGGTGGGGCTGACTGTACCCCTCGAGTTAGAAGATGATGATGCACACACACATGTTTACTTTTCCATACTAATAAATTGCTCACATTTAAAGCTTTACAATTATGCTGCTTCCGCAAAACTAGCCACTATCTCCCTTGTTATTACCTTGCATAATATTTGCATTCGGTGGCTTGCTGAGTACATCTGTACTCACCCCGTTGACTTACAACATCAGAGCCCGTCTACTACGAGGAGGATGCAGGTCTGGAGTAGCGACCCAGTCAAGGCGAGACTGGAAGGAGGCGTTCATCTAGGACCCTTATTTTATTAGTTTCTCTTCACCTTTATTCACTTTTGTATTAATGCGGTCTACGAACCGTGAATGATTGCCCGTATTGTACGTGGTCGCATGATGAACGTCTTGTTTTATTGATTTTCTATGGAATTTCAATAAAGTCCTGATTTATTAAATCGGGGCGCGACAAGATGGTATCAAAGCCGACTTGACTGTAGGAAGCCAAACAGACATGACCTTAGGACATATACTTACTATATTTTCTTACGAACACTACTTATCCTCTCATCTTCCGAGATTTTCACAAAAAATTCTCTCTTTTGTAGATGCCGGTCCGTACCATGAGTGGGAACCTTCGTGATGAGGCCGGATTCATCCGCGAGCTGCGCATGCTCGTCGGTTTCCTCGGATTTGAGCATCAGCCGATGTACCATGGAGTCTTCCCCGACGAGGAAGAAAGCTTCTGCGAGGTCACCGTCGTCATCCAGCCCTCCCCTCAGACAGCTCACACCTATCGTGGAGGAGGACCTACCTTCTTCGTTGCCAGCCAGCGCACCGCCCTCTAGGCACTCACAGAGCTCCGGATGATCTATGACGGTGAGCTCTACCACACGGACTTTCGCTTCGTGCCTCTTCGCACTCTAGGGAGTACCCACAACGTCTTCATCAGCACCCTCTCCCAGCGTCATTCCGCGATTGGGCATACCATGCGCTTATTGGAGGCCATGGATGATCTTCATTACGAGGCACTACAGGACGCCAATGGACAGCGCGACATGATTAGTTTTTACCGACAGTCTTCTGAGGATCTGAACCGCGAGAACGGAGATCTTCGTCACCGTATCCAGCAGGGACATCGCTTGGCAGCCGAGGCAGAGGAGTTGCGGCGTCAGAATGAGCTCCTTCGGCAGCATGTCGCCACCAACCCACAGCTCCGTTACCAGATCGAAGAATTAAAGAAGGACATTGAGGAGATCGCGCCTCTTCCGCCTCGCAGGAAGAAACCCCTTCGGATCCCTACTGTGAGGCCCAAGAGGATCTCCCGCAGTGCACCACCCGCCGGACCATCCAGCTCTTCGACCCAGACCGTCTCCCACGAGCCTGAGATTGAGCCGTCCCCCGAGCTACCGTAGACGTAGTCTTACGGTTGATTGTTTTTCATTTTTGCTTGCTTGTATTACCATTCATGTCAAAATATAAGGCATGAATGAAAGAATAAATAAATGTAACCGCAAGAACGGTACCTTTTTAAATAAAACATAAAGAGTTCTCTAAAAATAAATGTTGTCTACTTTGAAAACTCCAGGATGACCAACACTCAGGGTTCCGACGCTCCTCAGAATGGAGGAGAGAGTGGCAACTTGCCACAATGGGGAGCCACTGGACAAAGGCAAGCCCCAATCGCTAATCACCCCACAATGGCCGAAATGATGGCCACCCAAAACCAGCTAGTCACTGCTCTGTTGAACCAGATGCAACAACAGCAACAGCAGATGCAGGAGCAGCAGGCACAGTTTTTCCGCCTTCACCAACAGCCCGAGCTGCATCATCACGCTGCCCCAGCTCCCGCTCCCACATCTCAGCTCTCGGAGTTCCTCCGAGTTCGCCCACCGACCTTCTCGAGCACCACCAACCCCATGGAGGCTGGGGATTGGTTGAGGACCATCGAGAAGAAGCTCGATCTTCTGACCTGCACTGAGCTGGAGATGGTGGCCTTTGCCACCCACCAGCTCCATGGTCCCGCCGCAGAATGGTGGGACAACCTTCGTGAGACTCTACCCGAGGGACACGCCCACACTTGGGCAGAGTTCTCAGCTGCTTTCCGTGCCGCTCACATCCCCGACGGCATTATAGCTCAGAAGCAACAAGAGTTTAGGGACCTGCAGCAGGAGTGCAGTCCGTAACAGAATATCTGCATGAGTTCAACAGGTTGGCCAGGTACGCACCTGAAGAGGTTCGTACGGATGCGGCCAGGCAAGCCAAGTTCCTTAGGGGACTGAAGGATGAGTTGTCCCTACAACTCATCTCTGGAGATTTCGCCAACTTCCAGAAGTTGGTGAACAAAGCCATCATGTAGGAGACCCAACAAAATAAGGTCGACCTAAAGAAGAAGAGGCTGATTGCCTTCAGGCAGAACCAGGGCATGGCCCAGAGACCCCGCTTTGCTCCACCTCCACCAGTGCAGCAGTACCACCCTCGCCCGGTGTATCGCCCAGCACCACCTGCCACCAATATCGGAGCCGGACAAACTCGCCCGACTCCCGCCGCACCAGCCGCCCCAGCTGCCCCGGCCAAGAAGCCGGAGATTCTGAGAGACAGGCACGGCAAGCCTGTAGTTTGCTTCAACTGCCGCCAGGAGGGGCACTACTCCCATCAGTGCCCTCAGACCAAGCGTACTCAAGGCGTCGCCTCAAACCCCGCCGTCCACGCCAAGGTCAATCACGTCACCGCCGAAGAAGCCCAGGCCACACCAGAAATAGTCATGGGTAAGTTTATGGTTCATTCATCACTTGCAGTGGTATTATTTGACACCGGAGCTACACACTCCTTTATATCAACTGCTTTTGTGGAAAGTAATGCCCTGGACATAAGTGAACTACCCAGACCAGTAATGATAGCTACCCCGGGCAAACAAACCCTCACCTATTCTTTTAGTCCAAGGGTATGGGTAGATATCCAAGGCACGATATTCTGGGCCGACCCCATTCTAATAGAATGTCAAGGTTTGGATCTCATTCTAGGGATGGATTGGCTAAATAAACGTCAAGGAGTGATAGAATGTGCCCAGAGAAAGGTGACTGTGACTAATGAAGAAGGGACTATCGTCACATTCCAGATGCCAAGCATGAAGGCCGGAAGGACAAGACTACATCAGATTACCTTGGAGGAGATGCCAGTAGTCAGTGAATACCCGGACGTATTCCCAGAGGATTTACCAGGGATGCCACCCAGGAGGGATATCGAGTTCAGGATCGACTTGGTGCCCGGAACCACCCCTATTTACAAGCGACCATACCGGATGGCCGCTAACGAATTAGCTGAGATGAAGCAGCAGTTGGAGGATCTCGAGAAGAAAGGCTACATCAGACCTAGCACATCGCCATGGGGTGCCCCCGTCATCTTCGTCGAGAAGAAAGAAGACAAGGCAAAGCGTATGTGTGTGGATTACCGTGCTTTGAATGAAGTAACCATCAAAAATAAGTACCCGTTGCCTCGGATCGACGATCTCTTCGACTAGCTAAAAGGAGCTACAGTATTCTCGAAGATCAACCTGCGTTCCGGATATCATCAGTTAAGGATCCGAGAAGAAGATATACCCAAGACTGCCTTTACTACCCGTTATGGATTGTACGAGTGCACAGTTATGTCTTTTGGATTGACCAACGCCCCGGCATTCTTCATGAATATGATGAATAAGGTGTTCATGGAATATTTGGATAAGTTCATCATAGTCTTCATAGACGATATTCTCATTTATTCCAAGGACCAGAAAGAGCACGAGGCTCACCTCCGGTTAACCTTAGGAAAGCTAAGGGAACACCAATTGTATGCCAAGTACAGCAAATGCAAGTTTTGGACGGCAGAAGTAAAATTCCTTGGACACATCATCTCTGCGCAAGGAATCGCAGTAGACCCTGCCACCGTAGAAGCAGTTACGGATTGGCTGCCACCCACGAACGTATCGGAGATACGAAGTTTTCTAGGATTGGCCGGATATTATCGGAGATTCATTGAGAATTTTTCTAAGATAGCCAAGCCAATGACCAAGTTGTTGCAGAAAGGAGAGAAGTTTGAATGGACTCCTGAATGCGAGGAAAGTTTCCGCACTCTCAAGACCCGTTTGGTATCTGCACCCATACTAACCCTACCCGATATCTGTAAGGACTTCCATGTCTATTGCGACGCATCTCGCCAAGGATTGGGATGTGTTCTTATGCAAGACGGAAAAGTTATCTCTTATGCCTCCCGTCAGTTGAGACCTCATGAGTTGAACTACCCAACCCATGATTTAGAATTAGCCGCTGTAGTACACGCCCTTAAGATTTGGAGGCACTATTTGGTTGGCAATCGCTGTGAGATCTTTACGGATCACAAGAGCTTGAAGTACATCTTCACACAGCTAGATCTCAATCTGCGGCAAAGATGATGGTTGGACCTAATAAAGGACTATGACTTAGGTATTCACTACCACCCCGGAAAAGCAAATGTGGTAGCTGATGCATTAAGTCGCAAGGGATATTGCACCGCCATGATGATTCAAGAACACGCAACCTTGTTATGTAGAGAGATGGAAAAGTTAAATCTTGGATTAACCACAGGAGCATATCTAGCCACCTTGGAGACTCAACCGGTCTTGTTCGAACAAATCCGCGAAGCTCAATTGGAAGACCCGGATATAGCTGCCATTAGGAAGAACATGAGGCAAGGAAAAGCCCCCGGATTTTCAGAGGATGAAAACGGCACCATATGGTTTGGAACCCGGATATGTGTACCGGATAAGCCAGAGATAAAGACCCTTATCTTGAGAGAAGCCCACGAGACATTGTACTCCATTCATCCCGGCAGTACCAAGATGTACCAGGACCTAAAGGAACGTTATTGGTGGGTCAGCATGAAAAGAGAGATTGCCCAGTTCGTCGCCGAGTGTGACACCTGTAGAAGAGTAAAGGCTGAACATCAGAGGCCTGCAGGATTGTTACAACCACTTAAAGTGCCTGAATGGAAGTGGGAAGAGATCGGTATGGATTTCATCACCGGATTACCAAAGACCCAACTTGGGTATGATTCTATTTGGGTGATCATCGATCGGCTTACGAAAGTAGCCCATTTTATAGCCGTCAAGACAACCTTTAGTGGCCCTAAGCTGGCAGAACTATACATGGCCTGGATCGTATGTCTTCATGGAGTACCCAAGAAGATAGTATCCGACAGAGGAAGTCAGTTTACCTCTCGTTTCTGGAAGAACCTTCAAGTGGAGATGGGCACGAGATTGAATTTCAGTACCGCCTACCACCCTCAGACAGATGGACAAACAGAGAGGGTAAATCAGATATTGGAGGATATGCTTAGAGCATGTGTCTTGGATTTTCGAGCCACTTGGGACAAGAGCTTGCCGTACGCTGAGTTTTCGTACAACAACAGCTATCAAGCCAGTCTTCAGATGTCCCCTTTTGAAGCCCTATATGGACGTAAGTGCAGGACGCCTCTACTTTGGGACCAAACCGGTGAATCCCAAGTATTCGGAACAGACATTCTTCGTGAAGCTGAAGAGAAGGTACGGATCATTAGAGACGGACTCAAGACGGCCCAATCCCGACAGAAGAGCTACGCAGACAATCGTCACCAAGACCTAGCCTTCGAAGAAGGAGATCATGTTTACCTTCGAGTTACGCCTCTCCGTGGTACTCAACGGTTTAACATAAGAGGAAAGTTGGCACCTCGATATGTTGGACCATTCCCCGTTGTTCGACGCCAAGGCGAAGTTGCATATCAGTTGGAACTACCACCCTCATTGGCTGGAGTACATGACGTATTTCACGTATCCCAACTAAAGAAGTGTCTCCGCGTCCCCACAGAGCAAGTGGATCTTCAGCAGTTGGATGTTCAAGAGGATCTGACCTATGTGGAAAAGCCGGTCAAGATATTGGAAGTCAAAGAAAGGATCACCAGGAGTCGGGTCATCCACTTCTGCAAAGTACAGTGGAGCAATCATCCTGTAGAAGAAGCTACATGGGAAAAAGAAGATGAACTCAAGGCACAACATCCTGAGCTATTCGAGGATTGATCCGAATCTCGAGGACGAGATTCTCTGTAAGGGGGATAGGATTGTAACACCCCAAGGAATAAAAACAAATAAAATAAAAGAAAATTATTATTTCTGGATTTATTTATTAAAGGAAAATCATAAAAGAACCCAAATAAAGCCAAACAGGGAGAAATACTCAAAATTTGGACCTGGAAATTTTATGAGATGAACTAGAGGCCAAACCATCAGCCACTGACATGTGGGACCCGCCTGTCGGCGCTCGCGTCCCCTCTCTCCTCCCGCCCGGCGCTCCGCCTGGCCCGCCCGTCAGTCTCACATGCGCCGCATTCACCCGCTGATCGCTTGGTCCCGCATGTCGGCGCCCTCCTCCCCGCACTCGCACACCGAGGAAAAAAAGGGAACCTCGCCGGAGATGGAAATAAACCTTCGGGTTTCCCCGGTTTAACCTTCCATCCTCGCCGCCGGTGACCCCTATAAATACCCCTCGCCCTCGCCGCCCTCTGCCCACACCGTAGCTGCCTTAGCCGAGCAAGAACAGAACGCCCCGTTCCCAAATCTCGGGCTCCCTCTCTGCCTCGACTCCGGCAAGCCCTCGCCGTCGATCCTAGACCCCATTGCCCTAGCCACCGCCACCAGAGTGACCGTCGACGACTGCCCGTCCTCGGCCACATCTCCGTTGGCCGTGAACGCCGCCGGATCGCCGTCGCCATCGACGACCCGAACGCCCTTCTTCGTCTACCCTCGCCGCCGGCCGCCGTCCGTCGCCCTCCGTCGCCGCCGGAGGTATCATCGTGATCGCCATCCTCTCATCTTTCCGTTTTCGCCATGAGCTAGACGCCTAGGCGCTCGCCGCCGCCGCTGCCATCGCACCCGAGCCCGCTGTCGCCGGAGACGAAGGGTAGTTACCCCCTCCGACGCGTGCCGTGCCGTACGGGCTCTCGGCCGCTGGATCTGCGGTGGACGGCTGGGATTAGATCCCCTGTTGACTTAATCTGGGGCGTCCATCGGGTCAAAGCGGTATCGCACGCTCACGGCCGTTGATCGTAACTTAAAACCCCAAAGCGATCTGGTGCGTCCACGCGTACCCGTTCGCCACGTTTTAATCTGGACCGTCCATTCTCATTTAAACCTCCCGCCTCGTGCCTGGCCGCCGGATTTGGATCCAACGGATCTGGTTGATCCGGTTCACGCGCACAGTGGTGCGGTCCACCGTGGGCCTGGCTCACCGTGGACAAGAACCCATTTTCTGGTTTTAAATAAAATTCAGAAAATAGTTTAATCTTCTAAAATTCATATCTTGCTCAATTTAACTCCAAATTTCACCATTCAAATTTTGTTAAATTCATAATAATATTTGTTGGGGGAAAATATCTCATCTTCGGGGTTATTGCCGAAGCAGCATAAAGACAGTCAACCAGTTCGAAGATTCTCCGAAGATCATCTTCGAAGATGCTCAGAACCCCGTTCGAAGCCCGAAGACAGGCATTGGTTCAAAGTATGTCTTCGAACTAAAGCCCTTTAGGATCTTTTCTGCCAGCTAAGATGGAAGACTTATCTTCTTTCCCATTAGATTAGTCTTTTACCATTTTAGCCCTATTAAGGAAATCAAATAGTTTCCTTAATGTCGGTTGTAATAGAGGGGTAAATAGGTCTTTTCCTTAATGTTTAGGCCTATAAATACCCCCCATTTCACCCTGTAATAGGGACCGAATACAAGTGATTCAATACACACTTTCGAACTATTCTAAGCTATTATCTTTTCGGAGGCTTAGAACAGTTTGCTTCACAAACACGTCGTTTGTTAGTTTCTTTTCTACAGAAACCTGTTAGCGTAATCTTTTACGCCAACAGTTGGCGCCGTCCGTGGGGAACCTAGTTAGCATAAAGACAGTCAACCAGTTCGAAGATTCTCCGAAGATCATCTTCGAAGATGATCAGAACCCCGTTCGAAGCCCGAAGACAGGCATTGGTTCGAAGTATGTCTTCGAACTAAAGCCCTTCAGGATCTTTTCTGCCAGCTAAGATGGAAGACTTATCTTCTTTCCCATTAGATTAGTCTTTTACCATTTTAGCCCTATTAAGGAAATCAAATAGTTTCCTTAATGTCGGTTGTAATAGAGGGGTAAATAGGTCTTTTCCTTAATGTTTAGGCCTATAAATACCCCCCATTTCACCCTGTAATAGGGACCGAATACAAGTGATTCAATACACACTTTCGAACTATTCTAAGCTATTATCTTTTCGGAGGCTTAGAACAGTTTGCTTCACAAACACTTCGTTTGTTAGTTTCTTTTCTACAGAAACCTGTTAGCGTAATCTTTTACGCCAACAGTTGGCGCCGTCTGTGGGGAACCTAGTCCGAAAAACTTCGTTCTCTACCAACTTCTTACATCATGCCTCCTAAGCGGAGCGCACCTCGCAATCCCACTCAGAGGTCCTCTCGGATCTCCGGAGAGATACCCTTCGACACAGTCGAAGTCGGAGGATCTTCGACTATCCCTCCACCTCAAACTCCGCAAGGGGCTTCTATCCCTCGAGGATACGAAGCCTCTCCGCCAACCCCTTCCATACTCCGACCGCCCGGAGTCCCTCCTCCACCCTCCATTCCGATTCGAACTGATCATACCAGTTCTCAAGACCCGGAAGGCCCTTCCGGAGGAGATGAAGATAGCCTTGGAGATATGGCCACTCAAATGGCCAACCTTCAAGCTGAGGTAGCAAGATGGCGACAAGAAGCTGCGGACAGGCTTCGCTCTCAAGCCATCCCAACTATCTCCGAAGTGCCCGAAGACGACGATCTTGGTTATCCCGAAGCCCCAGAGAACGCCTCCTACGACAATGAATCTCCGTTGCATCCTGAGCTGCAGAAGGTTCGCTTTGATCCAAAGTTTAAAACTTCGAAGCTCTGCAAGTATGCCGGAGACGAAGATCTCGGAGAGTTCGCGCGTTCTTATGCCCTAGCGATTGAGGCTAGTGGCGGAGACAGAGACACTATGGCGAAGTGCTTCCCGTTAGCTCTTCAAGGAGTGGCGTTGAGATGGTTCTGGTCTTTAAAGCCAGGATCAATCAATTCGTGGTCACAGTTGAAGAGGAAGTTTATAAGTAACTTTCAGGGCACCTTCGTGCCTCCCATGTCAACAGGAAGCCTTTTCCAAGTGAAACAGCTCCCCGGAGAAACATTGAGGCAGTACTTCAAGTGCTTCGCTCATACGAAGTCGCAAATTCGGGGGCTGTCCACATCCTCAGTGGTTGATGCGGCTCGGGAAGGCGTCAGTCATCAAGGCCTTCTGGATAAACTGCATCGGAAGAGCATCTCCACAGTGTCACAGCTGATGTCATATTTCGAGGAGTATGCGAGGTCAGAAGAGGGTTGGCTTCGGAGGACTGCTGTTACTTCGACATTATTGCAAGAAGTTAAAGCAGAGGTGAAGACTTCGGCACAGCCGCAGGAACCAGTCTTCGAAGTGCAACATGATCGAAGAAGAGGGCAAAAGCACCCTCGCTCTGAAGTCTTGAATATTGCACCCCCACAGAAGTTTATATAGAGAGCTCCATAGTCTGCGGGGAACAAGTCCAGCGGCTGGAGGCCGCCAGGAAAAACGGCTGGCAAGGGCCAGACCCTTTTTTGCTGTATTCATGGAGAGAATCGAAGCCATGCAACTGACACTTGCAAGGCTATCCTTACCCTAAGGGGAGAATACTTGGAAAGAACTTCGGGTCGAGGCAGTACCGACCGAAGTCCAGCAGCAGCGCGCCCAGACCCGGTCCAGGCTGTGGCGCGGATAGAAAATTTTGATGCTGCAAGGAACCCTCCGGTGGCCAATGTTATGCCACCTCCGAAGCAAGAGGAAGGGCAAGATAGAGGAAAGAGAGTAGTTCTCCCTATCTCCGGAGGAGGTACCCTCGGAAGCATGTCCAAGAGACAGCGAAGAGAGTACGTTCGGGAAGTAGGTCATATTGGGACTTCGTCATCTGCAGCTGCAATACCGGAGTGGTCTCATGTTCCAATATCTTTCTCTGCGGAGGATGCAGCTGGTATTAAGTTCCCGCATGCAGATCCATTGGTTATCACTGCTGATATTGCAGGGACTGAAGTCCGAAGGGTGCTAATTGACGGAGGTATTTCGGCAGATATCATTTTTGTGCAAGCCTTCGATCAGTTATGCATTTCCAGGAAGCATCTCCTCCCAGCGGCTCGTCCTCTGCAAGGCTTCGCAGGACCTCCGCTTGATGCACTTGGCCAGATAGGCCTGGAAGTAACCTTCGGAGAAGGTTTATTAGCCCGAACTGAAGAAGTTATCTTTGATGTGGTAGATGCCCCGTATGCTTATAATGTCATCTTCGGACGGGGCATGTTGAATTCAGTTCGGAGCTGTGGCGCATCACAACTACTTGTGCATGAAGATGCCCACACAAGCAGGAGTCCTGACAATCTTCGGAGATCAAGCCATGGCTCGGAGGGCAGAATATGGTCACGGTCCTCCCCTTGATCTGAGGCAAGTAAATAGTGTCCAGGATAATGAAGAAATTTTTTCAGCCTCCTCCGATGCTTCGAAGAAGTCGTTTCCGAGACCAAGTCCCGAAGGAGAGATTGCAACGAAGATCATTGTTAAAGATGGTAAAGAATACACTTTTCAATTTGGTAAAGATTTACCTCCTGAAGTTGCAACCTCCTTGGAAAAAGTCGTGGAAGAAAATTTGGATGTCTTCGCTTGGTCTGACGAAGATATCACCGGAGTCGATCGGGATATTATTGAGCACAGTTTACTTGTAAACCCGAAGGCCCGGCCTGTTCGACAAGGACTCCGGAAGATGTCCGCAGAGAGAGCTGCTCTAGCTAAAGACGAAGTTGAAAAACTGTTGAAGGCTGGGATTATCAGAGAAGTAGCCCACACAGAATGGTTAGCCAACCCAGTCTTCGTCAGGAAGAAGTCTTCCGGGAAGTGGCGCATGTGCATTGATTTCACATCTCTGAATAAAGCGTGCCCACGTGACCCCTACCCCATGCCCCGAATTGATCAACTAGTTGACTCCACTGCAGGTTCGGAGTTACTAAGCTTCCTTGACGTGTATTCTGGTTATCATCAAATATGGTTGAAGCGCGAAGATGAAATCAAGACGAGCTTTGTAACTCCTTCGGGTGTCTTCTGCTATGTAAGAATGCCCTTCGGCCTAAGAAATGCCGGGGCTACTTTTTCAAGATTAGTTGCTAAGGCTCTAGGTCATCAACTAGGTCACAATGTGGAGGCCTATATGGATGATATTGTAATAAAGAGTGCTTTAAAGCACCAACATAGCCTAGACTTAGCAGAAACGTTCAATAGCCTTCGGGCATGTGGGATCCGCCTTAACCCCGAAAAATGTATATTCGGAGCTAAGGCTGGAAAGTTGTTAGGGTACTTAGTTTCAAGCAGGGGAATTGAAGCTAGCCCTACTCAAATAACTGCGCTGCAGAAGATGGCTCCTCCGGAGAATTTAAAGCAAGTGCAAAAGCTGACTGGACGTCTGGCCGCACTTAGTAGGTTTTTATCAAGGTCTGCGGAGAGGAGCCTGCCAATATTCAAAGCTTTGAAAGGGTCCGAAGATTTTGCATGGACACCGGAGTGTCAGAAAAGCTTCGAAGATATTAAAGATTATCTCAGCAATCTTGCTACACTTACGGTGCCTATTGTGGACGAAACCCTACTCCTGTATCTTGCGGCTACAGGTTCAGCTGTCAGCGCAGTCCTTGTCAGAGAAGTGGATTTCAATGGGAAGTTGGTCCAAAATCCTGTCTATTTTGTATCCGAAGCATTATCAGGAGCGAAGACAAGATACTCCGAACTTGAGAAGTTCGTTTATGCTCTGATAATGGCTTCGAGAAAGCTAAGACATTATTTTTGGCTCATAATGTAATTATACCAACTTCGTATCCTTTAGGAGATATGCTCCGAAGCAAAGATTCCACTGGAAGGATTGGAAAGTGGGCAGTAGAGCTAGCACCCTTCGGCATATCTTTCCTGGCGAGGACAGCTATCAAATCCCAAGTCCTAGCAGACTTCGTAGCAGAGTGGACTCCACCTGCGAAGTTGACTCCGGAGAAATCAAGTGACGAAGTTTGGACTGTTTACTCCGATGGGGCTTTCCAAGCATCCGGAGCAGGCATTGGGGCAGTGTTGATTTCACCATCAGGGCAAAGAGCAATGTACTCCGCAAGACTCAACTTTAAGTCTACCAATAATATAGCGGAGTACGAAGGGATTTTATTGGGACTCCAAAAAGCACGTGCTCTAGGGGCTACAAGAATAATCATAAAAACAGATTCTCAGATAGTAGCAGGGCACGTAGACAAAAGTTTTCAAGTTCGGCATCCACAGCTTGCAAAGTACTTAGAAGAAATCCGCAAAATCGAAGCACACTTCAAGGGTATTTCCATTCGGAGTATACCAAGAGCTGAAAACGTGCAAGCGGACATTTTAGCGAAGGCTGCAGCCGGAGCTGTGGATGTACCTGAAGAAGCTTTCTATGAGGAGCTCAATTTACCTTCGGTGCCACAAATTGCCTCTGCGGAGATTCTTTACATTCCTAGTGCAGATTGGAAAGATTCGATCATAGAACTCTTGCAAGGAGGAACAAATTTGCCCGAAGAGCCCCAATTGTCAAGATTAAAGCTCAGAGCAAGAAATTATCAGTTAATCAACGGTATATTATACAAGGCCGGAGTATGTTCCCCTCTACTCCGATGTATATCTCAAGCCGAAGGCCAAGAAATTCTTCGAGAAATTCACGAAGGCCTTTGTGGAAGCCATTTAGCCCCTAGAGCTCTGGCAGGAAAAACACTTCGCCAGGGGCTTTATTGGCCCACAATAACAGCTGATGCGGAGAGTTTGGTCCGCACTTGTCAAGGATGCCAGTGGATGGGTCGACGGAGTCATCGCCCACCAACAGCTCTTCAAGTCATTGCTCCGGTATGGCCTATGGCCAGATGGGGTATGGATCTAATTGGTCCCTTTCCATTAGCAAAGGGAAATCTGAAGTTCGCAGTGGTAGCTATTGAATATTTTTCTAAGTGGGTAGAAGCAGAGCCCTTAACAGCTATCACTTCGAACAATGTACAGAAATTCTTCTGGAAGAACATTATTTGCCGGTTCGGAGTGCCTAGATATCTCACAGTTGATAATGGAACACAGTTCGACGCAGAACCCTTCAGGAAGTTTTGCGAAGACCTAGGCATTCAACTATGTTTTGCTGCAGTGAGACACCCTCAATCGAATGGAGCCGTAGAGCGAGCCAATGGAAATATTTTATCAGGGTTAAATCGAAGAATAGTAGGATTGTCAAAGGGACTGTGGACCGAAGAACTTCCGAAGATTTTGTGGTCCATTCGGACTACGCAAACAAGGTCCACAGGTTTTACTCCGTTCAGACTACTATTCGGAGATGAAGCTATGACTCCAACGGAGCTCAAAGGGGGATCATTTCGCAGCACCGAACCGGACATTGAAGAAGAAAGACAAGCTTCGTTATATTTGTCAGAAGAAACAAGACTTCGGGTTGTAGCTAATTTATCAAAGTATCATCAGCAGACGAAGACTTGGTATGACCCGAAGGTTAAGCTCAGCGAGTTAAGGCCGGGTCATCCTGTTCTACGAAGCATTATAGCACCAGGGAAGTTAGGCAATAAATGGGAAGGTCCATATCTAATTGTCCGCTCAGGGCGCCCTGGTTCATTTAAATTAGCTAATTTAGAAGGTGAAGAGTTAGCACATACTTGGCATGCGGAGCACCTAAAGCGATACTTCGCATAAGGGCTCCTTGTAATTTGCTTGTAATCACCTCTAAATTAATAAAGCATACACCCTGATAGTTGCCTTCCCCTCATAGACTTCCAGCTTCCCGAGCGGACGCGCTGGAACCGCGGGGTCGACCGAGAGGGAAGTGTCATTAAGCTGGGCTGTATTTCTGGACTTCGAACCCATAAAGTCGAAGCCTCCGGTGTGGTGGCTGACATAATCCGGAGCCCAGGCCACGGCTTGTAGGCATCCGTAAAAGAGCCCAAAACCACATTCTACGGAGTCCAAGCCATTGGCTGGTAGACTTCCGTAAAAAGAGCCGAAGGTGGCCAAAATCTACGGAGTCCAAGCTGCAGCTTGCAGACTTCCGTAAAAAAGAGCCGAAGGTGGCCAAATTCTGCGAAGTCCAAGCCACTGGCTGGTAGACTTCTGCAAAAATAGCCGAAGGTGGCTACAATTCTGCGAAGTCCAAGCCATTGGCTGGTAGACTTCTGCAAAAATAGCCGAAGGTGGCTACAATTATATGGAGTCCAAGCCATTGGCTGGTAGACATCCGTAAAAAGAGTCCAAAGAGACCATTGCAAACTCCGAACCATTGGTTCGTCAGAGATCGCAAAGACAAGCCGAAGGTGGCTAAAGCAAAACAGCATTTGAGCCATGAGCTTCGAATGTCTGTTAACATAGTCCAAAGTGACAAATTCTTTAAGACACTAAAGTGTCCTGGAAGTTATCTCAATTGATTTCTTTCGTAAAGCAAACAAAGGTACTAAGCTACCATTCTTCTGACTGCAAAAAGTCGAAGACATTTCATAAGATTTCAAAAGATCTTTAAATG
Organism: Zizania palustris; assembly: GCA_019279435.1. Classification (NCBI taxonomy): domain Eukaryota; kingdom Viridiplantae; phylum Streptophyta; class Magnoliopsida; order Poales; family Poaceae; genus Zizania; species Zizania palustris. The sequence goes on along the minus strand of JAAALK010000283.1, from coordinate 113,903,558 downwards.
ACAGAGGGGCTCCGAACCCCCAAAAAATTGTACTCCGAAGTTTTTTCTTTGCGCATAACCATCTTTGAATACATTTCGAAGTTGCTTATACCCAAAGAGGGGCTAATAAATATGGATACAATTTTAAATCGGCATTCATTATTGAAATAAATGTGTTTACAGATTACACTATGAAAAATTGGTATCTATACCAAGAAGGAATCGGAGACCTCTTCGGTCCCGAGAGCTAGGGGTGGAACGACTAGTTCCAACATCGGAAGTTCTAAGAACTTTACGTTTAACTCTCTTCCTCCCCCTCGACATCGGAAGTTCTAAGAACTTTACGTTTAACTCTCTTCCTCCCCCTCGAAGCTCTAAAATCCTTCTGCTCTTGTTGAAGCTCGGCCCAAGTTCGAAGCCGCTCGGGGCTTCTTTCCCAGCTTCTAAGATCTTCAGATCTTTTATTTTGGGCTTCACCTTCGTCTTCAGACCAATTAGTGTCTTCAGAAGACGAGGTGTTTGCGTCAACCTCTTTATTTTCCTCTTTAATATAGGACAATACGTCTTTGATTACTTCGGGCGCAATTATGCCGGAGTCATCTCGAGGAATAAGAAATCGAGGACGCTTATAACTCTTTAGAAGTTCGAAGGTGTTCCACAATGAACGAAGTTCGCTATTAAGCTCTAACACTTCGATATCTTCCATAAGAGGCAAAGCCTAAAAATATGACAAACAAGACTTTCATTGATAAATGTTTACAAGCATGAGCTTTACATAATCAAAAAATCCTAAATAATTCCTAAACCTGCGGGTTCGGAGGAGGCTGACTGCTCGAAGCTTGGCTCCGAACTTGCTTCTGGCGTTGGCCTTCATCAATCCAAGCCTTGATCGCAGAACGACCTTCGGTTCTCCATGAAGTTTGAAAGGCTCGCCAGGCGGCAGTCACGCCTTCGGAAGGATTCAAAAGTCTCGCGTCGTCGAAGGTAATGGAGCCCTCTGCGCTCGGAGTGATTGTTCGGCCCAAATCCTCGTAGTAACGAAGCAATCCGAGGGCAGACACTTGTCCGGAGAGTTCTCCATAACGTATGCCTGCAGTCTTCATTTGCTTCGCTGCTCCTTGGATCCTCTTTAACCGGCGCAGCAGAGTCACATTGTCATCCGAAGGTAGTGATCCAGTAGTACCGAAGTACTCCAAGACACCTAGCATCTGCTCGATGACCTCCGAAGCCACCTTCTCAGACTTAAGCTTTTCCTCAATAAGTGCATCCTTGGCCGAAGTCGTTTCTGCTAGAACTCCGGAAATTCTAGCATTCTCCGTAGTCAAAGTATTCTTTTGAGTCAGGAGTTGGCCAGCCTCTTCTTGGAGTCTCACAAGTTCGGACCCCTTAGCAGCATCCTCCTTCCGCAGTCTTTCAACCTCTGCTCGAAGCACAATTCTTTCTGCTTCAAGCTCTTTCTCCGCAGCCTCTAAGCTTTGCCTAGCCCTTCGCTCTGCTAATATTATATTATCCATCTGAGCTACTCGACCTTCGGAGAAGTCAAAATTTCTTTGAAGAGCTTCGTTCTCTTCCCGAAGTTGAGCAATTTCATTTTCGCCCGATAAAGCTGCAGCGCGGGCCAAGACTGCTTGCTAAGAAAAAAGAAAAACTGGAATGAGAAAATATTCATATATAATTCGCTATTTGGTTCGAAGATGCTTTGTACCTAATAAGCTGCTCTTTCTATAGCAATGTTAAGCTCCGAACTTTTCGCCCTGCTCAAGAGGCCTACCAGTTCTGTTTCCCCGACTTTGCGACTGGCTTGACCCAAAGGTTTAACCAGAGTCCGAAGTCCGGTTCTCTCCTCCAAAAAAGGAGTTAAGAGAGGAAGCATTACCGAAGCCTTTTGATCAGCTCTGCTTAGCGAATGTCCGGAGAGTTCTTCTGAGGCCCTTGGAACTTCTGAAGATGGCCCCCCCTCGGTTGATTCACTTTCATCTGTTGACTCAGACGAAGTCGATCCTTGAGTAGGGGGAGGCTCTATGTGCCTTTTACCTCTTCCAGGCCCCTGTTGAGTAACCTCTGGGCGTGGCTCCGAAGTTATCGAAGGCCTTTGAATTGTATCTTCATGAGGTACTTCGACAACAGGAGGCTCTGCAAAAACAAAAATATTATACATTGAAAAATTTTGCAGAAAATGATAAAGAATTATGCAAAATTTACCTTCGACATTCTCCGGGAGATCGAGTACTGGACTGATCGGAGGATCGAAGGTGAAGTCATCTTCTGAATCCGCAGTTAAATTTTCCACTGTCGGAACATCTCCGTGAGCAGTCCTTTCCTCCACAACCGAAGTTGCAGGAACTTCGGCTTCATCTTCACCCATAGGGGCTTCGATTTGCTCCTCTTGGGTATTCGGAGCTCTTACTTCTTCTATGTTGGCTTGGGGCTCCGGTATACCTGCAGTATCTTCAGTGTGAATATTTCGTTGAGCTGCATCTTCGTCAATCAATTTCACTAATAATATACCTTCATCCTCTTTAGAACCAGAAATTGAGGTTCTCGAGCTTGAAGGCGCAGGATCCGAAGGTGCGAGATTTTTTGGCTTCCGAGCCACCTTCTTCACCGGAGTCCTTGCGGAGCTAGAAGCTCCGGCTTCAGCCACTCTTTTCTTGGGTCCTTTCTCCAGAGGCACCCAGTCCATCAGAGGGGGCGGAGTTAACTCCAACATTCCCCATACTCTGTTAAACCGCTCCCAACTCCCGACCAATTTAATTCGCCATTCTTTTTCCGTCGGAGTTGGGGCACCCAGAATCTTCTCCGAAGCCCTTACGATTTGCTCTGAAGTAATAGGGGCTGAAGAAGCTAAAAATAATTCAAGTTAGTCTTTCTTTGAAGTAAATATGTACAATGCATGTTGGTTTTGAAGTTACCTGCAGGGCTCGAAGTAAAATTGATCTTGCGAAGACCACCTTCTGAGTCATCCTCGAAGACGATAGGCCAGTTGGCCATCAGCGGAGGAAATTGCAGTCCGAGGAATTCTTCAGCTAAGTCCCGCATGCTTAACCTTCGGCTAATTTTCTGAAGCAGGTTAAGGCGAGCTTCGAGCTGGCCTTCGTCAGGTTGCACTAAGGCTTCCTTCCGAAATTGAATTTCTTTGAGAGGCCCAGCCAGAGGACTGCTCGCTCCAACTTCGGCATAAAACCACCTCAGGACCCAATCGGTGTACCATCTAGCATTGATGGCCTTAGCAGGGAATTGCAGGGCATATTCGTCTCGAAGCCTAAAATTAATGCTTCCGAAGGCAACCACCACTTTCTCACCTCCGGAGCCTACGAAGGTCTTCGGCTGACAAGTCGCTCTATGAAGTGCAGCGAAGATTTCTGCCCTCCCCTCACAACCTTCGGCTCTCAGCGCCCACTCAAAGATAGCTAATCTAGCTATGGCATTCGGAGATAGCTGGGGAAGGGTTACATGGAACAGGTCAAGTACTTCGGCCAAGAAGTCCACAGCAGGGGGGCCCAAGCCTGCTTCGAAAAAGGCTTCGAATACTACAACCTCTCCGGGTCTTGGTGATGGAATCGATTCTTTGCCCGGCTACCGAATCATAACTCCATTACTAATCTTTCCTCCTGCTGTGATTGCCAAAGATTCTCTCTTGCAGGTAGAAGGTCCCAACTCAAAAGACTGATCCAAATATTTGGTCGATGGTGGGCACAGACCTTGGTCATCGGTGATTTGGGGATTTCTCCCCCCTGCCGCCATGGATGTCGCCGCCTGCATCGAGGGTGCCGCCGCCAATGTTGCCGCTGCTGCCGCTGCGGCCGCCTATTGCCGAGCCAAGGCCGAAGGAGGCGCAGATCCCTTGGTCTTCACCATCACGATCGCTGGATTGCTCTGAGGAAATCGAGGCTAGGGCTCAAAAACTCAAAGGTTAGGGCTCAAGAACTCAAAGGGCTCAAAAAAGTTTTTTACTGTGAGAAAGCGGTGAAAAGGTAATCGGGTAAGTTTTAGACCCCCTATTTATAGCCTAAATGTTCCGTTTGTTACCGTTTTGACTCTGCCTTTTCGCATTCTCGCCCGTTATTTTCCTCCGAAAATAACGCATCGTATAACTTCCGTTAGAAGAAACAGGCTAAAGGCTATTTCTTCTAAGTCTGGGAAGTCTTCAGTCTTTTTAAAGATACTTCTAAGTCACTTCGAATGTAACTTCTTCGAATACCAATTCGAAGCATATATCTCCACATAATTCGGAGATGATATAAATCTGTTAACCCCTACGCATGATTACTTTTCCTGCGTATACTGCTCTCCTAAACGTTACAGGTCAACGGAGAAGCGTATTCGAGGGGCTACTGTTGGGGGAAAATATCTCATCTTCGGGGTTATTGCCGAAGCAGCATAAAGACAGTCAACCAGTTCGAAGATTCTCCGAAGATCATCTTCGAAGATGCTCAGAACCCCGTTCGAAGCCCGAAGACAGGCATTGGTTCGAAGTATGTCTTCGAACTAAAGCCCTTCAGGATCTTTTCTGCCAGCTAAGATGGAAGACTTATCTTCTTTCCCATTAGATTAGTCTTTTACCATTTTAGCCCTATTAAGGAAATCAAATAGTTTCCTTAATGTCGGTTGTAATAGAGGGGTAAATAGGTCTTTTCCTTAATGTTTAGGCCTATAAATACCCCCCATTTCACCCTGTAATAGGGACCAAATACAAGTGATTCAATACACACTTTCGAACTATTCTAAGCTATTATCTTTTCGGAGGCTTAGAACAGTTTGCTTCACAAACACTTCGTTTGTTAGTTTCTTTTCTACAGAAACCTGTTAGCGTAATCTTTTACGCCAACAATATTCTATACACATTAATGCCATAAAAACAGTATGTTACTGTTACCCAAAATATTCTTAATAAATAAATGAATAAAAACCCCTTAGGATTAAAATTAATAATACAGAAAATAAATTAGGAAAAATCATAAAAAGTTAAACTATACTGTTTTATGCAAAAACTCAGAATAGTAAAATGTTACTTCACATAAAAACACCCACAATTATGTATGTTCCTTTATTTGGTGGATTTTATCTGTTTATTGAATGTATTATTTATTTTTCCATATCGAGAAGACTACGAGTTCATCGAGGAGCAGGAGTTCTACCCCGAGGTTCCACCTTCACCCTTTGTTGAGCAAGGCAAGTCATCGACCCTTCTGTGGAAACAGTTGATCATAATTGATCCCATGTTTTAATAAGTTAAATGCTATAACCCATAGGTTAATATTGCATTAGTCCAATAATCAAGCCTTACACTTATATTTATTAGATCCCCGTCCTTGTGTGCAAACCCAAGCCATGCTTATTGAGCCTTAACTCCTTGTCACTCTACTATCAAAATATTAGGTAGTGCCCAATGTACCGGCACAATTGCTATAGGTTAAAAAAAATGAGTCGTGGATAGCTGGATTCTGTATATGAGTTTCCCCGTTATTCTCGTCTCTGGACTCTGTTGGAGTTGGCTAAGTTATAAGTATGGTGGGTTCCGGGTGCAAGCTCGGGCACTGGTTTGTCGCACTCGGGGCACTATAAGGACCGGTCTGCGGGATCTGTTGCAAAGCACTTCCGTACCAACCACAAGTCTAATGGGTAAGTCCTAACTGGAAGTATGGAATACTCCGGCTCGATGCACCATAGAGGAGGGGGCAAGGGGCTAGCCTACGGGCGACTTGTACCGACGAGGCTCAAGGGGGGGTATGGTGGGGCTCCGATGCGTCGGGACACCATATGAAACCCATAAGAGGGTGTTGTTGAGTCGGGGAGGACTATATGGAAGGTTTTGGCACGAGTTCCCGTGAAATGGGTCATCTCGTTACACTTTGGTGTAAGTGATGAGTGCGTGCCTTGTGGGTACAGTGGTACATCTCTGATCAGAGTAATTAAATCTTTTCGAAAAGCCGAGCCCACGGTCAAGGGCGGGTTGTGTGACTACTCGCAGTTAGTTTACAATTGTTTGAATGGACGAGTTATTCATGGCACGTAAGGACTGTTGAGCGAGGTGGGGCTGACTGTACCCCTCGAGTTAGAAGATGATGATGCACACACACATGTTTACTTTTCCGTACTAATAAATTGCTCACATTTAAAGCTTTACAATTATGCTGCTTCCGCAAAACTAGCCACTATCTCCCTTGTTATTACCTTGCATAATATTTGCATTCGGTGGCTTGCTGAGTACATCTGTACTCACCCCGTTGACTTACAACATCAGAGCCCGTCTACTATGAGGAGGATGCAGGTCTGGAGTAGCGACCCAGTCAAGGCGAGACTGGAAGGAGGCGTTCATCTAGGACCCTTATTTTATTAGTTTCTCTTCACCTTTATTCACTCTTGTATTAATGCGGTCTACGAACCGTGAATGATTGCCCGTATTGTATGTGGTCGCATGATGAACGTCTTGTTTTATTGATTTTCTATGGAATTTCAATAAAGTCCTGATTTATTAAATCGGGGCGCGACACACCCCCCCTCTGGTCGCTACTTTCGGTCCTACAGGCACTACTGACCGAGTTCCGACCGAGGTGCATCCGGAGCCTGTCCAGGCTGTGGTGCGTATAGAGAACTTCGACCCTGCAAAACGGCCTCCGGTAGTCAATGTTATGCCACCTCCGAAGCACGAAGATGGTCAGGATCTAGGAAAAAGAGTAGTCCTCCTCATCTCCGGAGGAGGGACCCTCGGAAGTATGTCGAAGAGGCAGAGAAGAGAATATGTCCAAAAAGTTGGCCATATTGGAACTTCTTCGTCCGCAACTGCTTTGCCTGAATGGTCCCATGTGCCGATATTTTTTTTTGCAGATGATGCAGATGGCATAAAGTTTCCACATGCAGACCCACTTGTCATCACTGCCGACATAGCAGGGACTGAGGTCCGGAGAGTGCTGATCGACGGAGGGAGTTCAGCAGATATTATCTTTGTCCAAGCTTTTGATCAACTTTGCATCTCTAGGAAGCACCTTCTCCCAGCAGCTCGTCCTTTGCAAAGCTTCGTAGGACCCCCTCTTGATGGCCTCAGCCAAATAGTCCTGGAAGTTACTTTCAGAGAGGGGCTACTGGCCAGGACGGAGGAAGTGACTTTTGATGTTGTGGATGCCCCATATGCATACAATGTTATCTTTGGAAGGGGTATGTTGAATCAATTCAGAGCTGTGGCGCATCATAATTATCTGTGTATGAAGATGCCCACACAAGCGGGAGTCCTCATTGTTTTCAGAGATCAGGCCACTTCGCGAAGAGCGGAATACGGTCATGGCCCTTCTCTTGACCCAAGACAGGTGAATAGTGTGCAAGGTAACCCAGAGGATTTTTCTATTCACAGCGAATCTTCGAATAAGTCCTTCCCAAGGCCAAGCCCTAAAGGGGAAATTATAACGAAGGTTATTGTCAAAGACGGCAAGGAACATTCATTTCAGTTTGGCAAGGATTTGCCTCCAGAAGTTGCTACTTCGTTAGAAAAAGTAGTTGAAGAGAATTTAGATGTCTTTGCTTGGTCTGATGAAGACATTACCGGAGTCAGTCGGGATATTATTGAGCATAGTCTACTTGTGAACCCGAAGGCTCGGCCTATTCGGCAAGGACTCCGAAAGCTATCTACGGAAAGGGCTATCCTTGCTAAAGACGAAGTGCAAAAGTTGCTGAAGGCTGGGATTATCAGAGAGGTAGCTCATACGGAGTGGCTAGCCTACCCAGTCTTTGTTAGGAAGAAATCTTCCGGGAAGTGGGGCATGTGTATTGACTTTACATCTTTGAATAAAGCATGCCCCCGTGACCCCTATCCCATGCCTCAAATTGATCAATTGGTTGACTCCACTGCTGGTTCGGAGTTATTAAGCTTTCTTGATGCGTATTCCGGCTATCATCAAATCTGGCTAAAGCGCGAAGATGAAATTAAAACAAGCTTTGTAACTCCTTCGAGAGTCTTCTGTTATGTAAGAATGCCCTTTGGCTTGAGAAATGTCGGGGCAACTTTTTCGAGGTTAATTGCTAAGGCTCTAGGTCATCAAATAGGCCGCAATGTAGAAGCTTATATGGATGACATTGTAATAAAGAGTGCTTTAAAGCACCAACATAGCCTAGACTTAGCAGAAACTTTCAATAGCCTTCGGGCATGTGGAATCCGTCTTAACCCTGAAAAATGTATCTTCGGGGCTCATGCTGGAAAGTTGTTAGGGTATCTAGTTTCAAGTAGAGGGATTGAAGCTAGCCCTACTCAAATAACTGTGCTGCAAAGGATGGCTCCTCCGGAAAATTTGAAGCAAGTACAAAAGCTGACTGGTCATCTTGCAGCACCTAGCAGATTCTTGGCAAGGTCTGCGGAGAGAAGTTTGCCCATTTTCAAAGCATTGAAACGGTCCGAAGATTTTGCATGGACACCGGAGTGTCAAAAAACTTCGAAGATATTAAGAATTATCTCAGTAAACTCGCTACACTTACGGTGCCTATTGTAGACAAAACCCTACTCCTTTACCTTGCGGGTACTGGCTCTGCTATTAGTGCAGTCCTTGTTAGAGAGATTGATTTCAATGGAAAGTTGGTACATAATCCAGTCTATTTTGTGTCCGAAGCATTGTCTAGAGCAAAAACAAGATAATCCGAGCTTGAGAAGTTCACTTATGCTTTGATAATGGCTTCGAGGAAGTTAAGGCATTATTTCTTGGCACATAATGTGATTGTACCAACTTCATATCCCTTGGGAGATATGCTCCGAAGTAAGGATTCCACAGGAAGAATTGGGAAGTGGGTTGTTGAATTAGCACCCTTCGGTATCTCCTTCGTGGCAAGGACAACAATTAAGTCACAAGTGTTGGCAGATTTTGTGGCAGAGTGGACTCCTCCTGCAGCATGGGCTCCGGAGAAGCCAAGTGAAGGAATTTGAACGATATACTCTAATGGAGCTTTCCAAGCATCTGGAGCAGGTGTCGGAGCAGTTATAATTTTGCCTTCAGGGGAAAAGGCAATGTACTCCACAAGACTCAACTTTAAGTCTACCAACAATACAACAGAGTACAAATGGATTTTGTTAGGACTTCGAAAGGCACGTACTTTGGGGGCTACAAGAGTTGTTATTAAAACATATTCTCAAATTGTAGCGAGGCACGTAGATAAGAGTTTTCAAGTTCGACATCCACAGCTTACGAAATATTTGGAAGAGATCCGCAAGATTGAAGTGGCATTTAAAGGGATTTCCATTCGAAGTATACCCAGAGCTGAAAATACACAAACCGATATCTTGGCGAAAGCTGCTGCCAGAGCTATGGACATCCCAGAAGAAGCTTTTACGAAGAACTCAGTACACCTTCGGTACCACAGATCCCTTCTGCGGAAGTCCTTTGCATTCCAAGTACAGATTGGCGGAGTTCAATTATGGAACTGTTGCAAGGAGAAGCAAGTTTGCCTGAAGGGCCATAGCTTTTGAGGTTGAAGCTTAGAATTCGAAATTATCATATAATCAACGGTATTTTGTACAAGGCCAGAGTATGTTCCCCTCTACTTTGCGGTATCTCAAGCCGAAGGTCAAGAGATTCTTCGAGAAATTCACGAAGGACTTTGCGGTAGCCATCTGGCCCCTCGAGCTTTGGCAGGAAAAACACTTCGCCAAGGGCTTTATTGGCCTACAATAGTAGTTGATGCGGAGAGCTTAGTCCACACTTGCCAAGGTTATCAATGGATGGGAAAAAGAAGTCATCGTCCGCCAAGAACTCTTCAAGTCATTGCCCCAGTATGGACCATGGCCAGATGGGGCATGGACCTTATTGGCCCCTTCCTAGTAGCAAAAGGAAATTTGAAATTCGTAGTGGTAGCAATTGAGTACTTTTCCAAGTGGGTCGAAGCAGAGCCCCTAACAGCTATCACTTCGAATAATGTACAAAATGTTTTCTGGAAAATATCATATGCCGGTTCAGAGTGCCTCGGCAACTCACAGTTGACAATTGAACACAATTTTATGCAGAGCCCTTTAGGAAGTTTTGTGAAGATCTAGGCATCCAATTATGCTTTGCTGCAGTGCGACATCCTCAGTCTAACGGAGCTGTGGAAAGAGCCAATGGTAATATCTTGTCAGGGCTGAATCGAAGAATAGTGGGATTGGCAAAAGGATTGTGGACCAAAGAGCTCCCATATATTCTATGGTCCATTCGGACAACTCAAACAAGGTCTACGGGTTTCACTCCTTTCAGACTATTATTTGGAGATGAAGCTATGACGCAAACGGAGCTCAAAGAAGGATCCCTTCGCAGCACCGAACTGGAAATAGAAGCAGAAAGGCAAACTTCGCTTGATTTAGCAGAAGAGACAAGACTTCGAGCTGTCACCAATTTGTCAATGTATCAGCAGCAAACGAAGACTTGGTTCGACCCAAAGGTAAAGGTTAACGAACTTAAGCCGGGTCATCTGGTTTTGCGAAGTATTATAGAACCAGGGAAATTAAGGAATAAGTGGGAAGCTCCATACATAATTGTCCGCTCAGGGCGCCCTGGTTCTTTTAAGTAAGCTAATTTGGAAGGCGAAGAGTTAGCGCATACATGGCATGCGAAGCACTTAAAGCGATATTTCGCATAGGGGCTCCTTGTAATCATTTGTAAACACCTTCCAAATTAATAAAGTTCATGGTTCAGATAATGTCTACCCCCCAAACACTTCCTACTTCTAGTGGACGCACTGGAAAAAAGAAGTTGGCTGGGAGGGAAGTGTCATTAATTTGAATCATTTTTTTGGACTTCGGACCACTGGTTCGAAGCTTCCGACGAGGTGGGAAAGTCACTGAAAAAACGGATTCCGAGCCACCAGCATGAAAGCATCCGTAAAAAAGAGTCGAAGGAGACCAAATAATGCGGATTACAAGCTCCGGCTTGAAAGCATCCGTAAAAAGAGTCCAAGGAGACCATTGCGAATTCCAAACCTCCGGTTTGATAGCATTCGCAAAAAGAGCCGAAGAAGGCCAAAACAAAACAGTGTTTGAGCTAATAACCTTCGAATATCATTGAAAAGAGTCCAAAGTGACCAATCGTTTGGGGCATTAAAGTGCCCGAGAAGTTTGTTCGAAGTGACTTCTTTCAAACAAAAGGTACTAAGTTACCAGTTTTACGACTCCAAGTAGTCAGACATTTTATAAGATTTTAATCAATCTTTAAATTGCTGAGGGGCTCCGAGCCTCCAAACTAGTGATCCTAAGTTTTTCTTTGCCCCTAACCATCTTCGAGTATAGTTCGAAGTTGCTTACGCCCAAAGAGGGGCTGGGAAGTAGGGAAAAGGAACAAAGGGTTCATGCGAAGTTTACCTCTGAAGTCCTGTCGGCGGGTGATCATGGGGCTGCTGGGAGGGTCAAAGGCTACCCCGAAGTCTTCATCGGACTCAAAGTTCAGGGCCGAAGGTTCGACTGTTGGAGCCTCTCTTGGAGCTACAGTCATCACTTCGTCCGGAATGGAAGCTGGCTCAGCAGCAACTTCGACTCCACCTTTAGTCATAGGGGCTACTTCACGCGACAAGTCTGGTTGGACAGCCGAAGTCCCATCCTGCCCGGAGCTACTCAGAACATCTGGCATGTTTGCTGCGTCGCCAGTATCTGCATCCGCACGGTTTTCATCCCCGTCGATCAAGTTAATGAGGATTTGTCCCTCGTCTTCAGAGGAATCGGTGATCGAAGCCACCGGACTTGAAGGCACCACAGTCTTTGGCTTTCGAGCAACCTTTTTCAAGGGTGTCGTAGCCGGAGCTGAAGTCCCAGCTTCCGCCTTCCTTTTCTTCGGTCCTTGCTATGAAGGAACCCAGTCCGGAAGAGGAGGGGAGCAACTCCGAGTACACCCCATACTCGGTTAAGTCGCTCCCAGTTACCTACCAGCTTTATTCTCCACTCCGTCTCACCCGGAGTTGGAACTCCTAGAATCTTCTCCGAAGCTCGAACAATTTGCTCCGAAAGTCATGGGGGCTAGAGAAGCTAAAAGATAAGTTGGCATTAGTCATTTCATCAATCAAATATATATAAAACATGTTGTTTTCGAAGATACCTGCAGTGCTTGAGTTCGAAGAGATTTTTCGGAGGCCGCCCTCCGGATCTTCTTCAAAGGTGATAGGCCAGTTGGCCATCAGAGGAGGAATTTGAAGTCTGATGAACTCCTCCGCTAGGTCCTGCATGCTCAGGCGGCGACTAATTCTTTGAAGCAGGCTGAGGCGAGCTTCGAGCTGGCCGGGATCCGGGTGAACTAGGGCTTCCCTTCGGAAGTTTATGTCTTGCAAGGGTCCGGCCAGACAGCTGCTTGCCCCAACTTCGGCATAGAACCACCGGAGGATCCAATCTGTGTACCATCTGGCATTGATAGCCTTCGTTGGAAATCTTAGAGCAAACTCATCCCGAAGCCGGAAATTGATGCTCCCTAAGGCTACCACGATCTTTTCTCCTCTAGAGCCTAGGTAAGTCTTGGGTTGGCATGATGCCCTGTGCAGTGTTGCGAAGATCTCTGCTCTTTCCTCGCAGCCCTCAGCTCGCAGCGCCCATTCGAAGATGGCTAGGTGCGCTATTGTGTTTGGAGAAAGTTGGGGAAGGGTGACATGAAATAAATCTAGTACCTCTGCTAGAAAGTCGACTGCCGGAAGTCCAAGCCCCGCTTCGAAGAAAGCTTCGAAGACTACCACTTCTCCAGGCCTTGGTGAAGGAATGGCCTCATTTCCAGGTTTACGGACTATGATCTCCGAACTAATTGTTCCCTCTACTGCTGCTGCTAGCCACTCCCTCTTGCATGTAGACGATCCCAGTTGATAAGACTGGTCCGAATACTTCGATGACGCCAGGAGAAGATCGTGAGGACCAACATTTGGGGGATTCCTTGGTGGCGCCGCCACTCTTGCTACTGCCGCCGTCGGAGCCACCACAACTGAAGGTGTTGCCGCTGTCGTTGCTGCTGCCGCGGCCACCGCCTGTTGCCGGGCTAGGGACGAAGCCGCCCCAGGGACTTTGAAGCTTGTCTTCGCCATGGAATCGCACTGATTGCTAAAGAAGAAAAATGGAGGCTAGGGTTTGTTTGCACGAAGGCGGTGAGAAGGGTACTCGGGAAGGGTATGGGTCCTCTATTTATAGCCCAGGCCCATGATTTTTTACCGTTTGCGTTTACCGTTTCACATTCTTGACCGTTACCCCTTGCAAAGTTAATGCATCGCGTAACTTCCATTGGAAGGAAAAAATCAACGGCTATTTCTTCTAAGTCTAAAAAAGCTTTCGGGCTCCTCAAGTTAACTCTAAGATAGTTCGAATGTAACTTTCTTAGAAGTTGATTCGAAGTTTTTCATCTCCACGTATTTTGGAGATTGATTAAATCTGTTAACCCCTACGCATGATTATTTTTCTTGCGTATACTGCTCTCCTAACGTTACAGATCTAGCGGAGAAGCGTATTCGAGGGGCTATTGTTGGGGAAAAATACTTCATTTTCAGGGTTATTGCTATAACACGACAAAGGCAGGTGATTGAATCAAAGGTTTCCAGCGTCTAACTCCGGGAGTACATTCGATCAAGTTCGAAGTATGGAGGCGAACTCTAGTTCGAAGTATATCTTCGAACTTGGACTCTTACGAGAGCTTTCCTACCAGCTAGGATGGAAGACTTATTTTCGTTCTCATTAGATTAGTCTTTTACCATTTTAGCCCTATTAAGGGTACCAAATAGTTTCCGCTATGTCGGTTGTAACAGAGGGGTAAAAGGGTCTTTTCCTTAATGTTTGGGCCTATAAATACCCCCCGTTTACCCTGTAATGAGCATGGAATACTGAGTTATTCAATACACATCTTCGAATTGTTTTGAGCTATTATTCACTTTGGAGGCTTGAAATAGTTTACTTCACAAACACTTCGTTTGTTAGTTTCTAATCTCTAGAAACCTGTTAGCGTAATCTTTTACGCCAACAGTTTTAATTCTGTCTTCTACGCAACAGGCTTCGAACACACCCTTCGAAGTTCTGGTTCGGAGGTATTTTACAACTACGAAAACAGGCTTCGCAAGGAGCAAAAGTTTGAAGCCAAGAAGACTCAGCGGACTTCCCTCTGAGGACTTCGATCAGCTCTGCTAAGTTAGTGCAGGCTCAGCGCACTGGGTGCCTTCGAGCAGGCTTCGCACTTCACCCTTCGCAAGAGCAGACTTCCCTCTGCAGACTTCGACCAAATACTTAGCAACATCAACTAGTGCTAGGCTTTGTACTTCGAAGGTCTAAACACACACTGAACAGACTCTGCCAAGGACTTCGACAAAATAAAACGGGCTTCGATCTAAGCCAACAACAGAGCTTCGCTAGTAATCAGAGAGGTCTAGCCTCCAGTTTACACAGAGTGAACAGACACTGAAAAACTCACACTTCACTCGAACAGGCTTCTCACACACTTCTCCAGAAAAGATTCAGTGCACAAACTCAACTCAAAAGAAGTGAGACTCAGAGAGATCAAAGCATGTAGTGAAGTACGCATACAAGTTCAAGCAGTAAATGAAAACAAAATCAAAACTTCATTGCTTGAACAGGGAACACAAAATGAACTCACAGACCGAATACAATGTGTGTGGCGGCTAGCACAGGAGCTCAAAAATGACTACTCAAAGTGTGAATGTGACCTAGCTAGCCTCCACTATTTATAGGCACTATTTAGCCCTGTGAATAGACTACTTTACCCCTAGGGTTTACATCGGTTTTGTCTCATCAGAACAGGGGGGTACAACTGGTAGTCTACTTTATTTGGAGGTTTCTTTTTGTCAGCTTCGCAGAGGGGACAGCACTAGCTTTTGCAGAGCAGATGCGGTCAGCCTTTGCAGTTTTGGACCCTTCTAAAGCCCCCCTTCGCACGCGAGGGGTGCGGTAGCTTCAGTGAGAAGCCTTGAGCCTGACGGCCTTCACTTCACCGAAGTCAAGCTTCGATACAGAGACAGTTTTGAGCCGAAGCCGTCAAAGTCCTTGGGCCTTCGCACCAACAACTTTGAAGTGGACCACCACAGCTTCACTGCTTCTCCTAGCTCGAACTCCGTCAGTCCGTTTACCGAAGCCATGCATGGCCGAAGTACCTCAAGTCAGCCTCACTCTGGAGCCAGCCTCACTCTGGAGCCAGCCTCACTCCGAAGCCAGCTTCACTCCGAAGCCAGCCTCACTCCGAAGTCAGCCTCACTCTGAAGCCAGCCTCACTCCGAAGCCCCACCTTCAGAGTACCACCCTTCGAAGTCCCTCCTTCGTCCAAGGCCTCCACATGAAGCATTCCATGAGCACTTCATCGCAGTGTCTCTCCCTGAGCACACTCCTCGATGATTCTCACCAGAACAATGCCTTCGATGCACCTCGACTTCTGAGACCTTCGTCGGGTATACCTTCGAGTGCCTCCCTCCGGAGCACACATCAAACGCCTTGCCTCATTGCTGAGGACTTGGTCCACCATACTCCGAAGTCACTCCATTCGGAGTACCCTTCGAGGTGCCTCGCCTCCGAGGACTTCGTCTCGGAGTACCTTCACCCAGACCCACACTCCGCACTTACTGCATTCTCCTGGCGCACCTCGACCTGAGGTCCAACCTTGACCCCTTCGCAGCCTTCGTGACAGAGCTCCCTGTTCCCTTGGCATCAAGCCTCCCGCTTGACCCAGGTTCACTTGCTACGAACCGTCCGTCGCCTCCGAAGTCACCTGCGCATCATAGACAGTAAGACAAGTGTATCCAGTACCCTGGAGACCTCTCCGGGTAAACAACCTCCGATACACACTCTGGTGTACCGCCCAAAGTACCGAACCCTTCGGTACAACCTAGTCATCATGTACTATCGGACCCCTCTGACAGGCATACTCCGCTACAACAGCTGCAGCAACCAGACCCACCGAATCCTTTGGTGAAACAACCTCCGAACCCCTTCGAATCAGAGGGTAAAATCTATCAATCACTCATCACAGACTCCGAAACCAACCCTTGGTTTCTCAATCTCCCCCTTGATGAGTGCATTAACAACCAAATTCAAGTTTAAGAAAAATTTGAAAAATTTCAGCACACAAGTGACCATAAAAACTCAGAAACGAGCCAAATCATGTCACTTGACAAAAGAATTTTCCTCCCCTTTTTCAACAGAGTAAAAGCCCCTTCGACAAATCTTTCCCTTTGCAAGATAAAACTCCCCGGAGTTAAGTTATTTTACCCCTTGCTACAGAGAACTCAAAAATTTCTCCCCCTTTGGCAATGTAAGCATCAAGGAGCATTCAAAAGATGCAAACCTTTGAAATGGGCAGAATTGCAAAGACATATAAAGCAAAAATATGCCAACATTAATACCAATTTTCATGTGCTCATCGCAATTTAACATTCTCTAAAAACATGATGACAGCATGTGATTTTATCATTTTGAAATAAAAGCATCACCACTCAATCAAGGTAACTAGACAAGTAGAAACAGGGACTGCGCAAAACTAGTCAATTTCTACTCTAGGCAGACAAGTCTAGGTCAAATGGAGCATGAAAAGCAAACTTGATGATCAATGAATTTTGTTGTTCTTTTCATAATGCCAGGGGTTAATTGTTTGTCTGCCTTATACTTTCCAATCAGGCCAAGCCTAGGCAAAAAAGCCATCAGAAGCTTAAGGCGGTGATTTTGGCATACACTACACTATCCCAGTTCAGACCAAAGTACAATGGTAAGCAGTCTAGAATAGAGCAGTGCGACAAACGAACCCACCTGGATCTTTTTTGCTTGTAACATATAAATCATGGATTTTTAATTTTTTTAATTTAGTGACCAAATTGTTTAGCACTTGATGAATATCGATGAATACAATTTTTTAAGTTGCAATGTTTAGCATTCAGAGAAAAGGTGTCTTGCTATCAAGCAGATAAAAGATAGCTAAAGCAGTCCTACCTAAACATGCTAGATTCAAGACTAAGCAGTGAGCATGATTTGATTTTGGAAAGAAAAATCATGCACATAATGTTTCAGATATATTAAATAGAGCTGAGCTGATATGATTTCATGAATTAAAATCAAGCATATAAGTGCAAAAGATGTAAATGCAATTTCACACATAGTGAGCATATGCACAACAATCAAAATCTGATCCCCCTCACGAAATGCCATAAGGGTGAAAAACACCAAGTTCCCCACGCAAGTAAGCAAAACGAGAAGCATCGAGGGGTTTTGTAAAAATATCGGCTAGCTGGTGTTGGGTATCAACATATTGAAGTTCAATGTCACCCATCTCATTATGATCTCTGAGAAAATGATATCGCATATCAATGTGTTTGGTTCTAGAATGCTGAACCGGGTTGTTTGCAATACAAATAGCACTAGTGTTATCACAGAAAAGTGGAACACTCTTATAATCTAACCCAAAATCCCGCAAAGTGGAAACCATCCACAAAATCTGAGAGCAACAGCTAGCTACATCAACATACTCAGCCTCAGCCGTTGATTGTGCAACACTAGACTGTTTGCGGTAAGACCAGCAAACTAGTGAAGTACCCAGAAAATGACAAGTACCAGAGGTACTTTTCCTATCAATCCTACATCCAGCAAAGTCTGCATCGGAATAACCTCGAAGACACAAAGAGAAAGATGCAGAATACCAAATGCTGAATTCTAAGGTATGTTTGAGATACCTGAGAATGCGCTTTATCGCTTGGCAGTGCGAATCTCGTGGTGAAGCCTGAAAACGAGCACACATACATACTGCGAAGTGTATGTCTGGCCTCGTAGCAGTCAAATAGAGGAGGGAGCCGATCATGCTTCGGAACTCCTTCTGGTCTACGGCTTCTCCATCCTCGTCAGGATCCAATGCTACAGATGTAGCCATTGGAGTGGCAAGGGGCTTCACATCAGTCATGTCGAACTTCTTGAGCAGGTCCTTGGTGTACTTCGTCTGGTGGACAAATGTACCTTGTTTACTTTGCTTGATTTGCAAACCAACAAAAAATATAAGTTCGCCCATCATGGACAGCTCGAACTCCCTGCTCATGGTATCTGCAAACTCGGCAACCAAAGCATGAGAAGAGCCACCGAAGATGATATCATCCACATAAATATGAACTAGCAGGAAATCTTTGCCATGCTTGAGAGTGAATAGGGTTTTATCAACAGATCCCATCAAATACCCCCGCTCAAGCAGAAAAGACTTAAGTCTATCATACCATGCCCGAGGGGCCTGCTTGAGTCCATAAAAAGCCTTATGAAGTTTAAGGACTTTATGTGGGTATTTGGGGTTTTCAAAGCCAGGGGGTTGTTTTACATAAACATCTTTGCCTATGAAGCCATTTAGAAATACACTTTTGACATCCATTTGATAGAGTTTGAATCCCCGGGATGTCGCAAAAGGCAAGCAAAATCCTAATGGCCTCAAGACGAGCAACGGGTGCAAAAGTTTCAGTAAAATCGAGAATAACCCTGAGCTACAAGTCTAGCCTTGTTTCTAATTACAGTCCCATCCTCCCCTTGTTTGTTTTTGAAAATCCATTTTGTTCCAATGAAATGAAGATTTGGTGGAGGATCAACTAATGTCCAGACTTGGTTTCTCTCAAAATTTTCAAGTTCTTCATGCATGGCATTGATCCAACTAGAATCAGAAAGTGCATGACTAACATCTAAGGGCTCAAAAGAAGCAACAAAAGCTGAATCAATGAAATGAGCATGAGAACGTGTTACCCTTTGATCAAGCTCACTAATGATCTGCTCAGGAGGATGCATCCTTTGAACATGATGTGGAGCCTCGCGGCGGGATGTAGTCTCCCCCTCAACTTGTTTGTTGGAGTGGTCCAAGATGACCGATGTCGAGGTAGTTGCTTCGGGACCTTCTGCCGAAGTGGTTGAAGTGGGGTCAGCTTCGGGGGTTGATGTCGAGGGAAGTAGGGGTTCATCCTCGAAATCTCCGAGATCTTCTTCTTCGAAGATGGTCTCTTCCATGTTGTGTTCATTTGCCTGTTCAAAGGTAGAACTAACAGAGGGGGTTGATTCATCAAAAGTCACATCACATGACTCGATGACAGTGTTAGTTTCCAAATTATAAAAACGATAAGAATGACCATGTGTAGTGTAACCCAAAAAGATCCCGTCAGAAGAACGCGACTCAAATTTGTCCAAATTTCTACGTTTTAGGATAAAGCATCGACAACAGAAAACTCGAAGATGAGTAACTTTGGGCTGTCTCCCAAAACGTAGCTCATAAGATGTCAAGTTCAAAATTGAGCGCAAGAAGATTCGGTTTGAGATGTAACAAGCAGTGTTCATGGCCTCAGCCCAGAATTTTCTAGGAGTCCTATGCTCATCGAGCATTGTCCTAGCCATCTCAACCAAAGTGCGGTTCTTTCTCTCAACAACACCGTCCTGTTGAGGAACACGCGGAGCGCATAATTGATGTTCTATGCCATGCTCCATGCAAAAGTCAACAAATAGACTCTTCTTGAACTCAGTGCCATTATCACTTTGAATGAATTTCAATGCACCAGGGATTTCAGTGAAAAGTCTCAAAGCCAAGCTCCGAAAGTGTGAAAACACTTCATCCTTGCTGGCAAGAAAGAAGACCCAAGAGTAGCGAGAGAAATCGTCGACAATGACTAGCACATACCACTTGCCACCTAAAGAACTAACCCGAGAAGGACCTACAGTGTCCATGTGGAGAAGTTCTCCGGGTTGCTCAGTCATCACCGTGTTTACTGGCGAGTGCGAAGCGGCAATCATTTTTCCATGTCGACATGGAGCGCAAACTAAATTCTTCTCAAACTTGAGCTTGGGCAATCCTCGAATCAGACATAGGGCACTCAGGCGAGCGAGCAACTCAAAGCTCATATGCCCTAGTCTCCTATGCCACTTCCAAATCTCAGAAGTAGAATGTGCAACAAGACAATGAGAAGAACCAGATGACTCAGAAAAATCAGCTCCAAAAACTCTCCCAACTCTAAAGATCTTACAAACCACAACGCCACCAGAATTGAGTACTTGCGAAGTATAGCGATGGAATCGCACTTCGAAGCCCTCATCAAGCAATTGAGATACAGAAAGAAAATTGTATCCCAAGTTTTCAACCAAAGCAACATCTTTGAGAGTGAAATTCGAGTTGATTCTTACCACACCTTTACCTTTCACTCTACTCCTTCGATTGTTTCCGAAAGTGATATGTTCCCTTTGCTTGGTTCTTGTGAGGCTGGAGAACCATGCTGCATCTCCGTTCATATGGCGTGAACAACCGGATTCCATGATCCACGTGCCCTCCAGGCCTCGGTCCGGCGCCTCAGATGAATCAAGCTCATCGCCACTGTGATCGCTGTCGGCCATGAAGCACAGGCCGGTGAAATCTCGTCCCTTTTTGTCCTTCTTATCCTCCTTCCTTGGGGACTCCTCCTCCTCATAAGAGCTCGACTCCTTAGTTGAGGAAGTGTCGACGTCGCTGAGAGCAGCAACAAAGGCCCTGGAAGCGGCTTTGGCTACCCTCTTAGCCACCTTGCCGTGCTTGCCCTTCACAAAGGGTTTCCTCTCCTTCTTGTGGTATTTGGGGCGCTCACTCTCATCTCTCTTCTTGAGTTTAGGACAATTGGCCTTGATGTGAGAAGTGTCACCACACTCAAAACAACCACTGAACCCACTTCTCCTCTGATCCCGTCCCTCGTGGTTTAAACGGGTGAACCTTCTGGCAATTAGAGCAAGCTCATCATCATCCAGAGTGCCCACCTGCTCCTTAGTGAAGGAGACCAGGGAGGACAAAGAAAAACCATCTGCAAAAACACAAGTTTCTGATGTGCTTGGTTCTGCAGTGGTGCCACGGCTAGTGCTAGAAACCAATGCCAATGGTTGTGGCAAGGAGTTCCTATGCACTGCAAGAGATGCCTTGGCAATCTCTGTGGACTTCAGCTTGCTGAAGAGCTCATCACAGGTCAATGTGTCATAACCTGCGGACTCCACAATGCTGGATATCTTCACTTCCCATATGCTACGATCAACAGCATAGAGAAGCTTGATAGCTCTATCATGATCATTGTAAGCAAGCGTCCTGTTGGACCACAAGTTACTTACTATAGCATCAAAGTGAGAAAACATGGCAACTATAGATTCACCGGGTGCCTGCACAAACAACTGATACTGTTGATTGTATGTGCTTTGGCGCCTGGCCTTAATCTGTGTAGAGCCCTCATGAAAAATAGTGAGTGTAGTCCAAATTTCCCTAGCTGTCCCAAGGTGTTGTACCCTATCAAACTCACTTCTACTCAAACCAATGAACAATATATTTCTAGCCTTGGAGTTGGCATTATACTGATCCTTCTCAATTTGAGAGGTGTGAGTTTCAGGGATGGAGTATTGTGAGTCCACAATCTCCCAAATTGCATTTCCTTGGCTTAGCAAGTAAGCCTCCATATGCACCTTGCAGTATGCAAAATCAGTACCATCGAACAGAGGTATTTTACTAACTCTATCCATGTCGCCAACAGATCACAAAACCGGTTAAGGTCAACTGGTGATCTTAACCCGCTCTAATACCAATTGTTGGACCAGAAAAGGCGACCAGAGGGGGGTGAATGGGTGCTATTAAAATTTCACACTAAAAATAGCCTTCTGTTTTAATATTGTCTTCTGCGGAACAGGCTTCGAACACAACCTTCGAAGTTTTGGTTCGGAGGTATTTTATAGCTCCGAAAATAGGCTTCGCAAGGAGCAAAAGTTTGAAGCCAGGAAGACTTCGCTCCACCCGCAACCCCGAAAATTCAGCTCTGCTAAGTCAGTGCAGGCTCCACACACAGGGTGCCTTCGAGCAGGCTTCACACTTCACCCTTCGCAAGAGCGGACTTTCCTTTGATGACTTTGATCAGCTCTGCTAAGTTAGTGCAGGCTTAGCGCACTAGGTGCCTTCGAGCAGGCTTCGCACGTCACCCTTCGCAAGAGCAGACTTCCCTGTGCAGACTTCGACCAAATACTCAGCAACAGCAACTGGTGCTGGGCTTCGTACTTCGAAGGTCTAAATGCACACTGAACAGACTCCGCCAAGGACTTCGACAAAAGAAAACGGGCTTCAATCTAAGCCAACAACAGTGCTCCGCTAGTAATCAGAGAGGTCTAGCCTCCAGTTTACAGAGAGCGAACAGACACTGAAAAACTCACACTTCACTCGAACAGGCTTCTCACACACTTCTCCAAAAAAGATTCAGTGCACAAACTCAACTCAAAAGAAGTGAGACTCAGAGAGATCAAAGCATGCAGTGAAGTACGTATACAAGTTCAAGCAGTAAATGAAAATAGAATAAAAAACTTCATTGCTTGAACAGGGAACAAAAAATGAACTCACAGACCGAATACAACGTGTGTGGCGGCTAGGACAGGAGCTCAAAAATGACTGCTCAAAGTGTTAATGTGACCTAGCTAGTCTCTACTATTTATAGGCACTATTCAGCCTTGTGAATAGACTACTTTACCCCTAGGGTTTACACCGGTTTTATCTCATCAGAACAGGGGGTACAGCTGGTAGTCTAATTTATTTGGAGGCTTCTTTTGTCAGCTTTGCAGAGGGGACAACACCAGCTTTTGCAGAGCAGACGTGGTCAGCCTTTGTAGTTTTGGACCTTTCTGAAGCCCCCCTTCGCACGCGAGGGGTGCGGTAGCTTCGGTGAGAAGCCTTGAGCCTGACGGCCTTCGCTTCACCGAAGTCAGCCTTCGATACAGAGACGGTTTTGAGCCGAAGCCGTCAAAGCCCTTGGCCCTTCGCACCAACACCTTCGGTGTGGACCACCACGGCTTTGCAGCTTCTCCCAGCTCGAACTCCATCAGTCCGTGTACCGAAGCCATGCATGGCCAAAGTACCTCAAGTAAGCCTCACTCCGGAGCCAGCCTCACTCCGAAGCCAGCCTCACTCCGAAGTCAGCTTCACTCCGAAGCCATCCTCACTCCGAAGCCCCACCTTCGGAGTACCACCCTTCGAAGTCCCTCCTTCGTCCAAGGCCTCCGCATGAAGCATTCCATGAGCACTTCGTCACAGTGTCTCTCCCCGAGCACACTCCTCGACGATCCTCACCCGAACCATGCCTTTGATGCACCTTGACCTCTGAGACCTTCGTCGGGTATACCTTCGAGTGCCTCCCTCCAAAGCACACATCAAACGCCTTGCCTCATTGCTGAGGAATTGGTCCACCATACTCCGATGTCACGCCATTTGGAGTACCCTTCGAAGTGCCTTGCCTCTGAGGACTTCGTCTTGGAGTACCTTCACCCGAAGCCACACTCCGCACTTACTGCCTTCTCCTGGCGCACTCAACTCGAGGTCCGACCTCGACCCCTTCGCAGCCTTCATGACGGAGCTCCCTGATCCCCTGGCATCAAGCCTCCCGCTTGACCCAGGTTCACTTGCTATGAATCGTCCGTCGCCTCCGAAGTCACCTGCGCACCATAGACAGACAGACAAGTGTCTCCAGTACCCCGGAGACCTTTCTGGGTAAACAACCTCCGATGCACACTCCGGTGTACCTCCCAAAGTACCAAACCCTTCGTTACAACCCAGTCATCATGTACTGTCGGACCCCTCTGACAGGCACACTCCGCTGCAACAGCTGCAGCAACCAGACCCACCGAATCATTCGGTGAAATAACCTACGAACCCCTTCGAATCAGAGGGTAAAATCTATCAATCACTCATCACAGACTTCGAAATCAAGCCTTGGTTTCTCAGGTGATGACAAGCACTCCTTGATCTTTTCAAAAGCACTTTGTTGGCTTGCCCCCCAAGTGAACTCTGCTTCGTTTTTTAGCCGTAGTATGGGGACAAAGGCATCAATCTTGCTGGACAAGTTGGATATAAAGCGACGCAAATAGTTCAGCTTGCCTAGCAACTTTTGTACATCCCTTTTGCATGTCAGCGCTGCAATTTTTCTAATCTTTTCAAGTCTCTTAGGATCGATTTCGATGCCTCTCTCGTGAATCATGAAACCTAAGAACTTACCCGACGACACACTAAAAGCACACTTGATTGGGTTCATCTTCAACCCGTACTGACGCATCCTATTGAAAGCAACCTTCAAATCGGCTAAATGGTTTCCCATAGCGTCCAATTTGACTACAACATCATCAATGTAGACTTCTCACATGACTCCTAACAAATCATGAAAGATCAGATTCATAGCGTGCTGATACGTGGCGCCGACATTTTTCAAACCAAAAGTCATGACGACCCACTCGAACAAACCGACAAAACTAGGGCATCAAAAGGCAGTCTTGTAGACGTCCTCTTCGGCCATAAAGATTTGATTATTACTAGCATTGCCATCAAGAAAACTTAGTACCTTGTGTCCCGAAGCATAGTTGATCAGCATGTCGGCTATCGGCATCGGATACTCATCCTTCGAAGTGGCTCTATTCAGATCCCTGAAATCAATGCATACCCGTATCTTGCCGCTTCCTTTCTTCTCTACAGGTACAATGTTAGCAACCCATTCCGCATACCTGCACGGCCTAATAAATTCAGCCTTGAGTAGTAGTTCCACTTCTTCTTTAACTCGGTCATAGACAGCCGAATTAAAGCGATGGGGAGGCTGCTTATAAGGCCTAAATCCGGAGTTGATGGGCAGCCGATGCTCTACGAGCTCGTGGCTTAGCCCTAGCATCTCACTATACTCCCATGCGAAACAATCGACATACGACCGAAGTAACTTTATTACTTCAGCCTTTTCATCGGGCTGTAAATTTTGGTTTACAAAAGTCGGCCTTGGGATGCTACCATCACCTATGTCGACCTCCTCCAAGGGATCGGCCGACGCAAAACCTTGCCCTAATTTTTCTACTTTGCTAAAGTCCTCGATGGCTTCGGCAATACCGTCTTTATTAGACCGATATTGCTCCACCTGAGACTTTAGCCAATCTAGATTATTCTTGCTAGACATGACTATTAATACAAAAATAGCCGTGCTACTCCAGCCGGGTTTATAGACACTGGTACAAACCGTCCTCTGGATACACTAACAAAGTAGTAATCCGAAAGATCTTTACCTGATAGACACTCTACTTTGTTATGGACGGCGTCAACCGACACATCGGCCAAAGCTACTTGGGCCGAAGTATCCGCGGGGATGACCTCCACCTCATCGTCGTCCCACTGTATCAAGCATTGGTGTAGGGTAGAGGGAATGCAACAGTTTGCGTGAATCCAGTCGCGTCCGAGTAACATGCTATAGTTACCTTGTACGTCGACTACGAAAAATGTTGTTGGCAATGTCTTGTTGCCTACCGTCAACTCCATAGAGAGTACTCCCTTGGCCTCGAAGTTCTCACCATTAAAGCCATTGAGCATCAAGGTGGTCTTCTTTAGGTCATCCTCGTCCCTGCCAAGTTTCTTCAACAATGAATAAGGCATTAAGTTAACAGTGGCACCGCCGTCGACGAGCATTCGGGAAATCGGCTTCCCATCGATGTGACCTCTGACATAGAGGGGTTTTAGATGGCGAGCCTAGTCCTTGGGCTTCTCAAAGATGGCATTGCACGTGCCGAGGTTCAATTGAGCGACCTCGGCCTCGTCCAGTGGTAGGGCGAACTCTGCAGGCAGCGTGATGATGTTGATGTCCATCACCTGGGGTGCGGGTCCCTCAGAGATGGGTGAGTAATCGTCGTCGACCATGTCGTCGTCAACGCTTAGACTAGGAGCCGGGTTGGTTATCTCAACCGGCTTCTCCATCCATACCTGTTTGGTAGCTGGCTGAGGGCGGATTTCCTCGAAGATAGCGTCGCGCTCGGCCTCAGCTTTCATCTCGCGCATCTCCTGTGCCTGCAGCCTTTGGAGGCGTCTCTTCTGCGATTTGGACATGCCTGGAGGTGCCCAAGATGGATGCGGCTTGGTGCCTGGAGCTACTGTTCGGCTCCAATTAATTTTGGTCGAAGTGGCGTTGTGCCCTTCGGCCTTGTGCACCCTGTGTTCAGAGGGAGCTTCACTGCGAACCCTGTCAGACGGGCAGGCCTCGTTCGACCGACCGAACCAGGCTTCGGCGCATAGCTCGACCGAAGCATGGGACTTACCTCCGTCAGACCTCGGTGACAAAGTCTTCGGGATTGGGACTTCCTGAGACCCAACTCTGATGGTTATATCTTCGAACTCTCTGACTTCGGCCTCCGCGTGCTCGCACCCTTCGGCTTCGTTCCGCATGGTCCGATTCGGAGGCACCACGGACACTCTGTGAATGATGCCCCCCTCCGCTCCATCTGTTTGCCCCTGCCATCCATAATTCTCCGAAGGAAAACAAGACATACTGTTAGGTTGCGGAGGGTACCCTGACCTGAATACGTATGGAGCCCATGGGGTCCCCGCCCAGTCATACGGCAGAGGAATCGGCGGCTCAAGTGGCCTCGCCCACTGTGAGCCGAACCCGCTACCTAGCGGGGGGTTCGGCCACGTCGAAGGTATCTCGGACCACACCAGCGAAGGGTCCCGCCAGGCCGGATGTACGTTCAGCCAGTGTGGGCCAAAGCCTCTCATCGGAGACTCCAACACGGTGCAGGGTTCGGCCATTGGGGGCCGAAGTTGTTGCATGGGGGACCCGACCACTGGGGTTCGAAGTTGCCGTACGGGGGGTTCGACCATTGTGGCTCGGAACCACCGTGCGGAGCATCAGGCCACTGTGGCCCGAAGCCTTCGTTCGAAGGGTTCGCCTGCTTCGGTCCGAAGCCACCCTTCGAGGGTCTTGGACCCTTCGGCTGTTTTAACTTCGCGTGTGGACCTACTTCCTTGGCCCTCCTCTAATGTTTGTTTAACAACATGTCATATGTTACCTTCGGCGTCTTGCGAGCCTTAGCCGAAGGGGTATCTATCCACAGTCCTACCTCGGGGTTCTTTGGTACGAGTGTGCGAGTGCACAGTTCTCTAACAATTACATCTTTCCCTTTAGTAAACTCGGCCTGTTCTGGCCGAATCAACACCTTAGTTTCGCCAAGGTCGACGGCGTTGACTGGAAAAGGATATTTATCAAGCTTCATCTTCGGATCATGGTCTATCTTCAATCATCCTTCTTCTATGGCCGATTGTATCTGCCGTCGAAAAACATTGCAATCATTAGTAATATGTGAATGTGAATCATGCCACTTACAGTATGGATGCTTCTTTAGCTCATCGGCAGGTGGAATGACTTGACCCATAGGTAACCTGAGAAGCTGACTTTTTAAGAGAAAATCAAATATTTTATCACATTTAGTTATATCAAACGAGTACTTGACCTCATTAAGCCAATTCTTTGTGTGGGATGGTCATAACTCGGAGCAAGTGACAGGTTTATTTTTAGTGTTCCAAACCCATTTGGCCGCGGACATGTCGGTCGAATCCTCCTCCTCTTACTCTTCCTCATCAGAGCATTCCATGATGTGGATTTCAGCCCTAGGCTTGCTAAACCTCTTAATAATCTTTTTATCTTTGGCTCGGCCTTCCTGGACCAGAGCATGGTGTAAAACTTGGCTAACTTCTAAAAAGTTTTGGTTATCTAACCTCTCTTTAAGTTCGGAACACAACCCGTTAAAAGCTAATTCCGCCAAGTCCCTTTCTGAAATATTAAGGCTTGATATACTCAGAGGCGCTTGATGTACTCAGAGGCGCTCTCACTAGATTTCTGCTTAACTGATGTCAAATGTGAAAACCTAAGTTATGTCTCACCTGTGTAGAAATAATCATGGAATTTCCGCTCTAAATCGTCCCACGTGTGGATGGAGTTTGGTGGAAGCACCGAAAACCAAGTGGAAGAAGTGTCGGATAGCGAGAGAGAAAATAGTCTATCCTTTAGGGCATCTATCCCGCTAACCTCTCCACACTGCGCCAAAAATTGACTAACGTGCTCTAGTGTGGTCTTGCTACCCTCGCCATCGAACTTAGTGAATTCAGGGATCCTATAGCCGCAGGGGTAGGGTACCGTATCAAGATGGTCGAGGTAGGGCTTACAGTAAACCCTAACTCATCCCTTGGGCACGAAGCCAGCACACTCTCTAAATAGTGCGCGGACCCGCTCCTATATATCATCTTGGTATGTTGCTTGCATGCGCCTCTCATGTGGGGGCGCAACACGCGGTGGGATATCGGCGTATCGGCTGTGTGCTTCTTCCCTACGTGCTATTTGTATAACGTGCTCTTGTCCGGGCGTCTGCGCGTGTAGTGCGGGTAGCGCGGGTATTGGCGCAGGCGGTGGTGCGTGGTATGCAGTGTTAGTTTGATTGTAGGTGTAAAGATTGGTCTTGGCCATAAGCGGTGAGGCCGGAGACATGATTGTGTCGGTGCTGTCGTTAGTCCTACCGTATACGTGGTTTGCTGGTGGTGCACTAGCAATGGGAACCGGGGGTACGGCCTGAGTGAAGCCGAACCTCCTAAGAGTTTCCTCTACCTGGGAGCTGAGTGCCGAATCTAAACGGTTGGCTAGCGAAGCGCTAACGGCTTGATCTACTGATGCGGCTATTTTCTGCTCAATTTCTAAAGAAGATAAACGAGGTGATACAGGTGTTACCTGGACCTGAGCGAGGTCGGGGGTGACGTTGTCACGTTTGATGAAGCCCACGCGTGTCTTGACGTAGCCCCCAAGCATCATGTCCTGGAGTGCCTTTAACTTTGCCTCGATCTCTGCTCGGTCTTCTGCGGGGATATCTTCAAGTGTAGGTGACATTATGTTGCGGTTGTCGATATTCGCGCCTCCTACTGCGTCCATCGGTGGTGTAGACGTAGTAGTTGATGTAGATGTACTGGTGGCTGATGTAGATGTACTCATCATGTTGGCGTAGCTCTCCCCAGCGGAGTCACCAAAAAGTGTGTTGACACGGAAACGTGCCCTGCACTTGGGTCAGATCGACGATCCAAAAGTGCACGGATACTTAGGGACAAGCCTAAGCGTGACGTGGCATCGACGTCGCGTGCCGACTACCCTTAATAGTGATAAGGGGGGTGGAGTCGCCAGGCAACCAGATTACACAAAATAATCCAATTAGCCGAAAGAGATAGATTAAACAAAATAAAATCAGCAAACCAGTCGGAGGCCACCTGGTTCGAAGTATAGTGCGAAGGGGTCACCGAAGTATACCTTCGGCGTCTGGTGCGAAGTGCTCCACCGAAGGGTGCTTCAGCGTTAGGTCTGATCCGACCAAAGATGTGCTCCGAATAGATTAGGACGCGGTAATCACCTCCGAACAGCGGGGTTCGGCATACGATCTCCGATACAGCAAGCTATGAAATAATGACGCGAGGGCCACGTGCGAGTGCAACTTTGTCTGATGCCGAGTATGGTCATGGCGAAGCCTGTTGTAATGAAGTATGCTGGCGAAGCCTGTTGCCGGAGCCTGTAGTCCCGCCGAAGGGTGTCCTGGGGACCTCCGAAACTGATCTCTCAGCTCCAAACACCTCCGACGGAGTGGCTCCGAACGTGCGAACCTGCAACAGAGATGATGCGAAGTACCAATTTGGCCTAAGGACCAAATTTTGCTATGTGTTGCACTAGTAGCAAAGGTAGCAATCTATTACGCAGATTAGCGGATACTTCACATGCGAAGTAACAAGGCGATAATAATCTATTACGTAGATTAACAGATACTTCAGAGGCGATGTAACAATGATTACCATTGTTCCGTAGTGGCCGACGGAGGGCTTCCAGGCAAACCCACGAAGAAGTATAGGAAAATAAAGGTAAAGTAAATACGATCAAAGCATGGGCTTTGGTTTGGTTTGAGTTGGGGGGCTCTCCACGCCGGCCATGCCTCTCTATTTATAGGGGGTTAACTCCTAATCTAATTTGCTATTAATCTGGCCAGATAGAGATAGAGATTGAGCCGGTGATGCAAACAACTCTATCTCTGCCGAGGTGGGCTTCGGCCAGGCCAGTCGAGGCCTGCTCCTCGGGCTGAAGCTTCGGCAGCGTGGGCCTTCGAAGGCTTCCGAAGCTTCGGCAGCGTGGGCCTCCGAAGGCTTCCTAGCCGAAGCCCATGGGCTAGCTAGAGGCTTTCGGAGCCTATAGCTCAATGGACTTCGGCCCTGTATGGCTTCGGACAGACCCTGGACATGTGTACTTTCGGCCCAAACCAAAAATTGATATTTTGACAATCTAGCCATTAATGCCATTTTTTGCTATCAACAGAAATCAACGCAACATTATAGCTTCTTCTGAAAGGAAAAAGATAATGACTATTTTTTGTGAGTCTGAAGGTCTTTTCGACTTCATATAAATTGATTTCAGAGTTGTTCGAATAGAACTCTCTTAGAAATCGATTCGAAGTTCTAAATTTTTGCATATTCCGAAGGTTGATAAATTTTATTAACCCTTATGCATGATTATTTTTCTTGCGTATACTGTTCTCCTAACCTTACAGATCATATGGAGAAGTGTATTCGAGGGGCTACTGTTGGGGGAAAATACTTCATCCTCAGGGTCTCTAGAGTAATAAGACAAAGTCAATCTACTAAACCAAAGTTCCAGTATTAACTCCAGTTTAGTACGTGATCAAGATCGAAGAATCAATGCAGACTTCTGTTCGTAGTATAACTTCGAAGGTCAAATCTTCATAGAGCTTATCTGCCAGCAAGGATGGAAGACTTATCTTCTTTCTGATTAGATTAGTCTTTTACCATTTTAACCCTATTAGGGGTATCGAATAGTCTCCACTATGTCGGTTGTAATTGAGGGGTAAAAAGGTCTTTTCCTTAAGATTTTTACCTATAAATACCCCCCATTTTACCCTGTAATGAGGATCAAATACTCAGTTATTAAATACACAACTTCGAATTGCTTCGAGCTATTATCCAATACGGAGGCTTGAAATAGTTCACTTTACAAACACTTCGTTTGTTAGTTTCTAATCTCTGAAAACCTGTTAGCGTAATCTTTTATGCCAACAAGTAGTATTTCCATAATTCAAGTTATGACACAACAAATTGCATATATATATATATTACATATATAAATCAATAGTTTTCTAGATTTCAAGTTATGGCACAAATTGCAAATATATATTACATACCTAAAGTAGTACAAATTTTACAAATCACCCACCTATCTTAGTGTTTGAACACCACATGTACAACACTTGCATGTATATATACAATTTAAACTTTACACTTTTCAATACATGTACGCCTCTATTTTTTCACTTTCTTAATATATAATCCTTCAGAATGGTTGGAGCGCAGGTACGGAGTTTTCTTATCTGGTTTAACTTGTGGCAGAATTGAGGTAGTGAAAGTAGGTATCTCATCAAGTTGATTGTACTTTCTAGAAATAACTGTTGACCGCCTAAGACAACCCTTTGGGATTCTCGGGCTAACGTTTGGGAAACTAACGCGGTTAAGCGAATTAATAAAAGTAAATTTCCCACCTCCAAAGTACTTCCAACAAGATGTCCGGAGTCAGCTTCCCCCAATGAATTTGAAGCCATGACGTAATAGTTGTGAGTACCTTCGATTTATTTAGTCTGGAGCATGAAATTATTTCTTCCATATACTACCTTCCTCACTATGCAAGACATTTGGAGAGGAATATTTGAAGGGCTACTGTTGGGGGAAATACTTCCATCCACATGGTAAATAGGAGGCTTCTCCAGAGCCCTCATTCGAAGGGTAAGAGGAGTCGAAGCTTCGCTCCTTAGAGATGTAGATGATCGACAAAGCTCCGTTGACGGAGATTATTCCAAAGGGTCATAGGCCGAAGGGTCCAATGAAGCTCCGACCCAGGAGAGTTCCCCGAAGGGTCCTGCCCCGATGGGGCACCACCAAGACGGATGGGATATCTGCGTTACGCAAGTGTTCACACGACCTTTTACCTTTTTAACACTATGGATGTCAAGGAATAGTGCCTTCTGTGGCGGTTGTAACTAGAGGGTAGAATGGTCTTGTCCTTATGAATTCTTGCCTATAAATACCACCTCTTTACTAGGTATTGGCATGGAATTCAGAGATAATCAATAGACACTCTGAACTGTCCTCGGCTATTATCCTACTTAGAGTCTTGGAATAGTCCACAAAAAACCATCTCACTCGATAACCCTTCGAGGTTATTCAAACCTATTAGTTTAATCTTTTACGCCAACACCAATATTCAAGTTCCCACAAAATTGATTGCTTGTTCCACATTCCATCACAACTTGTGGAAGACCGTTTTCACTTACCGAGTATAACATTTATGTTCTTTACCTGGTCATATACGTTTGTGTCTCTGAAATGCCTAGGAGATCCTACTTTCTCTACAGAGCCATCAAATTGTACCTTCATTCTTTTGTATGAGTGTTTCATTGGAAGAAAACGTCGATTTCGCATGTACACTGTTTTCTTAGAATGGTTCAACCATGTGCTTGATGTTTCCTCCAAACATTGTGGGCACGATTAACCTTTCCTTCTACTTTGACCAGATAAGTTATGATAAGTAGGTAGATCATTTATTGTTATAAACAACATGCCATGTAGCTAGAAGTACTCTAAGATGTACTTGTCCCAAACCTCAACACCTACGTGCCACAAATTTTTTAGATCATCCACCAAGGGTCTGAGGTACACATCAATGTCATTGCCTAGTTGTTTAGGACCAGATATCAAGATCGACAACATGATACTGGCCACGTGCTATGCATACTGCTCATGTTACCAAAAGGGTTTATGCCATCGGTACTCATGGCAAATCAAATATTCATGCAATCATTACCAAACCTTGGAAATGTGGCGTTAATTGTTTTCCATTGAGCAGAATTTGTTGGGTATCGTATTATCGAGTCGTTCTTATGGCCCTCTCTGTGCCACCTCTATCATTTTGACCCGTTGACATTTGCAAATATGTGCTTTAGATGAGGTATTATAGGGAAATACCATATCACCTTCCTCACAACTTTCCTTCTATTACACCCATCATGCAATTCATCATCTTTTTTCTATTCTTGAATCAATGTGTCCCACGTGTTGGAAATTTGTCAAGGTCTGCATACTCTCCACGAAATAGAACACAATCATTCATACATTAAGGTATTTTCTCTATATCCAACCCTAGAGGACATACGATATTCTTAGCACCATACAGAGTGGTAGGAATCTTATTATCTTCTAGCACTAGGTCCCTCATGAAATTCAGTAATGCTCTGAAACTCACATCGGACCATCCATATGTCACCTTCATTTGTAGCATTGTCAAGACAGTGTATAAGACCATGTACTTTTCTTTACAACCATGATATATCGATGTTTTTGAGTCTTGTACAAGTTTTTGAACTAGACAAATTCCCCTTTAGAATGTGCAACTTGTTCCTCCATGTCACGCACCATCTAATCAACATTATCCACAATATTGATATACTTATCTTTTGGAATCGCTAAAATGTCATTGTCGCTCATGTAATCTATATCAACGGTCCCACCTCCGTCTTTACTACCAATCTAAATTACTTCATCATCATTTTCTCCTTCTTCGCCATACTTGTTCCATATATGATATCCCTTCTTGAATCCACGTCTGGTCGTACACATGTTCTGAATTTGTAAACTTCTTCTCATTCCTACAGTCATAACATGGACACCACATTGCTGTCTTTCCACTAGCTTCCATGTCATCTCTAGCACTACACATGGAAAACTTCACCCCACTTAAATACTCATTGCAATTATGACAATCAAGATACATCTAGCTCCGTGTTGTTGCAATCTATAAATAACAAAACAATCAATATATGACTAATTATTTCATGTACTATGTTGCGTAAAAAATACGATATATAATTTCTGATTAAAATATATTGGATAATTAACAATATATACCTTGGGTCAGACAACATTGATGCTACCTGCGTCGTGGGCCAGTCCACTAGAGCACATAATGGTGTGGGTCGTCATTGGCATGTCCAACAACTGCATTACCGGCCAGCAATTATGTCGAAGACGGCGGCGATTGGGACTCAAGGGAAATAAGTGCGGAGCTCTATGCGTCATTGATGTACTAACGGTGGCCTTAGGGTTTCATATAAGGACGTCACTAAAGGTGGTTATCCATATTAGGATGTATCATCAGTGATGGTTATCCATATAAGGACATCACTAAAGGTGGCCTTAGGGTTTCAGATGCACATTCTTTAGTGACGGGTGATACTACCAACCATCACTAATGTGGTGCCCCCATATTTAGTAATGTGGTCTCAACACAGACCATCACTATTAGGGCAACCTTTAGTGACGGGTAACTGTTTGACCCATCACTAACATGGGTGCCCCTTCCAGCCTCATCTATAATGATGGGTCCTATTGCGACCCATCACAAATGAGACACCATTACTAACGTGTGTTAAACAACTCATAACAAAAAGTGTATTACTATCACGTGTCTTTCACCCATCACTAAAGCTACGTCACTATAGCCTTTTTTGTGGTAGTGTTTTGGCATTCGCTTCTTCAAAAGGTTTTGAGCTTTTTCAAATGGATATCAAGAGTGATTTTCTAAACGGGTACATAAAGGAGGAGGTCTATGTTAGACAGCCCCCGGTTTTGAAAACCCTAAGTTTCCTCGACATGTTTACAAGTTGTAGAAAGCTTTATATGGTCTGAAGCAAGACCACAGGGCTTGGTATGATCGTTTAAAACATTTTTTGTTGGGGAATGGCTTTGTGATGGGTTTTGTGGACAAAACTCTTTTCTTGCTCAGAAATGGCTCTGCTTTCTTGATTGCTTAGATTTACGTGGATGATATTATTTTCGGTGGTTCTACTAATGAGATTGTGTCCATGTTTTATAACCAGATGCACATTGATTTTGAGATGAGCCTTATGGGTGAGATCAAGTACTTCCTAGGGCTCTAGATCAAGCAGACCAAGGATGGCATCTTCATCCACCAGAGGAAGTACATGAGAGACATGTTGAAGAAGTTCAACTTCGGTGGAGAGCTGAAGCCTCAAATGACCCTATGGGCACATCTGGGGCCTGGACAAGGACGAGAGCAGTGTAAAGGTCAACGAGAGAGAGAGTATCAGGGGATGATCGATTTGCTACTATACCTGACAGTGATGAGACTAGACATTCAGTTTGTCATGGGATTGCGTGCACGCTTACGGTCTTCACCATGCGCTTCTCATTGGTAGGCTATCAAGCGCATTTTCAGGTACCTAACCTATGCGTCCAATCTCGGACTTTACTATTCAGCATCATCATGCCTTGAGTTATCTGGCTTTTCCGATGCCGACTTTGGTGGGTGCCGGTTGGATCGCAAGTCGACTTTCGGTACTTGCCATTTTCTTGGTTCTTCGCTTGTTTCATGGTCTTCTCGAATGCAATACGGAGTTGCGCTTTCCACTACTAAGCCTTAGTACGTAGCTGCTGCTCACAGTTGGTTTAGATGATTTCCACTTTGAAAGATTTTGGGTTGTCTTTCCATACCAGAGTGCATTTGTTTTGTGACAGCACTAGTGCGATTAGTGTAGGGAAAAACCCATGTCTTCTTTCAAAAACCAAACATATTGATGTGCGCTTTCATTTTCTGAGGGATCAATATAAGAAAGGTGTCATTGACCTTATTCATTTTGATACCCATCATCAGTTGGCTATCTTTCTTACCAAACCCCTAGATCAGTCAACGTTTGAGCATTTGCGAGGGGATTTGGGAGTTGTGTATCCTTTTTAGGATATTTTGAGTCTTTTCTTTCTTCTTTACTCTTTTATTTGACTCTTTTTGTGTGAGTTCATATCATGCATATTCATATATCACACATTGAGCTTGCTTCTATTATATGATTGAACTGCCTTTACTCATTCTTGCTTTTATATGTTTTTGAATACCTGTCGATGATCATGCTTTGTTTAAGTTCACATGATATATCTGATATCTGTCATATGCATGACTTTATGCTTTAAACTTGAAAAATGATCACCATTGCTTATGGTAACTAGAATGTGTAGGCTGAATGTTTTTGCTATATTTTACATGCCTTGTAGCTGGATCCTTTACTTAGATGCAAATATGCAACTTGGACATCTATATGCTTTACATAGAAAACATGCTATAAAATGATAAAAATCATAAAAATGAAAAATACATGCCTTTTATGCTTAAGTGAAAAGATCAACGTGGGTTTGTTGTGTCGCATTGCATTGTTCTGGACTGCTTACCATAACACTTTATTATGAATTAGAACATTATAATGTATGCCAAGATCAATGTCTTAAGCTTCTGATGGTCCTGTTCTGGCCTAGGCTTGACTTGGTCGGTTAGCATTAGGTTGACATGCAAAAAACCCCTGGCACAAAATAAATAGAAAAAGGAAAAGAAAAAGGCTAGAATGAAAAAGATAACAAGTTTGTTGAAGCTCTTAGTTTTGAATAATGCTTATCTTGGTAGATATTATCTAGCCTTAGCAATTCATGCCTTGCTTGTCAACTAGAAAATGTAGTGATGCTTTTGCTTGCAAAAATCTGAAAATGTGTGCTAATGACTTTCTTTGGATATCTTCTTCTACACTGATCATGTCATGTGTCTTAGATAATGTTTTTGCTATACTTGCTAGACTTTGTAATTGCAGTCAATCATATCTAAGAAGCATGTCTTTTACACTCCACTTGAACCCAGTTGCATTCATTGCATATTTTAAGGGGGCTGCATTTCAGGGGAAGTTTGAGTTGTGTTTCTTTTGAGTGCTTTTAGTCTCACTTGATGTGTCAAGTTGTCAACAAGGGGGAGAAATTTTAGATATTTATCTTTTAAAAGAGCTTAGGGTTAGGGGGAGATTTTTGGCTTTCTCTGGGATTCATTTGAGGGGAAGTTTTAGTCTCTTTTGCCTTTACTATTTGGGTATCCTTATTGATAATTCAGAGATTGCACTCGTTTGAGTCTTTGTTTTGAAATACTTGTTGATTTCTTTTCTGTTTAACCATAATGAACTTTTCTGGCTTTTGTTGGGCTTTTGGTCATTAAGGTTAAACCTTTTATTTTATTTACTTCTTTATGTTCTCTTGTGTTTTATTTTCATGTTTCCACGTGTTTTGTAGGTTCCGAGGCATTGATAAAAAGGGTGTTGACAATGCACTCATCAAGAGGGAGATTGCGGAGCCATGTGGAAGATCATGGGCCTCAAGGCTCCAGACGTGATGAGTGATTGTCAACGGAAGTCAAAGAGAGAAGAAAGGAGATGAAGAAGAGAAGAGAAGACGTGTCGTGTCTTGACTGCGTGTGACTCGGATACACGGGTGGCGAGCGACTACCAGGTAGAGGGGCCACGGAGTCAGGCCGGCATAATCCGGGTACATGGGCTAGGAATGCCAGGGGATTAGTTTGTCTGTTGAGTAGGTTTGGATCAGGTAAACGAGTTGCGAGCGATTGCTGAGATGAGGGAGCCGCGGAATCGATCCAGCCCAATCCAGGTACCCAGCACAAAGACAACAGAAGATTTGTCGGTTTCATCTTAAAACCAACGTACCAATATGGATCGTTGATCGAAGATCCAACCATCTAGAAGCGAAGCCATAGCTGCTACAAAAGCTCCTTGTCAGGATACGTTACCTTTAGTTAGGATTTTACTATTTTGTCTATTGGGCCTGCAATTTTATTTTTGCGTCTTTGTGTAATTTACCCTTGGGGTATTTGCATCATTTCCTATTTTTAAACTGCCTATAAAATTCCATGTATACCCTAGGGTTTAACTAACTCATCCGAATTGAAAAATCTGAGTTCACCTTTACTTTTTGTGTATTCCCCTTCCTCCTGCAATCACCGCTTGTTCTTCCTATTTAGCCGCCATTTAGTTCATCGTTGTAATCCCGACTCAGTCGACCAGGACTTTCGGTTTTCTCCTACGCTATCAAACTTTAGCCACTCGTGTGCAAGCTTCGGTTTTTTGCTAGTCATCCGGTTTTCTCCTCTAGTCCTGTTTTCTGTGGGGGAAGGTGCCAAGCACACTCGGTACTAGTCTGCTTAGTCTTCGACGCAGGCACAAGCAATTGGTACGCTCGTCTTGGAGCTATGTGTGGAGGCATCAGTGCTCCAAGGTGCACAACGGTGGAGAGTGAGCGGCGGGTGCGTGTAGAACAGGGCGCAAAAGCGAATAGTTCTTCAGCCAACCACAGTAAAATCTGTTTCTCAATCTTTGTTCACACATAGTTTTTATTCCTGAATATTCTTTGATTAAATCATTTGATCGGTACTTTAACTTCATATTGCACTGAATTTTCGTAGATATATTTGTGAGCACTTTTTATTTCCTGTATTTATTTTGTATAGATTTAATGCATTAAATATTGTGCTTTCTCATAGTTATGAACTGCCTGTGAGTTGTGAATGATCTGTATGTGCATGATGAATTATCTTGGAATTGGTGGATTATTTGTTGATCAGTCGTTTGATTCGTGAGAAGTTTTAATCTACCTTGCGCGCTGTGTACTAGTGTCTTTTCACTTAGGACATTAGTTTGTTTTTGAAGACTAGATTAATTTTTAGTGCGTATGATCTCTTAATCTGTCGCATCATATCTTATATGACAGGAGAGTGATAGCACTAGCTGAAGGATATGCCCAAGAAAATTTCGTTTATGGAAAGTTCCGATAGGATGTATCGGAAGTTCCAGTTATTTTCTGGTCTCGATACAGAGAGCAAATGTTTCTTTGGAAGTTCCGATATGGTATCGGATGTTGCAATGAGCCAGAAGTTCCGATTCAGAATTGGGGAATTTTGTACTAATTGAAATTCCGATATGTTATCAGATGTTCCAAGGTGGGCGATAGCATATTGGATCTGTTGCGTGTTGTACTATATCAGGAGATCTAAAATACCCTGCCGGAAGTTCTGATTCAGGATCAGAAGTCCGACATGGGCATACAGATTGGATCTGTTACGATTTTTATGGTTTTAAGTTAGGCACGACCAAGAGGCTATCAACCCTAAAAAGGAGAGGAGGAGGACGTCTTGGAACAAGGAATAATCCTAGATTAGACCTATCCACCAAAGACTCATCGTCTCCCTTTCTTGATCTCAATTGTTGAGATCAAGGATCCCCCTCTCTCACGCCATGTGCTATCACGCTGCCGTGGGAGGTACTCCATCCCTATACGTGTGGACTCGTTGGAGGCGTTGCTCCAACAACGACGCTCGTGGACATCTACATGTGAATGTCTACGTCGTCTTCATCGATCGGATCGACGAGGGACGACAAGGACAAATCAAGGATAGGCTTGACGCACTACTACAACATCTTCTTCCGCTACACCTAGCATGTCTCATGCTACAAGGTACCAATCTATGATATCGCACGCACATGGGTTTGGGTTTTAGGGCGTAAATTTTTAATTTACCGGCTAGCGTAGCTCCCCTATTCCCTAACAGTGGTATAAGAGCCTACATGTGTAGTGTTCGATCTGGATCCCTCATGTATGGACATACATGAGTGAAAAACAGATTAGATCTATTTCTGTCCGTGGTAAATTGGAAGTTACGATATTGATCTGAAGTTCTGATAGTGATCAGATGTTCTGATATTGAATAATGTTGTAACAATCGTGTTAGCTACAAACAGGTTTCTATGAGGAGGTGTAGAATAAATGATATGAAGCTTGAAGTGTTCTCACAGAGGGAGAGACGATTTTATACTAGTTCGGGTCTCCCATTGGGGATAATAACCCTACCTCCAGTTTACAGTCGATTTGGCATAATTTTTCCTCTATCTTTCGTGTGTCAATTAGAAGGGCAGGGCCTTGCTTTTATAGGCACGTAGGCCAAAGGAAAAGATCCAATTACCCCCTACATGCCATAGTCTCTATAGGGTAAGAGGGGAAAAATGCTAGGCTACTGTACTTATAGCTTTACAGATGTGGTGGATATGCATCACTTCAGGAGTAGGTATATGGCGTACCAGCAGCATGGGCCCCTGGTATACATTTTACACTGTAGCTGTACAGGTGTATTTCTTCATCTTCTAGACCGGAGCACCTATCGGAGGGTCTCGGCCGGAGCTAATTGAGAGGGCTCCAAAGAGGACTCCGAAGAGAGCTCCGAAGAGGGATCCGAAGAGGACTCCGAAGAGGACTCCGAAGCGGGCTCAGATGGATCCTAGAGATTGGGCTCTGGAGGGGGCCCAGAGGGGTCTTGGAGCACTTGGTTCCAGATGCGCCTGGCTCCAGAGTGAATCCAGAGGCATGGCCTTCAGCCTCATAATTCCTGCATCATTTGGAGTAATGTGGGATTGAGGACTCCAAAGTTCGTCTCTAGGCTTCTTTAGCCAGCGGCCTCCAAGACCGAGGCCTTCAGAGGATGACGTCATTTGACCCATGTTCAAGGGAAAGACTATTTCCCCCAACAGTAGCCCCTCGCACATAGCCCTTCGCTGTGAAGGGGTGTGTGCGCCCTAGGGCAAATGACGCTTACAATATGATGCTTCGTGATTGACAAGCCTTCGAAGCTTGGGGCCTAGGGCCAGCTTTGAATCACACAAGCAATACATGTCGGTACAGAGTGGACAGGACACACCTGGGGAGTCCAAGCGGCTCCGCAATGGTTGAAATTCGAGCCATTACTGTGCGGGGCACGACGGTTCGCTTCGTAACCCACCTTGGCCCCAGTGGCTAGATACTGCGGAGGTTGGACTCTTGGTGACAAAAATCCTGGCCGTGGGACGCACTGCTGCTTTATACCGCCTATAAAAGGCCTTAGCATACCACAACACTACTCATGCCATCATTTCCTTCCTGCTTGTGCTCCTAGCCACCTTCGTCTTCTGCCTCCACCTTGAGCTTCACACGCACTTTGCTCTGGAGCCCCTTAGGATCCTTTATGCCCAAGTCCCTCGCAATATTCCGAAGAAGGCTTCCACTTTCGGCAGGGACTTGAGCTCCATCCAAGCGAAAGAGGTGGCCGCAGTTGCGGCGAAGCCTGCGGCGAGGCGTCTCGAGTCGATCGACCTTTGGTCAACGTCAGACAAGTTCGAGCAGACGTTGGAGTTGTGGGCTTCGGTTTCAATGGAGGAGTCTATTCGGAGGATCTTTGAAGGGAAGATTTCTGATGAAATCCGCCTTCGAGTACCTGCGAAGAAATAAAAAATCTCGAGGCCTCGTCCAGACGAGGTTGTAGTCTTCGAGGCCTTCTTTGAGGCAGGGCTCGGGCTACCCACAATGGATATGTTGAGAGAAGTGTTGAAGGCCTATAACTTCAAACTCCCTCACCTGTCCCCGAACACCGTGGCGAGGCTCACAATCTTCGAGTGGGCCATGAGAGCCAAAGGATGCGAAGGGCGAGCAGATGTCTTCATCACCCTTCACGATGCCAACTGCTAGCTGAAGCGAAGGGAGGGGCCGGATGGTGTCGAGAGGGCTTTGGCCTTTAGGAGCACCAACTTCCTGCTCCTCAAGGAGTTCTCGAACGACTTCCCGGTAAGGGCAGTCAACAATAGGTGGTACTCGAGGTGGGACCAGGAGTGGTTCTATGCCTCAGTGACCGCGGACTCCCCTCTTCGGAGTACCAACACGCTCATTTCTTACCGCCTCCAAGCCAAAGTGGTGTCAGACTCCGAGACACTTTGGTCGAGGATCCTATTGCTGCGAAGGGTGGCAACGAAGATGAGCATGCGGGACTTAGCCATGGAGTTTATCACCATTCGGCTCAGCCCCCTCGCATGTTCCTGGCCGAAAAACATATTCTTTGTTTCAGACCCGAATGATCCAAGGGATGTATTAGCGGAGCGTCTTGGTAAGGCTTCGATCTCTTCTACCTTCGTACTTGTTAAAGTTTAGCTTGGGTTGACTTAGAATTTTTTATGAATCTACGTGCGACATACGACCTCTGGAGGAGGCCATAGTAGCGGCAGAACACGTCGTGGACCCCTGACACCAAACGAGCAGACCCAGAGGCTTGCCTTGGTGGGGTCTTGGGAAAGATGGAACAAAGTGTGGACTTTGCTCGGTGCCGAGGGGGTCCAAACACTTTCAGAATTTGTCGACTCGGCCCCTTCGGCGAGCGGTTTGAAGAGGAAGAGGGCAGACGATGAGGAACCTGAGGCCTCGAAGTCCGCGGAGTCTTCGATGGTTCATTCGGTGCCCTTAACGACCGAAGCCCTTGACATGGTGGAGCAAGCATCCCCAGACCTCGCTGCCGGAGGGGAGCTAGAGAATGCCCCCACTGCCACGGCCGAAGTGCTGGCGACGGAGGCTGCGGTGGCGACTAAAGTGTCGGCTCCAGAGGCTGTGGTGGAGGTAATGCTGACAGAGGCTTCGAGGGCGGCCCCATCGAGTGTGGAGCCTGGGACCCAGCCAACCCTACAGAGGGACTAGGGAAGGCACCTCGCTCCTACGGTGTTCCAAGACATTTCCTCCGGCGAGGAGGCTGGCGAAGGTAAATACTTGGATCATGCTTGTTGTTATACTTGTACGTATTGACTTGTATTCTTTCTCAGGTGTTGGCGACGATGTGAGGCCTGCAGTTGCATACAAGGAGGGGACCTCCGGCAGCAATGGAGGCAGTGGAGGCAACATCAGTTCGGGGTCCGAAGAAGACTCTTCGTTAGAAGAAGACGAGGGGAGCAACCGTGACGGAGGGACCCCTCGAGAACATTCGTACCAAGAGGTGAACGTAGTAGACCAAAGCCCTGCTCCAAACATGCCCACGTTCCATGTGCCCTTGATATGGCCCCTGATCCTGAGGGGGCCTTCGACGGATGCGGCCTGCGTTGCCTTCTATGACGGCAGCATGGCTTTGGCGATGGGGGACTTAGTGGCACAACTCAGCCGCAACAGCCATCAAGACCTCTTTATAAATGCTAGCAATGTCATCCTTTAGGTGAGCGAGGCTTCGCACAGGGTTCGAGCCATACTTAACTCTTCTCAATATTAAAGACTTCTTCAATCTTGCCAGGCCTTCATGCTAACTCAAGCCACAACAATCTCCGTGGGCCACCAAAAATACTTATTGGCGGGGGATATGAAACCCTTCGGCGGCAGGGTTCAGAGGCCGTCGAGAGGCAGAAGAAGGCCGAAGCAGTGGTGATGTCCAAGGTAGACAGGGCAAACAAATCCCTGGAGATAACGGCCTCAGAGACGGAGAGGCTTTGTGCTTCGGAGGAGGCAAGGGCAAAGCTGGCGGCGGAGAACTCTAATCTTCGCGCCGCCAGCCAAGCTCTAGAAGGCTTCGTGGTCCGAGGGGTTGATAAGACCACCTTGACCCTTACCGAAGTCTTGGAGCACTTGGGGACCCAGTGCCAGGCTCCTGACTTCAATACTCAAGATCCTATCGGGGATCGCCTCGAGTTTCTTCAGACGGCCGCGGCAATGATGGAGGTGACATTGTCGGGCTTCGCATTGATGGCCGGACGGGTGGATGGCAAAGGGGTGCTACAGCTGCTCTACGATGCGGGGTGCAACCACCTCGAAGCGGTGACCTCGACCACGCTGGTGGTCTTTGGAGGCGCTCATTTGACTTTGCCTGCCTCAGCAGCCCGCGGTGCATGGTGTAGGCTTCAAGAGCCTTGGAAGGCTCAAGGGTGCGAAGCATTCCTCGAGCACCAAGCAGCCACTCCCTTACGGCAAGCTAGGGCGCGGGGCATGCCAGCTTGGCCTTCATCGTCGAACCCTACGCCACCGAAGGTGTAGATATCCTTAGGCTCCTTTGTAATTCTTAGTCGTAGGTCTGTAAAATGACTTGTCAATTTATTTATAGAAATGC
Source organism: Zizania palustris (assembly GCA_019279435.1). Taxonomy (NCBI): domain Eukaryota; kingdom Viridiplantae; phylum Streptophyta; class Magnoliopsida; order Poales; family Poaceae; genus Zizania; species Zizania palustris. The sequence continues at coordinate 113,860,004 of JAAALK010000283.1, read as the reverse complement.
GGGGCTATTTTGTACCTACCCAGGCTCAACCTTCGGATGTTGACTTCGAAGTGCTCGATGATTCAGAAGTGCTTTGTCAGCATTGGGTAGTGCTCGAGGTAGCTAGGTCCGAAGGCCCTCCTCAGTTCAAACTTCTGAGGGGTCCTAGGGGCGAAGTTAATCCCAAAGTAGCCTCGGAGTTGTTAGCCTCCGTCAATATGGAGCCCTTTCGGAGTCCTTCGTCCTCGCCAGACTTAAGCTGTTTTGAGATAGACTTAAGTGGCGAAGGGGAGCAGTCTTCAGGCACAAGTTTATAAGGTGACGAAGCCTTAAACTTTTCTGTTTTTGATGCGTCGCCACCTGCACTTAGGACTTGGGCTGACCTGCAAGAAGAAAGATGAGTTCTGCAGGCCTCGAAGCGTGGATGGTGCGGCTGTAGGAGGTCTAGCTTTGACGGGGCTTCGTCCAGCCGAGGGGGCCCTGCCCAAAAGAAGAGCAAGCGAGGGTCGAGTTTGTCGGGGCCTCGGGCCCGCTTTTTCTTAGGCTTAGATACAAATTACTCATAGTATTTTTGCTTTCAAAGTGTACTTGTAAGCATACTTTGTAGTTATACTTGGCATTCAATGAATGGAAATTGTTTTGTACTTTGTGTACGTAAAGTTAGTCGTATACGCGTACATCATTCGTATACCTCGCACGCATTGAACGTTTTGTACGCTTCACACACATTGCATGCTTTGTACGCTTCACACGCATTGCACGCTTTGTTCATACACTCCGCATGCATATACCTTGGTCCCCCCTTGAATGTGGTGGCTAGGGACTTGGGCATTGCCGGCGCGTGCAATTATAAAATGCGGAGGGGTGCACCATGGGCGGCTTCGAATATATATATATATATTGTATCATTCGGATGCCTCGCTTTGGCTTTGAACGCTTGGATTTGAAACGAAGCATGGCTTCGAAGACTTATTCGAATTAAGGGAAGCAAGGCTTCGAATACTTAATTCGCAGCAGATCTTGAATTTTGACACACGAAGCAAGGCTTTGAAGTGTGTTTAGATGGTGAAGCAAGGCTTCTGAGCTTGACTTTGGAATGAGTGGTGTGGATTCACCAAACATGTGATAATATGAGCCACCTTCGGCTCTGGGCCACCTTCGGCCTTGAGCCACCTTCGGCTCTGGGATACTTCGGGTACGGAACTGATGATCCCTTGATGCATCAGGCCGGTGGCCCAGAATCCATCTCTGCTATGGGCCCGGAGGCGCTGTAGCCCTAGAAGAAGTGCTTCAGTGGGATACTCCTAGTACGAGACCTGGGATCCCTTGATGCATCAGGCTGGTGGCCTGGAATCCTTCATCTTACTGCTACAGGCCTAGAGGCACTATGTAGCCTTCGAAGCAGTGCTTCGGTTTTGAATAGAGCGAAGCAGTTCTTCAGTTTTGAATAGAGCGAAGCAGTGCTTCGGTTTTGAATAGGACAAAGTAGGGCTTAGGTTATGAATAGGGCACAGCAGGGCTTCGGTTTTAAATAAGGCGAAGCAAGGCGTCGATTTTAAATAAGGCGAAGCAAGGCTTTGGTTTTAAATAAGGCAAAGCAAGGCTTCAGTTTTAAATAAGGCGAAGCAAGGCTTCAGTTAGAGTGTATACCTTCGGAAGCATGATTGGGTCTGGAGACCGAGCGGCTTCGAACGGTTGGTGGGAATTTGCCTCGTAGCCCCTAGGGCTCCCGATGCCTTTGATGAGCACCCGGAGACCCTTGCCTATGATTGTGCGGAAAGGCCATCACGTCCTGCCACTTTCTTCTTGGGTGTACTCCGAGGCACGAGTGGTGGAAGAGAAACTAGCTTTTAGTACTAGGGTCCCAACGAACGGCGCCAACTATTGTAACAATGGTGTTAGTTACAAACAGGTTTCTATGAGGAGGTGTAGAATATATGATATGAACCTCGAAGGGTTCTCATAGAGGGAGAGAGGGTTTTATACTAGTTCAGGCCTCCCATGGGGGATAATAACCCTACGTCCATTTTATAGTGAATTTGACGTAATTTTACCTCTATCTTTTGTGTGTCCATTGCAAGGATAGGGCCCTGCTTTTATAGGCTCACAAGACAAAGGAAATGACCCAATTACCCCCTACATGCCATAGGATCTATAGGGGTAAAAGGAGAAAAAGGCTAGGCCACTGTACTTATAGCTTTACAGACGTGGTGGATATACATCACTTTAGGAGTAGGTATACGGCGTACCGGCAGCATGGGCCCCTGGTATGCCCTTTACACTGTAGCAGTACGAGGGTATTTCTTCATCTTTTGGACCTAAGCACCTATTAGAGGGTCTCACAAGAGCTTATTGAGAGGGCTTCGAAGAGAACTACGAAGAGGGCTCAGAGGGATCCCGGAGGCTGGGCTCTGGAGGGGGCCCGTAGGGGTCTTGGAGCACTTGGTTCTGGAGGTGTCCCATAGCGTCTGGCTCTGGAGCAAATCCAGAGGCTCTACCTTCAGCCTCATAATTCCTGTATCACTTGGAGTAATCTGGGATTGAGGGTTCCAGAGTTCGTCTCCAGGCTTTGTTATTCAGTGTCCTCCGAGCCTAAGGCCTTCGGAGGGTGACGTCATTTGACCCCTGTTCAAGCAAAAGACTATTTCTCCCAACAAATAATGATTCGATACATAAAGCAATTATTGCACTCTGGGATTCCGATATTGATCTAATGTTCTGATGGATCGGAAGTTCCGATGCTAGATCGGAAGTTCCAACCCAAGAGAATTTGAAATACAGAGCCTGTTGAGCCTAGATTTTCAAATCCTAAATCCAGTCACTTTTAGATTGCTCGCCTAACTTTGTTTTTTAGAGAATGATGTGACTGGCATGGCCTTGAATAAATATGATGTATGATGTTGGCGTAAAAGATTACGCTAACAGGTTTCTGTAGAAAAGAAACTAACAAACGAAGTGTTTGTGAAGCAAACTGTTCTAAACCTCCGAAAGGATAATAGCTTAGAATAGTTCGAAAGTGTGTATTGAATCACTTGTGATCGGTCCCTATTACAGGGTGAAATGGGGGGTATTTATAGGCCTAAACATTAAGGAAAAGACCTATTTACCCCTCTATTACAACCGACATTAAGGAAACTATTCGGTTTCCTTAATAGGGCTAAAATGGTAAAAGACTAATCTAATAGGATAGAAGATAAGTCTTCCATCTTAGCTGGCAGAAAAGATCCTGAAGGGCTTTGGTTCGAAGACATACTTCGAACTAGTGCCTGTCTTCGGGCTTCGAACGAGGTTCTGGGCATCTTCGAAGATGGTCATCGGACAATCTTCAAACTGGTTGACTATCTTTATGCTGCTTCGACAATAACCCCGAAGATGAGATATTTTCCCCCAACAGTAGCCCCTCGAATACGCTTCTCCGTTCGACCTGTAACGTTAGGAGAGCAGTATACGGAAAGAAAAGATAACCAATCATAGGGGTTATTGGTTTTTATTTTATCTCCGAAATGCATGAAGATATGAACTTCGAATCAGTCGTAAGGTAATTACTTTTCGAACTATCTTAGAACTGACTCAGGAAGTTGGAAAGTTTTTTTAGACTTAGAAAAAATAGCCGTTAGTTTCTATTTTAACGGAAGTTATATGATGCGTTATTTCCAGAGGAAAATAACGGGCGAGAATGCGAAAGGGCAGAGCCCAAACGGTAACAAGCGGAACGTTTAGGCTATAAATAAAGAGCCCAAAACTTACCTGATTACCTTTTCATCGCTTTCTCTCAGTCAAAATCTTTGTGAGCCCCTTGAGTTCTTGAGCCCTAGCCTTTGAGTTCTTGAGCCCCAGCCTCCATTTCTTCGAAGTAATCGAGCGATCGTAATGGTGAAGACCAAGGGATCTGCGCCTCCTTCGGCTTTGGCTAGGAAACAGGCAGCCGCAGCGGCAGCAGCGGCGACATTGGCGGCGGCACCCTCGATGCAGGCGGCAACATCCATGGCGGCAGGGGGAAGAAATCCCCAAATCGCCGATGACCAAGGTCTGTGCCCACCGTCGACTAAATACTTGGATCAGTCTTTTGAGTTAGGGCCTTCTACCTGCAAGAAAGAGTCTTTGGCAATCACAGCAGGGGGAAAGATTAGCAATGGAGTTATGATTCGAAAGCCGGGCAAAGAATCGATTCCATCACCAAGACCCGGAGAGGTTGCGGTATTCGAAGCTTTTTTCGAAGCAGGCTTGGGCCTCCCTGCTGTGGATTTTTTGGCCAAAGTTCTTGATCTATTCCATGTAACCCTCCCCCAGCTATCTCCGAATGCTGTAGCTAGATTAGCTATCTTCGAGTGGGCGCTGAGAGTCGAAGGTTGTGAGGGGAGGGCTGAAATCTTCGCTGCACTTCATAGAGCGACTTGTCAGCCGAAGACATTCACAGGCTCCGGAGGTGAGAAAGTGGTGGTTTCCTTCGGAAGCATTAATTTTAGGCTTCGAGACGAATATGCCCTGCAATTCCCTGCTAAAGCCATCAATGCTAGATGGTACACCGACTGGGTCCTGAGGTGGTTTTATGCCGAAGTTGGAGCGAGCAGTCCTCTGGCTGGGCCCCTCAAAGAAATCCAATTCCGGAAGGAAGCCCTAGTGCAACCTGACGAAGGCCAGCTCGAAGCTCGCCTTAACCTGCTTCAGAAAATTAGCCGAAGGTTAAGTATGCGGGACTTGGCCGAAGAATTCATCGGACTCCAAATTCCTCCGCTGATGGCCAACTGGCCTATCGTCTTCGAGGATGACTCAGAAGGTGGTCTTCGCAAGATCAATTATACTTCGAGTCCTGCAGGTAACTTCGAAACCAACATGCATTGTACATATTTACTTCGAAGAAAGACTAACTCGAGTTATTTTTTAGCTTCTTCAGCCCCTATTACTTCAGAGCAAGTTGTAAGGGCTTCGGAGAAGATTCTGGGTGCCCCAACTCCGTCCGAAAAAGAATGGCGAGTTAAATTAGTCGGGAGTTGGGAGAGATTTAACAGAGTATGGGGAATGCTGGAGCTATCTCCGCCCCTCTGATGGATTGGGTGCCTTTGGAGAAAGGGCCCCAAAAAAGGAAAGCCGAGGCTGGAACTTCGAGTTCAGCAAAAACTCCGGTGAAGAAGGTGGCTCGGAAGCCAAAGAACCTCGCGCCTTCAGATCCAGCACCTTCGAGCTCAAGAGCTTCGGTTTCCGACTCCCAAGAAGAAACGGGGAGATTGCTTGTGCACCTGATGGAAGAGAATGAAACTCAAAGGGTCGCACAAGCCGAAGTACCTGCGAACGTACCGGAGTCTGGAGATAATGTTGATCAACCAAGGACTTCGGTAGTTCAAGAAGATGTAACTCAGGACGAAGTTCCTGTGAATGAAGGGGGGGTCGAAGTCACTATGGCTTCGATTCCCGAAGAAGCAACGAGGACTCCCCAGGACGATGCTCCTGCAGTCCAAGATTTAACGGCTGATTCGGATGAGGACTACACTTTTGATCCTCCGATCAGTCCGGTGCGCGATCTTCCAGAGAATGTCGAAGGTAAATTTTGCATAATTCTTATCAATTTCTGCAAAATTATACAATGTATAATATTTTTGTTTTTTCAGAGCCTCCTGTTGTCGAAGTAACTCACGAAGATACAATTCAAAGACCTTCGACAACTTCGGAGCCACAGCCGGAGGTTACTCTACAGGGGCCTGGAAGAGGAAAAAGACACATAGAGCCTCTCCCTACTCGAGGATCGACTTCATCTGAGTCAACAGATGAAAGTGAATCGACTGAGGGGGGGCCATCTTCAGAAGTTCCAAGGGCCTCGGAAGAACTCTCCGGACCTTCGCTAAGCAGAGCTGACCAGAAGGCTTCAGTAATGCTTCCTCTCATAACTCCTTTTTTGGAGGAGAAAACCGGACTTGGGACTTTGGTTAAACCTTTGGGTCAAGCCAGTCGCAAAGTCGGGGAAACAGAACTGGTAGCCCTTTTAAGCAGAGCAAAGGGTTCGGAGCTTAACCTTGCTGTGGAAAGAGCAGCTTATCAGGTATAAAGCATCTTCGAACCAAATAGCAAATTATATATGAATAATTTCTTATTTCAGTTTTTCTTTTTTCTTAGCAAGCAGTCTTAGCCCGCGCTGCGGCTTTATCGAGCGAAAATGAAATTGCTCAACTTCGGGAAGAGAACGAAGCTCTTCAAAGAAATTTTAACTTCTCCGAAGGTCGAGTAGCTCAGATGGATAATGTAATACTAGCAGAGCGAAGGGCTAGGCAAAGCTTGGAGGCTGCGAAGAAAGAGCTCGAAGCAGAAAGAATTGTGCTTCGAGCGGAGATTGAAAGACTGCGGACGGAGGATGCTGCTAAGGGGTCCGAACTTGTAAGACTTCAGGAAGAGGCTGGCCAACTCCGGACTCAAAAGAATACTTTGACTACGGAGAATGCTAGAATCTCCGGAGTTTTAGCAGAAACGACTTCGGCCAAGGATGCACTTATTGCGGAAAAACTCAAGTCTGAGAAGGTGGCTTCGGAGGTCATCGAGCAGATGCTAGGTGTCTTGGAGTACTTCGGTACTACAGGATCACTACCTTTGGATGATAATGTGACTCTGCTGCGCCGGTTAAAGAGGATCCAAGGAGCAGCGAAGCAAATGAAGACGGCAGGCATGCGTTATGGAGAACTCTCCGGACAAGTGTCTGCCCTTGGATTACTTCGTTACTACGAGGATTTGGGCCGAACAATTACTCCGAGCGCAGAGGGTTCCATCATCTTCGACTGACGCGAGACTTTTGACTCCTTCCGAAGGCGTGGCTGCCGCCTGGCGAGCCTTTCAAACTTCATGGAGAGCCGAAGGTCGATCTGCGATCAAGGCTTGGATTGATGAAGGCCAACGCCAAAAGCAAGTTCGGAGCCAAGCTTCGAGCAGTCAACCTCCTTCGAACCCGCAGGTTTAGGAATTACTTAGGATTTTTTGATTATGTAAAGCTGATGCTTGTAAACATTTATCAATGAAAGTCTTGTTTGTCATATTTTTAGGCTTTACCTCTTATGGAAGATATCGAAGTGTTAGAGCTTAACAGCGAACTTCGCTCACTGTGGAACACCTTCGAACTTCTAAAGAGTTATAAGCGTCCTCGATTTCTTATTCCTCGAGATGACTCCGGCGTTATTGCGCCCGAAGTAATCAAAGACGTATTGTCTTATATTAAAGAGGAAGATAAAGAGATTGACGCAAACACCTCGTCTTCTGAAGACACTAATTGGTCTGAAGACAAAGGTGAAGCCCAAAATAAGAGATCTGAAGATCTTAGAAGCTGGGAAAGAAGCCCCGAGCGGCTTCGAACTTGGGCCGAGCTTCAACAAGAGCAGAAGGATTTTAGAGCTTCGAAGGGGAGGAAAAGAGTTAAACGTAAAGTTCTTAGAACTTCCGATGTTGGAACTAGTCGTTCCACCCCTAGCTCTCGGGACCGAAGAGGTCTTCGATTCCTTCTTGGTATAGATACCAATTTTTCATAATGTAATCTGTAAACACATTTGTTTCAATAATGAATGCCGATTTAAAATTGTCTCCATATTTACTAGCCCCTCTTTGGGTATAAGCAACTTCGAACTTTATTCAAAGATGGTTATGCGCAAAGAAAAAACTTCGGAGTACAATTTTTTGGGGGTTCGGAGCCCCTCTGTCATTTAAAGATCTTTTGAAATCTTATGAAATGTCTCCGACTTTTCGTAGTCAGAAGAATGGTAACTTGGTACCTTTGTTTTATGAAAGAAATCAATTGAGATAACTTTCAGGACACTTTAGTGTCTTAAGAATTTTGTCACTTTGGACTTATATGAACAGACATTCGAAGCTCATGGCTCAAATGTTGTTTTGCTTTTAGCCACCTTCGGCTATTTTTGCAGAAGTCTACCAGCCAATGGCTTGGACTTCGCAGAATTTGGCCACCTTCGGCTCTTTTTACGGATGTCTACCAGCCAATGGCCTGGACTCCCTATAATTGTAGCCACCTTCGGCTATTTTTGCAGAAGTCTACCAGCCAATGGCCTGGACTTCGCAGAATTTGGCCACCTTCGGCTCTTTTTACGGATGTCTACAAGCTGCAGCTTGGACTCCGCAGATTTTGGCCACCTTCGGCTCTTTTTACGGAAGTCTACCAGCCAATGGCTTGGACTCCGTAGAATGTGGTATTGGCTCTTTTACGGATGCCTACAAGCCGAGACTTGGGCTCCGGATGGATTTCAGCCACCACACCGGAGGCTTCGACTTTATGGGTACGAAGTCCGGAAATACAGCCCAGCTTAATGACACTTCCCTCTCGATTGACTTCCGTTCCAGCGCGTCCGCTCGTGAAGCTAGGAGTCTACAAGGGGAAGGCAACTATCAGGGTGTATGCTTTATTAATTTAGAGGTGATTACAAGTGAATTACAAGGAGCCCTTATGCGAAGTATCGCTTTAGGTGCTCCGCATGCCAAGTATGTGCTAACTCTTCACCTTCTAAATTAGCTAATTTAAATGAACCAGGGCGCCCTGAGCGGACAATTAGATATGGACCTTCCCATTTATTGCCTAACTTCCCTGGTGCTATAATGCTTCGTAGAACAAGATGACCCGGTCTTAACTCGCTGAGCTTAACCTTCGGGTCATACCAAGTCTTCGTCTGCTGATGATACTTTGATAAATTAGCTACAGCCCGAAGTCTTGTTTCTTCTGACAAATCTAACGAAGCTTGTCTTTCTTCTTCGATGTCTGGTTCGGTGCTGCGAAATGATCCCCCTTTGAGCTCCGTTGGAGTCATAGCTTCATCTCCGAATAGTAGTCTGAACGGAGTAAAACCTGTGGACCTTGTTTGCGTAGTCCGAATGGACCACAGAATCTTCGGAAGCTCTTCGGTCCACAGTCCCTTTGATAATCCTACTATTCTTCGATTTAGCCCTGATAAAATATTTCCATTGGCTCGCTCAACGGCTCCATTCGACTGAGGATGTCTCACTGCAGCAAAACATAGTTGAATGCCTAGGTCTTCGCAAAACTTCCTGAAGGGTTCTGCGTCGAACTGTGTTCCATTATCCACTGTGAGATATCTAGGCACTCCGAACCGGCAAATAATGTTCTTCCAAAAGAATTTCTGTACATTGTTCGAAGTGATAGCTGTTAAGGGCTCTGCTTCTACCCACTTAGAAAAATATTCAATAGCTACCACTGCGAACTTCAGATTTCCCTTTGCTAACGGAAAGGGACCAATTAGATCCATACCCCATCTGGCCATAGGCCATACCGGAGCAATGACTTGAAGAGCTGTTGGTGGGCGATGACTCCGTCGACCCATCCACTGGCATCCTTGACAAGTGCGGACCAAGCTCTCCGCATCAGCTGTTATTGTGGGCCAATAAAGCCCCTGGCGAAGTGTTTTTCCTGCCAGAGCTCTAGGGGCTAAATGGCTTCCACAAAGGCCTTCGTGAATTTCTCGAAGAATTTCTTGGCCTTCGGCTTGAGATATGCATCGGAGTAGAGGGGAACATACTCCGGCCTTGTATAATATACCGTTGATTAACTGATAGTTTCTTGCTCTGAGCTTTAATCTTGACAATTGGGGTTCTTCGGGCAAATTTGTTCCTCCTTGCAAGAGTTCTATGATTGAATCTTTCCAATCTGCACTAGGAATGCAAAGAATCTCCGCAGAGGCAATTTGTGGCACCGAAGGTACATTGAGCTCCTCATAGAAAGCTTCGTCAGGCACATCCACAGCTCCGGCTGCAGCCTTCGCTAAAATGTCCGCTTGCACGTTTTCAGCTCTTGGTATACTCCGAATGGAAATACCCTTGAAATGTGCTTCGATCTTGCGAATTTCTTCTAAGTACTTTGCAAGCTGTGGATGTCCGACTTGAAAACTTTTGTCTACGTGCCCTGCTACTATCTGAGAATCTGTCTTTATAATTATTCTTGTAGCCCCTAGAGCACGTGCTTTCCGGAGTCCTAATAAAATACCTTCGTACTCCGCTATATTATTGGTAGACTTAAAGTTGAGTCTAGCGGAGTACATTGCTCTTTGCCCTGACGGGGAAATCAATACTGCCCCAATGCCTGCTTCGGATGCTTGGAAAGCTCCATCGGAGTAAATAATCCAAACTCCGTCATCTGATTTCTCTGGAGTCAACTTCGCAGGTGGAGTCCACTCTGCTACGAAGTCTGCTAGGACTTGAGATTTGATAGCTGTCCTTGCCAGGAAAGATATGCCGAAGGGTGCTAGCTCAACTGCCCACTTTCCAATCCTTCTAGTGGAGTCTTTGCTTCGGAGCATATCTCCTAAAGGATACGAAGTTGGTACAATTACATTATGAGCCAAAAAATAATGTCTTAGCTTCCTCGAAGCCATTATCAGAGCATAAACGAACTTTTCAAGTTCGGAGTATCTTGTCTTCGCTCCTGACAATGCTTCGGATACAAAATAGACAGGATTTTGGACCAACTTCCCATTGATATCCGCTTCTCTGACAAGGACTGCGCTGACAGCTGAACCTGTAGCTGCAAGATACAAGAGTAGGGTTTCGTCCGCAATAGGCACCGTAAGTGTAGCAAGATTACTGAGATAATCTTTAATATCTTCGAAGCTTTTCTGACACTCCGGTGTCCATGCAAAATCTTCGGACCCTTTCAAAGCTTTAAATATTGGCAAACTCCTCTCCGCAGACCTTGATAAAAACCTGCTAAGTGCGGCCAGACGCCCAGTCAGCTTTTGCACTTGCTTTAAATTCTCCGGAGGAGCCATCTTCTGCAGCGCAGTTATTTGAGTAGGGCTAGCTTCAATTCCCCTGCTTGAAACTAAGTACCCTAACAACTTTCCAGCCTTAGCTCCGAATATACATTTTTCGGGGTTAAGACGGATCCCACATGCCCGAAGGCTATTGAATGTTTCTGCTAAGTCTAGGCTATGTTGGTGCTTTAAAGCACTCTTTATTACAATATCATCCATATAGGCCTCCACATTGCGGCCTAGTTGATGACCTAGAGCCTTAGCAACTAATCTTGAAAAAGTAGCCCCGGCATTTCTTAGGCCGAAGGGCATTCTTACATAGCAGAAGACTCCTGAAGGAGTTACAAAGCTTGTCTTGATTTCATCTTCGCGCTTCAACCATATTTGATGATAACCAGAATACGCGTCAAGGAAGCTTAGTAACTCCGAACCTGCAGTGGAGTCAACTAGTTGATCAATTCGGGGCATGGGGTAGGGGTCACGTGGGCACGCTTTATTCAGAGATGTGAAATCAATGCACATGCGCCACTTCCCGGAAGACTTCTTCCTGACGAAGACTGGGTTGGCTAACCATTCTGTATGGGCCACTTCTCTGATAATCCCAGCCTTCAACAGTTTTTCAACTTCGTCCTTAGCTAGAGCAGCTCTCTCTGCGGACAACTTCCGGAGCCCTTGTCGAACAGGCCGGGCCTTCGGGTTTACAAGCAAACTGTGCTCAATAATATCCCGATCGACTCCGGTGATATCTTCGTCAGACCAAGCGAAGACATCCAAATTTTCTTCTACGACCTTTTCCAAGGAAGTTGCAACTTCGGGAGGTAAATCTTTACCAAATTGAAAAGTGTATTCTTTACCATCTTTAACAATGATCTTCGTTGCAATCTCTCCTTCGGGACTTGGTCTCGGAAACGACTTCTTCGAGGCTTCGGAGGGGGCTGAAAAAATTTCTTCATTATCTTGGACACTGTTTACTTGCCTCGGATCGAGAGGAGGACCGTGACCATATTCTGCCCTCCGAGCCATGGCTTGATCTCCGAAGACTGTTAGGACTCCTGCTTGTGTGGGCATCTTCATGCACAAGTAGTTGTGATGCGCCACAGCTCCGAACTGATTCAACATGCCCCGTCCGAAGATGACATTATAAGCATACGGGGCATCTACCACATCAAAGATAACTTCTTCAGTTCGGGCTAGTAAACCTTCTCCGAATGTTACTTCCAAGCCTATCTGGCCAAGTGCATCAAGAGGAGGTCCTGCGAAGCCTTGCAGAGGACGAGCCGCTGGGAGAAGATGCTTCCGGGAAATGCATAACTGATCGAAGGCTTGCACAAAAATGATATCTGTCGAACTACCTCCGTCAATTAGCACCCTTCGGACTTCAGTCCCTGCAATATCAGCAGTGATAACCAATGGATCTGCATGCGGGAACTTAATACCAGCTGCATCCTCCGCAGAGAAAGATATTGGAACATGAGACCACTCCGGCATTGCAGCTGCAGATGACGAAGTCCCAATATGGCCTACTTCCCGAATGTACTCTCTTCGCTGTCTCTTGGACATGCTTCCGAGGGTACCTCCTCCGGAGATAGGGAGAACTACTCTCTTTCCTCTATCTTGCCCTTCCTCTTGCTTCGGAGGTGGCATAACATTGGCCACCGGAGGGTGCCTTGCAGCATCAAAATTTTCTATCCGCGCCACAGCCTGGACCGGGTCTGGGCGCGCTGCTGCTGGACTTCGGTCGGTACTACCTCGACCCGAAGTTCTTTCCAAGTATTCTCCCCTTAGGGTAAGGATGGCCTTGCAAGTGTTAGTTGCATGGCTTCTATTTTCTCCATGAATACAGCAAAAAAGGGTCTGGCCCTTGCCAGCCATTTTCCCTGGCGGCCTCCAGCCACTGGACTTGTTCCCCGCAGACTGTGGAACTCTTGGTGCAAACTTCTGTGGGGGTGCAATGTTCAACACTTCAGAGCGAGGGTGCTTTTGCCCTCTTCTTCTATCATGTTGCACTTCGAAGACTGGTTCTTGCGGCTGTGCCGAAGTCTTCACCTCTGCTTTAACTTCTTGCAATACTGTCGAAGTAGCAGCAGACCTCCGAAGCCAACCCTCTTCTGACCTTGCATACTCTTCGAAGTATGACATCAGCTGTGATACTGTGGTGATGCTCTTCCGATGCAGTTTATCCAGAAGGCCTTTATGACTGACGCCTTCCCGAGCCGCATCAACCACCGAGGATGTGGACAGCCCCCGAATTTGCGACTTCGTGTGAGCGAAGCGCTTGAAGTACTGCCTCAATGTTTCTCCGGGGAGCTGTTTCACTTGGAAAAGGCTTCCTGTTGACATGGGAGGCACGAAGGTGCCCTGAAAGTTACTTATAAACTTCCTCTTCAACTGTGACCACGAATTGATTGATCCTGGCTTTAAAGACCAGAACCATCTCAACGCCACTCCTTGAAGAGCTAACGGGAAGCACTTCGCCATAGTTTCTCTATCTCCGCCGCTAGCTTCGATCGCTAGGGCATAAGAACGCGCGAACTCACTGGGATCTTCGTCTCCGGCATACTTGCAGAGCTTCGAGGTTTTAAACTTCGGATCGAAGCGAACCTTCTGCAGCTCAGGATGCAACGGAGATTCATTGTCGTAAGAGGCGTTCTCCAGGGCTTCGGGATAACCAAGATCGTCGTCTTCGGGCACTTCGGGGATAGCTGGGGTGGCTTGAGAGCGAAGCCTGTTCGCAGCCTCTTGTCGCCACCTCGCTACCTCAGCTTGAAGATTGGCCATTTGAGTGGCCATGTCTCCAAGGCTATCTTCATCTCCTCCGGAAGGACCTTCCGGGTCTTGAGAACTGGTATGATCAGTTCGAATCGGAATGGAGGGTGGCGGAGTGGCTCCGGACGGTCGAAGTATGGAAGGGGTTGGCGGAGAGGTTTCGTATCCTCGAGGGATAGAAGCCCCTTGCGGAGTTTGAGGTGGAGGGATAGTCGAAGACCCTCCGACTTCGACTGTGTCGAAGGGTATCTCTCCGGAGATCCGAGAGGACCTCCGAGTGGGATTGCGAGGTGCGCTCCGCTTAGGAGGCATGATGTAAGAAGTTGGTAGAGAACGAAGTTTTTCGGACTAGGTTCCCCACGGACGGCGCCAACTGTTGGCGTAAAAGATTACGCTAACAGGTTTCTGTAGAAAAGAAACTAACAAACGAAGTGTTTGTGAAGCAAACTGTTCTAAACCTCCGAAAGGATAATAGCTTAGAATAGTTCGAAAGTGTGTATTGAATCACTTGTGATCGGTCCCTATTACAGGGTGAAATGGGGGGTATTTATAGGCCTAAACATTAAGGAAAAGACCTATTTACCCCTCTATTACAACCGACATTAAGGAAACTATTCGGTTTCCTTAATAGGGCTAAAATGGTAAAAGACTAATCTAATAGGATAGAAGATAAGTCTTCCATCTTAGCTGGTAGAAAAGATCCTGAAGGGCTTTGGTTCGAAGACATACTTCGAACTAGTGCCTGTCTTCGGGCTTCGAACGAGGTTCTGGTCATCTTCGAAGATGGTCATCGGACAATCTTCAAACTGGTTGACTATCTTTATGCTGCTTCGACAATAACCCCGAAGATGAGATATTTTCCCCCAACATATGAGATGCATGCAATGGATGTAAATTAAATATGGTATGCGTGTCATGATTATTTACAGCCCAAGGCTGATGTAAAATTTATTACAACTTGCATGTCGTTTGCGCGGTGCTTCAGCCCATGTAATTAGTATAGGCTATGTTAGATATTGTTGGCGTAAAAGATTACGCTAACAGGTTTCTGAAGATTAGAAACTAACAAACGAAGTGTTTGTGAAGGAAACTATTCCAAGCCTCCGAAAGGATAATAACTTAGAATAGTTCGAAAGTGTGTATTGAATAACTTGTATTCGGTCCTCATTACAGGGTAAAACGGGGGGTATTTATAGGCCTAAACATTAAGGAAAAGACCTTTTTACCCCTCTAATACAACCGACATAGTGGAAACTAATCAGTACCCTTAATAGGGCTAAAATGGTAAAAGACTAATCTAATGAGAAAGAAGATAAGTCTTCCATCTTAGCTGGCAAAGAAGATCCCGGAAGAGTCTAAGTTCGAAGATATACTCTGAACTAGAGTTCATCATCATACTTCGAACATGATTCAATGTATCTTCGAAGTTATATGCTGGAAATATTCGGCTTAATCACCAGTCTTTATCTTGTCACTGCAATAACCCTGAAGATGGAATATTTTCCCCCAACAGTAGCCCCTCGAATACGCTTCTCCGCTAAATCTGTAATGTTAGGAGAGCAGTATACGCAAGAAAAATAATCATGCGTAGGGGTTAGCAGATTTAAACCATCTCTGAATTACGTGGAGATGTAAACTTTGAATCAGTTTCTAATAAAATTACATTCGAAGTAACTTAGAACTAACTCGAAAAGTCTGAAAGCCTTTTTAGACTTAGAAAAAATAGTCGTTGGCTTCTTTCTTCTAACGGAAGTTACGGAACGTTTTAATTTCGTAGCAAAGTAACTGTTGAGAATACGAAACGGCATAGGCAAACGGTAAAAAATCGGGGTCTGGGCTATAAATAGAGGGCCCAGACCCTTCTTAAGTACCTTTTCATTGCTTTCGTGTAGACAAACAATCACTCAAGCCCTAGCCTCCATTCTTCCTCCGAAACAATCCACGAGATCTAATGGCAAAAACCAGCTTCAAAGGTCCTGGAGCAGCTTCAACTTTGGCCCGGCAGCAGGCTGCGGCAGCAGCGGTGGCTGCAACATTGGCGGCGACGACTCCAACACCAACAATGGCTACAATGGCGACGACAGCAGGAAATCCCCAAAATCTTGGCCCTCAAGACCTCTTCCCGGCGTCGACAAAGTACACGGACCAGTCTTATCAGCTGGGGCCTTCCACCTGCAAAAGGGAATCGCTTGCGGTCACAGTAGAAGGCAAGATCAGTTCCGGAGTTATGATTCGCAAACCTAGGAAGGAAATCATTCCGTCACCGAGACCCGGAGAAGTGGTCGTCTTCGAAGCCTTCTTCGAAGCTGGTTTGGAGCTTCCGGCAGTTGACTTCTTGGCGGAGGTATTGGACTTGTTCCACGTCACCCTCCCCCAACTCTCTCCGAATGCTGTAGCACGTCTCGCCATCTTCGAATGGGCGTTGCGAGCTGAAGGTTGTGAAGGAAGGGCAGAGATCTTCGCAGCACCGCACAGAGCTTCGTGCCAACCAAAAATCTTCGTTGGCCCCGGAGGTGAGAAGATGGTGGTGGCTTTCAAAAGCATCAACTTCAGACTTCGGGACGAGTATGCTCTCTGTTTTCCTGCCAAGGCCTTCAATGCTAGATGGTACACCGACTGGATCTTGAAGTGGTTTTACGCCGAAGTTGGGGCGAGTAGCCGCCTGGCTGGACCTTTGCAAGATATCAACTTCCGAAAGGAAGCCCTTGTGCACCCGGATCCAGGCCAACTCGAAGCTCGTCTAAGCTTACTTCAAAAAATCAGTCACCGCTTGAGTATGCTGGACCTAGCCGAAGAATTCCTCGGGCTTCAAATCCCTCCCCTGATGGCCAACTAGCCGATCACTTTCGAGGAAGATTCAGAAGGCGGTCTTCGGAAAATTTCTTCAACTTCGAGCCTATAGGCAACTTCGAAAACAACATATACCATGTATATTTATTCGAAGAGTTAACTAACTTAACTTATTTTTCAGCTTCTTCAGCCCCTATAACTTCGGAGCAGATAGTACGGGCTTCGGAGAAGATTTTAGGTGTCCCAACTCCGACCGAGAAAGAATGGAGAATCAAATTGGTTGGTACTTGGGAGCGATCCAACCAAGTATGGGGGCTGCTCGAAGTTGTTCCGCCCCCTCTGGTGGATTGGGTGCCTTCGGAGAAAGGGCCCAAGAAGAGGAAAGCCGAAGTTGGAACTTCGAGCTCTGCCAAGACTCCGGTCAAAAAGGTGGCTCGAAAGCCAAGAATTCCTACACCTTCGAGCCCAAGAGCTTCAATCTCCGATTCTTTGGAGGATGAAGGCAGGTTGCTCGTGAGCCTGATTGACGAGGATGCAGCCCAAAAAGATACAAATATTGAAGATGCTGCGAGCGTGCCGGAGTCTCAAGTCAACCTCAAACAAATGAGGACTCTGGCTGCTCAAGAAGATTTACCTCAAGATGGAGCCCATGTGGACAAAAGCGAAGTCGAAGTTACTACAGCTTCGATTCCGGGCGAAGTAACAACAGCTGCTCAAGAAGATGCTCCAACGGTCGAAGTTTTGACCGTTGACTCCGACGAAGACTTTGGAGTAGCCTTCGACCCGCCGAGCAGCCCAATGCTTACTCATCGCCAAAATGTCGAAGGCAAACTTCGCATAATTCTTTTGTTCCTTTTCCCTGCGAAATTATACAATGTATAATACCTTTGTTTTTATAGGATCCACTTCCGTGGAAGAGGTCCGTCCTGAATATATAATTCCTGGACCTTCGACAACTTCGGAGCCAATTCCAGGAGCCACTCAAATGGGCCTGGAAAAGGCAAAGGGAAGATGGACCCCCTCCCTGCTCCGAGCTTAGGATCAACTCTGTCTGAGTCAACAGACGAGAGCCAATCTACTGAGGGGGGCCAGTCTACTAGGGCTCCAAAAACCATAGCTCAGCACTCCGGGCCTTCGCCAAGCGAAGATGATCAGCAAGCCTTGAGCATGCTCCCCCTTTTAGCTCCTTTCTTGGAACGAAGAACTGGGCTTCGGACTTTGCTCGAGCCTTTAGATCGAGCTAGTCGCGAAGTCGGGGAGACGGACTTGGTGGCTATTTTGAGCGAGGCGGAGAGTTCGGAGCTTAACGCTGCCATGGAACGCGCAGCATACCAGGTACGAAGTATCTGCAAAACAATATCAAATTTATATACAAATAATTTCTTACCTTGGTTTTTTCTTTTCGCAGCAAACAGTCTTGGCCTGAGCTACGAACATATCAAATGAACGTGGAAGCGTTCGCCTTCGAGAGGAAAATGCAACTCTTCAACGAAATCTTTCTATCTCCGAAGATCGAGTGGCTCACTTGGACAACATGGTTTCAACGGAGCGCAGGGCCAGACAAGGCTTGGAAGCTGTGAACAAAGAGCTCGAAGCAGAAAAAATTGTGCTTCGAGCAGAAATCAAAAAGATGCAGGCGGAGCATGCTACTGCGGGGGCCGAGCTTATTAGACTCCAAGAAGAAGCTAGCCAGCTACTGAATCAGAAGAATTATTTAGCTACGGAGGCGGCTAGGCTCTCTGGAGTAGTAAGAGAACTAACTTCGGCGAAGGATGCCTTAAATGAAGATAAGCTGAAGTCGGCGAAGGTAGCTGCGGAGGTCATGGACCAATTGCTAGGCGTTCTAGAGTACTTCGGTACTACTGGGACGCTTCCTTCAGATGACAACATCTCCCTGCTGCGCCAATTGAAGAGGATTCAAGGAGCAGCGAAGCAAATGAAGACAGCAGGCATTCGGTACGGAGAAATCTCCGGACAAGTGGCTGCCATCGGCATACTTCGGTACTACGAAGATCTGGGCCGATCAATAACTCCGAGCGCAGGAGAGGGTCCCATTACCTTCGATGACGACCAGCTTCTTACTCCTTCCGAAGGTGTGGCCGCTGCTTGGCCAGCCTTTCAAACTTCATGGAGAGCCGAAGGTCGCTCTGCGATCAAGGCTTGGATTGACGAAGGATAACGCCAGAAGCAGGCTCGGTCCCAAGCTTCGAGCAGTCAGCCCCCTCCAAACCCGCAGGTTTAGAATTACCTTAGGATCTTCAACTATGTAAAGCACTACGCTTTTGTACATTTATGAATGAAGATTTGTTTATCATGTTTTTAGGCTTTGCCTCATATGGAAGATGTCGAAGTGTTAGATGTTAACGACGAACTTCGCTTATTATGGGCTACCTTCGATATCTTAAAACTTCACAAGCGCTCTCGATTTCTAGTTCCTCGGGATAGTTCCCCAGCGATCACGTCCGAAATAAGCAAAGATATATTATCTTGTATTAAAGAGGAAGAAAAAGAAGTTAACTTGGAAACTTCATCTTCCGAAGACGTTGTGTGGTCTGAAAACGAAGATGAAGCTTAAAGTAACAAGCCTGAAAAACTCGGAAGCTGGGAAAGGAGCCCCGAACGACTTCGAACTTGGGCAGAGCTTCAACAAGAGCAAAAAGACTTTAGAGCTTCTAAGGGAGGCAAGAGAGTTAAACGCATAGTTGTTAGAACTCCCGGGTCTGCGACTAGCCATTCCAACCCTAGCTCTAGAGATCGAAGGGGTCTTCGATTCCTTCTTGTTATAGATACCAACTTTTCATGATGTAATCACATTTGTTCGAATAATAAGTATTGATTTAAAATTGTCTCCTTATTTACTAACCCCTCTTTGAGCATAAGAAACTTCATACTGTATTCAAAGATGGTTAAGCGCAAAGAAAAAACTTAGGAGTACAATTTTGGGGGTTCAGAGCCCCTCAGCAATTTAAAGATCGATTAAAATCTTATAAAATGTCTTCGACTATTTGTAATCTGAAGATTGGTAACTTAGTACCGCATGTTTTTGAAAGAACTCTCTTGGGATAACTTTCCGGACACTTTAGTGTCCTAGATGATTTGTCACTTTGGACTTTCTTAACAGACATTCAAAGCTCATGGCTCAAACTCTGTTTTGTATTGGCCTCCTTCAGCTCTTTTTGCGAATTCTGTAAAACCAGTGGTTTAGAGTTCGCAGTGGTCTCTTTGGACTCTTTTTATGGATGCCTACAAGCCGGTGGCTTGGGCTCCGCGTCATTTGGTCTCCTTGGACTCCTTTTACGGATGTCTTCCAGCTGGTGGCTTGGACTCCGCATTCTGTGGTCTCAGGCTCTTTTACGGATGTCTTCAAGCCGGTGGCTTGGACTCCGGATTATGTCAGCCCACCACCTCAGAAAATATGATTCAAATTAATGACACTTCCCTCTCGATCAACTCCGCTATTCCAGTGCGTCCACTCGGAAGTGGGAAGTTTATGAGGGGTAAGCATTATCTGAACCATATGCTTTATTAATTCGGAAAGTGCTTACAAATGATTACAAGGAGCCCTTATGCGAAGTATCGCTTTAGGTGCTCCGCATGCCATGTATGCGCTAACTCTTCACCTTCCAAATTAGCTAATTTAAAAGAACCAGGATGCCCTGAGCGAACAATTAAGTATGGACCTTCCCATTTATTTCCTAATTTTCCTGGTGCTATGATACTTCGCAAAACGAGATGACCCGGTCTAAGTTCATTAATCTTGACCTTTGGGTCGAACCAAGCCTTCGTCTGCTGCTGATACTTTGACAAATTTGCCACAGCTCGAAGTCTTGTCTCCTCTATTAAATCTAGCGAAGCCTATCTTTCTCCTTCTATTTCCGGTTCGGTGCTGCGAAGTGATCCTCCTTTGAGCTCTATTGGTGTCATAGCTTCATCTCCGAATAATAGTCTGAATGGAGTGAAACCCGTGGACATCATTTGAGTGGTCCGAATGGACCATAAAATCTTCGGAAGTTCCTCGGTCCAGAGTCCTTTTGCCAATCCTACTATCCTTCGATTTAGCCCTGACAAAATATTACCATTGGCTCTTTCTACAGCTCCCTTAGACTGAGGGTGTCGCACTACAGCAAAACATAGCTGGATGCCTAGATCTCCGCAAAATTTCTTGAAAGGTTCTGCGTCGAATTGTGTTCCATTGTCAATTGTGAGTTGTCTAGGCACTCCGAACTGGCAAATGATATTCTTCCAGAAAAATTTATGTACATTGTTCGAAGTGATAGCTGTTAGGGGCTCTGCTTCGACCCACTTTGAAAAGTATTCAATTGCTACCACTGAGAACTTCAAATTTCCTTTTGCTGTTGGGAAGGGACCAATAAGATCCATGCCCCATCTGGCCATGGGCCATACTAGAGCTATGACTTGAAGAGATGTTGGTGGGCGATGACTCCTTCGTCCAATCCACTGACATCCTTGGCAAGTGCGGACCAAGCTTTCCGCATCAGCTACTATTGTAGGCCAATAAAGCCCCTGGCGAAGTGTTTTTCCTGCCAAAGCTCGAGGGGCCAGATGGCTACCGCAAAGTCCTTCATGGATTTCTCGAAGAATTTCTTGACCTTCAGTTTGAGATATACATCGGAGCAGAGGGGAACATACTCCGGCCTTGTATAAAATATCGTTGATTATTTGATAATTCCGAGTTCTAAACTTTAACCTCGAAAGCTGTGGCCCTTCGGACATATTTGCTTCTCCTTGCAACACTTCCATGATTGAGCTTCGCCAATCTGTACTTGGAATGCAAAGGAATTCTGCAGCGGGAATTTGTGGTACCGAAGGTGTACTGAGTTCTTCATAAAAAGCTTCTTCGGGTATGTCCATAGCTCCGGCTGCAGCTTTCGCTAAGATGTCCGCTTGCATATTTTCTGCTCTAGGTATACTTTGAATGGAAATCCCTTTAAATGCTGCTTCGGTCATTCGGATTTCTTCTATGTACTTTGCAAGCTGTGGATGTCGGACTTGGAAACTCTTGTCCACGTGCCCTGCTACAATCTGAGAATCTGTTTTAATAACAACTCTTGTAGCCCCTAGAGCACGTGCCTTGCGAAGTCCCAACAGAATTCCTTCGTACTCCGCTGTATTATTGGTAGACTTAAAGTTGAGTCTTGCGGAGTACAACTTACTTCTAGAGGAGGGCCATGACCATACTATGCTCTTCGAGTGATGGCCTGATCTCCGAAAACAGTGAGCACTCCTGCTTGTGTGGGCATCTTCCTACATAAGTAATTATGATGCGCCACAGCTCCGAATTGATTTAACATGCCTCTTCCAAAGATGACATTATATTCATATGGAGCATCTACAACATCAAAGATCACTTCCTCTGTCCTGGCCATTGGCCCTTCTCCGAAAGTAACTTCCAGGCCAATTTGGCCGAGGGCATCAAGAGGGGGTCCTGCAAATCCTTGCAAAGGACATGCTGCTGGGAGAAGATGCTTTCTGGAGATGCAAAGTTGGTCAAAAGCTTGGACAAAAATAATATCCGCCGAACTCCCTCCGTCAATTAGCACTCTCCGAACCTCCGTTCGTGCTATGTCAGCAGTAATAACAAGTGGGTCTGCATGTGGAAATTTAACACCAGTAGCATCATCTGCAGAAAAGGATATTGGCACATGAGACCACTCGGGCATAGCAGCTGCAGACGAAGAAGTTCCAATATGGCCCACTTCTCTGACATATTCTCTTCTCTGCCTCTTGGACATACTTCCAAGAGTCCCTCCTCCGGAGATGGGGAGGACTACTCTTTTTCCTCGATCTTGCCCCTCTTCTTGCTTCGGAGGTGGCATAATATTGACCACCAGAGGGCGTCTTGCCGAATCGAAGTTCTCTATCCGTGCCACAGCCTGAACAGGCTCCGGACGCACTTCAGCTGGAACTCGGTCAGTAGTGCCTCGACCCGAAGTTCTTTCCAGATATTCTCCTCTCAGAGCAAGTATAGCCTTGCAAGTATCAGTTGCATGGCTCCGGTTTTCACCATGGATACAGCAGAACAAGGTCTGGCCTTTGCCAGCCGGTTTCCCTAGCGGCCTCCAGCCGCTGCTCTTGCTTCCTGATGGTTGCAGAGCTCTTTGAACAAACTTCTACGGGGGTGCAATGTTTAGAACTTCTGAACGAGGATGCTTTTGCCCCCTACGCCTGTCATGCTGAACTTTGAAGCTAGGCCCTTGTGGCTGTGCTGAAGTTTTCACTTCCAATTTCACTTCTTGCAATATCGACAGGGTTGCAGCAGTTCTTCGTAGCCATCCTTCTTCTGACCTTGCATACTCTTCGAAATATGACATCAACTGAGAAACAGAAGATATGCTTTTCCAGTGAAGTTTATCAAGGAGGCCTGGATGAATAACTCCTTCTCGAGCTGCGTCAACTACTGAAGACGTAGTTAACCCTCGAATTTGCGACTTCGTATGAGCGAAGCGCTTGAAATATTGTCTTAAGGTCTCTCCCGGGAGCTGCTTCACCTGGAAAAGACTTCCTGTTGACATTGGGGGCACGAAGGTGCCTTGGAAATTGCTTACGAACTTCTTCTTCAGCTGCCCCATGAATTAATTGATCCTGGCTTCAAAGACCAGAACCGCCGCAATGCCACTCCTTGAAGAGCTAGGGGAAAGCATTTTGCCATAGTGTCCCGCACTCCCCCACTGACTTCAATTGCTAGAGCATAAGAACGAACAAATTCTCCAGGATCTTCATCTCCGGCATACTTGCAAAGCTTCGAAGTTTTGAACTTGGGGTCGAAGTGTACTTTCTGCAACTCAGGATGCAGCGAAGACTCGATATCGAAGGAAGCATTTTCTGGGGCTTCGGGATAAATAACCTCGTCGTCTTCGGGCACTTCGGGAATGGTTGGGGTGGCTTGAGAACGAAGCCTATCCGCGGCTTCTTGCCGCCACCTTGCAACTTCAGCTTGGAGACTGGCCATTTGAGCGGCCATATCACCAAGACTGTCTTCATCTCCTCCGGAAGGATCTTCCGGGTCTTGAGAACTGTAGGGATCAGTTCAAAGTTGAACTTGAGGTGGAAGAGGGACTCCGGCTGGTCGAAGTATAGATGGAGTTGGCGGAGGAACTCCGTATGCTCGAGGAAGGGGAATCCCTTCCGGAGTTTGAGGTGGAGGAAACGTTGAAGGTCCTCCAACCTCAACTGTATCTGAAGGTCTTACTCTGGAGGTCCTAGGGGACATCCGAACAGGATTACCGGTTGCACTCAGCTTAGGAGGCATGGTGCGAGAAGTTGGTAGAGAATGAAGTTTTTTGAACTAGGTTCCCCACGGACGGCGCCAACTGTTGGCGTAAAAGATTACGCTAACAGGTTTCTGAAGATTAGAAACTAACAAACGAAGTGTTTGCGAAGGAAACTATTCCATGCCTCCGAAAGGATAATAACTTAGAATAGTTCGAAAGTGTTTATTGAATAACTTGTATTCGGTCCTCATTACAGGGTAAAACGGGGGGTATTTATAGGCCTAAACATTAAGGAAAGGACCTTTTTACCCCTCTAATACAACCGACATAGTGGAAACTAATCGGTACCCTTAATAGGGCTAAAATGGTAAAAGACTAATCTAATGAGAAAGAAGATAAGTCTTCCATCTTAGCTGGCAAAGAAGCTCCCGGAAGAGTCCAAGTTCGAAGATATACTCTGAACTAGAGTTCATCATCATACTTCGAACATGATTCAATGTATCTCCGAAGTTATATGCTGGAAATCTTCGGATTAATCACCAGTCTTTATCTTGTCACTGCAATAACCCTGAAGATGGAATATTTTCCCCCAACAGATATACTACTACTCTTCATGGAGGCTGGGGGCACACACTCAATGATGGGAGCCATGGAGATGGAGATCACCATGTGAAGAAGGCCATGCTATGTCACAGTTAATATGCTACGACACACACTCATTAGAGGGAATGCAACTTGGTTTAAAATAGTGGAACATCTTTTATTGGATAGAAGATAAACATTGCATAGTGCTAAACCTTGCATATAATCTTTTGTAGATCATGGCACCTACTACTTCTACTGTTAAGAGACCCTGGTTTTTAATTTGTGATCTATCACTACTAGAAACCTCCCCCAATAGCTACGCTGTAGTAGTAACGCCATGTAAAAGCATATCTACATCCACATATAAAGATGCTTGTTGACACAATTTTGAAAACATGTCAGATTGTTATGATAATAGACACACTTATACTGTTATGAATCATATGAAGACATTTTTGACACGCTATTGAAGTCGTCTCAAAATGACACGATGTTAGACACGATTTAAAGCGTCATTATCACATAGAGACATTGTAAAGTGTATCAAACATTTGTTTATAGCTAGGTTGAGGAGCCATGCTGAATAGCGTGGGCCTCATGGCTCTAGAAGTGATGAGTCATTGTCAACGATAGTCAACGAGGACTGAAGAAGAGAAGAGATCTGCTGTTTCATGGGCCGCGTGTGACTCAGGTACACGGGCAGCGAGCGACTGTCGGGCAGAGGAGGCTGCGAAGTCGGGCTGGCCCAATCCGGGTACATGGGCCAGGAGCAGTAGAAGACCCACTGGGCTGTTGACCAGGACTGACTCAGGTACACGGGCGGTGAGCGATTGCCGGGCTGAGAGAGCTGCGGAGTCGGGCCGGCCCAATCCGGGTACCTGGTGCAAAGCTGGTGGAGGCTTTGTCAGTTTCGGCGTAAAACTGACAACCGTTGATTCTGTATCCGACTGTCCAGAAGAGTAGCTTCAGGATATGTCATCTGTTACTCTAGGCCCACAGTCAGTCAGTTGTGTCTGTAAAAATACCTAAGGGCAGTAGAGTCTTTTTCTGTATTTTTGAGTCTGTAAAACCCTAAGGGGCCGGTAGAATATTCCTAGTGTTGGGCTGCCTATAAATAGCACCCCAACCCCTAGGGTTTGGACTACCCTTTTGTGCTGAAATCAAATCCACCCATTGGGTCACTTTTGTCTCCCTTCTCTCTCCTGTGTGCGCCGCCAGGACTGGCTCCTCTCTGTTCTTGCATTATTTTGTCTCAAATTTGTTGGATGCATTTAATCCTTGGTCTCTGGTGAATTTATTGCTTGCATCTTGTTCGGTTTGGGAAGTTAATGCCTTGGGCACGAGCTGGTGATTTTATTTCTTGGGGAGAAGCTTCCTCTGTTGTTGGTGTTCTTCACGGTGGGAGTACTAGTTCTTGCGGTTGCAAGTAGTACTGCTTTGCTGTAGCTACAGTGTACTGTAGCAGCTTTTCACCTTCTATTGCCCAGCCTTTTGATCGAAGCTGACAGTCCTTTTTGCCTTTTTTCTGGTGTGTCTGGCGAAGCTCGGTTCCGTGCGAAGCCCCGCAACTCCGTGAGGCAGTCTCCGTTCGAACCTCGTTAAAGGCTTCGCTTAGACTTCGAACTTCGGTCTTTGTGTCTGAGTTGCTAGATTCGAAGTTTCTCCTGTATGGACAGCATCGCATACTTCGAACTAGCATACTCCGAATCTATCTGTTCGAAGTGCACACTTTGCTAGGCTTCGAAGTTGGGTTCGAAGTTTGTCTTTTCTGATAGACTTCGCTTGGATTTCTTTGTGGAGTGTCAGCCTTCGATTCTCCTTCCGAAGCTTTCCCTGTTCGAAGATAGAGTGTAGGCTTCAGACTTGCTTTTCTGTCGCGTGACAGACTTCGCTACTTTGTTCGAAGGTAGTCCGTCTGTTTTGTGTGTTCGAAGTTTTCTGTTCGAAGATTGTGCTTCGAAGCTCTCGGTTCAAGGTGTGTTCGAAGTTTTGTCTTCGAAGCCCTCACTTCGAAGCAGGCTCCGACTCTGTCACCTTGCTCCGAAGCTTTTGGTTCGAAGCTGTGTTCGAAGTCCTGTCTTCGAAGTGCATACTTCGAACCAAGCTCCGGCACTGCTTTTTACTTTGCTCCGAAGTACTCTTCGCACTAGCCTAGACAGTGACACCTTCGGCACTTCGGACAGACTCCGTCATCAACCTCCGAAACATACCTCGACGTGCGAAGGGGGCTTCGCCAAGTCCCGAACAGGAGACAACTTTGGACAGTAACTTCTCTTTTCACTTTATACATACTTAGTTCATTTCATTGAGAAGTATAGGCCTGTTACAACTTGTTTATCTGCCTAGTTGCACCACTTTAGTTTTACACTGTATATCATCAGTTGCTTCTAGGTTAGAAACCTTTAGACTTAGGCCTACTGTTTACTTTCTGCTGCATAGTTTTTTTGAGGTGCGTTGGGTATTGGGAACAGGCCATAGATTCGAAAGAATTTTTAAGGCGCCCATTCACCCCCCCTCTGGTCGCTACTTTCGGTCCTACAAGTGGTATCAGAGCGAGGTTAGGGTTTTTTTCCATACCTTAACCGGTTCTAAACCCCAGTAGTGACTATGACGTCTCCAGGCAAGGTCCCGTCCTTGGAAGCCTATGGCTACAATTATTGGAAGACTCGCATGCGAGCCTATCTCATGAGCCAGGGTTCGGACATATGGGACATTTGCGTTCATACCACGTTTGTCATTCTGCCAGTTACTGAGCAAGGTACTGCTGGTATCATTGCTCAGCATCTGAGCAACAGTAAGGCTGTGAACATTTTATTTTCTGGTTTAGGTCCCACTGAATTTGAGCGAGTGAGTCATCTCTCCACTGCGAGAGAGATCTGGGCTACCCTCAAGGCACACCATGAGGGAACAGCACAGGTCAAGGCTCGGCTCTATCAGACCTACCGGCGTGAATATGAGAATTTCACACAGAAGCCGGGTGAATCTGTTGAGGCTTTGTTTGGTCGCTTTCAGTCGATCATTAACAAGCTTCGGGACAACAAGGCTGAGGGTACTCAGTTAGTCTCAGATCATGAGCAGGCGCTCAAGGTTCTTCATACCTTGGACCCAAAGATCTGGGAGATCAAGGTATCATCTATCGTTGAGAGTACTTCATACGATACCTTGACCATTTCTGAGTTATTTAGCAAGCTAAAGGCCACTGAGGTAGATATCCAGTTGAGATCAAATCTCACTGGTTCTGGATCAAAATCCCTGGCCCTTGCTACACCTTCTGTTGATCCCTCCGCTGTGAGTTGTGCTGGGTTCTCTTTGATGTCTATCACTGAGGACCAGCTTGAGTTGTTGGGAGATGATGATTTGTGTCTCTTTAACAACCGGGTGCGTCGTGTCTATGATAAAAGAATGTTCAAAAGACACGGCACAAAATCCGGATGCTTTGAATGTGGTGATCCAGGACACTTCATCGCCGACTGCCCCAAGCGTAGTGGATACAAGAAGGGCGCCGGTAGCAGCTTCCACGACTCTGGCAAGCATGAAAGCCCCTCCTTCAACAAGGGCAAGCCGAAGACTCGGTTCTTCAAGAAGGCCCTGAAGGATTACCGGCGAGAGAACAAGAAGCGCGACAAGGCCTTCTTCGCCGAGATGGAGAAGAGCTACTCCAAGAGATCCACGTCTTCTTCCTCTTCATCGAGCTCAAGTGATGAGGAGATCACCATCAAGAAGGGGAAGGACAAGGATGATCCGGCGGGCCTCTGCTTCATGGCCTTCGGAGACAAGCCGAAGAGCCGCTCACACCAGCGCCGAAGATCCCGCAAGAGCTTTTGCTCCATGGCTCTTGGGGATAGAGAAGAAAAGAGCTCCTCCGACGACTCCGACGACGACGATAGCAAGGTATCGTCTTATGAGCGTGAAATTGTAGATTTACTTGAGAGTAATCGTCAGGAGTTGAAATATCGGGAGAAACTGCTTAGGGGGGCTAAGAAAAGGATAGACAAGTTAGAGAGTGAGCTTGCCGTGGCCAACGGTAGAATAGAAAGTCTATCTTCTTCCCCTTGCTTGGGTAATAGCAGTGAGTGCCCGAAGTGTGAGGTGCTTCTGTGTGACCTGTCGACTTTAAAGTCCAGGTACACAGAAAGGGTTGATGAGAGGGACGCTTTGGCCACTGAGCTTGAAAGGGCTCAGCAGGAGCTGAAAGATGCTCAAGCCACTGTCGTCGCACCCTGTGTTGATTGCCCATCTCATCTAGCTGCCTTAGCTGAGCTGAAATTCAAGGGCAATGAGCATTCGGGTGTTTTGGAGAATTTGAGAGCTGAGCTTGCCCAGACTAGGCTAGAGCTTGAGACACTGTCAGTTCCACCCACTGTTTGTGAGAACTGTCTGTCTCTTAGAATGGAGTTGATTAAGCTAAAAGCCGGAAAGTCTGTCCAATTAGAGAGTGAGTGTGAGACCTGCTTGTCTCAGGTGGAGGTTCTAGCTTCCTTGAGAGAGGAGCTAGCAGATTCTCAGAATGAGAACTTTTACCTCCGTTCTATCCTGAGTTGGATCAGTGCCAGAGAGCCACAACTCGGCATGATGATCCAGCAGTTCAAGAGGCAGGATGGGTTTGGGGTAGGTTATACCTACACCAAGGCTGACTTTGAGAGTGCCCTCAGCCGGGCAGTGGAGTGGAGTAAAATGACTCCAGAGCAGAGGTATCCCAAGACTCACTCCACTGAGACCTCCCAGGCTTGTCAGCCAAAGGATGGAGTGATCCATGAAACTCCCAAAGCTCCACCCAAGAAGCCTATCTGGGTTCCTAAGCCCAAACACCTCCACTCTTCTTTAGACTCTCTTCCGGGACCCTCTCAGCCCAAGAAGACCACACCAAACGCTACCAAGCCCAAGAACCCCAAGCCTCAACCACATCCCAAGAAGCCTACCTATCATTGTGAGTACTGTCAGAGAGACGGGCATCTTGCGGAGTTTTGCTTCAGGAGGAAGCGGGTTGAGAGAGCAGAGAGGGCTCGTAGTGATCAGGTGCAGTTCTACCAGCAGGGTGGTAGACTGCGTGTTCCTCGGCGCGGGGAGAGGCTGGAGGCCAGGCCGCGTCGAGTAGGTGGTGGTAGAGGAGATGGTTTTCGTACCCATGCTCTAGTTGGTGGTGTTTGTTCTGGCAGAGTTCCAGACCGTGTTGGCTACGGTTCTGGACCTCGTGGCCGTAGGGTTAGGAAGAACCGTGGACCGCGCCTTGAGCCGCGTTTTGGTCCAAACTCTTTTGATGGTTTTCGCTTTCCATCTTTTGAGCAGATGGCTCGACACTGGTTTAGCTCTTTTGCTAAACCTGGTGCCGGACCATTTGCTCCCACTTAAAGACATTGATTGTGCAGGACCGGGGACTGGAGGATGTTTGGATCATGGACTCAGGATGCTCTCGCCACATGACGGGACATCGCAGATGGTTCTCCAGTCTCATTCCCCCGAGCTCCAAAGAGTACATTACCTTCGGGAACAGCGGTCAAGGGAAAGTAAGTGGCATAGGCTCAATTAGCATTTCAGACCATTTCTCTTTAAAGAATGTTGCTTTGGTTAAAAATCTGAACTTTAATTTAATCTCTGTTTCGCAACTTCTTGAGGATGGTTTGGAAGTGCGTTTTAAGAAGGGCAATTCTTCTGTGATTGATTCTAGAGGGTCTTTGGTTTGTCAGATTTTACCCTTCGGTAAAGTTTTTCGAATTGACTTCTCTAGTTCTTTTGGCCCTTCTCGCTGTTTGATTGCTGGATCTTCTTCTGAGCTCTGGAAGTGGCATAGGAGGTTAGGTCATTTGAGTTTTGATCTGCTAGTCAGGTTAAGCTCTATGGACCTCATCCGAGGATTGCCCAAGCTTAAAATGGAGAAGGATCTAGTTTGTCATCCCTGTCGTCATGGGAAAATGGTTGCCGCTTCTCACTCACCTGTGACTCAGGTGATGACTACGTATCCAGGCGAGCTTTTACATTTGGACACTGTAGGTCCAGCTCGGGTACGCTCAGTCGGTGGGAAGTGGTATGCACTTGTGATTGTTGACGACTTTTCTCGTTTCTCGTGGGTTTTCTTTTTGGAGTCTAAGGATGAAACTTTTCAATTTGTCCATGACCTGATTTTGAAGCTGAAGAATGAGAACAATGGTCGGATGCGAGCAATTCGCTCCGACAACGGCTCTGAGTTCAAAAACTCTCAGTTCGTCAGCTTCTGTGGTGATCAGGGTCTGGACCATCAGTTTTCTTCTCCTTACACTCCCCCACAGAACGGCGTTGTGGAACGGAAGAACCGCACGCTAGTTGAGATGGCCAGGACGATGCTCGACGAGCACAGGACTCCTAGGCGTTTTTGGGCTGAAGCCATGAACACGGCTTGCTATCTTGCCAACCGCATTTTTCTTAGAGCTTACATTGGTAAGACATCATATGAGTTGCGGTTTGGCAGACAGCCCAAGGTGACCCACTTGCGAGCATTTGGCTGCAAGTGCTTTGTGCTCAAGAAGGGAGGGCATTTGGACAAGTTTGAGTCTCGTTGCTGGGATGGTATTTTTCTTGGTTATGCATTGCATTCTCGAGGCTTCCGTGTTTGGAACCTCGAATCCCAGCTGCTTGTCGAGACGTGTGAGGTTTCTTTTGATGAGTCCTTGCCTTCTTTGACTCCTTCTTTTGAGCTTTCTGGTGATGATGAGCTCGGAGAGTCCATCTTCGAGGAAGATGAGGATACTCCAGCTGCTGTTGAGGGTGGGCCTTCTGCATCCCCCGCAGAGCCCACACCTTCTGTGACTTCGACTGATGATGAGGGCGGACCTCTGATCACTTCTTCCACTTCGATCGAGCCCCCTCAGTCGAGTCCAGAGGTGCCAGCTGCTGACTCCGGTGAGGTGACTTCAGATCACCAGGGAACCCGAGCAGTTCAGCGTGACCACCCCTCAGAGCTCATCATTGGTGATTTAACTGAAAGGACTTTGCGTTCTTCTGCCTCTCTCGCTGTGTTTGCTGAATCTGCATTTGTTGCATCTTTTGAGCCCAGAGACATTTCTCATGCTCTCTCTGATTCTAATTGGATTAATGCCATGCAAGAAGAGCTTGAGAATTTTGTCCGCAATCGGGTTTGGACACTAGTTGAGCCGCCACCAGGATGCAACCCCATAGGCACCAAGTGGGTATTCAAGAACAAACAAGGTGAAGATGGGGTTGTGGTGCGCAACAAGGCTCGACTAGTTGCCCAGGGTTATTGCCAGAAGGAAGGTATTGACTTTGAAGAAACCTTCGCTCCTGTTGCCCGTCTTGAGTCCATTCGTATTCTTCTAGCTTTTGCCGTTTCGAAGGGTTTTAAGCTTTTTCAAATGGACGTTAAGAGTGCTTTTTTGAACGGGTTCATAGAGGAGGAGGTATATGTTAGGCAGCCCCCCGGTTTTGAGAACCCTAAGTTTCCTCGACATGTTTTTAAGTTGCATAAAGCTTTATACGGGTTGAAGCAAGCCCCCAGGGCTTGGTACGACCGGTTGAAGCAATTTTTGTTGGGGAAGGGCTTTGTGATGGGTTCTGTGGATAAAACTCTTTTCCTGCTCAGAGATGCTTTAGACTTCTTAGTCGCACAGATTTACGTGGACGATATTATCTTTGGCGGTACTACTGATTCTCTTGTGTCCAAGTTTTCTGAGCAGATGCACAGTGAGTTTGAGATGAGCCTCATGGGTGAGCTTAAGTATTTCTTAGGGCTCCAGATCAAGCAGACCAAGGACGGCACCTTCATCCACCAAGGTAAGTACACTCGTGATATGCTTAAGAAATTTGACTTTGGTGGTGAATTGAAGCCGCAGATGACCCCGATGGGTACTTCTGGGGGTTTGGACAAGGACGAGAGCGGTGTCAAGGTCAATGAGAGAGAATTTCGAGCGATGATAGGTTCGCTGCTATACTTAACAGCAACAAGACCAGACATACAGTTCGCCGTGGGACTTTGCGCGCGTTTTCAGTCTTCACCACGCGCGTCTCACCGGCAGGCTGTCAAGCGCATTTTCAGGTATCTCACCTATGCGCCTGATCTTGGTCTTTATTATTCAGCATCATCATCTCTTGATTTATCTGGCTTTTCGGACGCTGACTTTGGTGGGTGCCGGTTGGATCGCAAGTCGACTTCCGGTACTTGCCAGTTTCTTGGTTCTTCCCTTGTATCTTGGTCTTCTCGAAAGCAATCTGGAGTTGCTCTTTCGACCACAGAGGCTGAGTATGTAGCTGCTGCTAGCTGCTGCTCACAGATGGTTTGGATGATTTCCACTCTACGAGATTTTGGGTTGTTCTTTCCTACCAGAGTTCCATTATTTTGCGACAGCACGAGTGCTATTAGTGTAGGGAAAAACCCGTGTCTCCATTCAAAAACCAAACATATTGATGTGCGCTTTCACTTCTTGCGGGATCAATATGAGAAAGGTGTCATTGACCTTATTCATGTTGATACCCATCATCAGTTGGCTGACATTTTCACCAAACCCCTAGATCAATCTACTTTTGAGCGTTTACGAGGGGATTTGGGTGTTGTGTATCCTTTCTAGGATATTTTGCGTCGTTTTTCTTTTTACTCTTTTTCTTGAGTCTTTTTGTGTGTGTTCATATCATACATATTCACATATCACACATTTGAGCCTGCTTCTGTTATATGATTGAACTGCTTTACTTAGTCTAGCTGGTACATGCTTTTGATTACTTGTCAATGATCATGCTTTGGTTCAGTTCACTTGATATATCTGTCATATGCATGGCTTTTATGCTTTAAACCTGAAAAATGATCACCATTGCTTCTGGTAACTAGCATGCGTAGGCTGAGTGTTTTTGCTATCTGTTGCATGCCTTGTAGCCAGTTCATCACATAGATGCAGATATGCAACTTGGACATCTTTATGCTTTAACATGGAAATTGTGCTATAAAAATCAAAAATGAATGAAAATTCCATGCCTTTTTATGCTTAAGTTGAAAAGATCCAAGTGGGTTTGCTTTGTCGCATTATATTGTTCTGGATTGCTTACCATAGCACTTTGGTATGAACTAGGACAGTATAGTGTATGCCGAGATCAATGTCTTAAGCTTCTGATGGTCCAGTTCTGGCCTAGGCTTGACTTGGTCGGTTAGTATAAGGTTTGACATGCAAATAACCCTTGGCACAAAAATGACAAAGGAAAATGAAAAAGCCTGAACTTTAAAGGGATAACAAGTTTGCTGAAGCACTTTGTTTTTGAACAAAGCTTATCTTGGTAGATATCAGTTAGCTTCTGCATCTCATGCTTTATCTTGCTTGTTTACTAGAGAATGTGGTGATGCTTTTATTTGCCAAAACTGAAAAATGCGTGCTAAATGACTTTCTTTAGATATCATCTGTTGCACTGATCATGCCATGTGTCTTGGACAGTATCTCTTTTGCTATACCTGTTAGATACTGTATTTGCAGTCAATCATATCTGAGAAGCATGCTTTGTTCACTCCACCTGCACCCCAATTGCATTCACTGCATATTTTGAGGGGGAGTTGCATTTCAGGGGGAGTCTGTGTCTCTTTTTGAGTGCTTGATGAGTTCACTTGTCAACAAGGGGGAGAAAATTGGGATCAGAGTTTAAGGGGGAGTTCTTACTCTGTTGATATCCTTGTTGTTCTGCAATCGCACTCATTTTGAGCTTTTGTGTTTTGGTTAACCATAATGACCGCTTCTTGCTTTTGGTTGGCTTTTGGTCATTAGGGTTAAACTTTTACCTTATTTTTCTTCTTCTTTGTTTCCTTGTATCTTGTTTTTCGTGTTTCCACATTTGGTTCGCAGGTGCTGAAGAGCTGAGAATTGAGAAGTGTTGACAATGCACTCATCAAGGGGGAGATTGAGGAGCCATGCTGAATAGCGTGGGCCTCATGGCTCTAGAAGTGATGAGTCATTGTCAACGATAGTCAACGAGGACTGAAGAAGAGAAGAGATCTGCTGTTTCATGGGCCGCGTGTGACTCAGGTACACGGGCAGCGAGCGACTGTCGGGCAGAGGAGGCTGCGAAGTCGGGCTGGCCCAATCCGGGTACATGGGCCAGGAGCAGTAGAAGACCCACTGGGCTGTTGACCAGGACTGACTCAGGTACACGGGCGGTGAGCGATTGCCGGGCTGAGAGAGCTGCGGAGTCGGGCCGGCCCAATCCGGGTACCTGGTGCAAAGCTGGTGGAGGCTTTGTCAGTTTCGGCGTAAAACTGACAACCGTTGATTCTGTATCCGACTGTCCAGAAGAGTAGCTTCAGGATATGTCATCTGTTACTCTAGGCCCACAGTCAGTCAGTTGTGTCTGTAAAAATACCTAAGGGCAGTAGAGTCTTTTTCTGTATTTTTGAGTCTGTAAAACCCTAAGGGGCCGGTAGAATATTCCTAGTGTTGGGCTGCCTATAAATAGCACCCCAACCCCTAGGGTTTGGACTACCCTTTTGTGCTGAAATCAAATCCACCCATTGGGTCACTTTTGTCTCCCTTCTCTCTCCTGTGTGCGCCGCCAGGACTGGCTCCTCTCTGTTCTTGCATTATTTTGTCTCAAATTTGTTGGATGCATTTAATCCTTGGTCTCTGGTGAATTTATTGCTTGCATCTTGTTCGGTTTGGGAAGTTAATGCCTTGGGCACGAGCTGGTGATTTTATTTCTTGGGGAGAAGCTTCCTCTGTTGTTGGTGTTCTTCACGGTGGGAGTACTAGTTCTTGCGGTTGCAAGTAGTACTGCTTTGCTGTAGCTACAGTGTACTGTAGCAGCTTTTCACCTTCTATTGCCCAGCCTTTTGATCGAAGCTGACAGTCCTTTTTGCCTTTTTTCTGGTGTGTCTGGCGAAGCTCGGTTCCGTGCGAAGCCCCGCAACTCCGTGAGGCAGTCTCCGTTCGAACCTCGTTAAAGGCTTCGCTTAGACTTCGAACTTCGGTCTTTGTGTCTGAGTTGCTAGATTCAAAGTTTCTCCTGTATGGACAGCATCGCATACTTCGAACTAGCATACTCCGAATCTATCTGTTCGAAGTGCACACTTTGCTAGGCTTCGAAGTTGGGTTCGAAGTTTGTCTTTTCTGATAGACTTCGCTTGGATTTCTTTGTGGAGTGTCAGCCTTCGATTCTCCTTCCGAAGCTTTCCCTGTTCGAAGATAGAGTGTAGGCTTCAGACTTGCTTTTCTGTCGCGTGACAGACTTCGCTACTTTGTTCGAAGGTAGTCCGTCTGTTTTGTGTGTTCGAAGTTTTCTGTTCGAAGATTGTGCTTCGAAGCTCTCGGTTCAAGGTGTGTTCGAAGTTTTGTCTTCGAAGTCCTCACTTCGAAGCAGGCTCCGACTCTGTCACCTTGCTCCGAAGCTTTTGGTTCGAAGCTGTGTTCGAAGTCCTGTCTTCGAAGTGCATACTTCGAACCAAGCTCCGGCACTGCTTTTTACTTTGCTCCGAAGTACTCTTCGCACTAGCCTAGACAGTGACACCTTCGGCACTTCGGACAGACTCCGTCATCAACCTCCGAAACATACCTCGACGTGCGAAGGGGGCTTCGCCAAGTCCCGAACAGGAGACAACTTTGGACAGTAACTTCTCTTTTCACTTTATACATACTTAGTTCATTTCATTGAGAAGTATAGGCCTGTTACAACTTGTTTATCTGCCTAGTTGCACCACTTTAGTTTTACACTGTATATCATCAGTTGCTTCTAGGTTAGAAACCTTTAGACTTAGGCCTACTGTTTACTTTCTGCTGCATAGTTTTTTTGAGGTGCGTTGGGTATTGGGAACAGGCCATAGATTCGAAAGAATTTTTAAGGCGCCCATTCACCCCCCCTCTGGTCGCTACTTTCGGTCCTACATAGGTATAGATGCTTTCTAACTTGATTAGAAAAGCGTATCGAATTGATAGAAAATTTAACATGCTGTCAACCGCGAATAGCATGTAGATTACTCGTAAATCATATCAAATATCCATCAATAGAAAATGACACGGACATAGACACGCTTTGAAGTGTCGTTATCCTCATGACACATTTTAAAGACTATCAAACAATTGTTTATAGCTAGGTAAAGATGCTTTATAACTGGATCAGAAAAATATATCAAATTGATACAAAGTTTTACATGCTTATAACCGTGAATAACATGTAGATAAGTCATAAACCGTTTGTAATAGCCATCAAGAGGCACGTAAAGATGAAATTTGATTCGAAACATAAATGACACTTATTTGGAACAAGAGAATTGAACAAAAATTTTGTAATCATGCATTGTGAATGATGAAGAAATAATATATTTGATATGGTAAAAAATACAACTACGTAACATATATAACATATTGTTATCATATAATTGTTGGCAAGATATTAATTAGAGATGTGTATGGAAAAAATATTATTCGGAATCATTTTGAATGATGAAGAAATAAGTTATATTATATATGCACATGCTAAAAAACATATACAAATAAGTTGTGCGCACTGAAATAAAAATATAAAAAGTTGAGCCTCCTCGGATTCAAACTCTGGTAAGTAGAGTTAGAGGCATACGGGCAAGCTATTAAGATACCAACACATTTGTGTTTTATTACCTGGTCAGAGTATGTAAATAGACATATCTTCAGCTACCATATACACCAACAACCCAAATCGGCAATATTCTCAAATTGAGTTTGTGTTGCAGCCGCCGCCGGACCGCCCGTGCATGCCGTCGCCGCTGACTGCTTCTCCATCGACCGCTACAGCCTCCTATCAGGCACCATTGGTAGGCTATGCGTCGTCGCCTCCAATCCCACCACCGACCACCGCCTCTCCGTCGACACTCGCCGCCTCCCATCCCACCACCACCTCCCATCCTGCCACCGCCCCCCATCGCACTGTTGCCTGCCCTCGCCTCCCATCACTTGTCGTCGCTCTTGTGCGGATAGAACTCACCAAATCTCTGCACCGCTAGGACGGCTTGAGCACGCTAGTGGCCACTTGCATCCTCTGATGAATACAGAGGCTACACAAGCTAGGTCTGATCCCTTCTTTTCTTCTTCTCTAAGTTCTTTTCATTTTCTGCAATGTATATCGGCTGCTGCCTACTTGTGTAGATTTAAACATTGTGCAATACTGCAATTTTGTCTATTGTTAGGCTTTTAAACTTGTACTCAATCAATTGTTTGACATAATAGGTTCAGTTGGTACTTGGCAGGTGTGTTGTTATTCTTGTGTTGTTTGTTTACTTGTTGTGTGACTACTAAATTTGTAGATTGATCGATATTAATAGTAGATCAGATTTTGATGGCTCAGATGCATCAATTGTTTTTCGCTAATGCTAGTTTGATTGTTAAACAAATGAACACTTGAACTTGTCTTGATTTGCTATTTAATTATATCATATTTTCATGTGAGGATGCTCTTGCCTGAAAACACTTATCTATGTATGTGTACAATCATGTTGTAGTGCATATGACTATAGATGGTATGTGTATGATATGATTGAGCTTCCTTATTATTTGTTATCATGGTTTGATTTCTTGAAGCATAAGTTGTAATGTAACTGTTTTTTAAATTAAGTTTGATTTGTTTGATTTAAATTTTACATGTCCTTACATAGTGTGATGGATAGAAGTTGGATGAAAAAATCAAGACGGGAGACTGCATATGAAGATGGTGTTGCAGAATTTTTGACTTTTGCTTACCAAGACCTTCCACATGACAGCGAGATATTGTGTCCATGTAAAAAGTGCAAGAATAGAATAAACGAGACTCGTGATGAAGTTAAGACACATCTAAGGTGTAATAGTATTCTTCAAGGTTATACCTGTTAGGTTCATCATGGTGAGAATTATGACAGACCAACAATTGCATTTCATGATGTGCCTAATATGACCACATTGTCTACCACGGGTATAGTACAAGGTCACCAGGATGGAGGATCGGATAGCATGGAAGAACTACTACATGCTGCATTTTGTAGGGCTGTAGGAATGCTTGAAGGCGAAGTAGGTGATTTTTAGTCAATATTTGCAAGTATAGAACATTATGCCCTAGAGGATATTAATGTGAATGCAACTGAAGGCGATGATTCGAGGAGGGATCATAATATATATGCAAGATTCTTAAAGGATGCACACGTAAGGTTATACCCTGGTTGTAAGTACTGAAGGTTGTCATTTTTGGTGCACTTATATCACTTGAAGTGCTTACATGGTTGGTAACAAGAATCGTTTGCATCACTATTGGGTCTACTATTTGCGGTGCTACCTCATGAAGCAAATCTTCCTAAGACATATTATGAAGCGAGGAAAATCATCCGTGGATTAGGTCTTGATTATTTGAAAATCCATGTTTGCCCCAAAGATTGCATGCTTTTCAGAGGTGAACATGCCGAAGACGATGTTTGCCATGTGTGCGGGAGCTCACGTTGGAAAGTTGTTAAAGATAATGCCTCATCAGCTAAACCAAAGGGGAAAAGGAAACCAACAAAAGTGTTACGGTATTTTCCATTGATACCTAGGATCCAGAGGTTATTTTCAACTACGAAAACTTTAGATGATATGCGATGGCATGAGGAGGCCCGAACAAAAGATGGAAAACTACGACATCCAACAGATGGTGAAGATTGCAAAGAATTTAATGATAGGCATCTTGAATTTGCAGAAGATGCTCGAAATGTGCGCCTTGGTCTTGCAAGTGATGGATTTAACACCTTTGGGTATTAGAATTTGAAGCACAGTACATGGCCAGTAATGCTCGTTCCTTACAACCTACCACCTTGGATCTGCATGAAGCAAACATTTTTTATGTTGTCAATGATTATCCCTAGACCAGATTCTCCTAGTAATAATATAGATGTATATTTGCATCACCTGATTAATGAGATTTTACTGTTGTGCGATGGAGTTGAAACATTTGAATCCTCTTCGAAAAAAGAATTCTATCTCCGAGCTGCACTTTTGTGGACTATAAATGATTTTCCAGCATTAGGTTACCTAATTGGATGGAGCAAAGGTGGTACATATGCCTTTCCTTCTTGTGGTCCAGCGACAAAATCATTTCGCTTGAAGCATGGTAAAAAGTCGTGCTATATGGGACATCGTCGATGGCTGCTAGAAAATCACAGATACCGAAGGCAAAGGATGCAGTTGATGGCTCTATAGAGACTGAACTTGCACCTAAAACAATGAGTGTCAGCACTATTCTTAAAATGTTAGAAGGGAGAGAGTTTGTGTTGGATCGGAAACGGTGACCAGAGGGGGGTGAATGGGAGCTTTTAAAATTTCAGACTAAAAATAGTCTTCTGTTTTAATTCTGTCTTCTGCGGAAAAGGCTTCGAACACAGCTTTCGAAGTTCTGGTTCGGAGGTATTTCATAGCTCCGAAATCAGGCTTCGCAAGGAACAAAAGTTCGAAGCCTAGAAGACTTCGCTCCATCCACAACCCCGAAAAATCAGCTCTGCTAAGTCAGTGCAGGCTCCGCACACAGGGTGCCTTCGAGCAGACTTCCCTCTAAGGACTTCGACCAAATACTTAGCGACAACAACTTGTGCTGGGCTTCATACTTCGGAGGTCTAAACGCACACTGAACACACTTTGCCAAGGGCTTCGACAAGGGAAGAAAACGGGCTTCGAACAGTGCTTCGCTAGTAATTAGAGAGGTCTAGCCTCCAGTTTACACAGAGCGAACAGAAACTGAAAAACACACTTCGCCCAGACAGACTTCTCACACACCTCTCCAGAAAAACTCACAAGAAGATGGTGCACAGAGAAATCAACGCATGTAGAGAAGTATGCATACAAGTTCAAGCAGAAAATGAAAACAGAATCAAAGCTTCGTTGCTTGAACAGGGAACACAAAATGAACTCACAGGATGAATACAGAGAGTGTGGCGGCTAGCACAAGAGTTCTACAATGGGTGCTCAAAGTGTTGATTTGACCTAGCTAGCCTCCACTATTTATAGGCACTATTCAGCCCTGTGAATAGGCTACTTTACCCCTAGGGTTTACACTGGTTTTGTCTCATCAGAACAGGGGGGTACAGCTGGTAGTCTACTTTATTTGGAGGCTTCTTTTGTCAGCTTCGCAGAGGGGACAACACCAGCTTTTGCAGAGCAGACGCTGTCAGCCTTTGCAGTTTTGGACCCTTCTGAAAACCCCGTTCGCACGCGAGGGGTGCGGTAGCTTCGGTGAATAGCCTTGAGCCTGATGGCCTTCGCTTCACCGAAGTCAGCCTTCGATACAGTGACGGTTTTGAGCCGAAGCCGTCAAAGCCCTTGGGCCTTCGCACCAACACCTTCGGAGTGGACCACCACGGCTTCGCAGCTTCTCCCATCTCGAACTCCGTAAGTGCATGTACCAAAGCCATGCATGGCCGAAGTACCTCAAGTCAGTCTCACTCCGGAGTCAACCTCCCTCCAGAGCCTGCCTCGTTCCGAAGTCAGCTTCACTTCAAAGCCAGCCTCACTGCGAAGCCCCACCTTCGGAGTACCACCCTTCGAAGTCCCTCCTTTGTCCAAGGCCTCCGCATGAAGCGTTCCATGAGCACTTCATCGCAGTGTCTCTCCCCGAGCACACTCCTCGACGATCCTCACCCGGACCATGCCTACGATGCACCTCGACTTCTGAGACCTTCGTCGGGTATACCTTCGAGTGCCTCCCTCTGGAGTACACTTCGAATGCCTTGCCTCATTGCTGAGGACTTGGTCCACCATACTCCGACGTCACTCCATTCAGAGTACCCTTCGAAATGCCTCGCCTACGAGGACTTCATCTTGGGGTACCTTCACCCAGAGCCACACTCCGCACTCACTGCCTTCTCCTGGCGCACCTCGACCCGAGGTCCGACCTTGACCCCTTCGCAACCTTCGTGACAGAGCTCCCTGCTCCCTTGACATCAAGCCTCCCGCTTGACCCAGGTTCACTTGCTACGAACCGTCCATCACCTTCGAAGTCACCTACGCACCACAGACAAACAGACAAATGTATCTAGTACCCCGGAGACCTCTCCGGTTAAACATCCTTTGGTACACACTCCGGTGTACCGCCTAAAGTACTGAGACCTTCGGTACGACCCAGTCATCATGTACTGTCGGACCCCTCTGACAGGCACACTCCGCTGCAACAGCTGCAGCAACCAGAGCCCCAAACCCTTCGGTGAAACAACCTCCGAACCCCTTCGGAGGGACCCCTTCGAATCAGAGGATAAAAACTGTCAATCATTCATCACAGACTCCGAAACCAACCCTTGGTTTCTCAATCTCCCCCTTGGTGAGTGCATTGACAACCAAATTCAAGTTCAAGAAAATTTGAAAAATTTCAGCACACAAGTGACCATAAAAAACTCAAAAACGAGCCAAATCATGTCACTTGACAGAATAATTTTCCTCCCCTTTTCAAAAAGAGTAAAAGCCCTTCGGGAAATCTTCCCTTTGCAAGATAAAAACTCCCCCTGAGTTATTTTACCCTCTTGCTGCACAGAACTCAAAAATTTCTCCCCCTTTGGCAATGCAAGCATCAAGGAGCATGTAAAAGATGCATAGCTTCGAAATGGGCAGAGTTGCAAAGACACATAAAGCAACAAATATGCCAACATTTAATACCAATTATCATGTGCTCAGCTCAATTTAACATTCTCTTAAAACATGATGACAACATGTGATTTTATCATTTTGAAATAAAAGCATCACCACTCAATCAAGGTAACTAGACAAATAAAAGCAGGGACTGCGCAAAGCTAGTCAATTTCTACTCTAGATAGACATGACTAGTTCGAGTGGAGCATTAAAAGCAAACTTGATGATCAATGAATTTTTTGTTTCATAATGCCAGGGGTTATTTGTTTGTCTACCTTATACTTTCCAATCAAGCCAAGCCTAGGCATGAAAGTCATCAGAGGCTTAAGGCGGTGATTTTGGCATAAACTACACTATCCCAGTTCAGACCAATGTGCAATGGTAAGCAGTCTAGAATAGGGTAGTGCGACAAACAAACCCACCTAGATCTTTTTGTTTTGAAGCATGCAAATCATGGATTTTTGGAATTTGAATTATGTGAACAAATTGTTTAGCACTTTATGAATATCCATGACTAAGTAACACAATTTTCCAAGTTGCAATGTTTAGCATTCAGAGAAAAGGAGTCTTGCTATCAAGCAAATAAAAGATAGCTAAAGCAGTCCCGCCTAAACATGCTAGATTCAAGACTAAGCAGTGAGCATGATTTGATTTTGGAAAGAAGAATCATGCACATATATTTCAGAATATTAAATAGAGTTGAGCTGACATGATTTCATGAATTAAAATTAGGCATATAAGTGCAAAAGATGTAAATGCAATTTCACACATGATGAGCATATGCAAGACAATTAAAATCAGCTCCCCTCACAAAATGCCGTAAGGGTGACAAACACCAAGTTCCCCACGCAAGTAGGCAAAACGTGAAGCATCGAGGGGTTTTGTGAATATATCGGCTAGCTGGTGTTGGGTATCAACATATTGAAGCTCAATATCACCCTTCTCATTATGATCTCTGAGAAAATGATATTGCACATCAATGTGTTTGGTTCCAGAATGCTGAACCGGGTTGTTTGCAATATAAATAGCGCTAGTGTTATCACAGAAAAGTGGAACACTCTTATAATCTAACCCGAAATCCCGCAAAGTGGAAACCATCCACAAAATCTAAGAG
This sequence comes from Zizania palustris, assembly GCA_019279435.1. Lineage (NCBI taxonomy): Eukaryota > Viridiplantae > Streptophyta > Magnoliopsida > Poales > Poaceae > Zizania > Zizania palustris. The sequence continues at coordinate 113,817,262 of JAAALK010000283.1, read as the reverse complement.
CAACAGCTAGCTGCAGCAACATATTCGGCCTCAGCCGTTGATTGTGCAACACTAGACTATTTGCGGGAAGACCAGCAAACCAGAGAAGTACCCAGAAAATGACAAGAACTAGAGGTACTTTTGCTATCAATCCTACACCTAGCAAAGTCCGCATCGGAATAACCTCGAAGCCACAAAGAGGAAGATGCAGAATACCAAATGCCAAATTCGAGAGTATGTTTGAGATACCTGAGAATGCGCTTTACCGCTTGGTGGTGTAAAGCTCGTGGTGAAGCCTTAAAACGAGCGCACAGACACACTGCGAATTGTATGTCCGGCCTCGTAGCAGTCAAGTAGAGGAGGGATCCAATCATGCTTCGGAACTCCTTCTGATCTACGGCTTCTCCATCCTTGTCAGGATCCAATGCTATAGACGTAGCCGTTTGATTGGCAAGGGGCTTCACATCAGCCATATCGAACTTCTTGAGCAGGTCCTTGGTGTACTTCGTCTAGTGGACGAATGTACGTTGTTTGCTTTGCTTGATTTGCAAACCAAGGAAAAATGTGAGTTCGCCCATCTTGGACATCTCGAACTCCCTGCTCATGGTATCTGCAAACTCGGCATCCAAAGCATGAGAAGAGCCACCAAAGATGATATCATCCACATAAATCTGGACTAGGAGGAAATCTTTGCCATGCTTGAGATTGAACAGGGTTTTATCAACAGATCCCATCAAATATCCCCGCTCAAGCAGAAAAGACTTAAGTCTATCATACCAAGCCAGAGGGGCCTGCTTGATTCCATAAAGAGCCTTATGAAGTTTAAGGACTTTATGTGGGTATTTGGGGTTTTCAAAACCAGGGGGTTGTTTTACATAAACATCTTCGCCTATGAAGCCATTAAGAAAAGCACTTTTAACATCCATTTGATAGAGTTTGAAACCACGGGATGCCGCAAATGCAAGTAAAATCCTAATGGCCTCAAGACGAGCAACAAGTGCAAAAGTTTCAGTAAAATCAATCCCTTCTAATTGAGAATAACCCTGAGCTACATGTATAGCCTTGTTTCTAACTACAGTCCCATCCTCCCCTTGTTTGTTTTTGAAAATCCATTTTGTTCCAATGAAATGAACATTTGGTGGAGGATCAACTAAAGTCCAGACTTGGTTTCTCTCAAAATTTTCATGTTCTTCATGCATGGCATTGATCCAACTAGAATCAGAAAGTGCATGACTAACATCTAAGGGCTCAAAAGAAGCAACAAAAGCGGAATCAATGAAATGAGAATGAGAACGTGTTACCCTTTGATCAAGCTCAGTAATGATCTGCTCGGGAGGGTGCATCCTTTTTAACATGATGTGGAGCCTCGCGGCGGGATGCAGTCTCCCCCTCAACTTGTGCGTTCGAGTGGTCCAAGATGACCGATGTCAAGGTAGTTGCTTCGGGACCTTGTGCCGAAGTGGTCGAAGCGGGGTCGACTTCGAGGGTTGATGTCGAGCGTAGTAGGGGTTCATCCTCGAAATCTCCGAGATCTTCTTCTTCGAAGATGGTTTGTTCCATGTCGTGTTCATTTGCTTGTTCAAGAGCAGAACTAACAGAAGGGGGTCGATTCATCAAAAGTTACATCACATGACTCGATGATAGTGTTAGTCTTCAAATTATAAACACGATAAGAATGACCATGTGTAGTGTAACCCAAAAAGATCCCGTCAGAAGAACGCGACTCAAATTTGTCCAAATTACCATGTTTTAGGATAAAGGAGTGACAGCCAAAGACTCGAAGATGAGTAACTTTGGGCTGTCTCCAAAAACGTAGCTCATGAGATGTCAAGTTCAAAATTGAGCGCAAGAAGATTCGGTTTGAGATGTAACAAGCAGTGTTCATGGCCTCAGCCCAGAATTTTCTAGGAGTCCTATGCTCATCGAGCATCGTCCTAGCCATCTCAACCAAAGTGCGGTTCTTTCTCTCAACAACACCGTTCTGTTGAGGAACCCGCGGAGCAGAGAATTAATGTTCTATGCCATGCTCCATGCAAAAGTCAACAAAGAGACTGTTCTTGAACTCAGTGCCATTATCACTTCGAATGAATTTCAATGCACCAGGGAGTTCAGTGAAAAGTCTCAAAGCCAAGCTCCGAAAGTGTGAAAACATTTCATCCTTGCTGGCAAGAAAGAACACCCAAGAGTAGCGAGAGAAATCATCGACAATGACTAACACATACCACTTGCCGCCTAAAGAACTAACCCGAGAAGGACCTATAGTGTCCTTGTGGAGAAGTTCTCCGGGTTGTTCAGTCATCACAGTGGTAACAGGCGAGTGCGAAGCGGCAATCATTTTTCCATGTCGACAAGGAGTGCAAACTAAATTCTTCTCAAACTTGAGCTTGGGCAATCCTTAGATCAGACCTAGGGCACTCAGACTAGCGAGCAACTCAAAGCTCATATGCCCTAGTCTCCTATGCCACTTCCAAAGCTCAGAAGTAGAATGTGCAACAAGACAATGAGAAGAACCAGATGACTCAGAAAAATCAGCTCCAAAAACTCTCCCAACTCTAAAGATCTTGCAGACAACAATGCCATCAGAATTGAGTACTTGCGAAGTATCGCGATGGAATCGCACTTCGAAGCCCTCATCAAGCAATTGAGATACAGAAAGCAAATTGTATCCCAAGTTGTCAACCAAAGCAACATCTTTGAGAGTGAAATTCGAGTTGATTCTTACCAAACCTTTACCTTTCACTCTACTCCTTCGATTGTTGCCGAAAGTGATATGTTCCCTTTGCTTGGTTGTGGTGAGGCTGGAGAACCATGCTGCATCTCCGGTCATATGACGCGAACAACAAGAGTCCATGATCCCCGTGCCCTCCAAGCCTCGGTCCGGCGCCTACATATGATAAGAAAATCTCGATCGCTCAGTGCTGGGGTGAGTGAAAATATGACGAGGCATCCAGCACTGAGTGATACGAGTAGTAGGCACAGTAAAAGTAGACTGTCTACGCACAGGATAATCAGAATGATGCAAAGTGCGAGGTCTACCTGCATGCTGTGATCTAAAAGCATGATGAGGTCTCCTACTCTTACGAGGTACAAAGCTACTCATTCGGGGTCTACCACCATATGGAACATGGTGAACACCTCGAGGAGCAAAACTTCTCTGAGAAGTACGAGGAGCCTCAAAAACAGGTCGTGAGTAAAACTCAGACTCATGCATACCTCGAGATGGGTAATGCATGTCCTGGAAACTCATCGCCTGAGAGCGTCGCTCATCCTTGATGCGATGAAAACAGAACCCAACCAGATGACCCGCCCGCTGACAGTAGGAACAATGAAAAACTCTCCTAGGGGCACTCTCATGGGTCGTAGGAGAAACTCTCACAGGCTCCTTGGGCTTCTGCTGAGCGGTTTTCTTGGGAGGGATTTTCTTGGCAGGAGGATTGGTTTTATTGGGAGGTAAAAATAGTTTTGTTCTCACTGTCTGAAGGAATCCTCTCAAAACCCAATCCCAGAGCTAACCCTGCTCTGTCAGCACACATCTTGGTTTTGGCCAAGAGCAAGTCCATCCTACCCTTTCCCTCAGTGCACTTGTTAACCACAGAAAGAAGGTATTCATTTTCAGTCATAAGGTTCTCAGCTCGCTCTGTAACAGTGCCTAGCTGATCCTTAAGGGTTATGCAAGTGTCACACACAAGTTGCACATCCTTAGAACTACCGGCCCTCTCCAATCTAGCCTCTAAGTCATGAATATGCTTATCACGTAAATCAATGCTCTCACGTAATAATGAACAGTTCATGCATTCAATTATATCATGAGGACTAGAATCAACCATCAAAAGCTGCTTCCGTGCATTCTCAAGGTCAGAAAGAGTTTGAGCATGCACAGAACGCAACTGAGCAAGCTCACCCATGACAACAGTGCAAGATTCACATTCAGCATCATTAACTCTAGACTTAAGCATGGCATAATCAGTAGAAACAGATTCTAGCCTAAGTCTAAGGTCTTTTCTATCCCTGGCGGCTAGCATAAGTAATCTATCCTGACTAAGAACTACTTCATTCAGTTCATCTAACTTAATTGAAAGCTGGTCATAGGATAGTGGTACCTCAGATGAGTCAAGCTCATCGCCGCTGTGATCGCTGTCGGCCATGAAGCAAAGGGCGGTGAAATCTCGTCCCTTCTTGTCCTTCTTCTCCTCCTTCCTTGGGGACTCCTCCTCCTCAGAGCTTGACTCCACACTTGAGGAAGTGTCGATGTCGCTGAGAGCAGCAACAAATGCTCTGGAAGCGGCTTTGGCTACTCTCGTAGCCACCTTGCCGCGCTTGCCCTTCACAAAGGGTTTCCTCTCCTTCTTATGGTATTTGGGGCGCTCACTCTCATCTCTCTTCTTGAGTTTTGGGCAATTGGCCTTGATGTGAGAAGTGTCGCCACACTCAAAACAACCACTGAACCCACTTCTCCTCTGATCCCGTCTCTCATGGTTTAAACGGGTGAACCTTCTGGCAATGAGAGCAAGCTCATCATCATCCAGAGTGTCCACGTGCTCCTTAGTGACGGAGACTAGGGAGGACAAAGAAAAACCATCTGCAAAAACACAAGTTCCTGATGTGCTTGGTTCTGCAGTGGTGCCACGGCTAGTGCTAGAAACCAATGCCAATGGCTGTGGCAAGGAGTTCCTATGCACTGCAAGAGATGCCTTGGCAATCTCTGTGGACTTCAGCTTGCTGAAGAGCTCATCACAAGTCAATGTGTCATAACCTGCGGACTCCTCAATGCTGGATATCTTCACTTCCCATATGCTACGGTCAAGAGCATAGATAAGCTTGATATCCCTATCATGGTCATTGTAAGCAACCGTCCCGTTGGACCGCAAGTTACTCACTATCGCGTCAAACCGAGAAAACATGGCATCTATAGATTCACCAGGTGCATGCACAAAATATTGATACTGTTGATTGTATGTGCTTTGGCGCCTGGCCTTAATCTGTGTAGAGCCCTCATGAAAGATAGTGAGTGTAGTCCAAATCTCCCTAGCTGTCCTAAGGTGCTGAACCCTGTCAAACTCACTTCTACTCAAACCAATGAACAATATATTTCTTGCCTTGGAGTTGGCATTATATTGATCCTTCTCTGTTCGAGAGGTGTGAGTTTCAGGGATGGAGTATTGTGAGTCCACAATCTCCCAAAATTGCATTTCCTTGGCTTAGCAAGTAAGCCTCCTTGCGCATCTTCTAGTATGCAAAATCTGTCCCATCGAACAGAGGTATTTTACTAACTCTGTCCATGTCGCCAATAGATCACAAAACCGGTTAAGGTCAACTGGTGATCTTTAACCCGCTTTGATACCAATTGTTGGACCGGAAACAGTGACCAAAGGGGGGGTGAATGGGAGCTTTTAAAATTTCATACTAAAAATAGCCTTCTGTTTTACTTCTGTCTTCTGCAGAACAGGCTTCGAACACAGCCTTCGAAGTTCTGGTTCGGGGGTATTTCATAGCTCCGAAATCAGGCTTCGCAAGGAACAAAAGTTCGAAGCCAAGAAGACATAGCTCCGAAAGTCAGTGCAGGCTCCACACACAGGGTGCCTTCGAGCAGGCTTTGCACTACAACCTTCGCAAGAGCGGACTTCCCTCTAAGGACTTCGATTAGCTCTACTAAGTCAGTGCAGGCTCAGCACACTGGGTGCCTTCGAGCAGGCTTCGCACTTCACCCTTCGCAAGAGCAGACTTCCCTCTGAGGACTTCGACCAAATACTTAGCGACAACAACTTGTGCTGGGCTTCGTACTTCGAAGGTCTAAACGCACACTGAACACACTTCGCCAAGGGCTTCGACAAGGGAAGAAAACGGGCTTCGAACAGTGCTTCGCTAGTAATCAGAGAGGTCTAGCCTCCAGTTTAGACAGAGCGAACAGACACTGAAAAACACACTTCGCCCAAACAGACTTCTCACACACCTCTCCAGAAAAACTCACAAGAAGATGCTGCATAGAGAAATCAAACCATGCAGAGAAGTATGCATACAAGTTCAAGCAGAAAATGAAAACAGAATCAAAGCTTCATTGCTTGAACAGGGAACACAAAATGAACTCACAGGATGAATACAGAGAGTGTGGCGGCAGCATAGGAGTTCTACAATGGGTGCTCAAAGTGTTGATGTGACCTAGCTAGCCTCCACTATTTATAGGCACTATTCAGCCCTGTGAATAGACTACTTTACCCATAGGGTTTACACTGGTTTTGTCTCATTAGAACAGGGGGTAGAGCTGGTAGTCTACTTTATTTGGAGGCTTCTTTTGTCAGCTTCGCAGAGGGGATAGCACCAGCTTTTACAGAGCAGACGCTGTTAGCCTTTGAGGTTTTGGACCCTTCTGAAGCCCCCCTTCGCACGCGAGGGGTGCGGTAGCTTCGGTGAGAAGCCTTGAGCCTGACGGCCTTCTCTTCACCGAAGTCAGCCTTCGATACAGTGACAGTTTTGAGCCGAAGCCATCAAAGCCCTTGGGCCTTCGCACCAACACCTTCGGAGTGGACCACCATGGCTTCACAACTTCTCCCAGCTCGAACTCCGTCAGTCCGTGTATCGAAGCCATGCATGGCCGAAGTACCTCAAGTTAGTCTCACTCCGGAGCCAGCGTCGCTCCGGAGCCTGCCTCACTCCGAAGTCAGCTTCACTCCGAAGCCAACCTCACTCTGAAGCCCCACCTTCGGTGTACCACCCTTCGAAGTCCCTCCTTCGTCCAAGGCCTCCACATGAAGCATTCCATGAGCACTTCGTCACAGTGTCTCTCCCCGAGCACACTCCTCGACGATCCTCACCCGGACCATGCCTTCGATGAACCTCGACTTCTGAGAACTTCGTCGGGTATACCCTTCCCTCATTGCTGAGGACTTGGTCCACCATACTCCGAAGTCACTCCATTCGGAGTACCCTTCGAAGTGCCTCGCCTCCGAGGACTTCATCTTGGGGTACCTTCACCCAGAGCCACACTCCGCACTCACTGCCTTCTCCTGGCGCAACTCGACCGTAGGTCCGACCTCGACCCCTTCGCAGCCTTCATGACGGAGCTCCCTGCTCCCCTGGCATCAAGCCTCCCGCTTGACCCAGGTTCACTTGCTACGAACCGTCCATCGCCTCCGAAGTCACCTGCGCACCACAGACAAACACACAAGTGTATCCAGTACCCTGGAGACCTCTCCGGGTAAACATCCTTTGGTACACACTCCGGTGTACCGCCCAAAGTACCGAGACCTTCGGTACGACCTAGTCATCATGTACTGTCGGACCCCTTCGACAGGCACACTCCGCTGCAACAGCTGCAGCAACCAGAACCCCGAACCCTTCGGTGAAACAACCTCCGAACTCCTTCGGAGGGACCCCTACGAATCAGAGGATAAAAACTGTCAATCACTCATCACAGACTCCAAAACCAATCCTTGGTTTCTCAGTTTGTGCTAGGGAAAAAGGTGAGCATAGCAAAGAAGGACAACAAGAAAGGCAAGAATACTGAAGTGGCAGATGAAAGTGGTAAGAAACACAAGCGTAAAACAAAAGGACAAAATAATGAGTCAAATGGGAGTGTTAGTAAGGAGGTGAAGAATCCTAAAGATTGGTTGAAAAAGAGGTCAGTGTTCTTTAATCTACCATATTGGGAACACAATAGATTAAAACACAATCTAGACGTAATGCACTTCGAGAAAAATGTGAGCAACAACTGTATCTCAACTTTGTTAGCTATTTGTCATAAAACAAAGGATGACCTTAATGCACAACTAGATTTAGTTGAACTTAGAATTCGACAGGATCTTCATCCTGTTGTACATAATGATGGAAAGAAGATGCTTCCTGATACACCTTTTACCATGTCTAGAGAGAAAAAGGAGATCATTTGCTCAGTAATTAAAAACCTTAGGACCCTTGATTGAAATGCATCAAACATATCTAGGTGTGTGAACATGAAAGACTTTACATTAAGTGGACTTAAGAGTCATGGCAATCATGTTTTACTACATGACATTATACCTGTGGCGCTCCGATTCTATTACCCTAGCAAAGATGTGTAGGACCAAAAGTAGCGACCAGAGGGGGGTGAATGGGCGCCTAAAAAATTCTTTCGAATCAATGGCCTGCTCCCAACACCCAACGCACCTCAACAGACTTAGCAAAGAAAGGTAAACAGATCAACAGAGCCTCAAAAGATCTAGCCTAAAAACAACCGGTGTCCTAATCGAAAAGACACCAACACAGTGCTAATTGGCAGATTAACAAAGCATTTAAAACATGAGTAGATCAAGCTTCACAGAGATAGATCATCACAAAGTTTTAACTTGAATGCACGTAAAAAGGAGATGAAAATTTACTGTTCAAATTTGTCTCATGTTCGATACTTGACGAAGCCTGCAATGTCGAAGCCTATCGTGATTGTGCCGAAGCCTGCTTCGAAGTTCTTTGTGCTAAGTGATCTTGCGAAGTCTGATGTAGTCGAAGTAGGTTCGGAGGAGTCGTGCAGAGCCCGTAGTCTCAAATGTTGAATACTATGTGAAGCCTGCCTCTCCGAAGTGTATGCTTCGAAGAGCAGAAACAAAGCGATAACGAAGAAAGCACAAGCGAAGTCAGAAACTAAAAGAACACCTTCGAACCAGCCCAAGCTCCGAAACCAGAGAGCACAAAAATCGGAGTTACTCAAAAAGGGGCCTCGAAGTTCCTGCCGACAGAAATTATTTTTCCCCCGCAAGACTTCGGAGGTGAAACTTGCGAAGCACCTTCGCTTGCCAGGCTTCACAGAACTTGTCAGAGCTCACAAAAAACCGTCTACGCCCTAACACGGCTACAACAAAACTAACACAGTTCAAGAGAACATGTCAAAGTTTAGCATCAAAACATGTCCAACCCGAAAGCTACAAAGCATGCAGATTTCGTTTGCGAAGCCTGAGTCATTCGGAGCCCGTTGAACATACTTCGGCAGGAGCTTCCCATGCGGAATAAAAAACAATAGTTGCAACAGCACAGAGAAAAGACTACACGCAGCTAGACCTCTTAGGCAAGCAATTGAGTAGCTACTAAGCTAGCTTTCTGCCATGCAAGTGCTAGGTGCTAGACTAGCTGGACACTTCCGCACACAAAAGGCACGATGAGAGCTCGGCTCTGAGCTAGAGCTAATCGATAGGAATAAACAACAACCTAGGTACTACTTGCTGCAACAGGAACTAAGCACAGAAAAACAAATGGCAGGACAGAACAAACAGTGTTCGCGTAGAAGATCGATTCGTTATACAGAGAGATTTCTAGCCGTGAACACAGAACCAATGATAAAAACAAAGGCACGCAAACCGAGTCAATAGGAACAAAAGCTCAACCAGAAGACACTCGATGGCTGAGAATAAACTAAACCTTCTACCACCAAATCAGTACAAGCGATTAAGTATAAACACGCAAATGAGGTGATAAGAAAACTGAGAGAAGAAAAACGCAGTCTCGGCTGGCTTGATGAATAATGGCGGTGCGCACAGAGAGAAGAACACGGAAAGATGAACAAAATGACCCAAACCTTTTTTGCAGGATTAAATTGAATTACAGAATGGGTAACCCTAACCCTAGGGATTGGGGCCCTATTTATAGGCAGACCAATAGCCTAGCAATATACCAAAAGACCTTAGGCTTTTACAGACGCTGAAATAAAATGGAAAAGACCAAACTGCCCTTAGGATATTTTTACAGACTCGACTGACTGACTGTGGGCCTAAGGACAAAATAGTAAACTCCTATTTATAGTATACTCCTATTTATAGATGACTTATCCTAAAGCGGAGCTTTCGTAGCGACTACGGCTTCGCCTCAGAACGGTCCGATCCGAGATCAGCGGTCGTCAGTTTTGCGCCAAAACTGACAAAGCGTCCACCGACTTTGCACCAGCTACCTGGATTGGGCCGACCCAATTTCGCAGCTCTCTGAGCCCAGCAATCGCTCGCCGCCCGTGTACCTGAGTCAATCCTGGTCAACAGCCCAGTGGATCCTCCGCTGCTCCTAGGCCACGTACCCGGATTGGGCCAGCCCGACTTCGCGGCCCCTCTGCCCGACAGTCACTCGCTGCCCGTGTACTTGAGTCACATGCGGCCCAGACATAGCAGGTCTTCTCTCCTCATCAGTCCTCTTTGACTTCCGTTGACAATGACTCATCACATCTGGAGTCATGAGGCCCACGCTCTTCAGCATGGCTCCTCAAGATGTCATCAGGATAGTTGTTGAACTGTCTAATTTCTTCAAGATGTTGTGCTCCAAAGTGATAGATGTTGATGAGTTGGGAAAGCTTAAAGAGAGTATTGTGATGACACTATGTGATATGGAGAGAACTTTCTTGCCATCATTTTTTACTGTGAGCGTGCATTTGATGGTGCATTTGGTAGAAGTTAAACATGGTGGCCTTGTTCAGTACTGATGAATTTACCCCATGGAAAGGTATGAAACTTCATTTAGTTTGCACTGTCGTTGTCAATAAATCATTTTGACAACTTACACATGTCCATAATTGCATATATGTTTTTGTTCGGCTAAAGGAACTTGTCAAGAATAGAGCTCACCCAGAAGGATCAATTGCTGAAGGATATTGCACGTAGGAATGCTTGGACTTTTGTTCAAGATTTTTAGAAGGAACTACATGTCTTACTAGGCCATCTAGAAATCCTGAATCTTCTCATGAAAAAAGGCTTGTACTTGTTTAAAAGTGCTGGTGAACCAATTGGAAAGTGTATTTTTGTCAACGTTTGTAAGCATCTTCTTGTTCAGGCACACCGATATGTCTTGCGACATTTTGATGAACTTGAGGATTTACGTAAGTTAGTTCTTATATTTCTCTATGTTATGGTTATTTTGAAGTAACTTATTGATGACATGACACTGATTCGATTATTGTAGATAGTTCTTGGAAGAGGACAAAAGCAAACTAGGGCCATCAATAAATTTTACACCTTGTTCCATTGGGAAGTTGACCGATGAACACTTTCCTGATTGGTTAGAGCAAAATGTGTGTACATCTTAAATTGGTGCATTTTAGGCACACACCATTAATAGCTGAAATGGATATAATTAAATGCATTTGTACAAACATGTTATCCTAGTGGATGGAAATAGCATAACGACAAAGGTTAGAGCATTGGTTGCAAAACCTAGCAGATTTGGTGTGAGATGCAGTGGATTTAATATTAATGATTTTAGGTTCCACACTATGAGCCGTGAGGCTGGACACTTGACACAGAATAGTGGTGTAGTGAACATCGCACATGATGGTGTGAATTATTATAGTAGATTGTCAGATATAATTGAATTGTCATATGCAGAGTACAAGGTAGTGCTTTTCAAAGGTGAATGGTATGATGTTCATCATCAGGCTGGGTTACGAAAAGATGAGTTTGGATTCACCCTTGTGAATTTTTCTCGAACGATACACATAGCACAAAAATTAGAGCATGATCCTCTTGTCTTCTCTTCACAAGTGCAACAAGTCTTTTATGTCCAAGATTCAAGAGCTGAATCATGGCACACCGTGGTGAGAGCTATACCACGTGATAATTTTGACATGGGTGTTGAATTGTTGGCAGATGAAACAGATTAGATTGTACAAAATTAGATTGCATAGTGTTGGCGTAAAAGTTACACCAACAGGTTCTTAGTAGTTAAGAACAAACAAACAAGAGGTTTGTGCTTTTAGGACAAACTTGAGCCTCCGTAAAGGATAACAACTCAAGAGGTCCGAATGTATGTGTTTGAACCACTGGTTCTGGATCCTTCTTACAAGGTACAATGGGGGGTATTTATAGGGAAAAAAGGCTTAAGGAATAGACCTATTTACCCCTATATTACAAATGACCTCCAGTATTATAAACAAAGTTATACACGGTAAAGTTGTACGGTAGATGGATAAGCAGGGCATCCAATCAGTCACGTCTTCCTGCCTCGAAGCCTCCTCCCTCCCTTCGAAGGGTCCTTCGAGACTTCGCATCGTGACATCCTCCGACCGTGCTGACGTATGTTTCGAGCATTAGTCAGCCATCTTCGGGACCTTCTCGGAGCCCTCTGAGGGTTAACCTTTAAGTCCTGGAAATGAAGTAATTTCCCCCAACAGTAGCCCCTCGAATACGCCTTTCTGTAGATAACCTATTTTTTAGAAAGAAGGCAGTATACGAAAGGAACATTTTTAGTTTCTGAGGATTAAAGGGAATGCGAAGATGCTGTGATTTAGCCCAGAATATTGGGCCCAATATTTTAAAACGTTCGTCTCCGAGTTTCGGCATAGTGGGAAAACTCCCTGGGAACAGCATGGTTTCGGAGCATGAGTGTTACGAAAGCGGTTACGGAGTGTGAGCGTCGTGCAAGCGGTTACGAAGTGTCTTTCGTCGTGGCGACGGTTACGGAGTGTGAACGTCGTGGGGTACCGTCAATATGACCGTTACGGCGTAAATAGCCGTTACCCTCTGTAAAAAAGAAGTAACGGTCGATTTCTTCAGCGGTTGCACGCCGTTCCAATTACCAGCCCCACCTGTCGGCGACGGAAGCCGAACCTGCAGTGTGAAACTTCTCGAAGAGCAGTATAGGTTGTGTGGTTATAAAAGGGGGAAATGGAGATTACTGGAAGTTTTTTACCGCATTCACCGTTCTTGCAATTCACCTTTCCCTTCAACCTTCCGCACCTTCGAGCATTTGAGCGCAATGGCGAGAACCAGCCACACAACTCCCTTGGCGGCCAACACTCTGGCGCAGCGGCAGGCATGGGCTGCATCAGCAGCCACGACAATGGCGGGGGGTCCGGGCGGTGCTTGGCCCAAGAACCCTCGAGCGCTCCGCCCGCCCTCCAAGAAGAAGATGGCCCAAAGCTTCGTCATTGGTCAGTCTGTGAGCACCGCGGAGTCCATTGAAGAGGCAGTAGACGGGAAGCTGGGAGCCGGAATGAGGACTCGAGTTCCCGGGATAGAGTCGACTCCACGGCCTCGGAGCGGAGAAGTGGTAGTCTTCGAGGCGTTCTTCGAAGCGGGTCTGGGGCTACCAGCCGTGGATTTTCTGGCAGAGGTACTGGACCTGTTCCACATTACTCTGCCTCAATTGTCCCCCAACGCAATCGTCCGCCTGGCCGTCTTCGAGTGGGCTCTTCGGGCGGAGGGGTGTGAAGGGCGCTCCGAGATCTTCGCAGCGACCCATGAGGCCATCTGCCAGCCGAAGCCTCAAGATGGACCGGGAGACTCAAAGGTGACAGTGGCCTTCGGCAGTGTTAATTTCCAGCTTCGGCGGGAGCACGCTCTTCATTTCCCTGCGAAGGCCATAAACGATCGATGGTATACGAATTGGATACTTCGGTGGTTTTACGCCGAAGTAGGAGAAGACTCCCCCCTTTCGGGCCCTCTTCAAGAAATCTGGTTCCGGAAGGAAGCGGACATCTCCCCGAACCCTAGCCTGCTCACGACGAGGCTAGGGTTGCTGGCTTCAGTGGCTCGTCGCATGAGTATGCGCGACCTGGCCGAAGAGTTCGTCGGCCTTCGGATCTCACCCCTCGGAGCCAGTTGGCCAATCTCCATCCCGCAAGCCTCGGAGGGGGACCTCCGAAACATAGGTACGTCTTTCTCCTGTGGCATCATTTTATATGAACACATTAATTATACTTATGCTTCTTATACCTTTTTCTTTTCAGCGGCGCCTCTGGCCTTAGCTCCGGACGACATAGTCCGGGCTACCGAACGAATTCTCGGAGCCCCTTCGGTGGCCGAGAGGCAGAGGAGGCTGGAGCTGGTGGGGAGTTGGGAGCGCTCGAACAGGGTGTGGAGAGCCCTCGGCATGGAGCCCCCGCAGCTTCCCGACTTCGCCCCAGCTGGAGCGGCGGCTCGCAAGAGGAAAGCAGCGGCCGAGCCCTCTAAAAAAGCTGGCAAGCAACCTGTTCAGAAGAGGGCGGTGAAGCAGCCTCCTCACTTGACGCCCGTTTCATCTTCTTCGTCGCCGGATGAGTGGAGCCCGACTCCCGAAGAGACAGAAGACTCCGGAGGTGCTACAGCGAAGGCCTTCGAAGACTACCTTCTGATCGACGAAGATATGGGGGAGGTCCCTACAAACCTCCCCGATAGGGAGGGTGTTAGTGTAACTCCACTGACTCCTCCTGCACCCGTCAACGTGCAAGTGGAGTCAAATTCTACCTCCGACTTGCCTGCACCCGAAGGGGCTCCTGCGGAGGTCGTGGCCCCGACGGACTGAAACCGAGGGTAGGACTTCGGGGGATGACTTCGACAATATCCTCCGGATGTACGAAGTCCTGGAGGATCCGGCGATCCTTCCTCAAGCGGCTCTTGGAGGTATTTTCCCGGAGCTCTTTCTTTTTTCGTCGGCATTCGCTTGCTATCTGTAGAATATGTTAATTAATCTTAGTATCTGAAATAGGTACCTCTTCAGGTACCGAAGCCTTGGTGGCGCCCGACGTCCCCGCTTCTTCGGAGACGGCCACCCGAGCGGACCCTCCGGCTCCCCTGGGGGCTCCGAGCCCGGTGGTGGAGAACGTATCCTTCGGGGCGGACGATGTGCGCCCTGGGACGGAGCTGGCTCCGGCCGTGGCGACCTCGACTACTGAAGGCGCCTCCGACAACGTGGTTCCGGCCGGAGATGTGGCGGCTGAGGATCGGAATGTTCTTGCCTCTCCCCCTTTCGTGCCGGGGAGGGGTAAGAGTATTTCCAGCCTGGGCCTTCGGGTTGACCAAGCAGCACCCTCCGTTGGCAACTCAGAGGACGAGGCTGCAGAGGACGACGCCCGGGCCTTGTCTTGGCTCCCTCTTCTGGCTCCTTTCTTGGAGCATCGGAGCGGCCTCCGAAGGCTCCTGGAGCCCCTGGCTGAGAAAAGCCAGGACATTGCCAATTCGGAGTTGATCTCCGCTTTGAGCGAAGTTAGGGCTTCGAGCCTTAACACGGCCCTCGAAAGAGCTGCCCTTGAGGTATGAAAAAGATACCACAGTTGCTGTTTTTTAATGGTCAAAACTTCTTTAGCACTTACTTTGTTTTCCTTGCAGCAATTCGCCCTTGCTAGAGCGGCAGCGACTTCCAGCGAGGTCGAAATTAACCGACTTAACCGGAAGGTTACAGCCCTTCAAACAGCTCTTGATGACTTCACCGGGAGGTCTCTCAGGCTGAATGAAGAACTTTTGGAAGAACGGAAGGCTAAGGCAGCGTCTGACGAAGCCCTTGAAGCCCTCCGCTCTCATGCCGAAGAAGCCGAGGCTGAACGAGTGGTCCTCCGTGCGGAGGTCGAAAAGCTTCGCCAGGATGCGGCTGCTTCGAACGGTCGTCTGGTGGAACTTCAAGGGGCTCTCAGCCAGGTAATGGCTCAGAAGAGTTCCTTGATGCTTCGGGTGGCCGCGTTGGATGCAACTGTTGCAAACCTAGAAGTAGCAGAGAGAAAGAATTCCAGTACTGCTGACCGTACCTTGGAGGCTCTTCAGGGTACGTTAGAGTACTTTGGCACCATGTGCCCTTCGACCTCTGCTGCAACCTCCGAGCCGCTCGACCGGAAGCTGACGAGGATCCAGGTAGCTTCGTCGCTGATGAAGAATTCCGGAGTCCGGTACGGAGAGATCTCCGGACAGTGCGCCGGCATCGGGGTTCTTCGCCACCTCGAATCTCTTCGGATTCCCTTCGATTCGGTTAGTGGTTCGTCTCCTGGAGGCTTCGCGGATGATGACCTGCTGCGGCCGTCTTCGGAGGTGGCTTCGGCTTGGGAAGCTTTCCGATTAGTATGGAAGGCGGACCACAAAGTTGCTGCTAAGGCTTGGATCGACGAGGCCCGCCGGCAAAAGCAAGCTCAAGCGAAGCCACCACTCTCGACTTCGCCAGCGCCTTCGGTCCCAGCTCCGCCAACCGACCCGCAGGTCTAGCCGCTTAGGGTTGTTGTGTACCTGTGGTCTTGTAAACTTTGTTTAATTAATGAGAAAGTTATAAACAGTACTTGTCTTGGGTGCTCTGCTCTTTTTTAGGTTATGTCATGCCCTTCGAGCCCTGACTTCGTACTTTTGGAACCTACAGCCGAGCTTCGAAAGGAGTGGGCAGTTCTTGAGAGTTTGAGACCTTATCGCCGCTCTCGCTTTTCTGTTCCTCGCGGAGACGGGGGGGAAGTTACCCTTGAAGTACGAAGGGATGTTTTGTCTTATATTAAAGAGGAAGAAAAGGAAGAGGGGTCTTCGTCCTTTGAGCCCGTCGACTGGTCTGACTCGGAGTATCAAGCCGAAAACCTTGCCGAAGCCGGCTCCGAAAGGCTCTTGACGTGGGCCGAACTTCAGGAGGAGCAGAAGAAACTGCGAGCCTCGAGGAAAAAGAGAAGTTCCCGGCCTAAAAAGACTTCAAGCTCCGAAGGGCAAAGTAGCCGCAGGGGTAGCTCTAGGGGTCGAAAGGGTCTCCGTTTTTATTTGGGTTTAGATAACAATTTTTCCTGATGTATGAATATAATTTTTTAATGTGGAATGCTTCGACAGTATGCTGTGTGACTCCTATCCTCCTACCCCCCTTGTGGGTGGCGGAGCTTTTATCATATATAAGGGTTCGCTAGGCACAATGATTGTCCGAGCAACTGTATGCTTCGAATTTTTGCACATGTCACCATCGATAAGTAGATAAAAAATTTAAAGTCCTTAGACTCTTCTACGGATCCTAACAAGCCGGAGCCTGGAATCCGTAGGTTGGCCACCTACGGCTCTTTTACAGATACTTCGCACCCGGAGGCTTGAAATTCTGTCTTGTTTAAAGTCCTTAGACTCTTCTACGGATCCTAACAAGCTGGAGCCTGGAATCCGTAGGTTGGCCACCTACGGCTCTTTTACAGATACTTCGCACCCGGAGGCTTGAAATTCTGTCTTGTTTAAAGTCCTTAGACTCTTTTACGGATCCTAACAAGCCGGAGCCTGGAATCCGTAGGTTGGCCACCTACGGCTCTTTTACAGATACTTCGCACCCGGAGGCTTGAAATTCTGTCTTGTTTAAAGTCCTTAGACTCTTCTACGGATCCTAACAAGCCGGAGCCTGGAATCCGTAGGTTGGCCACCTATGGCTCTTTTACAGATACTTCGCACCCGGAGGATTGAAATTCTGTGTTGTTTAAAGTCCTTAGACTCTTCTACGGATCCTAACAAGCCGGAGCATGGAATCCGTAGGTTGGCGGAGCCACTGAACCAATGGTTCGTAGCCAGCTCCTTGGGTTTTTTCGAAAAATGCTTGGCTCTGCTAGCATCACCGACCTTCGAATGCGTCCATCCGGAGGGTGGGATGTTCGAAGGGCAAAACAAATCTCAACCCTTAGCTTTATTTATAAAAGGAGTGTTACAAGTGATTACAAGGGGGCCTTAAGTGTAATATCTCTTAAGGTGCTCCGCATGCCACGCATGTTTCAACTCTTCTCCTTCTAAATTAGCTAATTTAAACGATCCGGGGCGTCCTGAGCGTAAGATAACATATGGTCCTTCCCATTTGTTTCCTAGCTTCCCCGAAGCTATTACATTTCGCAATACTAGATGACCGGGTTTTAGCTCAGTTAACTTGACCTTCGGGTCATACCATGTCTTTGTGTGCTCTTGGTACTTCGTCAGGTTGGCGACAGCTCGAAGCCTTGTTTCTTCTGACAAGTCTATTGAAGCACTCCGATCATCTTCGTCTTCGTGTTGAATAACGCGAAGTGACTCCCCTTTGAGCTCCGTAGGGGTCATGGCTTCGTCTCCGAAGAGCAACCTGAATGGCGTGAAGCCGGTTGATCTAGTTTGCGTGGTTCGGATAGACCATAAAATTTTAGGTAGCTCTTCGACCCATAGGCCCTTGGCCAATCCCACAATTCGGCGATTTAACCCGGAGAGGATATTCCCGTTGGCTCGTTCGACGGCTCCGTTGGATTGCGGGTGTCGTACTGCTGCGAAACATAGCTTAATACCCAGTTCTTCACAGAATGTTTGGAAGGTATCAGCTTCGAACTGGGTTCCGTTATCTACTGTTAATTCTCTGGGGACTCCGAACCTGCATATAATATTCTGCCAGAAGAACCTTTGCACGTTCTTTGATGTGATGGCTGTTAGCGGCTCTGCTTCCACCCATTTTGAGAAGTATTCTATTGCTACGACCGCAAATTTCAAACCGCCTTTTGCTGGTGGGAAAGGGCCTATGAGGTCCATGCCCCATCTAGCCATCGGCCATACCGGGGCAATAACTTGAAGTTGAGCTGGTGGGCGATGGCTCCTTCTGCCCATCCATTGGCAGCCTTGGCATGTTCGAACTAGGTCTTCGGCGTCTCTGACGATTGTTGGCCAATAAAAACCTTGCCGGAGCGTCTTGCCTGCTAGCGCTCTAGGAGCTAGATGACCTCCGCACAGCCCCTCGTGGATGCCTCGAAGTATGTCTTGTCCTTCAGGTTGAGAGATGCATCGAAGCAGTGGTGAGCATACTCCGGCCTTATATAGTACTTCCCCAATAAGTTTGTAATTTCGAGCTCTCGATTGCACTCTTCGAGCTTCTGGGCCTTCCGGAGGGTCATTACTACCTTGCAACATAGTTATTATTGGAGTTCGCCAATCCGTAGCTTCAATACACATTACTTCTGACGAGGGTATTTGGTCAGCTGCTGGCTGCTCTAACTCTTCATAGAAAGCGCCCTCCGGGAGGTCTACTGCTCCTGCTGCAGCTTTTGCAAGAATATCGGCAAGTTGATTTTCTGCCCGAGGTATGCTTCGAACTGTAAACCCTTTGAATGCTGCTTCTGCCTTGCGGATTTCTTGCAGGTATTGCGCGAGATGTGGGTTTTTTGCTTGGAAGCTTTTATCAATATGCCCCGCGACGACTTGGGAATCTGTCTTGATCACTATTCTTGAAGCTCCGAGTGCTTTAGCCTTTCGGAGGCCTAGCAAGATTCCTTCATACTCGGCAACGTTATTAGTGGTTCGGAAGTTAAGTCTTGCAGAATACATTGCCTTTTGTCCTGATGGTGACAAGATTACTGCCCCTGCTCCGGCACCTGATGCTTGATAGGCTCCGTCGGAGAATATTGTCCAGAAACAGTCAGAGGGTTCTTCCGGAGTCCATACTGCAGATGGAGTCCACTCTGCTACGAAATCTGCTATAATTTGAGATTTAACGGCCGTCCTTGCTGTGAAGGAGATTTCGAAGGGTGCCAGCTCGACTGCCCACTTTCCAACCCTGCCTGTGGAATCTTTGTTTTGGAGCATATCTCCAAGAGGATACGATGTAGGGACAATAAGGTTATGCGCCAAGAAATAATGCCTTAGCTTTCGCGAGGCCATCACTAAAGCATAAGCAAACTTTTCAAGCTCGGAGTATCTGATCTTGGCTCCTGATAATGCCTCCGAGACAAAATAAACTGGGTTTTGCACCAGCTTGTCTTTAAGCTCGATTTCTCGGACCAGTACTGCGCTTACTGCTGACCCTGTCGCTGCAAGGTATAAAAGCAATGTTTCCCCTGGAAGAGGAACAATTAAGGTTGATAATGTTCCAAGGTAGGCTTTTATTTCTTCGAAGCTCTTTTGGCACTCCGGCGTCCAGCTGAAGTTTTCGGAGCCTTTGAGCGCCTTGAAAATTGGGAGGCTTCGCTCTGCCGATCTGGACAGGAACCTGCTGAGTGCTGCTAGCCTTCCTGCTAGTTTCTGTACTTGCTTCAAATTCTCGGGTGGAGCCATTCTTTGCAGTGCACTTATTTGCGTTGGGCTGGCTTCGATCCCCCTGCTCGAAACTAAGTACCCTAGCAGCTTCCCTGCTTGTGCTCCGAATATACATTTTTCGGGATTGAGGCGTACTCCACATGCTCGGAGGCTCTCGAAAGTTTCATCTAAATCTATGCTATGCTGATGCTTTTGAGCACTTTTTATTACAATATCGTCCATGTAGGCCTCGACATTGCGGCCTATCTGATGGCCTAAATCCTTAGCTATTAAGCGAGAAAATGTGGCTCCGGCATTCCGCAAACCAAAAGGCATTCTTACATAGCAGAATACTCCCGAAGGAGTTATGAAACTTGTCTTGGCCTCGTCTTCTTGCTTCAGCCATACTTGATGGTACCCGGAGTAGGCATCGAGGAAGCTTAATAATTCGGAGCCGGCTGTGGAATCTATTAATTGATCTATTCGGGGCATTGGGTAGGGGTCTCGCGGGCATGCTTTATTTAGTGATGTGAAGTCAATACACATGCGCCATTTGCTGGAATCCTTCTTTCTTACAAAAACAGGGTTGGCCAACCACTCAGTATGGGCCACCTCCCTCATAATGCCAGCTTTTAACAACTTTTCCACTTCGACCTTGGCTAAATTTGCTCTTTCTGTTGATAGCTTTCGGAGCCCCTGGCGTACCGGCTTGGCCTTCGGGTTGACGAGCAGACTGTGCTCGATGATGCTTCGGTCGACCCCCGTGATATCTTCGTCGGTCCAAGCAAACATGTCTAGATTCTTCTTGACGACTTCTTCTAATGAGGCGGTTACCTCCGGAGACAGCCCCTTGCCGAATTTTATTGGGTATTCTTTGCCGTCTTCTGAGATTATTCTTGTCTCGACATCACCCTCCGGGCTTGGTTTGAGCGAGGATCCCTTCGGGGGGCTCAAGGCCTCCGGTACTTCTTTGGCGCTCTCCGCCACATTATGCACTTGTCGAGGGTCCAATGGCTGCCTGTGGCCATATTCCGTCCTCCTGGCTACAGCTTGGTCTCCTGAAATAGTGAGCACTCCACCTTGTGTGGGCATTTTGAGACAAAGGTAGTTGTGATGTGCTATAGCCCCGAATTGGTTTAACATCCCTCGTCCGAAGATAGCGTTGTAGGCGTAGGGGGCATCCACCACGTCGAAAATCACCTCCTCTACTCGGGCCAGCGGCCCCTCTCCGAAGGCAACCTCGAGGCCTATTTGGCCGAGGGCATCGAGAGGCGGTCCTGAGAACCCTTGAAGTGGCCGGGCTGCAGGGAGTAGATGCTTCCGGGGTATACACATCTGGTCGAAGGCTTGGACGAAGAGTATGTCCGCGGAGCTTCCACCGTCCACCAGGATCCTCCGAACATCAGCCCCTGCTATATCGGCAGAGATGACTAATGGGTCAGCATGGGGAAACTTCACCCCTACTGTATCGCTGGCTGTGAATGAGATGGGCACACGGGACCATTCTGGCATCCCCTCAGCGGAACTTGAAGTCCCAATGTGCCCAACTTCGCGGACGTACTCGCGGCGCTGTCTCTTGGACATGCTGCCGAGGGTCCCTCCTCCGGAGATGGGTAGGACCACTCTCTTGCCGCGGTCTTGTGGATCTTCGTGCCTTGGCGGTGGCATAATACTGGCCACCGGTAGCCGTATGGGGGCTTCGAGGGCACCGGCTCGGGCCACAGCTTGAACAGGCTCCGATCGTGCCGTAGGTGGAGCCCGGTCCGAAGTACCCCTCCTGGTATTTCGGTCAATGTATTCACCCCGAAGGGTCAATATCGTCTTGCAGTCCTTCGTGTCATGGCTTCTATTATCGCCATGCACGCAGCAAAAATGACTCTGGCGCCTTCCAGGCACCCTTTCTTGAGGTACCGACGGCCCAGCCTTGAAATTTTTTACCTGCTGGAAACTGGGAGGTGCCTTCGAAGCTGAAGGTGCAATGTTTAGCACTTCCGAACGGAAATGCTTCTTCCCTCGCCTATACTCGCTAGGGCGGCTGTCTTGTGGAGGTTGTGGTGGAGCGGTGGCTTATGGCTCCCTTTTGACTTCCCGGAGGGTGGGTAGTGCTGCCTCAGCTCGCCGAAGGCATCCTTCCTCTGCCTTGGCATATTGCTCGAAGTATGCCATGAGCTGTGCTACGGATGTTACCGGCTTCCGATGGAGTTTGCTGAGGAGGTCGGGGTTCAGCACCCCTTCGCGGGCAGCATCAACTACCGAAGAGGTAGTAAGGCCCTTGATCTGTGACTTGGTGTGGGCGAAGCGTGTGAAGTACTCTCGGAGGGTTTCTCCCTCCCGCTGCTTTACCTGGAACAAACTTCCCGTGGACATTGGGGCCACGAAAGTGCCTTGGAAGTTGCTCACGAACTTCTTTTTGAGTAGCTCCCATGACTTGATCGATCCTGGTTTTAGGGACCAGAACCATCGGAGCGCCACACCTTCGAGAGCGAGTGGGAAGCATTTTGCCATGGTGCTTCGTACCCCTCCGCTTGCTTCTATAGCTAGGGCGTACGAGCGGGCGAACTCTCCGGGGTCCGACCCCCCGGAGTACTTGTGCAGCTTCGAGGCCTTGAACTTGGGGTCAAAAGGCACTCTCTGCAGATCAGGGTGCAACGGAGACTCATTGTCGAAGGACGCATTCTCGGCCTCCTCTTGGACTTGTATAACTTCTGGGGGGTTGCGGGCTCCATCGTCTTGCGGCCCCCTTGGAGTTTCGGTGGAAGCTTGAGTGCGGAGTCGGTCGGCGGCCTCCTGCCTCCATCTGGATACCTCCTCCTGAAGCCTGGCTAGCTGCGTAGCCTCGGTTTCGGGAGGGCCTTCATCTTCGTCGGAGGGAACTTCAGGGTCTTGGCTTGCTGCGTAGTCGGTCTGAAGCATTGTAGGAGGGGGTAGAGGGCCCCGGGGCGCTCGACGCCCGTCGGTTCCAGCAGGAACCGTCGGATTAGCTGAGGGCCCGGCTCCGTTGGTCCGAGGGGACCTTCGAAGGGGACCTGAAGCTTGACCACGCTTCGGAGGCATGGTTAGCCGATGAGGTGTCTTGGAAATGGAAGGCTTCAAACGACTCGAGGGGGTCGAGAGAAGGCCTTCGGGCTGCACTAAGAAGCTCCTAACTGAAGGGCGCGCAGAATCTCAGGATTCCGAGGCTCCCCCCGTAAGTTTTCTTCAGAGTGCAGTCAGCAGTAGAGAACAAGCTTTTAGAACTTGGATCCCCACGGACGGCGCCAACTGTTGGCGTAAAAGTTACACCAACAGGTTCTTAGTAGTTAAGAACAAACAAACAAGAGGTTTGTGCTTTTAGGACAAACTTGAGCCTCCGTAAAAGATAACAACTCAAGAGGTCCGAATGTATGTGTTTGAACCACTGGTTCTGGATCCTTCTTACAAGGTACAATGGGGGGTATTTATAGGGAAAAAAGGCTTAAGGAATAGACCTATTTACCCCTATATTACAAATGACCTCCAGTATTATAAACAAGGTTATACACGGTAAAGTGCTGTAAGGTAGATGGATAAGCAGGGCATCCAATCAGTCACGTCTTCCTGCCTCGAAGCCTCCTCCCTCCCTTCAAAGGGTCCTTCGAGACTTCGCATCGTGACATCCTCCGACCGTGCTGACGTATGTTTCGAGCATTAGTCAGCCATCTTCGGGACCTTCTCGGAGCCCTCGGAGGGTTAACCTTTAAGTCCTGGAAATGAAGTAATTTCCCCCAACACATAGTTGAATGGCAATTCTGTTGATGCTACTGACTTGGTATGAGACAATGTTCTAAATATCTTGTTATTCTGTTGATGTTAAGTTCTAAAATCTTATTTTGTTGATGTTAACTTCTGAAAGTGAGGTTGGACAATCGTTGCCTTGGACTTGCATGTTAAGTAATGGAAATAGGATATGTGTAAAAGTGCAGTTTTGAATCCATATTTTCTTCAAACAGAGATTCCAGTGTCATTTTTGTCAGCCATGATTGTGCATAGAATTGGTAGAAAGCTATCAATGCTCCAAATTCATGTTTTACAATGTAAACTTTCTTTTTAACCAAAAAAACTTAATGCTCTCAATTTATCAACAGCTCCAGATTTAGTTTTTTTCAAACATGATTGGATTAGCTTGAAAAAAATCTGAACATGAAGTTTTCAAAGTGTTTTTTGTCAACCATGATTGTGGATAGAATTGGTAGAAAGCTATCAATGCTCCAGATTCATGTTTTACAATGTAAACTTTGTTTTTAATAAAAAAACTTAATACTCTCAATTTATCAACAACTCCAAATTTAGTTTTTTTCAAACTAGGTTGGATTAGCTTGAAAAAAAATCTGAACATGAATCTTTAACTGAATGGGGGTATTTTTAATGGGGGTATTTGTTGGACTGAAAAGGGTGACCAGAGAGCGGGGCGTGAATGGGAGCTTTTAAATTTTCTGACTAAAAATCGCCTTCTGTATTCAAAATAGTCTCCCGCGAAACAAGCTTCGAACACACCCTTCGAAGGTCTTATTCAGAGGTATTTTGCAGCTCCGAAACTAGGCTTCGCAAAGAGTAAAAGTTCGAAGTCAAGAAGACTTCGCTCACACCCACAAACCCAAAAACACAACTCTGCTAGGATAGTGTAGGCTTCGCACACTAGGTGCCCTCTGTGTGCTTCGAATAGATAGTCAACACTAGCAACTGGTACTAGGCTTCGTATTTTGAAAAGGAAACAGTAAGCAAAATAGACTGCGCTGAGGACTTCGACAGAGGAACTAAAACAGGCTTCGATCCCAGCTTCCCTTAGTGCTTCGCTAGTAATCATAGAGAGCTTGTCTCTGGTTTACACAGAGCGAACTCATAGTGAGAGATACACAAACATTTCACACACTTCTCTAAAAAGAAAGAGAAAAAACTCTAGGTTGATCAGAACGAAGTGGAGCTCAGAGAAATCAACACATGCAGTGCACAATAGGGATACAAGTTCAAGCAGCAAAAGAACAAAATGAAAATTTCATTGCATGAATAGGGAACACAAAAAGACTCACAACACTGAGTACAAGTGTGTGGCGGCTAGCTCTGAAGTTCTAGAAATGACTGCTCAAAGTATTGCCTAGACCTAGTGAGCCTTCACTATTTATAGGCACAATTCAACCCTGTGAATAGACTACTCTACCCTAGGGTTTACACTATTTTTGTCTCAGCAAGACAAGGGGGTACAGATGGTAGTCTACTTTTCTAAGGCTTCCTTTGTCAGCTTCGCAGAGGAGGGAGCATCAGCTTTTGCAGAGCAGACACGATCAACCTTTGCACATTTGGAGTCTTCTGAATCCCCCTTCGCACGTGAGGTGTGCAGTAGCTTTGGTGACACGCTTGAACCCATAGGCCTTCGCTTCACCGAAGTCAGCCTTCGATACAATGACGGTTTTGAGATGAAGCCGTCAAAGCTCTTTAGCCTTCGCACCATCACGTCCAGAGTGGACCACCACAGCTTTGCAGCTACTCCCAGCTCGAACTCTGTCAGTCCATGTACCGAAGCCATGCATGACCAGAGTACCTCACGTCAACCACACTCTGAAGCCCCACCTTCGGAGTACCTTTGCCACATTCCGAAGTCCCTCCGTCCACGACCTCCGCATGAAGCATATCCATAAGCACCCCTTCGCAGTGTCTCATCCCCGAGCATACTTCTACGAAGGCCCTTATCCGGACCATGTCTTCGATGCACTTTGACTTCCGAGACCTTTTTGAGGTGTCCCTTCGAGTGCCTCCATCTGGAGCACACTTCGAATGCCTTGCTTCAACCCCGAGGATTTCATCCACCATACTTCGAGGTTACTCCTTTCGGAGCACCCTTCAAAGTTCCTCGCCTTCGAAGACTTCACCTCGGGGTACCTTCAGCCGGAGCCACCCTCCGCACTTTCTGCCTTTGCCTGGCACACCTTTACTCGAGGACCGACCTTGACTCCATGCAGCCTTCGTGATAGAGCTCCCCGCTCGTCTAGCACCAAGCCTCCCGCTTGACCCAGGTTCACTCTCTGCGAACCATCCGTCACCTCCGAAGCCACCTGCGCACCACCGACAAATAGACAAGTGTTTCTAGTACCCCAGAGACCTCTCCGGTAAACAACCTTCAGTACATACTCTGGTGCACCATCCAAAGTACTGACCCCTTTGGTACCACCTTGTCATCGTGCTCTATCGGACCCCTCTGACAGACACACTCTGCTGCACAGCTACA
Source organism: Zizania palustris (assembly GCA_019279435.1). NCBI lineage: Eukaryota > Viridiplantae > Streptophyta > Magnoliopsida > Poales > Poaceae > Zizania > Zizania palustris. Next base: position 113,791,411 of record JAAALK010000283.1, on the reverse strand, counting down.
GCCAGTTAAATCTACAATCTTCGGAAAAAACCTACGAACCCCTTCGGAGGGACCCATTCGCCCAGAAGGCAACTTGTCAATCACTCATCACAGACTTGAAACCAAGGAACATCTCAACTTGGTTTCTCAATCTCCCCCTTGATGAGTGCATTAACAACCAAATCCAAGTTCAAGGAAGTTTGAAAATTTTCAGCACACAAGTAACCATAAAAACTCAGAAAAGAGCCAAAACATGTCACTTGAGTAATGAATTTCAATCGACTTTTCTTCCTTTTTGGCAGTAAAAATTTTCTCTCCCCCTTTGAGCTTCACCACTTGTCTTCCTCCTTAGGTAGGCAAACCAGGTATTTTCTGCCCCTTTGGCAATGCAAGAATCAAGGAGCAGAAAATGCAAGGCTTCAAGATGATGAAAGTATGACAACATCCAGTGCAAAAATATGCAAAATCAAATTATCAGGCTCAAATGCTCAGCTCTAGTGAATATATTCCAGATTCAATGTTTGAGGCATGAATTTGTCAATTTTGAAAAGAAAAATCATCACCACTCAGACTAGTCGTCTAGACAAGTGAACACAGTAACTACAAAAGCTAAACAATTTCTACCTAGAAAGCACGTCCAATATACATGGTGCATTTAGCAAGCTTGATTAGCAAGTGATTTAGACTTTGCAATTTTTTGATAATGCCAGGGGTTATTTGCTCATCCACCTTATGCTTTCCAACCATGCCAAGCCTAGGTCAAGACAGACCATCAGAAGCTTAAGACAATGATTTTGGCAGACACTAATTTAACCTAGTTCATACCAAGGTGCTATGGTAAGCAGACTAGAATAAAGTAGTGCGACAAGCAAACCCGCCTAGATCTTTTCATTTTGTGCACATAAAGTCACGACTGTTGATTTTTGTTGTGTAAACTTGTTTGAATGATTTCATGAATAGCATTATAATTTCCAAGTTGCAATTGTTCATCCATAGGAAAGGATTCTAGCTACCAGGCAGATAAAAGATAGCTAAAACAATTTTGTACTACACATGCTAAACACAAGACTAAGTAGTGATCAAGTTTTGAATTTTGTAAATTAAAATCATGCTCATTTTGAAGTTAGATATATTAAACACAGCTGAGACATCATGATAATGACAATCATGCGAAGGCATATAAAAGCAACAAAATGCCTCAACGAATCATCATAAGGAAGCCAATGCAACACACATAAAACATGCTCCCCTCACAAAATGCCGTAAGGATGACAAACACCTAGTTCCCCATGCAAATAAGCAAATCGGGATGCATCAAGTGGTTTGGTAAAAATGTTGGCAAGCTGGTTCTGAGTATCAACATATTGCAACTCAATATCACACTTCTCATTGTGATCTATGAGATAATGATATCTCACATCAATGTGTTTGGTTCTGGAATGCTGAACCGGGTTGTTTGCAATGCAAATAGGACTAGTGTTGTCACAAAACAATGGAACACCCTTATAATCTAACCCAAAATCCCGCAAAGTGGAAACCATCCACAAAATTTGTGAGCAACAGCTAGCTGCAGCAACAGATTCGGCCTCAGCCGTAGATTGCGCAACATAGACTATTTGCAGGAAGACCAACAAACAAGAGAAGTACCTAGAAAATGACAAGTACCGGAGGTACTCTTCCTATCAATTCTACACCCAGCAAAATCCACATCAGAATAACCACGAAGACACAAAGAGGAAGATGCAGAATACCAAATGCCAAACTCTAGGGTATGCTTGAGATACCTGAGAATGCACTTTACCGCTTGGCGGTGCGAAGCACGTGGCGAAGCCTGAAAACAAGCACACAGACATACAACAAAGTGTATGTCCGGCCTCGTAGCAGTCAAGTAGAGGAGGGAGTCGATTATTCTTCGGAACTCCTTCTGATCTACGGCTTCTCCATCCTCGCCAGGATCCGATGCTTGTTTGCTTTGCTTGATTTGAAAACCAAGGAAGAATGTGAGTTCTCCCATAATGGACATGTCGAACTCCCTGTTCATAGTTTCTGCAAACTCAGCATCCAAAGCATGAGAAGAGCCACCAAAGATGATATCATCAACGTAATTGAACTAGAAGGAAATCTTTGCTGTGCTTAAGAGTAAACAAGGTTTTATCGATAGATCCCATCAAATACCCTCGCTCAAGCAGAAAATACTTAAGTCTATCATACCATGCCCGAGGGGCCTGCTTGAGTCCATAAAGAGCATTATGAAGTTTAAGGACTTTATGTGGATATTTGGGGTTTTCAAATCCGGGGGGTTGTTTTACATAAACGTCTTCACCTATGAAGCCATTAAGAAAAGCACTCTTAACAACCATTTTATAAAGTTTGAAACCACGGGATGCCGCAAATGCAAGTAAAATCCTAATGGCCTCATGACGAGCAACAGGTGCAAAATTTTCAGTAAAATCAATCCCTTCTAACTGAGAATAACCCTGAGCCACAAGTCTAGCTTTGTTTATAACTACAGTCTCATTCTCCCCTTGTTTGTTTTTGAAAATCCATTTAGTTCCAATAAAATGAACATTAGGTGGAGGATCTACAAGAGTCCAGACTTGATTTCTCTCAAAATTTTCAAGTTCTTCATGTATGGCATTGATCCAACTAGAATCAGATAAAGCATGACTCACATCTAAGGGCTCAAAAGAGGAAACAAAAGCAGAATCAATGAAATGAGCATGACTCACATGTCAAGAATAGAGCTCACCCAGAAGGATCAATTGCTGAAGGATATTGCACGTAGGAATGCTTGGACTTTTGTTCAAGATTTTTAGAAGGAACTACATGTCTTACTAGGCCATCTAGAAATCCTGAATCTTCTCATGAAAAAAGGCTTGTACTTGTTTAAAAGTGCTGGTGAACCAATTGGAAAGTGTATTTTTGTCAACGTTTGTAAGCATCTTCTTGTTCAGGCACACCGATATGTCTTGCGACATTTTGATGAACTTGAGGATTTACGTAAGTTAGTTCTTATATTTCTCTATGTTATGGTTATTTTGAAGTAACTTATTGATGACATGACACTGATTCGATTATTGTAGATAGTTCTTGGAAGAGGACAAAAGCAAACTAGGGCCATCAATAAATTTTACACCTTGTTCCATTGGGAAGTTGACCGATGAACACTTTCCTGATTGGTTAGAGCAAAATGTGTGTACATCTTAAATTGGTGCATTTTAGGCACACACCATTAATAGCTGAAATGGATATAATTAAATGCATTTGTACAAACATGTTATCCTAGTGGATGGAAATAGCATAACGACAAAGGTTAGAGCATTGGTTGCAAAACCTAGCAGATTTGGTGTGAGATGCAGTGGATTTAATATTAATGATTTTAGGTTCCACACTATGAGCCGTGAGGCTGGACACTTGACACAGAATAGTGGTGTAGTGAACATCGCACATGATGGTGTGAATTATTATAGTAGATTGTCAGATATAATTGAATTGTCATATGCAGAGTACAAGGTAGTGCTTTTCAAAGGTGAATGGTATGATGTTCATCATCAGGCTGGGTTACGAAAAGATGAGTTTGGATTCACCCTTGTGAATTTTTCTCGAACGATACACATAGCACAAAAATTAGAGCATGATCCTCTTGTCTTCTCTTCACAAGTGCAACAAGTCTTTTATGTCCAAGATTCAAGAGCTGAATCATGGCACACCGTGGTGAGAGCTATACCACGTGATAATTTTGACATGGGTGTTGAATTGTTGGCAGATGAAACAGATTAGATTGTACAAAATTAGATTGCATAGTGTTGGCGTAAAAGTTACACCAACAGGTTCTTAGTAGTTAAGAACAAACAAACAAGAGGTTTGTGCTTTTAGGACAAACTTGAGCCTCCGTAAAGGATAACAACTCAAGAGGTCTGAATGTATGTGTTTGAACCACTGGTTCTGGATCCTTCTTACAAGGTACAATGGGGGGTATTTATAGGGAAAAAAGGCTTAAGGAATAGACCTATTTACCCCTATATTACAAATGACCTCCAGTTTTATAAACAAAGTTATACACGGTAAAGTTGTAAGGTAGATGGATAAGCAGGGCATCCAATCAGTCACGTCTTCCTGCCTCGAAGCCTCCTCCCTCCCTTCGAAGGGTCCTTCGAGACTTCGCATCGTGACATCCTCCGACCGTGCTGACGTATGTTTCGAGCATTAGTCAGCCATCTTCGGGACCTTCTCGGAGCCCTCGGAGGGTTAACCTTTAAGTCCTGGAAATGAAGTAATTTCCCCCAACAGTAGCCCCTCGAATACGCCTTTCTGTAGATAACCTATTTTTTAGAAAGAAGGCAGTATACGAAAGGAACATTTTTAGTTTCTGAGGATTAAAGGGAATGCGAAGATGCTGTGATTTAGCCCAGAATATTGGGCCCAATATTTTAAAACGTTCGTCTCCGAGTTTCGGCATAGTGGGAAAACTCCCTGGGAACAGCATGGTTTCGGAGCATGAGTGTTACGAAAGCGGTTACGGAGTGTGAGCGTCGTGCAAGCGGTTACGAAGTGTCTTTCGTCGTGGCGACGGTTACGGAGTGTGAACGTCGTGGGGTACCGTCAATATGACCGTTACGGCGTAAATAGCCGTTACCCTCTGTAAAAAAGAAGTAACGGTCGATTTCTTCAGCGGTTGCACGCCGTTCCAATTACCAGCCCCACCTGTCGGCGACGGAAGCCGAACCTGCAGTGTGAAACTTCTCGAAGAGCAGTATAGGTTGTGTGGTTATAAAAGGGGGAAATGGAGATTACTGGAAGTTTTTTACCGCATTCACCGTTCTTGCAATTCACCTTTCCCTTCAACCTTCCGCACCTTCGAGCATTTGAGCGCAATGGCGAGAACCAGCCACACAACTCCCTTGGCGGCCAACACTCTGGCGCAGCGGCAGGCATGGGCTGCATCAGCAGCCACGACAATGGCGGGGGGTCCGGGCGGTGCTTGGCCCAAGAACCCTCGAGCGCTCCGCCCGCCCTCCAAGAAGAAGATGGCCCAAAGCTTCGTCATTGGTCAGTCTGTGAGCACCGCGGAGTCCATTGAAGAGGCAGTAGACGGGAAGCTGGGAGCCGGAATGAGGACTCGAGTTCCCGGGATAGAGTCGACTCCACGGCCTCGGAGCGGAGAAGTGGTAGTCTTCGAGGCGTTCTTCGAAGCGGGTCTGGGGCTACCAGCCGTGGATTTTCTGGCAGAGGTACTGGACCTGTTCCACATTACTCTGCCTCAATTGTCCCCCAACGCAATCGTCCGCCTGGCCGTCTTCGAGTGGGCTCTTCGGGCGGAGGGGTGTGAAGGGCGCTCCGAGATCTTCGCAGCGACCCATGAGGCCATCTGCCAGCCGAAGCCTCAAGATGGACCGGGAGACTCAAAGGTGACAGTGGCCTTCGGCAGTGTTAATTTCCAGCTTCGGCGGGAGCACGCTCTTCATTTCCCTGCGAAGGCCATAAACGATCGATGGTATACGAATTGGATACTTCGGTGGTTTTACGCCGAAGTAGGAGAAGACTCCCCCCTTTCGGGCCCTCTTCAAGAAATCTGGTTCCGGAAGGAAGCGGACATCTCCCCGAACCCTAGCCTGCTCACGACGAGGCTAGGGTTGCTGGCTTCAGTGGCTCGTCGCATGAGTATGCGCGACCTGGCCGAAGAGTTCGTCGGCCTTCGGATCTCACCCCTCGGAGCCAGTTGGCCAATCTCCATCCCGCAAGCCTCGGAGGGGGACCTCCGAAACATAGGTACGTCTTTCTCCTGTGGCATCATTTTATATGAACACATTAATTATACTTATGCTTCTTATACCTTTTTCTTTTCAGCGGCGCCTCTGGCCTTAGCTCCGGACGACATAGTCCGGGCTACCGAACGAATTCTCGGAGCCCCTTCGGTGGCCGAGAGGCAGAGGAGGCTGGAGCTGGTGGGGAGTTGGGAGCGCTCGAACAGGGTGTGGAGAGCCCTCGGCATGGAGCCCCCGCAGCTTCCCGACTTCGCCCCAGCTAGAGCGGCGGCTCGCAAGAGGAAAGCAGCGGCCGAGCCCTCTAAAAAAGCTAGCAAGCAACCTGTTCAGAAGAGGGCGGTGAAGCAGCCTCCTCACTTGACGCCCGTTTCATCTTCTTCGTCGCCGGATGAGCGGAGCCCGACTCCCGAAGAGACAGAAGACTCCGGAGGTGCTACAGCGAAGGCCTTCGAAGACTACCTTCTGATCGACGAAGATATGGGGGAGGTCCCTACAAACCTCCCCGATAGGGAGGGTGTTAGTGTAACTCCACTGACTCCTCCTGCACCCGTCAACGTGCAAGTGGAGTCAAATTCTACCTCCGACTTGCCTGCACCCGAAGGGGCTCCTGCGGAGGTCGTGGCCCCGACGGACGAAACCGAGGGTAGGACTTCGGGGGATGACTTCGACAATATCCTCCGGATGTACGAAGTCCTGGAGGATCCGGCGATCCTTCCTCAAGCGGCTCTTGGAGGTATTTTCCCGGAGCTCTTTCTTTTTTCGTCGGCATTCGCTTGCTATCTGTAGAATATGTTAATTAATCTTAGTATCTGAAATAGGTACCTCTTCAGGTACCGAAGCCTTGGTGGCGCCCGACGTCCCCGCTTCTTCGGAGACGGCCACCCGAGCGGACCCTCCGGCTCCCCTGGGGGCTCCGAGCCCGGTGGTGGAGAACGTATCCTTCGGGGCGGACGATGTGCGCCCTGGGACGGAGCTGGCTCCGGCCGTGGCGACCTCGACTACTGAAGGCGCCTCCGACAACGTGGTTCCGGCCGGAGATGTGGCGGCTGAGGATCGGAATGTTCTTGCCTCTCCCCCTTTCGTGCCGGGGAGGGGTAAGAGTATTTCCAGCCTGGGCCTTCGGGTTGACCAAGCAGCACCCTCCGTTGGCAACTCAGAGGACGAGGCTGCAGAGGACGACGCCCGGGCCTTGTCTTGGCTCCCTCTTCTGGCTCCTTTCTTGGAGCATCGGAGCGGCCTCCGAAGGCTCCTGGAGCCCCTGGCTGAGAAAAGCCAGGACATTGCCAATTCGGAGTTGATCTTCGCTTTGAGCGAAGTTAGGGCTTCGAGCCTTAACACGGCCCTCGAAAGAGCTGCCCTTGAGGTATGAAAAAGATACCACAGTTGCTGTTTTTTAATGGTCAAAACTTCTTTAGCACTTACTTTGTTTTCCTTGCAGCAATTCGCCCTTGCTAGAGCGGCAGCGACTTCCAGCGAGGTCGAAATTAACCGACTTAACCGGAAGGTTACAGCCCTTCAAACAGCTCTTGATGACTTCACCGGGAGGTCTCTCAGGCTGAATGAAGAACTTTTGGAAGAACGGAAGGCTAAGGCAGCGTCTGACGAAGCCCTTGAAGCCCTCCGCTCTCATGCCGAAGAAGCCGAGGCTGAACGAGTGGTCCTCCGTGCGGAGGTCGAAAAGCTTCGCCAGGATGCGGCTGCTTCGAACGGTCGTCTGGTGGAACTTCAAGGGGCTCTCAGCCAGGTAATGGCTCAGAAGAGTTCCTTGATGCTTCGGGTGGCCGCGTTGGATGCAACTGTTGCAAACCTGGAAGTAGCAGAGAGAAAGAATTCTAGTACTGCTGACCGTACCTTGGAGGCTCTTCAGGGTACGTTAGAGTACTTTGGCACCATGTGCCCTTCGACCTCTGCTGCAACCTCCGAGCCGCTCGACCGGAAGCTGACGAGGATCCAGGTAGCTTCGTCGCTGATGAAGAATTCCGGAGTCCGGTACGGAGAGATCTCCGGACAGTGCGCCGGCATCGGGGTTCTTCGCCACCTCGAATCTCTTCGGATTCCCTTCGATTCGGTTAGTGGTTCGTCTCCTGGAGGCTTCGCGGATGATGACCTGCTGCGGCCGTCTTCGGAGGTGGCTTCGGCTTGGGAAGCTTTCCGATCAGTATGGAAGGCGGACCACAAAGTTGCTGCTAAGGCTTGGATCGACGAGGCCCGCCGGCAAAAGCAAGCTCAAGCGAAGCCACCACTCTCGACTTCGCCAGCGCCTTCGGTCCCAGCTCCGCCAACCGACCCGCAGGTCTAGCCGCTTAGGGTTGTTGTGTACCTGTGGTCTTGTAAACTTTGTTTAATTAATGAGAAAGTTATAAACAGTACTTGTCTTGGGTGCTCTGCTCTTTTTTAGGTTATGTCATGCCCTTCGAGCCCTGACTTCATACTTTTGGAACCTACAGCCGAGCTTCGAAAGGAGTGGGCAGTTCTTGAGAGTTTGAGACCTTATCGCCGCTCTCGCTTTTCTGTTCCTCGCGGAGACGGGGGGGAAGTTACCCTTGAAGTACGAAGGGATGTTTTGTCTTATATTAAAGAGGAAGAAAAGGAAGAGGGGTCTTCGTCCTTTGAGCCCGTCGACTGGTCTGACTCGGAGTATCAAGCCGAAAACCTTGCCGAAGCCGGCTCCGAAAGGCTCTTGACGTGGGCCGAACTTCAGGAGGAGCAGAAGAAACTGCGAGCCTCGAGGAAAAAGAGAAGTTCCCGGCCTAAAAAGACTTCAAGCTCCGAAGGGCAAAGTAGCCGCAGGGGTAGCTCTAGGGGTCGAAAGGGTCTCCGTTTTTATTTGGGTTTAGATAACAATTTTTCCTGATGTATGAATATAATTTTTTAATGTGGAATGCTTCGACAGTATGCTGTGTGACTCCTATCCTCCTACCCCCCTTGTGGGTGGCGGAGCTTTTATCATATATAAGGGTTCGCTAGGCACAATGATTGTCCGAGCAACTGTATGCTTCGAATTTTTGCACATGTCACCATCGATAAGTAGATAAAAAATTTAAAGTCCTTAGACTCTTCTACGGATCCTAACAAGCCGGAGCCTGGAATCCGTAGGTTGGCCACCTACGGCTCTTTTACAGATACTTCGCACCCGGAGGCTTGAAATTCTGTCTTGTTTAAAGTCCTTAGACTCTTCTACGGATCCTAACAAGCTGGAGCCTGGAATCCGTAGGTTCGCCACCTACGGCTCTTTTACAGATACTTCGCACCCGGAGGCTTGAAATTCTGTCTTGTTTAAAGTCCTTAGACTCTTCTACGGATCCTAACAAGCCGGAGCCTGGAATCCGTAGGTTGGCCACCTACGGCTCTTTTACAGATACTTCGCACCCGGAGGCTTGAAATTCTGTCTTGTTTAAAGTCCTTAGACTCTTCTACGGATCCTAACAAGCGAGAGCCTGGAATCCGTAGGTTGGCCACCTATGGCTCTTTTACAGATACTTTGCACCCGGAGGCTTGAAATTCTATCTTGTTTAAAGTCCTTAGACTCTTCTACGGATCCTAACAAGCCGGAGCATGGAATCCGTAGGTTGGCGGAGCCACTGAACCAATGGTTCGTAGCCATCTCCTTGGGTTTTTTCGAAAAATGCTTGGCTCTGCTAGCATCACCGACCTTCGAATGCGTCCATCCGGAGGGTGGGATGTTCGAAGGGCAAAACAAATCTCAACCCTTAGCTTTATTTATAAAAGGAGTGTTACAAGTGATTACAAGGGGGCCTTAAGCGTAATATCTCTTAAGGTGCTCCGCATGCCACGCATGTTTCAACTCTTCTCCTTCTAAATTAGCTAATTTAAACGATCCGGGGCGTCCTGAGCGTAAGATAACATATGGTCCTTCCCATTTGTTTCCTAGCTTCCCCGGAGCTATTACATTTCGCAATACTAGATGACCGGGTTTTAGCTCAGTTAACTTGACCTTCGGGTCATACCATGTCTTTGTGTGCTCTTGGTACTTCGTCAGGTTGGCGACAGCTCGAAGCCTTGTTTCTTCTGACAAGTCTATTGAAGCACTCCGATCATCTTCGTCTTCGTGTTGAATAACGCGAAGTGACTCCCCTTTGAGCTCCGTAGGGGTCATGGCTTCGTCTCCGAAGAGCAACCTGAATGGCGTGAAGCCGGTTGATCTAGTTTGCGTGGTTCGGATAGACCATAAAATTTTAGGTAGCTCTTCGACCCATAGGCCCTTGGCCAATCCCACAATTCGGCGATTTAACCCGGAGAGGATATTCCCGTTGGCTCGTTCGACGGCTCCGTTGGATTGCGGGTGTCGTACTGCTGCGAAACATAGCTTAATACCCAGTTCTTCACAGAATGTTTGGAAGGTATCAGCTTCGAACTGGGTTCCGTTATCTACTGTTAATTCTCTGGGGACTCCGAACCTGCATATAATATTCTGCCAGAAGAACCTTTGCACGTTCTTTGATGTGATGGCTGTTAGCGGCTCTGCTTCCACCCATTTTGAGAAGTATTCTATTGCTACGACCGCAAATTTCAAACCGCCTTTTGCTGGTGGGAAAGGGCCTATGAGGTCCATGCCCCATCTAGCCATCGGCCATACCGGGGCAATAACTTGAAGTTGAGCTGGTGGGCGATGGCTCCTTCTGCCCATCCATTGGCAGCCTTGGCATGTTCGAACTAGGTCTTCGGCGTCTCTGACGATTGTTGGCCAATAAAAACCTTGCCGGAGCGTCTTGCCTGCTAGCGCTCTAGGAGCTAGATGACCTCCGCACAGCCCCTCGTGGATGCCTCGAAGTATGTCTTGTCCTTCAGGTTGAGAGATGCATCGAAGCAGTGGTGAGCATACTCTGGCCTTATATAGTACTTCCCCAATAAGTTTGTAATTTCGAGCTCTCGATTGCACTCTTCGAGCTTCTGGGCCTTCCGGAGGGTCATTACTACCTTGCAACATAGTTATTATTGGAGTTCGCCAATCCGTAGCTTCAATACACATTACTTCTGACGAGGGTATTTGGTCAGCTGCTGGCTGCTCTAACTCTTCATAGAAAGCGCCCTCCGGGAGGTCTACTGCTCCTGCTGCAGCTTTTGCAAGAATATCGGCAAGTTGATTTTCTGCCCGAGGTATGCTTCGAACTGTAAACCCTTTGAATGCTGCTTCTGCCTTGCGGATTTCTTGCAGGTATTGCGCGAGATGTGGGTTTTTTGCTTGGAAGCTTTTATCAATATGCCCCGCGACGACTTGGGAATCTGTCTTGATCACTATTCTTGAAGCTCCGAGTGCTTTAGCCTTTCGGAGGCCTAGCAAGATTCCTTCATACTCGGCAACGTTATTAGTGGTTCGGAAGTTAAGTCTTGCAGAATACATTGCCTTTTGTCCTAATGGTGACAAGATTACTGCCCCTGCTCCGGCACCTGATGCTTGATAGGCTCCGTCGGAGAATATTGTCCAGAAACAGTCAGAGGGTTCTTCCGGAGTCCATACTGCAGATGGAGTCCACTCTGCTACGAAATCTGCTATAATTTGAGATTTAACGGCCGTCCTTGCTGTGAAGGAGATTTCGAAGGGTGCCAGCTCGACTGCCCACTTTCCAACCCTGCCTGTGGAATCTTTGTTTTGGAGCATATCTCCAAGAGGATACGATGTAGGGACAATAAGGTTATGCGCCAAGAAATAATGCCTTAGCTTTCGCGAGGCCATCACTAAAGCATAAGCAAACTTTTCAAGCTCGGAGTATCTGATCTTGGCTCCTGATAATGCCTCCGAGACAAAATAAACTGGGTTTTGCACCAGCTTGTCTTTAAGCTCGATTTCTCGGACCAGTACTGCGCTTACTGCTGACCCTGTCGCTGCAAGGTATAAAAGCAATGTTTCCCCTGGAAGAGGAACAGTTAAGGTTGATAATGTTCCAAGGTAGGCTTTTATTTCTTCGAAGCTCTTTTGGCACTCCGGCGTCCAGCTGAAGTTTTCGGAGCCTTTGAGCACCTTGAAAATTGGGAGGCTTCGCTCTGCCGATCTGGACAGGAACCTGCTGAGTGCTGCTAGCCTTCCTGCTAGTTTCTGTACTTGCTTCAAATTCTCGGGTGGAGCCATTCTTTGCAGTGCACTTATTTGCGTTGGGCTGGCTTCGATCCCCCTGCTCGAAACTAAGTACCCTAGCAGCTTCCCTGCTTGTGCTCCGAATATACATTTTTCGGGATTGAGGCGTACTCCACATGCTCGGAGGCTCTCGAAAGTTTCATCTAAATCTATGCTATGCTGATGCTTTTGAGCACTTTTTATTACAATATCGTCCATGTAGGCCTCGACATTGCGGCCTATCTGATGGCCTAAATCCTTAGCTATTAAGCGAGAAAATGTGGCTCCGGCATTCCGCAAACCAAAAGGCATTCTTACATAGCAGAATACTCCCGAAGGAGTTATGAAACTTGTCTTGGCCTCGTCTTCTTGCTTCAGCCATACTTGATGGTAACCGGAGTAGGCATCGAGGAAGCTTAATAATTCGGAGCCGGCTGTGGAATCTATTAATTGATCTATTCGGGGCATTGGGTAGGGGTCTCGCGGGCATGCTTTATTTAGTGATGTGAAGTCAATACACAAGCGCCATTTGCTGGAATCCTTCTTTCTTACAAAAACAGGGTTGGCCAACCACTCAGTATGGGCCACCTCCCTGATAATGCCAGCTTTTAACAACTTTTCCACTTCGACCTTGGCTAAATTTGCTCTTTCTGTTGATAGCTTTCGGAGCCCCTGGCGTACCAGCTTGGCCTTCGGGTTGACGAGCAGACTGTGCTCGATGATGCTTCGGTCGACCCCCGTGATATCTTCGTCGGTCCAAGCAAACATGTCTAGATTCTTCTTGACGACTTCTTCTAATGAGGCGGTTACCTCCGGAGACAGCCCCTTGCCGAATTTTATTGGGTATTCTTTGCCGTCTTCTGAGATTATTCTTGTCTCGACATCACCCTCCGGGCTTGGTTTGAGCGAGGATCCCTTCGGGGGGCTCAAGGCCTCCGGTACTTCTTTGGCGCTCTCTGCCACATTATGCACTTGTCGAGGGTCCAATGGCTGCCTGTGGCCATATTCCGTCCTCCTGGCTACAGCTTGGTCTCCTGAAATAGTGAGCACTCCACCTTGTGTGGGCATTTTGAGACAAAGGTAGTTGTGATGTGCTATAGCCCCGACTTGGTTTAACATCCCTCGTCCGAAGATAGCGTTGTAGGCGTAGGGGGCATCCACCACGTCGAAAATCACCTCCTCTACTCGGGCCAGCGGCCCCTCTCCGAAGGCAACCTCGAGGCCTATTTGGCCGAGGGCATCGAGAGGCGGTCCTGAGAACCCTTGAAGTGGCCGGGCTGCAGGGAGTAGATGCTTCCGGGGTATACACATCTGGTCGAAGGCTTGGACGAAGAGTATGTCCGCGGAGCTTCCACCGTCCACCAGGATCCTCCGAACATCAGCCCCTGCTATATCGGCAGAGATGACTAATGGGTCAGCATGGGGAAACTTCACCCCTACTGCATCGCTGGCTGTGAATGAGATGGGCACACGGGACCATTCTGGCATCCCCTCAGCGGAACTTGAAGTCCCAATGTGCCCAACGGGACCATTCTGGCATCCCCGAAGGGTCAATATCGTCTTGCAGTCCTTCGTGTCATGGCTTCTATTATCGCCATGCACGCAGCAAAAATGACTCTGGCGCCTTCCAGGCACCCTTTCTTGAGGTACCGACGGCCCAGCCTTGAAATTTTTTACCTGCTGGAAACTGGGAGGTGCCTTCGAAGCTGAAGGTGCAATGTTTAGCACTTCCGAACGGAAATGCTTCTTCCCTCGCCTATACTCGCTAGGGCGGCTGTCTTGTGGAGGTTGTGGTGGAGCGGTGGCTTATGGCTCCCTTTTGACTTCCCGGAGGGTGGGTAGTGCTGCCTCAGCTCGCCGAAGGCATCCTTCCTCTGCCTTGGCATATTGCTCGAAGTATGCCATGAGCTGTGCTACGGATGTTACCGGCTTCCGATGGAGTTTGCTGAGGAGGTCGGGGTTCAGCACCCCTTCGCGGGCAGCATCAACTACCGAAGAGGTAGTAAGGCCCTTGATCTGTGACTTGGTGTGGGCGAAGCGTGTGAAGTACTCTCGGAGGGTTTCTCCCTCCCGCTGCTTTACCTGGAACAAACTTCCCGTGGACATTGGGGCCACGAAAGTGCCTTGGAAGTTGCTCACGAACTTCTTTTTGAGTAGCTCCCATGACTTGATCGATCCTGGTTTTAGGGACCAGAACCATCGGAGCGCCACACCTTCGAGAGCGAGTGGGAAGCATTTTGCCATGGTGCTTCGTACCCCTCCGCTTGCTTCTATAGCTAGGGCGTACGAGCGGGCGAACTCTCCGGGGTCCGACCCCCCGGAGTACTTGTGCAGCTTCGAGGCCTTGAACTTGGGGTCAAAAGGCACTCTCTGCAGATCAGGGTGCAACGGAGACTCATTGTCGAAGGACGCATTCTCGGCCTCCTCTTGGACTTGTATAACTTCTGGGGGGTTGCGGGCTCCATCGTCTTGCGGCCCCCTTGGAGTTTCGGTGGAAGCTTGAGTGCGGAGTCGGTCGGCGGCCTCCTGCCTCCATCTGGATACCTCCTCCTGAAGCCTGGCTAGCTGCGTAGCCTCGGTTTCGGGAGGGCCTTCATCTTCGTCGGAGGGAACTTCAGGGTCTTGGCTTGCTGCGTAGTCGGTCTGAAGCATTGTAGGAGGGGGTAGAGGGCCCCGGGGCGCTCGACGCCCGTCGGTTCCAGCAGGAACCGTCGGATTAGCTGAGGGCCCGGCTCCGTTGGTCCGAGGGGACCTTCGAAGGGGACCTGAAGCTTGACCACGCTTCGGAGGCATGGTTAGCCGATGAGGTGTCTTGGAAATGGAAGGCTTCAAACGACTCGAGGGGGTCGAGAGAAGGCCTTCGGGCTGCACTAAGAAGCTCCTAACTGAAGGGCGCGCAGAATCTCAGGATTCCGAGGCTCCCCCCGTAAGTTTTCTTCAGAGTGCAGTCAGCAGTAGAGAACAAGCTTTTAGAACTTGGATCCCCACGGACGGCGCCAACTGTTGGCGTAAAAGTTACACCAACAGGTTCTTAGTAGTTAAGAACAAACAAACAAGAGGTTTGTGCTTTTAGGACAAACTTGAGCCTCCGTAAAAGATAACAACTCAAGAGGTCCGAATGTATGTGTTTGAACCACTGGTTCTGGATCCTTCTTACAAGGTACAATGGGGGGTATTTATAGGGAAAAAAGGCTTAAGGAATAGACCTATTTACCCCTATATTACAAATGACCTCCAGTATTATAAACAAGGTTATACACGGTAAAGTGCTGTAAGGTAGATGGATAAGCAGGGCATCCAATCAGTCACGTCTTCCTGCCTCGAAGCCTCCTCCCTCCCTTCAAAGGGTCCTTCGAGACTTCGCATCGTGACATCCTCCGACCGTGCTGACGTATGTTTCGAGCATTAGTCAGCCATCTTCGGGACCTTCTCGGAGCCCTCGGAGGGTTAACCTTTAAGTCCTGGAAATGAAGTAATTTCCCCCAACACATAGTTGAATGGCAATTCTGTTGATGCTACTGACTTGGTATGAGACAATGTTCTAAATATCTTGTTATTCTGTTGATGTTAAGTTCTAAAATCTTATTCTGTTGATGTTAACTTCTGAAAGTGAGGTTGGACAATCGTTGCCTTGGACTTGCATGTTAAGTAATGGAAATAGGATATGTGTAAAAGTGCAGTTTTGAATCCATATTTTCTTCAAACAGAGATTCCAGTGTCATTTTTGTCAGCCATGATTGTGCATAGAATTGGTAGAAAGCTATCAATGCTCCAAATTCATGTTTTACAATGTAAACTTTCTTTTTAACCAAAAAAACTTAATGCTCTCAATTTATCAACAGCTCCAGATTTAGTTTTTTTCAAACATGATTGGATTAGCTTGAAAAAAATCTGAACATGAAGTTTTCAAAGTGTTTTTTGTCAACCATGATTGTGGATAGAATTGGTAGAAAGCTATCAATGCTCCAGATTCATGTTTTACAATGTAAACTTTGTTTTTAATAAAAAAACTTAATACTCTCAATTTATCAACAACTCCAAATTTAGTTTTTTTCAAACTAGGTTGGATTAGCTTGAAAAAAAATCTGAACATGAATCTTTAACTGAATGGGGGTATTTTTAATGGGGGTATTTGTTGGACTGAAAAGGGTGACCAGAGAGCGGGGCGTGAATGGGAGCTTTTAAATTTTCTGACTAAAAATCGCCTTCTGTATTCAAAATAGTCTCCCGCGAAACAAGCTTCGAACACACCCTTCGAAGGTCTTATTCAGAGGTATTTTGCAGCTCCGAAACTAGGCTTCGCAAAGAGTAAAAGTTCGAAGTCAAGAAGACTTCGCTCACACCCACAAACCCAAAAACACAACTCTGCTAGGATAGTGTAGGCTTCGCACACTAGGTGCCCTCTGTGTGCTTCGAATAGATAGTCAACACTAGCAACTGGTACTAGGCTTCGTATTTTGAAAAGGAAACAGTAAGCAAAATAGACTGCGCTGAGGACTTCGACAGAGGAACTAAAACAGGCTTCGATCCCAGCTTCCCTTAGTGCTTCGCTAGTAATCATAGAGAGCTTGTCTCTGGTTTACACAGAGCGAACTCACAGTGAGAGATACACAAACATTTCACACACTTCTCTAAAAAGAAAGAGAAAAAACTCTAGGTTGATCAGAACGAAGTGGAGCTCAGAGAAATCAACACATGCAGTGCACAATAGGGATACAAGTTCAAGCAGCAAAAGAACAAAATGAAAATTTCATTGCATGAATAGGGAACATGTTGGCGTAAAAGATTACGCTAACAGGTTTCTGTAGAAAAGAAACTAACAAACGAAGTGTTTGCGAAGCAAACTGTTCTAAGCCTCCGAAAGGATAATAGCTTAGAATAGTTCGAAAGTGTGTATTGAATCCTTTGTAATCGGTCCCCATTACAGGATGAAATGGGGGGTATTTATAGGCTTGAACATTAAGGAAAAGACCTATTTACCCCTTTATTACAACCGACATTAAGGAAACTATTCGGTTTCCTTAATAGGGCTAAAATGGTAAAAGACTAATCTAATAGGATAGAAGATAAATCTTCCATCTTAGCTGGCAGAAAAGATCCTGAAGAGCTTTGGTTCGAAGACATACTTCGAACCAATGCCCGTCTTCGGGCTTCGAACCAAGTTCTAGGCCACCTTCGAAGACGACCTTCGGACAATCTTCGAACTGGTTGGCTATCTTCATGCTGCTTTGGCAATAACCCTGAAGATGAGATATTTTCCCCCAACAGTAGCCCCTCGAATACGCTTCTCCGTTTGACCTGTAACGTTAGGAGAGCAGTATACGGAAAGAAAAGATAACCAATCATAGGGGTTATTGATTTTTGTTTTATCTCCGAAATACATGAAGATATGAACTTCGAATCAGTCATAAGGTAATTACTTTTCGAACTATCTTAGAACTGACTCAGGAAGTTCGAAAGTCTTTTTAGACTTAGAAAATATAGCCGTTAGTTTCTGTTTTTAACGGAGTTATACGAGGCGTTATTTTCGGAGGAAAATAACAGGCGGGAATGCGAAAGGGCAGAGCCCAAACGGTAACAAATGGAAAGTTTAGGCTATAAATAAAGGACTCCAGAACTTACTCGATTACCTTTTCACCGCTTGTTCTCAGTCAAAAGCCTTCTGAGCCCTTTGAGTTCTTGAACCCTAGCTTTCGAGTTCTTGAGCCCTAGTTCCCATTCTCTCAGATCAATCCAGCGATTGCGATGGCGAAGACCAAAGGCTCTGCACCTCCTTCGACCTTGGCTCGTCAACAAGCGGCTGCGGCAGCGGCAGCGGCAACAGTGGCGGCGACGCCTTCGATGCAGGCGACAACTTCCATGGCGGCAAAGGGAAAAAATCCTCAAATCCCCGATATCCAAGGTCTGTGCCCACCCTCAACCAAGTACTTGGATCAATCCTTTGAGTTAGGACGGTCTACCTGCAAGAAAGAGTCTTTGGCAATCACAGCGGGGGGAAATATTAGTAATGGGGTTATGATTCGGAAGCCGGGCAAAGAATCAATTCCATCACCGAGACCCGGAGAAGTTGTAGTGTTCGAAGCTTTCTTCGAAGCGGGCTTGGGCCTCCCGGCTGTGGATTTTTTAGCCGAAGTACTTGACTTGTTTCACGTAACCCTCCCCCAGCTATCTCCGAATGCTGTAGCCAGACTAGCTATCTTCGAGTGGGCACTGAGAGCCGAAGGTTGTGAGGGGAGGGCTGAAATCTTTGCTGCGCTGCATAGAGCGACTTGTCAGCCAAAGACCTTCGTAGGCTCCGGAGGTGAGAAAGTGGTAGTTTCCTTCGGAAGCATCAATTTTAGGCTTCGTGATGAATATGCCCTACAATTTCCTGCTAAGGCCACCAATGCCAGATGGTACACCGATTGGGTTCTGAGGTGGTTTTATGCTGAAGTTGGAGTGAATAGCCCTCTGGCCGGTCCCCTCAAGGAAATTCAGTTTCGGAAAGAAGCCTTAGTGCAACCCGACGAAGGCCAACTCGAAGCTCGCCTCAACTTGCTTCAGAAAATCAGCCGAAGGCTGAGCATGCGGGACTTAGCCGAAGAGTTCCTCGGACTTCAAATTCCTCCACTAATGGCCAACTGGCCTATTGCCTTCGAAGATGACTCGGAAGGAGGTCTTCGCAAGATAAGCTATACTTCGAGCCCTGCAGGTAACTTCGAAACCAACATGCATAATACATATTTACTTCGAAGAAAGATTAAATTGAATTATTTTTTAGCTTCTTCAGCCCCTATTACTTCAGAGCAAATTGTAAGGGCTTCGGAGAAGATTTTGGGTGCTCCAACTCCGTCAGAAAAAGAATGGCGAATCAAATTAGTCGGAAGTTGGGAGCGTTTTAACAGAGTATGGGGAATGCTGGAGTTGACTCCACCCCCTCTGACGGACTGGGTGCCTCAGGAGAAAGGCCCCAAGAAAAGAGTAGCCGAAGCCGGAGCTTCAGGTTCAGCAAAGACTCCGGTGAAGAAGGTGGCTCGGAAGCCAAAAAATCTCGCACCTTCGGATCCTGCTCCTTCAAGCTCAAGAACCTCACTTTCTGGTTCTAAAGAGGATGAAGGTATTTTATTAGTAAAATTAATTGATGAAGATGCAACTCAACGAAGTATTCTCATTGAAGATACTGCAGGTATTCCGGAGCCTCAAGCCAACATCGAAGAAGTAAGAGCTCCGGATACTCAGGAAGAACAATTCGAAGCCCCTATGGGTGTAAATGAGGCCGAAGTGCCTGCGAACATACCGGAGTCTGGAGACAATGCTGATCAACCAATGACTTCGGTAGTTCAGGAAGACATAACTCAGCCCGGAGTTCATGTGGATGAAGGTGGAGTCGAAGTCACTATGGCTTCGATTCTCGAAGAAGTAACAAGGACTCTTCAGGACGATGCTCCTGTAGTCCAAGATTTAACGGCTGATTCGGATGAGGACTACACTTTTGATCCTCCGATCAGTCCGGTACTCGATATTCCAGAGAATGTCGAAGGTAAATTTTACTTAATTCTTATCAATTTTTGCAAAATTATACAATGTATAATATTTCTGTTTTCGCAGAGCCTCCTGTTGTCGAAGTATCCCTCGAAGATACAATTCAAAGACCTTCGACAACTTCAGGGCCGGAACCGGGAGTTGCTCTACCGGGGCCTGGAAGAGGAAAAAGACACATCGAGCCTCTCCCTGCTCAAGGATCGACTTCATCTGAGTCAACAGATGAAAGTGAATCGACTGAGGGGAGGCCATCTTCAGAAGTTCCAAGGGCCTTGGAAGAGCCCTCCGAACCTTCGCTAAGCAGGGCTGACCAGAAAGCTTCAAAACTGCTTCCTCTCATAACTCCTTTTTTGGAGGAGAAAACCGGGCTTGGGACTTTGGTTAAACCTTTGGGTGAAGCTAGTCGCCAAGTCGGGGAAACTGAACTGGTAGCCCGCTTAAGCAGAGTGAAGGGTTCGGAGCTTAACCTTGCTGTGGAAAGAGCAGCTTATCAGGTATAAAGCATCTTCGAACCAAATAATGAATTATATATGAATAATTTCTTATTCGAGTTTTTCTTTTTCTTAGCAAGCAGTCTTAGCCCGCGCTGCAGCTTTGTCGAATGAAAACGAAATTGCTCAACTTCGGGAAGAGAACGAAACTCTTCAAAGAAATTTTAACTTCTCCGAAGGTCGAGTAGCTCAAATGGACAATGTGATAATAGCAGAGCGAAGGGCTAGGCAAAGCTTGGAGGCTGCAAAGAGAGAGCTCGAAGCAGAAAGAATTGTGCTTCGAGCGGAGATTGAAAGACTGCGGACGGAGGATGCTGCAAAGGACTCCGCACTTGTAAGGCTGCAAGAAGAGGCTGGCCAGCTCCTAACTCAAAAGAATGCTTTGGCTACGGAGAACGCTAGAATCTCCGGAGTTTTAGCTGAAACGACTTCGGCCAAGGATATGCTTATCGAAGAAAAGGTTAAGTCTGAGAAGGTGGCTTCGGAGGTCATCGAACAGATGTTAAGTGTCTTGGAGTACTTCGGTACTACTGGATCACTACCTTCGGATGACAATGTAACTCTACTGCGCCGGCTAAAGAGAATTCAAGGAGCAGCGAAGCAAATGAAGACGGCAGGCATACGTTATGGAGAACTCTCCGGACAAGTGTCTGCCCTTGGAATACTTCGCTACTACGAGGATTTGGGCCGAACAATTACTCCGAGCGCAGAGGGCTCTATCATCTTCGACGACGACCGACTTCTAAAACCTTCCGAAGGTGTAGCTGCTGCTTGGCGAGCCTTCCAAACTTCATGGAGAGCCGAAGGTCGATCTGCGATCAAGGCTTGGATTGATGAAGGCCAACGCCAAAAGCAAGTTCGGAGCCAAGCTTCGAGCAGTCAGCCTCCTCCGAATCCGCAGGTTTAGGATTATTTAGGATTTTTTGATTATGTAAAGCTGATGCTTGTAAATATTTATCAATGAAAATCTTGTTTGTCATATTTTTAGGCTTTGCCTCTTATGGAAGATATCGAAGTGTTAGAGCTTAACAGCGAACTTCGCTCACTGTGGAACACCTTCGAACTTCTAAAGAGTTATAAACGTCCTCGATTCCTTATCCCTCGAGATGACTCCGGCGTTATTGCGCCCGAAGTAATCAAAGACGTATTGTCTTATATTAAAGAGGAAGATAAAGAGATCGACGCAAACACCTCGTCTTCTGAAGACACTAATTGGTCCGAAGACGAAGGTGAAGCTCAAAATAACAGATCTGAAGATCTTAGAAGCTGGGAGAGAAGTCCCGAGCGGCTTCGAACATGGGCCGAGCTTCAACAAGAGCAGAAGGATTTTAGAGCTTCGAAGGGGAGGAAGAGAGTTAAACGTAAAGTTCTTAGAACTTCCGATGTTGGAACTAGTCATTCCACCCCTGACTCTCGGGACCGAAGAGGTCTCCGATTCCTTCTTGGTATAGATACCAATTTTTCATGATGTAATCTGTAAACACATTTGTTTCAATAATGAATGCCGATTTAAAATTGTCTCCATATTACTAGCCCCTCTTTGGGTATAAGCAACTTCGAACTGTATTCAAAGATGGTTATGCGCAAAGAAAAAACTTCGGAGTACAATTTTTCTTGGGGGTTCGGAGCCCCTCTGTCATTTTTAAAGATCTTTTGAAATCTTATGAAATGTCTTCGACCTTTATAGTCGGAAGAATGGTAACTTGGTACCTTTGTTTGCTTTGCGAAGGAAATCAATTAAGATAACTTCGATGACACTTTAGTGTCTTAAAAAATTTGTCTCTTTGGACTTATAAGAACAGACATTCGAAGCTCATGGCTTAAATGCTGTTTTGCTTTAGCCACCTTCGGCTGTTTTATGCAGAAATCTACCAGCCGGAGCTTGGATTTCGCAGAAATTGTAGCCACCTTCGGCTATTTTTTGCAGAAGTCTACCAGCCGGAGCTTGGACTTCGCAGAATTTGGCCACTTGGGCTCTTTTTTGCAGAAGTCTACCAGCCGGAGCTTGGACTTCGCAGAATTTGGCCACTTGGGCTCTTTTTTGCAGAAGTCTACCAGCCGGAGCTTGGACTTCGCAGAATTTGGCCACTTGGGCTCTTTTTTGCAGAAGTCTACCAGCCGGAGCTTGGACTTCGCAGAATTTGGCCACCTTCGGCTCTTTTTACGGAAGTCTGACAAGCTGCAGCTTGGACTCCGCAGATTTTGGCCACCTTCGGCTCTTTTTATGGAAGTCTACCAGCCGAAGCTTGGACTCCGTAGAGTGTGGTTTTGGGCTCTTTTACGGATGCCTACAAGCCGGTGGCCTGGGCTCCGGATTATGTCAGCCCCCACGCCGGAGGCTTCGACTTTATGGGTACGAAGTCCGGAAATACAACCCAGCTTAATGACACTTCCCTCTCGATCGACTTCTGTCCCAGCGCGTCCGCTCGGGAAACTAGGAGTGTCAAGGGGAAGGCAACCATCAGGGTGTATGCTTTATTAATTTAGAGGTGATTACAAGCGAATTACAAGGAGCCCTTATGCGAAGTATCGCTTTAGGTGCTCCGCATGCCAAGTGTGTGCTAACTCTTCACCTTCTAAATTAGCTAATTTAAATGAACCAGGGCGCCCCGAGCGGACGATTAGATATGGACCTTCCCATTTATTGCCTAACTTCCCTGGTGCTATAATGCTTCGTAGAACAAGATGACCTGGTCTTAACTCGCTGAGCTTAACCTTCGGGTCATACCAAGTCTTCGTCTGCTGATGATACTTTGATAAGTTAGCTACAGCTCGAAGCCTTGTCTCTTCTGACAAATCTAACGAAGCTTGTCTTTCTTCTTCTATGTCTGGTTCGGTGCTGCGAAGTGATCCTCCTTTGAGCTCCGTTGGAGTCATAGCTTCATCTCCGAATAGTAGTCTGAACGGAGTAAAACCTGTGGACCTTGTTTGCGTAGTCCGAATGGACCACAGAATCTTCGGAAGCTCTTCGGTCCACAGTCCCTTTGATAATCCTACTATTCTTCGATTTAGCCCTGATAAGATATTTCCATTGGCTCGCTCAACTGCTCCATTTGACTGAGGATGTCTCACTGCAGCAAAACATAGTTGAATGCCTAAGTCTTCGCAAAACTTCCTGAAGGGTTCTGCGTCGAACTGTGTTCCATTATCAACTGTGAGATATCTAGGCACTCCGAACCTGCAAATAATGTTTTTCCAGAAGAATTTCTGTACATTATTCGAAGTGATAGCTGTTAAGGGTTCTGCTTCCACCCACTTAGAGAAATATTCAATAGCTACCACTGCGAACTTCAGATTTCCCTTTGCTAACGGAAAGGGACCGATTAGATCCATACCCCATCTGGCCATAGGCCATACCGGAGCAATGACTTGAAGAGCTGTTGGTGGGCGATGACTCCGTCGACCCATCCACTGGCATCCTTGGCAAGTGCGGACCAAGCTCTCCGCATCAGCTGTTATTGTGGGCCAATAAAGCCCCTGGCGAAGTGTTTTTCCTGCCAGAGCTCTAGGGGCTAAATGACTTCCACAAAGGCCTTCGTGAATTTCTCGAAGAATTTCTTGGCCTTCGGCTTGAGATATACATCGGAGTAGAGGGGAACATACTCCGGCCTTGTATAATATACCGTTGATTAGCTGATAATTTCTTGCTCTGAGCTTTAATCTTGACAATTGGGGCTCTTCGGGCAAATTTGTTCCTCCTTGCAAGAGTTCTATGATTGAATCTTTCCAATCTGCACTAGGAATGCAGAGAATCTCTGCAGAAGCAACTTGTGGCACCGAAGGTATATTGAGCTCCTCATAGAAAGCTTCGTCAGGCACATCCACAGCTCCGGCAGCAGCCTTCGCTAAAATGTCCGCTTGCACGTTTTCAGCTCTTGGTATACTCCGAATGGAAATACCCTTGAAATGTGCTTCGATCTTGCGAATTTCTTCTAAGTACTTTGCAAGCTGTGGATGTCGGACTTGAAAACTTTTGTCTACGTGCCCTGCTACTATCTGAGAATCTGTTTTTATAATTATCCTTGTAGCCCCTAGAGCACGTGCTTTCCGGAGTCCCAATAATATTCCTTCGTACTCCGCTATATTATTGGTAGACTTAAAGTTGAGTCTTGCGGAGTACATTGCTCTTTGACCTGACGGAGAAATTAATACTGCCCCAATACCTGCTCCGGATGCTTGGAAAGCCCCATCGGAGTAAATAGTCCAGACTCCGTCATCTGATTTCTCCGGAGTCAACTTCGCAGGTGGAGTCCACTCTGCTACGAAGTCTGCTAGGACTTGGGATTTGATAGCTGTCCTTGCCAGGAAAGATATGCCGAAGGGTGCTAGTTCTACTGCCCACTTTCCAATTCTTCCAGTGGAATCTTTGCTTCGGAGCATATCTCCTAAAGGATACGAAGTTGGTACAATTACATTATGAGCCAAAAAATAATGTCTTAGCTTCCTCGAAGCCATTATCAGAGCATAAACGAACTTCTCAAGTTCGGAGTATCTTGTCTTCGCTCCTGACAATGCTTCGGATACAAAATAGACAGGATTTTGGACCAACTTCCCATTGATATCAGCTTCTCTGACAAGGACTGCGCTGACTGCTGAACCTGTGGCTGCAAGATACAGAAGTAGGGTTTCGTCCGCAATAGGCACCGTAAGTGTAGCAAGATTGCTGAGATAATCTTTAATATCTTCGAAGCTTTTCTGACACTCCGGTGTCCATGCAAAATCTTCGGACCCTTTCAAAGCTTTAAAGATTGGCAAGCTCCTCTCCGCAGACCTTGATAAAAACCTGCTAAGTGCGGCTAGACGTCCGGTCAGCTTTTGCACTTGCTTCACATTCTCGGGAGGAGCCATCTTCTGCAGCGCAGTTATTTGAGTAGGGCTAGCTTCAATTCCCCTACTTGAAACTAAGTATCCTAACAACTTTCCAGCCTTAGCTCCGAATATACATTTTTCGGGGTTAAGGCGGATCCCACATGCCCGAAGGCTATTGAATGTTTCTGCTAAGTCTAGGCTATGTTGGTGCTTTAAAGCACTCTTTATTACAATATCATCCATATAGGCCTCCACATTGCGACCTAATTGATGACCTAGAGCCTTAGCAACTAATCTTGAAAAAGTAGCCCCAGCATTTCTTAGGCCGAAGGGCATTCTTACATAGCAGAAGACTCCCGAAGGAGTTACAAAGCTCGTCTTGATTTCATCTTCGCGCTTCAACCATATTTGATGATAGCGGGAATATGCGTCAAGGAAGCTTAGTAACTCCGAACCTGCAGTGGAGTCAACTAGTTGATCAATTCGGGGCATGGGGTAGGGGTCACGTGGGCACGCTTTATTCAAAGATGTGAAATCAATGCACATGCGCCACTTTCCGGAGGACTTCTTCCTGACGAAGACTGGGTTTGCTAACCATTCCGTATGGGCCACTTCTCTGATAATCCCAGCCTTCAACAGTTTTTCAACTTCGTCCTTAGCTAGAGCAGCTCTCTCTGCGGACATCTTCCGGAGCCCTTGTCGAACAGGCCGGGCCTTCGGGTTTACAAGCAAGCTGTGCTCAATAATATCCCGATCGACTCCGGTGATGTCTTCGTCAGACCAAGCGAAGACATCCAAATTTTCTTCTACGACCTTTTCCAAGGAAGTTGCAACTTCAGGAGGTAAATCTTTACCAAATTGAAAGGTGTATTCTTTACCATCCTTGACAATGACCTTCGTTGCAATCTCTCCTTCGGGACTTGGTCTTGGAAATGACTTCTTCGAAGCTTCGGAGGAGGCTGAAAAAATTTCTCCATTATCTTGGACATTGTTTACTTGCCTCGGATCAAGAGGAGGACCGTGACCATATTCTGCCCTCCGAGCCATGGCTTGATCTCCGAAGATTGTTAGAACTCCTAACTGTGTGGGCATCTTCATGCACAAGTAATTGTGATGCGCCACAGCTCCGAACTGATTCAACATGCCTCGCCCAAAGATAACATTATAAGCGTATGGGGCATCTACCACATCAAAGATAACTTCCTCAGTTCGGGCTAGTAAACCTTCTCCGAAGGTTACTTCCAGGCCTATCTGGCCAAGTGCATCTAGCGGAGGTCCTGCGAAGCCTTGCAGAGGACGAGCCGCTGGGAGGAGATGCTTCCGGGAAATGCATAACTGATCGAAGGCTTGCACAAATATGATATCTGCCGAACTACCTCCGTCAATTAGCACCCTTCGGACTTCTGTTCCTGCAATATCAGCAGTAATAACCAATGGATCTGCATGCGGGAACTTGATACCAGCTGCATCCTCCGCAGAGAAAGATATTGGAACATGGGACCACTCCGGCATTGCAGCTGCAGATGACGAAGTCCCAATGTGGCCTACTTCTCGAACGTACTCTCTTCGCTGTCTCTTGGACATGCTTCCGAGGGTACCTCCTCCGGAGATAGGGAGAACTACTCTCTTCCCTCTATCTTGCCCTTCTTCTTGCTTCGGAGGTGGCATAACATTGGCCACCGGAGGATGCCTTGCAGCATCAAAATTTTCTATCCGCGCCACAGCCTGGACCGGCTCCGAGCGCACTGCTGCTGCTGGACTTCGGTCGGTACTACCTCGACCCGAAGTTCTCTCCAAGTATTCTCCCCGAAGGGTAAGAATAGCCTTGCAGGTGTCAGTTGCATGGCTTCGATTCTCTCCATGAATACAGCAAAAAAGGGTCTGACCCTTGCCAGCCGTTTTTCCTGGCGGCCTCCAGCCGCTGGACTTGTTCCCCGCAGACTGTGGAGCTCTTGGTGTAAACTTCTGCGGGGGTGCAATGTTTAAGACCTCAGAACGAGGGTGCTTTTGCCCTCTTCTTCTATCATGTTGCACTTCGGGGACTGATTCTTGCGGCTGAACCGGAGTCTTCACCTCTGCTTTAACTTCTGTCAACACTGTCGAAGTAGCAGTAGTCCTCCGAAGCCAACCTTCTTCCGACTTCGAATACTCCTCGAAGTACGACATCAACTGTGATACTGTGGTGATGCTCTTCCGATGCAATTTATCCAGAAGGCCTTTATGACTGACGCCTTCCCGAGCCGCATCAACCACCGAGGATGTGGACAGCCCCCGAATTTGCGACTTCGTGTGAGCGAAGCGCTTGAAGTATTGCCTCAATGTTTCTCCGGGGAGCTGTTTCACTTGGAAAAGGCTTCCTGTAGACATGGGGGGCACGAAGGTGCCCTGAAAGTTACTTATGAACTTCTTCTTCAACTGTAACCATGACATGATTGATCCTGGTTTTAAAGACCAGAACCATCTCAACGCCACTCCTTCAAGGGCTAACGGGAAGCACTTTGCCATAGTATCTCTGTCTCCGCCACTAGCTTCGATTGCTAGGGCATAAGAGCGTGCAAACTCACTAGGATCTTCGTCTCCGGCATACTTGCAAAGCTTCGAAGCTTTGAACCTCGGATCGAAGCGAACCTTCTGAAGCTCGGGATGCAACGGAGATTCATTGTCGTAAGAGGCGTTCTCCGGAGCTTCGGGATAATCAAGATCGTCGTCTTCATGCACTTCGGGGATAGCTGGGGTGGCTTGAGGACGAAGCCTATTCGCAGCCTCTTGTCGCCACCTTGCTACCTCGGCTTGAAGATTGGCCATTTGAGTGGCCATGTCTCCAAGGCTATCTTCATCTCCTCCGGAAGGACCTTCCGGGTCTTGAGAACTGGTATGATCAGTTCGAATCGGAATGGAGGGTGGCAGAGTGGCTCCGGGCGGTCGGAGTGTAGAAGGGGTTGGTGGAGAGGTTTCGTATCCTCGAGGGATAGAAGCCCCTTGCGGAGTTTGAGGTGGAGGGATAGTCGAAGACCCTCCGACTTCGACTGTGTCGAAGGGTATCTCTCCGGAGATCCGAGAGGACCTCCGAGTGGGATTGCGAGGTGCGCTCCGCTTAGGAGGCATGATGCAAGAGGTTGGTAGAGAACGAAGTTTTTTGGACTAGGTTCCCCACGGACGGCGCCAACTGTTGGCGTAAAAGATTACGCTAACAGGTTTCTGTAGAAAAGAAACTAACAAACGAAGTGTTTGCGAAGCAAACTGTTCTAAGCCTCCGAAAGGATAATAGCTTAGAATAGTTCGAAAGTGTGTATTGAATCCTTTGTAATCGGTCCCCATTACAGGATGAAATGGGGGGTATTTATAGGCTTGAACATTAAGGAAAAGACCTATTTACCCCTTTATTACAACCGACATTAAGGAAACTATTCGGTTTCCTTAATAGGGCTAAAATGGTAAAAGACTAATCTAATAGGATAGAAGATAAATCTTCCATCTTAGCTGGCAGAAAAGATCCTGAAGAGCTTTGGTTCGAAGACATACTTCGAACCAATGCCCGTCTTCGGGCTTCGAACCAAGTTCTAGGCCACCTTCGAAGACGACCTTCGGACAATCTTCGAACTGGTTGGCTATCTTCATGCTGCTTTGGCAATAACCCTGAAGATGAGATATTTTCCCCCAACAGAACACAAAAGACTCACAACACTGAGTACAAGTGTGTGGCGGCTAGCTCTGAAGTTCTAGAAATGACTGCTCAAAGTATTGCCTAGACCTAGTGAGCCTTCACTATTTATAGGCACAATTCAACCCTGTGAATAGACTACTCTACCCCTAGGGTTTACACTATTTTTGTCTCAGCAAGACAAGGGGGTACAGATGGTAGTCTACTTTTCTAAAGGCTTCCTTTGTCAGCTTCGCAGAGGAGGGAGCATCAGCTTTTGCAGAGCAGACACGATCAACCTTTGCACATTTGGAGTCTTCTGAATCCCCCTTCGCACGTGAGGTGTGCAGTAGCTTTGGTGACACGCTTGAACCCATAGGCCTTCGCTTCACCGAAGTCAGCCTTCGATACAATGACGGTTTTGAGCTGAAGCCATCAAAGCTCTTTAGCCTTCGCACCATCACGTCCAGAGTGGACCACCACAGCTTTGCAGCTACTCCCAGCTCGAACTCTGTCAGTCCATGTACCGAAGCCATGCATGACCAGAGTACCTCACGTCAACCACACTCTGAAGCCCCACCTTCGGAGTACCTTTGCCACATTCCGAAGTCCCTCCGTCCACGACCTCCGCATGAAGCATATCCATAAGCACCCCTTCGCAGTGTCTCATCCCCGAGCATACTTCTACGAAGGCCCTTATCCGGACCATGTCTTCGATGCACTTTGACTTCCGAGACCTTTTTGAGGTGTCCCTTCGAGTGCGTCCATCTGGAGCACACTTCGAATGCCTTGCTTCAACCCCGAGGATTTCATCCACCATACTTCGAGGTTACTCCTTTCGGAGCACCCTTCAAAGTTCCTCGCCTTCGAAGACTTCACCTCGGGGTACCTTCAGCCGGAGCCACCCTCCGCACTTTCTGCCTTTGCCTGGCACACCTTTACTCGAGGACCGACATTGACTCCATGCAGCCTTCGTGATAGAGCTCCCCGCTCGTCTGGCACCAAGCCTCCCGCTTGACCCAGGTTCACTCTCTGCGAACCATCCGTCACCTCCGAAGCCACCTGCGCACCACCGACAAATAGACAAGTGTTTCTAGTACCCCAGAGACCTCTCCGGTAAACAACCTTCAGTACATACTCTGGTGCACCATCCAAAGTACTGACCCCTTTGGTACCACCTTGTCATCGTGCTCTATCGGACCCCTCTGACAGACACACTCTGCTGCACAGCTACAGCCAGTTAAATCTACAATCTTCGGAAAAAACCTACGAACCCCTTCGGAGGGACCCATTCGCCCAGAAGGCAACTTGTCAATCACTCATCACAGACTTGAAACCAAGGAACATCTCAACTTGGTTTCTCAATCTCCCCCTTGATGAGTGCATTAACAACCAAATCCAAGTTCAAGGAAGTTTGAAAATTTTCAGCACACAAGTAACCATAAAAACTCAGAAAAGAGCCAAAACATGTCACTTGAGTAATGAATTTCAATCGACTTTTCTTCCTTTTTGGCAGTAAAAATTTTCTCTCCCCCTTTGAGCTTCACCACTTGTCTTCCTCCTTAGGTAGGCAAACCAGGTATTTTCTGCCCCTTTGGCAATGCAAGAATCAAGGAGCAGAAAATGCAAGGCTTCAAGATGATGAAAGTATGACAACATCCAGTGCAAAAATATGCAAAATCAAATTATCAGGCTCAAATGCTCAGCTCTAGTGAATATATTCCAGATTCAATGTTTGAGGCATGAATTTGTCAATTTTGAAAAGAAAAATCATCACCACTCAGACTAGTCGTCTAGACAAGTGAACACAGTAACTACAAAAGCTAAACAATTTCTACCTAGAAAGCACGTCCAATATACATGGTGCATTTAGCAAGCTTGATTAGCAAGTGATTTAGACTTTGCAATTTTTTGATAATGCCAGGGGTTATTTGCTCATCCACCTTATGCTTTCCAACCATGCCAAGCCTAGGTCAAGACAGACCATCAGAAGCTTAAGACAATGATTTTGGCAGACACTAATTTAACCTAGTTCATACCAAGGTGCTATGGTAAGCAGACTAGAATAAAGTAGTGCGACAAGCAAACCCGCCTAGATCTTTTCATTTTGTGCACATAAAGTCACGACTGTTGATTTTTGTTGTGTAAACTTGTTTGAATGATTTCATGAATAGCATTATAATTTCCAAGTTGCAATTGTTCATCCATAGGAAAGGATTCTAGCTACCAGGCAGATAAAAGATAGCTAAAACAATTTTGTACTACACATGCTAAACACAAGACTAAGTAGTGATCAAGTTTTGAATTTTGTAAATTAAAATCATGCTCATTTTGAAGTTAGATATATTAAACACAGCTGAGACATCACGATAATGACAATCATGCGAAGGCATATAAAAGCAACAAAATGCCTCAACGAATCATCATAAGGAAGCCAATGCAACACACATAAAACATGCTCCCCTCACAAAATGCCGTAAGGATGACAAACACCTAGTTCCCCATGCAAATAAGCAAATCGGGATGCATCAAGTGGTTTGGTAAAAATGTTGGCAAGCTGGTTCTGAGTATCAACATATTGCAACTCAATATCACACTTCTCATTGTGATCTATGAGATAATGATATCTCACATCAATGTGTTTGGTTCTGGAATGCTGAACCGGGTTGTTTGCAATGCAAATAGGACTAGTGTTGTCACAAAACAATGGAACACCCTTATAATCTAACCCAAAATCCCGCAAAGTGGAAACCATCCACAAAATTTGTGAGCAACAGCTAGCTGCAGCAACAGATTCGGCCTCAGCCGTAGATTGCGCAACGTAGACTATTTGCAGGAAGACCAACAAAGAAGAGGAGTACCTAGAAAATGACAAGTACCGGAGGTACTCTTCCTATCAATTCTACACCCAGCAAAATCCACATCAGAATAACCACGAAGACACAAAGAGGAAGATGCAGAATACCAAATGCCAAACTCTAGGGTATGCTTGAGATACCTGAGAATGCACTTTACCGCTTGGCGGTGCGAAGCACGTGGCGAAGCCTGAAAACAAGCACACAGACATACAACAAAGTGTATGTCCGGCCTCGTAGCAGTCAAGTAGAGGAGGGAGTCGATTATTCTTCGGAACTCCTTCTGATCTACGGCTTCTCCATCCTCGCCAGGATCCGATGCTTGTTTGCTTTGCTTGATTTGAAAACCAAGGAAGAATGTGAGTTCTCCCATAATGGACATGTCGAACTCCCTGTTCATAGTTTCTGCAAACTCAGCATCCAAAGCATGAGAAGAGCCACCAAAGATGATATCATCAACGTAATTGAACTAGAAGGAAATCTTTGCTGTGCTTAAGAGTAAACAAGGTTTTATCGATAGATCCCATCAAATACCCTCGCTCAAGCAGAAAATACTTAAGTCTATCATACCATGCCCGAGGGGCCTGCTTGAGTCCATAAAGAGCATTATGAAGTTTAAGGACTTTATGTGGATATTTGGGGTTTTCAAATCCGGGGGGTTGTTTTACATAAACGTCTTCACCTATGAAGCCATTAAGAAAAGCACTCTTAACAACCATTTTATAAAGTTTGAAACCACGGGATGCCGCAAATGCAAGTAAAATCCTAATGGCCTCATGACGAGCAACAGGTGCAAAATTTTCAGTAAAATCAATCCCTTCTAACTGAGAATAACCCTGAGCCACAAGTCTAGCTTTGTTTATAACTACAGTCTCATTCTCCCCTTGTTTGTTTTTGAAAATCCATTTAGTTCCAATAAAATGAACATTAGGTGGAGGATCTACAAGAGTCCAGACTTGATTTCTCTCAAAATTTTCAAGTTCTTCATGTATGGCATTGATCCAACTAGAATCAGATAAAGCATGACTCACATCTAAGGGCTCAAAAGAGGAAACAAAAGCAGAATCAATGAAATGAGCATGAGAACGTGTTACCCTTTGATTAAGCTCACCAATGATCTGCTCGGGAGGATGCATCCTTTGAATATGATGAGGGGCCTCACGGCGGGATGCAGTCTCCCCCTCAACTTGTGCCGGTGAATGGTCGAAGACGACCGATGTTGAGCTTGTAGGTTCGGGTCCTATTGCCGAAGTGATCAAAGCGGGGTTAGCTTCGAGGATCGATGCTGAGGGTAGTGGGGGTTCGTCCTCAAAATATACGGGATCTTTATCTTCGAAGATGGTCTGCTCCATATCGTGTTCATTGGCTTGTTGAAAAGAAGAGCTAACATAGGGGGTTGATTCATCAAAAGTCACATCACATGACCCGATGACAGTGTTAGTTTCTAAATTGAAAACACGATAAGAATGACCGTGAGTAGTGTAACCCAAGAAAATCACATCAGAAGATCACAACTCAAATTTGTCCAAATTTCCACGTTTTACGATAAAGCATCAAGATCCAAATACTCGAAGACGAGTAACTTTGGGTAGTCTCCCAAAATGCAGCTCATAAGAAGTCAAATTCAAAATTGAGCACAAGAAAATTCGGTTTGAGATGTAGCAAGCAGTATTCATGGCCTCAACCAGAATTTTCTAGGAGTCCTATGCTAATCGAGCATCGTCCTAGCCAACTCAACCAAAGTGCGGTTCTTTCTCTCAACAACACCGTTTTGTTGAGGAACCCACGGAGCAAAGAATTGATGTCCTATGCCATGCTCCATGCAAATGTCAACAAAGAGACTGTTCTTTAACTCAGTGCCATTATCGCTTCAAATGAATTTTAATGCACTAGGAAGTTCAGTGAAAAGTCTCAAAGCCAAGCTCCGAACGTGTGAAAACACTTCATCCTTGCTGGCTAGAAAAAAGACCCAAGAGTAGTGAGAGAAATCGTCGACAATGACTAACACATACCACTTGCCGCCTAAAGAACTAACCTGAGAAGGATCTACAATGTCCATGTGGAGAAGTTCTCCGGGCTGTTCAGTCATCACTATGGTGACTGGTGAGTGCGAAGCGGCAATAATTTTTCCATGTCTACAGGGAGCACAAACTAAATTCTTCTCAAATTTGAGCTTGGGCAATCCTCGGATCAGACCTAGGGCACTCAGACGAGCGAGCAACTCAAAGCTCATATGCCCTAGTCTCCTATGCCACTTCCAAAGCTCAGAAGTCGAATGTGCAACAAGGCAATGAGAAGAACCAGATGACTTAGAAAAATCAGCTCCAAATACTCTCCCAACTCTAAAAATCTTACAAACCACAGCGCCATCAGAATTTAGTACTTGCGAAGTATTGCGAATGGATCGCACTTCGAAACCCTCATCAAGCAATTGAGATACAGAGATACAGAGAGCAAATTGTATCCTAAGTTTTCAACCAAAGCAACATCTTTGAGAGTGAAATTCGAGTTGATTCTAACCACACCTTTACCTTTCACTCTACTTCTTCGGTTGTTGCCGAAGGTGATTTGCTCATTTTGTTTGGTTGTCGTGAGGCTGGAGAACCATGCTACGTTTCCGGTCATATGACACGAACAACCGGAGTCCATGATCCACCTGCCCTCCAAGCCTCGATCAGTCGCCTACACAAAACGAGAAAACCTCGATTGCTCAGTGCTGGGGTGAGTGAAAACATGATGAGGCATCCAGCACTGAGTGATACGAGCAGTCAGCACAGTAAAAGTAGTCTGTCTTCGCACAGGTAAAGTGAAGTTGTTGGACCAAAAGTGGTGACCAGAGGGTTGGGGGTGAATGGGAGCATTTTTAAATTTCAGGCTAAATAGCCTTCTGTTTTGAATATTGTCTCCTATGAACAGGCTTCAAACACATCCTTCGTAGATATGGTTCAGAGGTATTTCACAGCTCCGAAACCAAGCTCTGTGAAGAGTAAAAGTTCATAGTCAAGAAGACTTTGCTCACAACCACAACCAAAAACACCTCTGCAAGGTTCGTGCAGGGTCCGCACACAAGGTGCCTCCGAGCAGACTTCGTACTACACCCTTCGTAGGAGAAAGTTTCCCTCTGGGGACTTCGAACTGATACTTTGCACTAGTAACTGGTGCTAGGATTCGTATCCCGAAGGCATAAAAGCGAACAAAACCGATTTCTCTACGACAACGGGCTGCGCTAATGACTTTGACAGATAAAAGAAAAGCAAACTTTGATCTCAGCTACACTCAGTGCTTCACTAGTAACCAGAGAGGACTTTCCTCTAGTTTACATAGAGCTAACTCACTCTGATAAACACACACTTCGCACTACCAGAACTCACACACTTGATGAGAAACAGAACATAAACTCAGGCAAAATAGAACACAGTGGATCACAAAGAAGTCATTACAGGCAGTGCAAAAAAGGGATACAAGTTCAAGCATAAAATGAAGAACATAATCAAAGTTTCATTGCATGAACAGGGAACACAAAATGAACTCACAGGTCTGAATACATGGATGTGATGGCTAGCAAAGGAGTTCTAAAATGGCTGCTCAAAAGTGTTACTGTTCCATAGCCAGCCTCCACTATTTATAGGCACTATTCAGCCCTATGAATAGACTACTTGACCCCTAGGGTTTACACTGTTTTGTCTCAGCAGAGCAGGGGGTACAGATGGTAGTCTACTTTTTTTGGAGGCTTTTTTGTCAGCTTTGCAGAGGAGACAACATCAACTTTTTTAGAGTAGACACGATCAACATTTGCAGTTTTGGAGTCTTCTGAAGCCCTCTTTCACACGCGAAGGTGCGGTTGCTTCGGCGAGAAGCCTTGAGCCCGTCGGCCTTTGCTTCACCGAAGTCAGCATTCGATACAGTGATGATTTTGAGCCGAAGTCGTCAAAGCTCTTGAGCCTTCGCACCATCACCTCTGGAGTGGACCACCACGGCTTCGCAGCTACTCCCAGCTCGAACTCCGTCAGTCCGTGTACCGAAGCCATGCATGGCCGAAGTACCTCAAGTCAGCCACACTCCAAAGCCCCCACCTTCGGAGTACCACCCTTCAAAGTCCCTCCTTCATCCAAGGCCTCCACATGAAGCATTCCATGAGCACTTCGTCGTAGTGTCTCTCCCCGAGCACACTCCTCGACGAACCTCACCCGGACCATGCCTTCGATGCACCTCGACTTCTGAGACCTCTGTCGGGTGAAGCTTCGACTGCCTCCATCTGGAGCACAGTTCGAATGCCTTGCCTCATTGCCAAGGACTTTGTCCAGCATACTCCGAAGTCACTCCATTGGGAGTACCCTTCGAAGTGCCTCGCCTCCAAGGACTTTGCCTCGGGGTACCTTAAGCCGAAGCCACCCTCCGCACTCTCTGCCTTCGCCTTCCGCACCTTGACCCGCAGACCGACCTCCACCCCACGCAGCCTTCGTGACCGAGCTCCCCGCTCGCCTACCATCAAGCCTCCCGCTTGACCCAGGTTCACTTGCTGTGAACCGTCCATCGCCTCCGAAGTCACCTTCGCACCACAGACAAACAGACAAGTGTATCCAGTACCCCGGAGACCTCTCCAGTAAACAACCTCTGGTACACACTCCGGTGTACTGCCCAAAATACCAATCCCTTCGGTACACATGTCATCGTGTTCTACCGGACCCCTCCGATAGACACACTCCGCTGCAACAGCCGCAACAACTAGACCCACCAAATCCTTCGGTGAAACAACCTCTGAACCTCTTCGAACGGACCCCTTCGAAACCATAAGGTAATCACTGTCAATCACTCATCACAGACTCCGAAACCAATCCTTGGTTTCTCAATCTCCCCCTTGATGAGTGCATTGACAACCAAATTCAAGTTCAAGAAAATTTAAAAAATTTCAGCACACAAGTGACCATAAAAACTCCGAAAAGAGCAAAATCATGTCACTTGACAAAAGAATTTCTCTCCCCCTTTTAAAAAGAGTAAAACCCCCTTCAGCACTTCTCTCCCTTTGAAAGGCATCTAAAGTTCAGACTTCCCCTTGGCGCGATAAAAATTCCCCTGAGTTATTTTTCCCACTTACTGCAGAGAACGCAAAGATTTCTCCTGCTTTGGCAATGCAAGCATCAAGGAGCAATTAAAAGATGCAAAGCTTTGAAATGGGTAGAAATGCAAAGACATATAAAGCAAAAATATGCCAAACATATTCCCAGTTTTCATGTGCTCAGCTCATTTTAACATGATCTAAAAGCATGATGACATCATATGATGTCATCATTTTGAAATAAAAGCATCACCACTCAATCATGTTAACTAGACAAGTAAAAGCAAGGGCCGCGCAAAGCTAGTCAATTTCTACTCTAGACAGACAAGTCTAGTTCAAATGGAGTATTGAAAGCAAACTTGATTGATAATGAATTTATACTTGCTATTCTTTTCATAATGCCAGGGGTTATTTGTTTGTCTACCTTATACTTTCCAATCAAGCTAAGCCTAGGAAAGAAAACCATAAGAAGCTTAAGGAAGTGATTTTGACATACACTAAATTATCCCAGTTCATACCAAAGTGCAATGGTAAGCAGTCTAGAATAAAGTAGTGTGACAAACAAACCCACCTAGATCTTTTCACTTTTAGCATTTAAATCATGGATTTTGGATTTTTGATAAGTGAACAAATTGTTTAGCACTTGTTGAAGGATATCCATGAGTAAGCAGTATGATTTTTCAAGTTACAATTTTTGCATCCAGAGAAAAGGATTCTTGCTACCAAGCAGATAAAAAATAGCTAAAGCAGTCCTGCCTAAACATGATAGATTCAAGACTAAGCAGTGATCATGATTTAGTTTTGGAAAGGAGAAAATCATGTGCAAAATGAATCAGACATATTAAATAGAGCTGAGCTATCATGATTATCTGAATTAAACAAGGCATATCAGTGCAAAACATGTAAATGCAATTTCACACAAAAGAAGCATATGCATGTCATTGAAAATGTGCTCCCCCTCACAGAATGTCGTAAGGGTGACAAACACCAAGTTCCCCATGCCAGTAGGTTAAACGCGAAGCATTGAGGGGTTTTGTGAAAATATCGGCTAGCTGGTGTTGGGTATCAACATATTGAAGTTCAATATAACCCTTCTCATTGTGATCTCTGAGAAAATGATATCGCACATCAATATGTTTGGTTCTGGAATGCTGAACTGGATTGTTTGCAATACAAATAGCACTAGTGTTATCACAGAAAAGTGGAACACTCTTATAATCTAACCCAAAATACCACCAAGTGGAAACCATCCACAAAATCTGAGAGCAACAGCTAGCTGCAGCAACATATTCAGCGTCATCCGTCGATTGTGCGACACTAAACTGTTTGCGGGAAGACCACCAAACTAGCAAAGTACCAAGAAAATGAAAAGTAATAGAGGTGCTTTTCCTATCAATCCTACACCCCGCAAAATCCGCATTGGAATAATCTCGAAGACACAAAGAGGAAGACACAGAATACATAATGCCAAATTCAAGGGTATGCTTGAGATACCTGAGAATGCGCTTTACCACTTGGCGGTGCGAAGCACGCGGCAAAACATGAAAACGAGCGCATAGACACACAGCGAAGTGTATGTCCGGCCTCGTAGCCGTCAAGTAGAGTAGGGAGCTGATCATATTCCGAAACTCCTTCTGGTCCACGGCTTCTCCATCCTCGTTAGGATCCAATGCTACCAAAGTAGCCATCAGAGTAGCGAGGGGCTTTGCATCGGACATATCAAACTTCTTGAGCAGGTCCTTGGTGTACTTCGTCTGGTGGATGAAGGTACCTTGTTTGCTTTGCTTGATTTGCAAACCAAGGAAAAATGTGAGTTCGCCCATCATGGACATTTCGAATTCCCTTCTCATGGCATCTGCAAACTCGGCAACCAAAGCATGAGAGGAGCCACCAAAGATGATATCATCCACATAAATCTGAACTAGCAGGAAATCTTTGCCATGTTTGAGAGTAAAAATGGTTTTGTCGACTGACCCCATCATGTACCCTCGCTCAAGAAGATAAGAACGAAGTCTATCATACCATGCCCGAGGGGCCTGCTATAGTCCATAAAGAGCCTTATGAAGTTTAAGGACTCTATGGGGTTATCTGGGATTCTCGAAGCCTAGGGGTTGCTTTACATAAACATCTTCGCATATGAAGCCATTAAGTAAAGCACTTTTAACATTCATTTGATAAAGTTTAAAACCATGGGATACCGCAAATGCAAGTAAAATCATAATGGCCTCAAGACGAGAAACAAGTGCAAAAGTTTCAGTAAAATCAATCCCTTCTAACTGAAAAAAACCCTGAGCTACAAGTCTAGCCTTGTTTCTAACTACAGTCCCATCCTCCCCTTGTTTGTTTTTGAAAATCCATTTTATTCCAATGAAATGAACATTTGGTGGAGGATCAACTAAAGTCCAGACTTCGTTTCTCTCAAAATTTTCAAGTTCTTCATGCATGACATTGATCCAACTAGAATCAAAAAGTTCATGACTAATATCTAAGGGCTCGAAAGAAGCAACAAAAGTGGAATCAAT
Source organism: Zizania palustris (assembly GCA_019279435.1). NCBI lineage: Eukaryota > Viridiplantae > Streptophyta > Magnoliopsida > Poales > Poaceae > Zizania > Zizania palustris. Next base: position 113,752,700 of record JAAALK010000283.1, on the reverse strand, counting down.
AAAATGAGCATGAGAATGTGTTACCCTTTGATCAAGCTCACCAATGATCTGCTCAGGAGGATGCATCCTTTGATTATGATGTGGGGCCTCGTGGCAGAATGCAATCTCCCCCTCAACTTGTGCATTAGAGTGGTCCAAGATGACCGATGTCGAGGTAGTTGCTTCGGGACCTTGCACCGAAGTGGTCAAAGCGGGGTCGGCTTCGGGGGTGGATGTCGAGGGTCCTAGGGTTCATCCTTGAAATCTCTGGGATCTTCATCTTCGAAGATAGTCTGCTCCATGTCGTGTTCATTTGCCTATTAAAAAGTAGAACTAACAGAGGGTGTTGATTCAACAAAAGCTACATCACATGACTCGATGACAGTGTTAGTTTCCAAATTAAAAACACGATAATAATGACCATGAGTAGTGTATCCCAAAAAGATCCCGTCAGAAGAGTGCGACTCAAATTTATCCAAATTTCCACGTTTTAGGATAAAGCATCGATAGCCAAAAACTCTAAGATGAGTAACTTTGGGTCGTCTGCCAAAACGCAGATCATAAGATGTTAAGTTACAAATTGAACGCAAGAAAATTCGGTTTGAGAGATAACATGGAGTGTTCATGGCCTCAGCCCAGAATTTTCTAGGAGTCTTGTGCTCATCAAGTATCGTCCTAGCCATCTCAACCAAAGTGTGGTTCTTCCTCTCAACAACATCGATCTATTGAGAAACCCGCGGAGCAAATAATTGATGTTCTATGCGATGAAAATAGAACCCAACCAAATGACCCACCCGCTGACAATAGGAACAATGAAACACTCTCCTAGGGGCACTCTCGTGGGTCATAGGAGCAATCCTTACAGGCTCCTTGGGCTTCTATTGAGGGTTTTCTTGATTGGAGGAGGCCGCTTTTTCTTGTGATGAGGAGTGGTTTTCTTTGTAGTTTGGGTACGCTTTTTGGCTAATGGAGTGTCTAACTGGGCTCTCTCTTTCTCTAAGGTAGTGAGTGAGGTAAAAACAATTTTGTTCTCACTGTCTAAAGGAATCCTCTCAAAACCCAAACTCAGAGCTAACCCTGCCCTGTCAACACACATCTTGGTCTTGGCTAGGAGCAAGTCCATCCTATCTTTTCCCTTAGTGCATTTGTTAACCACAGAAAGAAGGTATTCATTTTCAGTCATGAGGTGTTCAGCTTGCTCTCTAACAGTGCCTAGCTAGTCCTTAAGGGTTCTGCAATTATCACACATAGGTTGCACATCCTTAGAACTACCTGCCCTCTCCAATCTAGCCTCTAAATCCTGAACATGCTTATCACATAAATTAATGCTCTCACGTAATAATGAACAGTTCATGCATTCATTTATATTGTGAGGAATAGAATCAACCATCAAAAGCTGCTTCTGTGCAGTCTCAAGCTCAAAAAGAGTTTGAGCATGCACAGAAGGCAACTAAGAAAGCTCACCCATGACAAAAGTGCAAGATTCACATTTAGTATCATTAACCCTAGACTTAAGCATGGCATAATTAGTAGAAATATATTCTAGCCTAAGTCTAAGGTCTTTTCTATCTATAGCGGCTTGCAGAAGAATTCTATGCTGACCAAGAACTATTTCATTCAGTTCAACTATCTATTGATAGCAAAAAATGGCAATCAATGGCTAAGATTGGCAAAATATCAATTTTCGTAATTTGGGCCGAAAATACACATGTCCCGGGTCAGGCTGATGCCCTATAGGGCTGAACGTCCATTGGGCTATAGGTTCCGAAAGCTTCCAGCCAGCCCACGGCCTTTGGCCAGGAAGCCTTCGAAGGCCCACGCCGCCGAAGCTTCGGCCCGAGGAGTAGGCTTCGACGGGCCTGGCTGAAGCCCACTTCGGGAGAGGTAGAGTTGGTTATGATTCCGGCTAAGTCTTTATCTCTATCCAGCCAAATTATAGCGGATTAGATCAGAGGTTTAGCCCCTATAAATAGAGAGGCGGAGCTAGTTCAGAGACCCCACCAACACAACCCAAACACAAAGCCCTAGCTTTGATTGCATTTACTTTATCTTTACTTTCTGTACCTCTTCGTGGGTTTGCCTGGAAGCCCTTCGACGACCACTTCGGAATAGTGGTAATCCTTGTTACTTCGCTTGTGAAGTATCTGTTAATCTATGAAATAGATTGCTATCGCCTTGTTAATTTGCCTGTGAAGTATCCGCTAATCTGCGTAACATATTGCTACCTTCGCCACTAGTGCAACACTTAGCAGAATTTGGTCCTTAGGCCGAATTAGTACTTTGTATCTTCCCTATTGCAGGTTTCCACGTTCGGAGCTACTCCGTCGAAGGCATCTGGAGCTGAGAGATCGGTTTTGGAGGTTGTCAGAACACCCTTCGGCGAGACTGCTCCTTCGACCGCACGCTTCGCCAGCACACTTCGTCACGACAGGCTTCGCCACGCTCGTACTCCACTCTGGACGAAGTCACGCTAATGCGTTGCGCTCAAGTCTTTACTCCGTGTCCTACCGTATCGGAGACTTCACGCCGAACCTCGCTGTTCGGAGGTGACTATCATGTCCAGATCCGTTCCGGGTTCATCTTCCATCAGATCAGTCCGAGCGCCGAAGGTACCCATCGTCGGGACACTTCGCACTAGACGCCAAAGGTATACTTCAGTGACCCCTTCGCGATATACTTCGAAGCAGACAGGATTTGACCGGTTTGCTGATTTATTCTATTTAATATATTTCTGTCAGCTAATTGGATTATTTTGTGTGATCTGATTGCCTGGCGACTCCACCCCCCTTACCACGGCTAAGGGTAGTCGGAACGCGACGTCGGTGTTGTGTTACGCTTAGGCTTGTGCCTAAGTATCCGCACACTTTTGGATCATCAAACTGACCCAAGTGCGGGGGCACGTTTTCTTGTCAACACCGCTAGGGAAAGCTACGCCAACATGATGGGTACGTCTACATCGGCCACTGGTACTCCTACATCGACTACTACGTCTACACCGCCGATGGACTCCATAGGAGGCGTGGATATAGACAACTGCAACATCTTAACAACTACTCTTGAAGATATTCCCGCGGAAGACCGAGCAGAGATCGAGGCAAAGTTGAAAGCGCTCAAAGACATGATGCTTGGGGTCTACGTCAAGACACGCGCAGGCTTCATCAAACATGACATCATCGCCCCCGACCTTGCTCAGGTCCAGTTAACACCCATATCGCCTCATTTATCTTCCTTAAAAATTGAGCAGAAAATAGCCGCATCAGTAGATCATGTGTACAACAGAACTAACGGTAACACTGGCACGACTGTTACGTCTCTGACCTCAAGACTTATGGCTGAGACTAATCAGTATGGTTGCGGCCAAACTAGCACCGCATACCACGCACCACCACCTGCGCCAGTGCCCGCGCTGCCCGCACCACATGTGCATGCACCCGGGCATGAGCACGTCATACAAATAGCACGTAGGGAAGAGGCCTATGGCCGACACGCTGACATCCCACCACGTGTAGCGCCCCCGCACGAGAGACGTGTGCAGGCAGCAGGCCATGATGACCTAGAGGAACAGATCCGCGCACTATTTAGGGAGTGTGCCGGCTTCGTGCCCAAGGGTCGGGTTATGGTTTACCGTAAACCATATCCTGACCACCTCGACACAATACCCTACCCCCGCAGCTATAGAATTCCCGAATTCACTAAGTTCGATGGCGAGGGTAGCAAAACCACACTAGAGCACGTTAGTCAATTTTTAGGATAATGTGGAGAAGCTAGCGGGATAGACGCTCTAAAAGTCAGACTATTTTCTCTCTCTCTATCTGGCACCGCTTTCACTTGGTTTTCGGTGCTCCCGCCAAACTCCGTTTAGATGTGGGATGATTTAGAATGGAAATTCCATTATTAGTTTTACACAGGTGAAACGGAACTCAGGCTTTCACACTTGACATTGGTTAGACAAAAATCTAACGAGAACGCCTCTGAGTACATCAAGCGTTTTAGGGACTTGGTGGAACTAGCTTTTAATGGGTTACGTTCCGAGATTAAAGAAAGATTAGACAACCAGAACTTTTTAGAAGTTAGCCAAGTTTTACAGCAGGCTCTGGTCCAAGAAGGCCAAACCAAAGATAAAAAGTTCATTAAGATGTTTAACAAGCCTAGGGCTGAAATCCACATCATGGAACGCTCCGACGAGGAGGAATCAGGAGAGGAGGATTCGGCCGACATGTACGCGGCCGAATGGGTTTGGAACGCTAAGAGTAAACCTATCACTTGCTATGAATTACGGTATTCTCCCACAAAGAATCGGCCTAGTGCGGTCAAGTACTCATTCGATATAACTAAGTGTGATAAAATATTTGATTTTCTCTTAAAGAACCAACTTCTCAGGTTTCCTAAAGGTCAAGTCATTCCATCTGCCGATGAGTTGAAGAAGCATCCATATTATAAGTGGCATGATTCACATTCACATAATACTAACGACTGCAATGTTTTTCGATGACAGGTCCAATCAGACATAGAAGAAGGATGATTGAAGATAGACCATGATCCAAAGATGAAGGTGGACAAAGATCCTTTTCTCGTCAACGCCGTCGACCTCACCGAGAAAAAGTTATTGATTCAGCTAGAACATGCCGAATCGACTAAAGGGAAAGATATAATTGTTGGAGAGCCGCACACTCGCACGCTCATACCAAAGAACCCCGAGGTAGGAGTGTGGAAACATAACATTAACATCCCTCCGGCTAAGGCTCACAAGAGGCCGAAGATAACGTACAATATGCTATTGAACAAGAATCAAAGAAAAGCCAAGGAAGCAGGTTCCCGCGCTAAAAAACTAAGACAACCAAAGGGCCCAAGACTTCTGGAGGGTGGCTTCGGACCAAAGCGGCCAAACCCTCTGCATGGCGGCTTCGGGCCACAATGGCCTGACACTACGCATAGTGGCTTCGAGCCTCAATGTCTGAACCCCCCGTACAATAACATAGGCCCCCAATGGCGGAACCCCACACCGCTTTGGACGAGCTCTCTGATAGGAGGCTTCGGCCCGCACTGGCCAAATGTGCCTCTAACCTAGTAGGACCTCTCACTGATATGGTCTGAGACACCATTGACTCTGCCGAAACCCCCTCCAGGTAACGGGTTCGGCTCACAGTTGGCGAGGCCACTGGAGCCGTCGATGCCTCCGTCGTGCAGCTGGGTGGGAACTCCATGGGCTCCGTATGTATCCCAGCCGGAGTACCCTTGGCAATTTAACGCTATGCCTTGTTTTCTTTTGTGGTATTATGAATGGCAGGGACAGACAGACGCATCAGAGGGAGGCATTATCCACAGGCTGTCTGTGGTACCTCTGAATTGGCCCGTGCAGTGCGAAGTTGAAGAGTACAGGCACGAGGAGGCCGAAGAAAGGGAGTCTGAGGCTATCACAATCAGAGTAGGGTCTCAGGAAGTCCAAATCCCAAAGGCCTTATCGCCGAAGTCTGACGAAGGTTAGTCCCGTGCTTCAGCCGAAGCTCGCGCCGAAGCCTGGTTCGATCGACTGAGCAAGGCCGATCTGACTGCCAGGGTCCGCAGCGAAGGCCCCTCTGAATACAGAGTGCACGAGGCCGAAGGGGCAATACCACTTCGGCCAGAGTTGATAGGAGCTAGGCAGTAGCACCTGGCACCAAGCCACAACCATCTTGGACACCTCCAGGCATGTCCAAATCACAAAAGAGATGTCTGCAATGACTATGGGCATAGGAGTTGCGTGAGAAGAAAGCTGAGGACGAGCGCGACGCTATCTTTTAAGAAATCCGCCCTCAGCCAACCACAAAACAGGTATGGCGGATAAAGCAGGATGAGATGACCAACCCGGCTCCTAGTCCGAGCGACGACGACGAATACTCACCAGTCTCTGAGGGGCCCGCACCCTAGGCAATGGACATCAACATCATCACGTTGCCCGCCGAGTTCACCCTACCGTAGGACGAGGCCGAGGTCACTCGGTTGAACCTCGGCCCGCGCAATGCCATTTTTGAGAAGCCCGAGGACTCGACTCGCCATCTGAAGACTCTCTACGTCAGAGGTCACATTGACGGAAAGCCGATATCCTGGATGCTCATCGATGGTGGCACCACTGTTAACTTAATGCCTTACTCGTTATTGAAGAAACTTTGTAGGGACGAGGATGATCTGAAGAAGACTAACTTGATGCTCAACGGCTTCAACGGTGAGAGTTCCGAGGTGAAGGGCGTGCTCTCCATGGAGTTGATGGTGGGCATCAAGACATTGCCAACAACGTTTTTCATCGTCAATGTACAAGGTAACTACAGCGTGCTGCTTGGGCACGACTGGATTCACATGAATTGTTGCAGTCCTTCTACCCTACACTAGTGCCTAATTCGGTGGGACGACGATGAAGTAGAAGTCATTCCCACAGATACTTCGGCCCAAGTGGCGTTGGCTGATGTATCAGTTGACGTCGTCCACAACAAAGTAGAGTGTTTGTCAGGTAGAGATATTTCGGATTACAATTTTGTTAGCGTATCCGGAGGACGCTTTGTACCAGTGTTTGTAAAGTCGGCTGGTGTAGGACGTCTGTTCTTATATTAGTAGTCATTTCTAGCAAGAGTAATCTAGAGTGGCTAAAGTCTCGTGTAGAGCGGTATCGGTCTAGTAAAGATGATATTGCCGAGGCCATCGAAGACTTTAGCAAAGTAGAGAAATTAGGACAAGGTTTTGCATCGGCCCATCGCTTAGAGGAAGTTGACATAGGTGATGGTAGCATCCCGAGGCCGACTTTTGTAAACTAACATTTACAGCCTAATGAAAAGGCCAAAGTGATAAAATTACTTCGGTCGTATGTCGATTGTTTCGCATGGGAATATAGTGAGATGCCCGGACTAAGCCGCGAGCACGTAGATCATCAGCTACCTATCATGTCTGGATTTAGGCCTTATAAATAACCTCCTCGTCGCTTTAACTCGGCCGTCTATGACTGAGTTAAAGAAGAAGTGGAGCGACTGCTCAAAGCTGAGTTCATTAGGCCATGCAGGTACGCAGAAAGGGTTGCTAACATTGTGCCTATAGAGAAGAAGGGGAGCGGCAAGATACTGGTATGTATTGATTTCAGAGATCTAAACAAAGCCACTCCGAAGGACGAGTATCCAATGCTAATAGCCGACATGCTAATCAACGATGCTTCAGGACACAAGGTACTAAGTTTTCTTGATGGAAATGCTGGTTATAATCAAATCTTTATGGCCGAAGAGGACGTCTACAAGACTGCCTTTCGATGCCCTGGTTTTGTCGGTTTGTTCGAGTGGGTCGTCATGACTTTTGTTTTAAAGAATGCTGGCGCCACGTATCAGTGCGCTATGAACTTAATCTTTCATAACTTGCTAGGAGTTATGCTAGAATTTTACATTGATGATGTTGTAGTCAAATCGGACGCTATGGGAAACCATTTGGCTAATTTGAAAGTTGCTTTTGATAGGATGCGGTAGTATGGTTTGAAAATGAACCCACTCAAGTGTGCTTTTGTCATGTCGGCGAGTAAGTTCTTAGGTTTCATGATTCACGAGAGAGGCATAGAGATTGACCTTAAGAGGCTTGAGAAGATTAGAAACATTACCGCGCCGACATGTAAAAAAGATGTGCAGATGTTGCTAGGCAAGATGAATTATTTGCGTCGCTTTATATCCAATTTGTCCGGCAAAATTGATGCTTTTTCCCCATACACCGGCTAAAGAATGAAGCCGAGTTCGCTTGGGGGGCAAGCCAGCAAAGCGCCTTTGAGAAAATCAAGGAGTGCTTGTCATCACCGCCCGTTGTGAGAGCACCCAAAGCCGGGATTCCGTTTCGGCTGTATATTGTTGCTGAAGATAGCATGATCAGGGGTGTGCTAACCTAGGAGGTAGAAGGAAAAGAGTGCATCATCACATTCTTGAGCTGCCTCCTGTTGGACGCCGAAACCAGGTACGCGTTTATGGAACGTTTGAGTTTATCACTTTACTACGCGTGTACCAAGTTGCGCCACTATCTTCTCCCTACTACATGTGTTGTCGTTTGCCAAATCGATGTTATAAAACACATGTTGCATAAGCCGATTCTGAGCGGAACAATCGGAAAGTGGGCGTACGCTTTGATCGAATATGATTTGGCCTATGAACCCCTAAGAGCTATGAAAGGCCTGATCATAGCCAACTTTATAGTTGACCACCACATAGATGTTAGTTGGACTGACAATGTTGCTCTAGTTGAGGCAGTGCCATTGAAACTTTATTTTCATGGTTTGGCTTGCAAGAGTGGCCAATGTATTGGAGTGGTTCTCATATCACCTAATGGAATGCACTTTGAGACCTCGGCCCATTTAGAATTTCCTTCTACTAATAACCAAGCTGAATACGAGGCTTTATTGCTAGGGCTTGATTGCTAAAATCTGTAGGTGCTAAACATGTCCATGCATATGGTGATTCTTTGTTAGGAGTGCAACAAGTAGCTAAAAATGCAGAATGCTTTAATGGCTTGCTAAATAGTTACTTGGATAAATATCTAGACATAGTTGCTACTTTTGATGACTTCAAAATTTCTCATGTGTCAAGAGAGGCCAATTCGATTGCAAATGATTTGGCTCAGCAAGCATCTGGTTACCAAGTTAGGAGAGGAAAATTTTCTGTATGGGAGAAGCCGATGCTTGGTCTCACTACCGAAGCCAGTGACTTTGGACAAGCGCACCCTCTGGGTCGGACCCCTTCGGCTGCCAAAGGCTACTGCGCGCCGAGGTCCCAGGACTGGAGTACTCTGCCCACCGAGGGGCCTAGTGCACCGGACACCATGAGCCAAAGTCCTCCCTCTGCACGGTGAGGGCGTCCGGGTGTCCGGACCCTCTAGAGGGCTTTGGCCCAGCACACTCCGCACGGCCAGGCCGGCCAGACTTCGATAGGAGCAGGAAGGGCTCGGGGGGCACCCCGAATTCAGTAGCTTAGGAACTTTTTTCAGGGATTAAGCTAGCAAAATCCTCCGAAGCCCATAAGGGCGATTGGAGAATTCCAATCGTCTAGTTTTTGAGGGACCCTAGCCAAAAGGTTTATCGGAAGGTTCAGTGACAAGCGTTCAAATTTGTGTTGATAGACGACACACTGTATCGCCGAACCATTGATGGAGTACTGTTAAAGTGTCTAGACCACGAACGATACCAGGTGGCTACAGGAGAAGTCCATGAGGGACTTTGTGGCACTCATCAGTCAGCCTAGAAAATGAGTTGGATGCTCAAAACAGCAGGTTTTTACTAGCTGACTATGACTGAGGATTGTTTTAATTATTATAGAGGGTGTGAAGCATGTCAGAAGTTTGGCAATATTTAGTTAGCTCCTGCCTCATTACTCAACCCTATTGTCAAGCCATGGCAGTTTCGAGGTTGGGGTTTAGACTTCATCGACCAAATTTACCCTCCTTCCTCAAAAGGACATCAGTTTGTGTTGATGGCGATGGATTACTTCACCAAGTGGACCGAGGTCGTGCCTCTCAAGAACATGACTCACAACGAGGTACTTGACTTTATCTTGAAGCACATCATACATAGATTCGACATTCCTCAAACTCTCACTACATATCAAGGTAGTTCATTTGTTTCTAGATAAGTCAGGGACTTCGCCGAATATTACGGTATTAAGTTGATAAACTCTTCACCCTACTATGATCAAGACAATGGTCAGGCCGATTCTAGTAATAAAACCATGATTAAGATCATTAAGAAGAAAATTGAAGAATTTCCTAAAAGGTGGCATCAAGTGCTTTCCGAGGCGCTATGGGCTTGTAGAATTGCAAAGCACGGTGCTACCAAAGTCAGTCCATATGAGTTGGTACTAGTAAGGTGCACGTGCGTTGCAACAGATTTATAATTTGTTGAACACATGTTTAGTAAGATTGCGATAATAAGAAACAAAGTTATATATTGTCGTTCAAAACAATAATAAATACATCAGTTTCTATATAAATTGTCATTGCATATTTACAATTACAGATCCGGCATGAAATTTAAAAAATACTATACATGTTTAGTAAGATTACGATAATAAGAAACAAAGCTATATATTATCGTTCAAAACAATAATAGAGACATTCTTTCTATATATATAAAATGTCATTGCATATTTACAATTACTGATTCGACATGAAATTGTAAAAGATGCTATACAGTGATCACATCTTCTTTTATCTACTCAGTGAGCACTTCCTTGTAGACGATATTCTTCGTTAGTGTGCTTGTTGATATGATAGCCCTATTTTTTCCGGAGCAGCAAGTATTTTAATATTGCTACGAGAAGTCGCCCGTGACAGAGCTACATATAATTGTCCATGAGAGAACACCGGGTTCGGGAGGTATACTCCAACATGTGGTATTGTTTGACCTTGTGCTTTATTAATTGTCATTGCAAAACTCACCCTAACAGGAAATTGATTCCTCTTAAACTTGAAGGGGAACATTTCATCATCGGAGGGGCACAAGGGTATGCGTGGAAGGAATACTCTCTCACCAGCATGTTGTCCCAATACAATTTCCGCATCAATAGTATTCCTTTGAAATGCTCGGACTATCAATCTAGTCCCATTACACAGACCATTGGCTGGGTCAAGATTTCTGAGAAAAATCACAGGACAATTAACCTTGAGTTTTAATATATGTGGAGGTAACCCATTTGGTATCAATGAATTCAAGAACTCAGGCGAATAATGGTTGCATGGATCATCGACTGCTCTATCATGACTGTGATAGATCATCTCATCACCAGGAAAACATTCTATCAGCTTCATGTTTATTGCATCAACGTTCTCATTCCTCGTTGATAAAATAGCTCGAGATGTGATGTAGTCTGCATCAGTCATGTTTGCACCTAACATTGGAAACACCATGTCAATAAGACCAACAATGTTTGATTGTGCACCAGTATAGGGTATACATATTTCGTCGGGTAAATTTACATAGACATCATCGACAGTCTCCTCAATGCCATTGCCAATTCGTAGCTGGTAGTTTGAAAACCATATATCTGATCGAGCTCTCATGTTATGGACAAGTCTCAACTGATGCATGTTATCCCATAGGTAAGATATGCGCAAGGTTGCACTTATAATTTGAGCCCTACTCCCCTTTCGTATAACTTGAAGAACTTGTCTGAAGTCACCTCCAAAAACCATTGTCTTTCCTCCAAATGGTAGATTGGGCTTTTCCATTATGTCCCTCATGTTCTTGTCCAATGCCTCTATTGCCTGTCTTTTTGTCATGGAGACTTCATCCCATAATATAAGCGAAGCTTTTTGAAGAAGCTTCGCAGTACCACTTTGTTTGGTGAAGTTACACACCGCATTATATTGTATGCTTAGTGGTATCTTGAAACTTGAATGAGCAGTCCTACCTCCAGGCATGATGGAAGCAGCAACACCAGATGTTGCAGTAGCAATAGCTATCTTCCCCTCGCTACGAACTTTTTCTAATAAAACTCTGTACAAAAAGGTCTTTCCTTTTCCTCCTGGGCCATCAACAAAAAACACACCTCCACTATTGTTGTTAACAGATAATAGTATAATATCATAAGCATATCTCTGTTCTTCATTAAGAGAGGATATACTCGCTAGTAGTTCATTATCCACCTCTATAGAGGACTCTTCACAAATCTCCCTCACCTCACCCGCCATGGTGTCATATGATTCATCAATTTTTGGAAGAGGAAATGATGTTATCTCTTTACCCATTGATTGAAGTAATTTTCTGATATCCAATAACACCATCTGTTCAACTGCATGTGAATTCATTTGGGATCGTCGGATGTCATCAGACATTGCATCGAAGTGTGTGTTCCATAGTCCACGCACATCGCTAGGTTCACAATAAACCAATATTGTAGCAAACAACCTTCGGAGGGATGATGGCATATGGAAAACTTCAGCTTCAGAGAGACACTCATCAATGCTGTTATCTGACTCAATAAGACCTCTTTTCTCGGCGCTTTCTTGAAATGTAGGGTATACAATATTATCATATGTTCTCAACTCCTCAAATGAAGTAGCACCAACCACGTGGTTTAATAGTACCCTCAAGTAGTATCTCTCTCCTCTGCTGGATGTGCTGAGATGATCCTCCCAATTTGTGTGCTTCTTTCTCTTATTTTCCAAAGCTTACGTCCAGGCAACCACACTACGTATTGTGGGAAATCCCTATAAAGTAACGTGCGTGCCCACATAAATTCTTGATTTTCCTTGAAATACTCAGTCAACATGGTTCTTGAGGCACCCTTCTGGTCGAGAACTTCACGTACACCAACATTCTCTCTATAGGACACAAGATGCATTCCTGGGAGATGGAGCTGTAACTGTAGCACTAGCGGCGAAATCCCGCTAAGATCAAATCCAAATATTCTCCACAATGCCTCCTGTGGTGTTACCCACCTAGCATCCCTATATTCATTGATCTCATTAATCTCGCGGTTTTCATCGGCTTCATTGACAGACACAGACGCCCTATCATGACTCTTATAAATATACTTGTAGAGGTACTTAACAACCTTAATACTCGAACAAACCTCTGCATTGATGTGACAATCATACCTTCTTAGAAGCATAGGATTATATGGAACAACCCATCTATTGTCTAAGTCATGACCTCTCACTCTTTCCCTTTGTCTGTCATCCCTTCTCCTGTAGATAGGGTAAGAATCTTCGCCTTGGATAGTTGTGTCACTAAATTGGCGTGGATAATAGCACTTGCAACTACCATTTTTCATGCATGGACTCTTCCTATTTAGTGGGCCACACGGGCCATGCATCATATGTTTCACTACCATTTCATTTAGCTCCGGGTATATATCCTTATCTGGAAGTTCTGCTGAGATAACATTATCATACTCATCGGGACAACTCAATTTGTATGTTGACTCCATGATAAGGAGGAAATGTGCATGTGGTAGACCCCTTTTTTGGAACTCGATTACATGGACTTGTGCTGCAATGATTCCAAGGATATGTTTACAAAATAGCTGGAATTTGAGATCCTCTAGCTTGGCTTTAAATGCACACACAACAAGATCAGGACGATCTTGTGGTGTTTGTCTAGGTCCAAGCTCCCTACTTATCTCTTCCCAATTAGGGTTACAAGTCATTGTGATAAATATGTCTGGTTTTCCATACTTCTGCACTAAGGCCATAGCATCCATGTATCTTCGTCTCATATCCCTTCCGCCACCTATAAATGATGCAGGCAGGACCCATCTTTTTCACAATCTACTCGCTCTATGTTCTCCAACAGAGACACTGTCCATTAAGCCCTGGTAAAGATCTGCAAGAATTTTCTTCTGATTGTACAAGAAGTAATTTAGTTGAGACGTTTCAATCTTTATGTAGGTATCAACTACAAACTGTTGGAATAAATGCCTCCCATGCAAGACCGTGTTGAAGATTCCACGACGCACCTGGAATTTATAGCAATAATACTCGCGAATCGAAACACACAACTTGCTGGTAGTATCCACAAAGCAAATATAAATCAGTTAGGTGATTAGCATATGAATAATAATATCGTGGTAACATGAATATGTGTCACTTAGCTAACCTAGGTTGTCAGAATTTCTTTGTCGACTCATACTTATCTAACTAATGTCAATACCTTCTCTTGGTATATCAGAATGCCAACCGAGCTCCGCTCTTGGAAAAAATAGAGGGTATGACAAAGGGTCATAGCACCCATCACTCGGTCTAATTGAATAGTAGTTGTTATTATTGCCAAACAAGGTGATGCTACGATCAAAATGTTTGTGAATATCATTCCCCTCAACCCACAAAGCAGCAACCTCTGATGTTAATGGTCTATTATAAGTTCTCTGGTCTAGCTTGTAGTCCATATTTAGCACAATACGATATTCGTCCATGTCTTCAACCTGTCCTAGACTCCTGAATGTTTCAGAGTATGGATTATCTCTCAAGATATCTACCAAATATCTAATAATTTATATGTCTCTTGCTCTATATGTCTCGTCTCGAGCACGACGAAAATGATGTGATAAGCTAGGATCATCATTATAGAAGTACAACTACAAGTGGCTAGGTTCATTGTCTCCATTCCCAAAAGAGTGTATATTATGGTACATTTGCCCGTGCACTTTAAATGTGTACACTCCATCCCTTGCACTTGCGAGGTTCTTGTCATAATCACAGTACATTGTGGTGAATGAAAAATAACTGTTGAAATATCTAATATTCTCCATAAAATGTTGTGATTGAACGTCGTCATTTATGTACAGCCGTCGAAGCTCCTTGGGTGGCTCAGAAATTTCAAGTTTGACCTTGCCATTCATACAACAAAATCCCGGTGTCTCATATTCAAACCTCTTTGCACCACAGTGACGACAGTCTGGTTGACTCTTTAAAAAGTGAGTGCTAACTGGTAGGTTTTGGTAGATAATGTCAGTTGTATTGATGCTGTTAGAGCTGATGTTCGAGCCATGTGTTGCATTAGGAACAACACAATTTGCACCAGGAGTTCTTCGCCTTGCATATTTTCGTCGGTTATTTTGTTCTCGCCTCACATTTCTCTGCTCTTCCGTCATACTTGCATATCGAGCTCTATCACTTGCAGAGCACTGAGTTCTTCGTCTTTCAGAATTGTGTTGACTATTTTGTTTTATAATCACATGCCTCTGCTCATCTGTCATACTTTCATATCGAGCTCGATCACTTGAACGTCTGTTATTCCGTTGCTCTGGCGTCAAGCTTTCATAGCGTGCTTTTTCACGTGCTCGACGTATTTCAGCACGATTTACAGATTTTGCACCTGGAAAATATTTAATGTAATCACATGAGACATAAATTATGTTATTAGTAATTACACAACTCACATAGTAGTAGTTTATACCATTAGAGCTTTGTCCTGGAAATAATCCCAATGATGTAATGGTACTTTGTGTAGGAATAATAAATGAGGACGATTATCGACATGTCACATCTTCACTCTCTGATGAACTTTCTGATGGAGTGTGCGATGGTTGTCGAATACAAATTCCAGAAGGGCCGTGAGGCAAATTGTTACCGCGATTTCTCTTTTGTCTATGACGACCATCGACGACTATACAAATTTGAAATGAGTACACATTTGTACTCAATATTTTTAGTGTAATGTTGTAGCACAAATATCTGAATAGAAAAATAAACTGGATAAATTAGGTGCATAAAATAAAATAACCTTCTTTCCCCTCTCTCCTCACTATATTTTCTGACATGGTTGATAGCTTTGTTATCGCGACGTCGAGCGACCTGTCGATTGCATAATTGGTTAACCAGTAAACAAACGATACTTGAGTGGAAACATTAGAGATGGAACATTAATTTGAATATAGTGAAAGGGTTATTTTTTGGGTTTTTTGGGGAAACGATACTTGAGTGAAAGGGTTATTCCGCGGTTAGGATTACAAATTTGTTATTTTAAATAGGGCATTGAATAATAAGCGTATTACAGTGAATGTGTATTTCAGTTTGTAAATAAGCGTATTTAAATTTGAGACATGTATTCCAATACAAATATTACATTCAAATAACTTCAAAAGGAATACACAATAAACCCAACGAGTGATCACAAAACCAAATACCACATTCAAATAACTTCAAAGGGAGTACACAATAGATTCAACGAAATGGACACAAAAACCAAATATTACATTCAAATAACTTCAAAGGCAGTACACAATAGAAATAAACACAAAAAACCCGAATATGAGGAAGTACATAAACAACCGCACATCACGCACGGTACGCACACACAAGACTGTAACACTATGGACAGTCAGAACCAAAAATCGTTGCCAAATATCTCCATCTAGCTTCCATGAACCTATTGACAAATCTTAGATCCATAGTTCCTGAACTCACACGTTGCCGTAAGTCTGCATTTATATTTCGAAGAAAAATAATTAACAATATCTATAATGTTATGTGATTTATTACATATAGTTAGATTGTGTTTGTATTATTGGAACTACTTACTTTGCAAAGGTAGTGTTGCTGGATGAATTAGATTAAACATTACAGTAGTGTGTTCTGAAGTCTCTAAACATCCTATCGTAAAGTAGAACAAATATTAGTGTAATTCATCACTATATCTTTATGAATGATAAAGTGGGTTAGACTGAATTACTGTGCCTCTTGTGAAGTCGAAGCATGGTTCCTAAGACAATGTGGTTGTTACGATGAGCTTCTGTCCAGTCAGACATGTGATTAGTGAGGCAGTCACCCCAAATTCCAACAACCATCATGTTTAAGCTTAAAAAAGATCAAATTTTCATTAGCTTTCGATTTGCAACAACAATGTGGTTGTCTATTACGATATAAATGGTTGTATCTAACTTATGAATTACCTAATGTCCATCAGTGTTATCTCCCTATATAGTCCTCCAATACGGTCCAATTTTTCCTAATAGACAACCACTCCAGCTATGTCTGTGCAAATAATCATATCATGCTATAAGTAAGACAACTATCTTTTTTTAGAAACTATGCATCGTCGATTTAATTTACGAACGTACCCACAAACGTCTTATTCGGACGAATCCACACGTCATGAAATGTCAATAGATATTTTGGATAGGGAGGGAACTGGATTGGAAGAATGTAAGGCTCAACTATTGTATTTCTTCAAAGACTACCTTCAAAGGCATGGGCAATGCTTCGATAATACAATGCCTCTTCAAGATTTGGTTGGAAATATAGACAATGAATCGTGTAACATTGTCCTTCATTAAGGAGAATGTTAAACCTATGAACATCCTCCTGCTCCCATGCAATGACTTCTATTTTAGCACCCTACGTATAATGTTAGGGTTTAGAATATGTCATATGTTCACTACTATGTAAAATTTAGTCCAACTTGTGTGCAACTTACAGTAATATCCATTAAAATAAATTGTTGTTTTTCTCCATATTCATCAGGGCGAAACTTAACATCTACTCTGGCAACGACACTCCATTGATGGCCTATGTGCTGGAACTCTATCTCGTCAAATTTCATAAACCTTAATAAAAAAATAAAATCTAGAACATCTTTCATCGTTGCAACAAAGTTGGTTTCAGTAATATAGGCTCACCTAGGTACCACCTCATTATGAGTTGGACGGTCGGCGTAAGTTCTCTTTCGCATGCAAGCCATTTAATATATCTAAGAAATTCAACTATATTATAATGTTTTATTTTGCGGTATTTATTTGACAAACCAAATATAAACACATTATTTGACAAATAAAATAGAAACACATGTAAGAAGACAAGGAATTAATAAAGTACTTCTCAAATATAGGGAAATTTTTTTAAAGAATAAAAAGGGAGAAATGTTAAAGAAATAAATAGGATAATTCATCGAAAAAATGCCAAAAATTCAAAAAATATAGAAAACGCAATTATGAAATATAGGAAATTATAAAAAATCATGAAAATGCTCAAAAAATTAAGAATAGTGGTACTGAACATGATGAAGTATACAAATGTTTTCAACATCTAATTTGCTTTATCTTAATTATGGGAATTTTTCTTATTTTTGAGGCAATAATAAAATAGGAAGTGTTATTACAAAATTCTAGAAATTAGAGAATACTCATGGAAATTCTCAAAACTTTCAGAGTAGTGGTAATGAATATGATGAATTATACAAAAATTGTCCAACATCTAAACTTGCTTTAGCTTAATTTTGGGAATTTTTATACTGTTCGGGAGAATAATAAAATAGAAAATGCAATTATTAAATTCTAACAAGTAGAAATACTCATAGAAATGCTCAAAAAATTAAGAGTAATTGTACTGGACATGATGAATCATGTTAAAATTCTATCCATACCTAAATTTATTTTATCTTAATTTTGTTAAATTTTCAAATTTTCCAGGGAATAATAAAATAGAAAAGCAATTATTAAATTCTACAAATTAGAAAATACTAATAAAAATGATAAAAAAATTAAGAGTAATTTTACTAAACATGATGAATCATACAAAATTATCTCCATACCTAAATTTGTTATATCTTAATTTTGGGAAATTTTCTAATTTTCCAAGGAATAATAAATAGAAAAGGCAATTATTAAATTCTGGAAATTGTAAAAATAATTCAGCCCGAACAGTAAAACAGCCCAACCCACAAGCATGATCCAGTACACCGCGCGCGCGCCAGCACACCCAGGCCGGAACCTGGGCCTGGGCCGCGAAAGTGCTCCCCCGCCTGGGTCGTATCCGGTTCGATTGATGCTGGCCGTTGATCTCAGATCAACGGCCACGCGCCAATCTCGCCGCAACAAAACCCCTCAGCGCCGCGCCCCAGCAAAACCCTAGCCCTATTTGCCAGAGCACAATGGAGAGTTAGCGGCGGCAAGCGAGCTGGCGCGGTGGAGAGTGTGCGGCGTCCAAGCGGCTGGGCTGCCGGAGCGCCGCCGTGTGTCCGCTCGGCGAAGCGCTCGCTCACCCGAAGGTGAGAAGCACTCCGTCGAGCCGGTTTGCGGCGGACACTAAGGTGGACCTGGGGAGGCCAAGCACCGGCGAGCGGCGGAGAGGCCCTGGCGTCCACTTACCGGAGTCTGCCGAAGCCAAATCCGGCGAGATGCGAGGTAAGATCCCTTACCCTGCGCTTAGAACTTAGTTAGGGTTAGGGTGAAACCCTAACCCTAATCCTCTGATCTCCCTCTTATTTTTTTGTTCTTTGATGTTGTTATTCGGCCGAAACTGAAAGCCCTTAGGTGTTTCTCACTGCGGAATGTAGGGGTAGGTTTTCGGTAACCCTAACTCCATTTTTTTTGGTCTGTTTTCTTCAATCTCTGATTTTCTTCAAGCTCTCATGTTGTGTTTGTATTGTACATGGGGTTAAAAGGGGGCGTAGGAAACATACCAAAATGTAGGGATTTGAGCGGAGTGTTGTCCGAGCAGAGGGAGAGATGAGAGGAATTGGACAGTGTTTGAGCTGAGGGGAGGGTTCGGGTTTATTAAGAGGTGCGCACGCCGTGGTCGACGGTCATGGCGGTCTTAGAGGGATTCCCGATCGCGCACACCGTGGGACTCCCTAGCGCGCACGCGGATGACTTGGTCCAGGCGGTTGCACCGCGCGCGGACTGATGGCATGCTTCGCGCGGATGGGCAGTTCAGGCGGTTGCGCTGCGCGTGGACTGCTAGCGCGCTGCGCGCGGATGCGGACGGAAACGGCGGATGCCCAAGCCGCGTTATATTAGTTAAGATATGGACAACAAGCCGTTCTACCTGTAGAAGTAGATCTTGGCTCCTTAAGGGTGTTAAAGCAAGATGGCTTATCGGTCAGCGAGTATGAAACTCTTTTGAAGGATAACCTAGAAGAAGTGACCGCTAAGAGACTAAAGGCTTTAGAATCCATAGAAGTAGACAAGAGGAGCGTAGCTAAAGCATACATTAAGAAGGTTAAACCAAAATCATTTCAAGCAGGAGACTTGGTTTGGAAGACGATTTTACCCTTAGGCACTAAGAGTCCCAAGTTTGGTAAATGGTCGCCTAGTTGGGAAGGTCCTTTCAAAATAGCCGAAATCGCTCCCGGCAATGCATATGTGTTGGAATCTCTACAAGGAGAGCGGTTTCGAAGAGCTTTGAATGGTAGATACTTGAAAAGGTATTTCCCAAGCGTGTGGCAAACATCGTAAAAGGTGTCGAAAGGCCGATATGGACGGTATCATCTTCTGCTCGTTGTGCTTTTAGTTCACTTATTTCACTAAAAGGCAGGGGGCATGTGTTGATAGCAAAAAATGGCATCAATGGCTAAGATTGTCAAAATATAAATTTTGGAAATTTGGGCCGAAAATACACATGTCCCGGGTCAGGTCGAAGCCCTATAGGGCTGAAGGTCCATTGGGCTATGGGCTCCGAAAGCTTCCAGCCAGCCCACGGCCTTCGGCCAGGAAGCCTTCGGAGGCCCACGCCACTGAAACTTCGGCCCGAGGAGCAGGCTTCGACGGGCCTGGCTGAAGCCCACTTCGGCAGAGGTAGAGTTGGGTACGATTTCGGCTAAGTCTTTATCTCTATCTAGCCAAATTATATCAGATTAGATCAGAGGTTTAGCCCCTATAAATAGAGAGGCGAAGCCAATTCAGAGACCTCCCCAACACAACCCAAACACAAAGCCCTAGATTTGATCGCATTTACTTTATCTTTACTTTCTATACCCCTTCGTGGGTTTGCCTGGAAGCCCTCCGATGGCCATTTCGGAATAGTGGTAATCCTTGTTACTTTGCTTGTGAAGTATCTATTAATCTACGTAATAGATTGCTATCGCCTTGTTACTTCGCCTATGAAGTATCCACTAATCTGCGTAACAGATTGCTACCTTCGCCAATAGTGAAACACTTAGCAGAATTCACTCCTCAGGCCGAATTAGTACTTCGTATCTTCCCTGTTGCAGGTTTCCACGTTCGGAGCTACTCCGTCGGAGGCATCCGGAGCTGAGAGATCGGTTTTAGAGGTTGTAAGAACACCCTTCGGCGAGACTGCTAGTTCGACTACACGCTTCGCCAGCACACTTCGTCACGACAGGCTTTCCCATGCTTGAACTCCGCTCCAGACGAAGTCACGCTCACGCGTTGTGCTCGAGTCTTTACTCTGTGTCCTACCGTATCGGAGACTTCACGCCGAACCCCACTGTTTAGAGGTGACTATCGCATCTAGATCCGTTCGGGGTTCATCTTCGATCAGATCAGTCTGAGTGCCGAAGGTACCCTTCGGCGGGACACTTCGCACTAGACGCCGAAGGTATACTTCGGAGACCCCTTCACGCCGACCGGTTTGCTTATTTATTCTATTTAATATATTTCTTTCGGCTAATTGGATTATTTTGTGTGATCTGATTGCCCGGCGACTCCACCCCCCTTACCACAGCTAAGGGTAGTCAAAACGTGACGTCGGTGTTGTGTTACGCTTAGGCTTGTCCCTAAGTATCCGCACAATTTTGGATCATCGAACTGACCCAAGTGCGGGGGCACGTTTTCGTGTCAACACTATCTTAATTGAAAGCTGGTCATAGGATAGAGGTACCTTAGATGAGTCAAGCTCATCGCCACTGTGATTGCTGTCGGCCATGAAGCAGAGGACGGTGAAATCTCGTCCCTTTTTGTCCTTCTTCTCCTCCTTCTTGTGGACTCCTCTTCCTCATCAGAGCTCGACTCCTAAGTTGAGGAAGTGTCAATGTCGCTGAGAGCAGCAACAAATCCTCTGGAAGTGGCTTTGGCTACCCTCTTAGCCACCTTGTCGTGCTTGCACTTCACAAAGGGTTTCCTTTCTTTTTTGTGGTATTTGGGGCACTCACTCTCATCTCTCCTTTTGAGCTTAGGACAGTTGGCCTTGATATGAGAAGTGTCGCCACACTCAAAACATCCACTAAAACCACTTCTCTTCTAATCCCGTCTCTCATGGTGAAAATGGGTGAACCTTCTAGCAATGAGAGCAAGCTCTTCATCATCCAGGGTATCCACCTGCTCTTTAGTGACGGAGACCAGGGAGGACAATGAAAAACCACCTGCTAGAACACAAGTGCCAGATGAGCTTGGTTCTACAGTGGTGCCATGGTTAGAGCTAGAATCTAGTGCCAATGGCTGTGGCAAAGAGTTTTTGTGCCCTACAAGAGATGCCTTGGCAATATCTGTGGACTTCAGCTTGCTGAAGAGTTCATCACAGGTTAATGTGTCATATCCTGTGGACTCCTCAATGCTAGATATCTTCACTTCCCATATGCTACGATCTAGAGCATAGAGAAGCTTGACAGCCCTATCGTGGTCATTGTAAGCAAGCGTCCCGTTGGACCGCAAGTTACTCACTATAGCGTTAAAGTGAGAAAACATAGCATCTATAGATTCACCAGGCGCTTTCATAGACAACTAATACTATTGATTGTACGTGCTTTGGTGCCTAGCCTTAATCTGAGTAAAGCCCTGATGAAAAATATTGAGTTTAGTCCAAATCTCCCTCTCCTGGAAAGGTCCCGTCCTTGGAAGCTTATGGCTATGATTATTAGAAGACTCACATGCGATCCTATCTCATGAGCCAAAGCTCGGACATTTGGGACATTTGTGTTCACGCTAATTTCACCATATTGCATGTTGCTGAGCGTAATTCTCCTGATATTATCGCCCAACATCAGAACAACAACAAAGAGTGAACATTTTGTTTTTTGGTTTAGGTCCCACTGAATTTGAGCGTGTGAGCCATCTCACCACTGCTAGAGAGATCTGGGCTACCCTCCAGGCACACCATGAGGGGACCGCCCATGTCAAAGCCCGACTCTATCAGACCTACCTGCGAGAATATGAAAATTTCACACAGAAGCTAGGTGAATCTGTTGAAGCTTTGTTTGGTCGTTTTCAATCGATCATCAACAAGCTTCGGGCCAACAAGGCCGAGGGAGTTCAGTTGGTCTCAGATCATGAGCAGGCGCTCAAGGTTCTCCATACCTTGGACCCTAAGATCTGGGAGATCAAGGTATCCTCTATCATTGAGAGCACTTCTTATGATACCTTGACAATTTCTGAGTTGTTCAGCAAGCTTAAGGCCACTAAGGTTGATATCCAGTTGAGATCAAATCTCACTGGCTCTGGATCAAAAACCATGGCCCTTGCTACACCTTCTGCTGACCCCTCTTATGTGAGTTGTGCTGGGTTCTCCTTAATGTCTATCACTGAGGACCATCTTGAGTCGCTAGGAGATGATGAGCTGTGTCTATTTAACAATCGGGTGTGTCGTGTCTATGATAAGCGAATGTTCAAAAGACACGGCACAAAATCCGGATGCTTTGAGTGTTGTGATCTAGGTCACTTCATCGCCAACTGCCCCAAGCGCAATGGTCACAAGAAGGGTACCAGTGGTGTCTTCTATGACTCCGGCAAGCATGACAACTCTTTCTTCACAAAGGGCAAGCCCAAGACAAGATTCTTCAGAAAGGCCCTGAAGGACTACCAGTGTGAGAACAAGAAGCGAGACAAGGCCTTCTTGGCTGAAATGGAGAAAAGCTACACCAAGCGGTCTTCGTCATCTTCCTCTTCATCAAGCTCAAGCGATGAGGAGTTCGTGATCAAGAAGGGGAAGGACAAGGACGATCCGGCGGGCCTCTGCTTCACGGCCTTCGGGGACAGGCCGAAGAGCCACTCACATCACCACCGAAGATCCCGCAAGAGCTTCTGTTCAATGGCTCTTGGGGATAAGGATGAGAAGGTCTCCTCCGACGACGACAATGAAAAGGAATCTTCTTATGAACGTGAAATCGTTGATTTACTTGAAGAGAATCGTCATTAGTTGAGATATCGGGAGAAACTGCTTAGAGGGGCTAAGAAGAGGATATATGAGCTTGAGAGTGAGCTTGACGTGGCCAACAGCAGGATTGAGAGTCTATCTTCTTCCCCTTGCTTGGGTGATAGCAATGAGTGCCCAAATTGTGAGGTGTTACTATGTGACCTGATGACTCTGAAGTCCAGGTACACAGAGAGGGTAGATGAGAGGGACGCTTTGGCCAATGAGCTTGAGAACGCTCAGCTGGAGCTGAAAGATGCTCATGCCACTATCGTCGTGCCCTGTGTTGATTGCCCATCCCATCTAGCTAGTTTAGTTGAGCTGAAAGCCAAGGGTGATGATCAATTGGGCGATTTGGAGAGAGTTAGAGCTGAGCTGGAGCAGACTAGGCTAGAGCTTAAGACACTATCAGTTCCACCCACTGTCTATGATAACTGCTTGTCTCTTAGATTGGAGTTGATCAAGTTGAAAGCTGAGAAGTGTGTCCAGGTTGATAGAGAGTGTGAGACCTGCTTGTCTCATTTGGAGGTTCTAGCTTCCTTGAGAGAGGAGCTAGCTGATGTTCAGAATGAGAACTTTTACCTCCGTCAAATCTTGAGTTGGGTGAGTGCCAGAGAGCTGTAGCTCGGCATGATGATCCAGCAATTTAAAAGGTAGGATGGGTTAGGGGTAGGCTACACCTACACCAAGGCTGATTTTGAGAGTGCTATTAGCCGGGCAGTGGAGTAGAGTAAAATGACTCCTGAACAGAGATACCCCAAGACTCACTCCACTGAGTCTTTCCAGGCTAGTCAGCCCAAGGATGGAGTGTTCCAAGAATAGCCTAAAGCTCCACCCAAGAAGCCCATCTGGGTTCCAAAGCCCAAACACCTCTGCACTTCTCTAGACTCTCTACCTGGACCCTCACACACCAAGGAGTCTGCACCCAACACCACTAAGCCCAAGAACATCAAGCCTCAACCACATCCCAAGAAGCCCACCTATCACTGTGAGTACTGTCAAAGAGACGAGCATCTTGAGGAGTTTTGCTTAAGGAGGAAGCAGGTTGAGAGAGCAGAGAGAGCTCGTGGAGGTCAGGAGCAGTTCTACCAGCAGGGTGGTAGACTAAGAGTTCCTTGACGTGTGGAGAGGCTAGAGGCCAGGCCACATCGTGTAGGTGGTGGTAGAGGAGACGGCTTTCATGCCCGTGCTCCTAAGAGTGGTATTCGCTCTGGCAGAGCTCCAGGCCGTTTTTGATATGGGTTTGGATCTCATTGCCAAGACTTTAGGCAGAACCGAGGACCGCGCTTTGAGTCGCGCTTTGGTCCAGACTCTTATGATGCTTTCTGCTTTCCGTCTTTTGAGCATATGGCTTGACTCTGGTTTAGTTCTTTTGCTAAACCTGGTGCCGGACCATTTGCTCCCTCTTATGACCACTAATTGTGCAGGATCGGGGACTGGAGGACGTATGGATCATGGACTCAGGATGTTCTCGCCACATGACGAGACATCGCAGATGGTTCTCCAGTCTCTCTCCCCCGAGCTCCAATGAATACATCACCTTCGGGAACAGTGTCAAGGGAAGGTACATGGCATTGGATCAATTCGCATCTCAGACCATTGCTTTGGTTGGAAATTTGAACTTCAATTTGATTTCTGTTTCGCAACTTCTTGAGGATGCTTTGGAGGTTCGTTTTAAGAAGGGCATGTCTTCTGTGGTTGATTCTAGAGGGTCTTTGATTGGCCAGATCTAACCCTTTGGTAAGGTTTTTCGGATTGACTTCTCTAGTTCTTTTGGCCCTTCTCGTTGTTTGATTGCTGGATCCTCCTCTGAGCTCTAGAAGTGGCATAGGAGGTTAAGCCATTTGAGTTTTGATCTGCTTGTCAGATTGAGCTCTATGGACCTCATCCGAGTATTGCCTAAGATTAAGATGGAGAAGGATCTAGTTTGCCATCCCTGTCATCACGGGAAAATATTTTCTGCTTCTCACTCACCTCTGACTCAGG
Source organism: Zizania palustris (assembly GCA_019279435.1). Classification (NCBI taxonomy): domain Eukaryota; kingdom Viridiplantae; phylum Streptophyta; class Magnoliopsida; order Poales; family Poaceae; genus Zizania; species Zizania palustris. The sequence continues at coordinate 113,727,452 of JAAALK010000283.1, read as the reverse complement.
TGATGACTTCGTACCCGGGAGAGCTGTTACACATGGACACTGTTGGTCTAGCTCGGGTACGCTCAGTCTGTGGGAAGTGGTACGTGCTTGTGACCGTTGACGATTTTTCTCGATTCTCGTGGGTTTTCTTTTTGGAGTCTAAGGATGAGACTTTTTAGTTTGTTCATAACCTAATTTTGAAGCTAAAGAATGTGAATAATGGTCGGATGCGAGCAATTCGCTCTGACAACGGCTCTAGGTTCAAGAACTCTCATTTCGTCAGCTTCTATAGTGATCAGGGTCTCGATCATCAGTTTTCTGCTCCTTACACTCCCCCATAGAACGGCGTTGTGGAACGAAAGAACCGCACGCTAGTCGAGATGTCCAGGACGATGCTCGATGAGCACAGGACTCCTAGGCGCTTTTGGGCTGAAGCCATGAACACGGGTTGCAATCTAGCCAACCGCATTTTTCTTAGAGCTTACCTAGGTAAGACTTCATATGAGTTGCGGTTTGGCAGATAGCCCAAGGTGAGCCACTTGCGAGCATTTGGCTGCAAGTGCTTTGTGCTCAAGAAGGGAGGGCATTTGGACAAGTTTGAGTCTCGTTGCTGGGATGTAGTTTTTCTTGGTTATGCTTTGCATTCTCTAGGCTTCCGTGTTTGGAACCTCGACTCCCAGCAGCTTGTCGAGACTTGCGAGGTTTCTTTTGATGAGTCCTTGCCTTCTTTGACTCCTTCTTTTGAGCTTTCTGGAGATGATGAGCTCGGATAGTCCATCTTCGAGGAAGATGATGATGCTCCAGCTATTGATGAGGGTGGGCCTTCTGCACAGCCTATAGAACCAACACCTTCTCAGACTTTGACTAAGGACGAGGGTGGACCTCTGATCACTTCTTCCATTTCGATTGAGCCCCCTCAGTCGAGTCCAGAGGTGCCAGCTGCTGACTCCGGTGAGGTGACTTCAGATCACCAGGGATCCCGAGCAGTTCAGTGTGATCACCCCTCAGAGCTCATCATCAGTGATCTTACTGAGAGGACTTTGTGTTCTTCTATTGACTCGCTTGTTGTGTTTGCTGAGTCTGCGTTTGTTGCATATTTTGAGCCCAGAGACATTTCTCATGCTCTTTCTAATTCGAATTGGATTAATGTTGTTGGCGTAAAAGATTACGCTAACAGGTTTCTGTAGATTAGAAACTAACAAATGAAGTGTTTGCGAAGTGAACTGTTCTAAGCCTCTGAAAGGATAATAACTTAGAATAGTTCGAATGTATGTATTGAATAACTTGTATTCGGTCCCTATTACAGGGTGAAATGGGGGGTATTTATAGGCCCAAATACTAAGGAAAAGACCTATTTACCCCTCTATTACAACCGACATAGTGGAAACTATTCGGTACCCTTGATAGGGCTAAAATGGTAAAAGACTAATCTAATAATATAAAAGATAAATCTTCCATCTTAGCTGGCAATAAAGATCTCAAAAAGCCTTAGTTCGAAGATGTACTCCGAACCAACGCCTATCTTCGTACTTCGAGCTTGACTCAGGGTATCTTCGAAGACGGACGTCTGGAGACCTTCGAATCCATTATCTGCTTTTGTGCTGTTACGGCAATAACCCCGAAGATGGGATATTTTCCCCCAACAGTAGCCCCTCGAATACGCTTCTCCGTTTAAACCTGTAATGTTAGGAGAGCAGTATACGGAAGAAAAAATAACCAAGCGTAGGGGTTATTGGATTTTAATTCATCTCTGAAATGTACGAAGATATAAACTCCAAGTCAATCTTAAAACAGTTACTTTCGAACTATCTTAGAACTGACTCAGGAAGTTCGAAAGCCTTTTAGACTTAGAAGAAATAGTCGTTAGCTTCCTTCTTCTAACGGAAACTGTAGAATGCGTTAATTTCGGAGAAAAGTAACGGGCAAGAATGCGAAAAGGCATGGACTAACGGTAAAAATGTAAAGTCTAGGCTATAAATAGAGAGCCTAGAACTTACCCAATTACCTTTCCACTGCTCTCTTGCAAACAAACACCTTCTGAGCCCTTTGAGTCCTTTGAGCCTAGCCTCCATTTTTCTCCCAAAGTAACCCAGTAACTGCAATGGCGAAAACCAAGAGTTCTGGAGCCCCTTCGGCCTTGGCTCGGCAGCAGGCGGCTGCAGCAGCAGCGGCTGCGGCGTTGGCAACGGCGCCTCCAACACCTGCAACGACATCCATGGCGGCAGGAGGGAGAAATCCCCAAAATGTTGATGATCAAGGTCTCTGCCCGCCATCAACAAAGTACCTGGACCAATCCTTTCAACTGGCATCTTCTACCTGCAAGAGGGAATCACTGGCAATCGCAGTAGAAGGGAGGATTAGCACCGGAGTTATGATCCGCAAGCCTGGAAAAGAACTCATCCCGTCGCCAAGGCCCGGAGAAGTGGTCGTCTTCGTAGCCTTCTTCGAAGCCGGCTTAGGCCTTCCAGCAGTGGACTTCTTGGCGGAGGTACTTGATTTATTTCACGTCACCCTTCCTCAACTGTCTCTGAATGCAGTAGCTCGTTTGGCTATCTTCGAATGGGCGTTGAGAGCCAAAGGCTGTGAGGGGAGGGCAGAGATCTTCGCTGCGCTACACAGAGCTTCATGCCAGCCAAAAACCTTCGTAGGCCCCGGAGGTGAAAAAGTGGTAGTAGCCTTCGGAAGTATTAACTTTAGGCTTCGGGATGAATACACCCTCCAATTTCCTGCTAAGGCCATCAACGCAAGATGGTATACCGACTGGGTCACGAGGTGGTTTTATGCCGAAGTTGCGGCAAGCAATCCTCTGGCCGGACCTCTGAAAGAAATCCAATTCCGGAAAGAAGCCCTAGTGCAACCGGACCAAGGTCAGCTCGAAGCTCGCCTCAGCCTTCTTCAGAAGATTAGTCGGAGGTTGAGCATGAGAGACTTAGCCGAAGAATTCCTTGGGTTACAAATCTCTCCGCTTATGGCCAACTGGCGTATCATCTTCGAAGAGGATTCGGAAGGCGGTCTCCGAAAGATCACTTCGACTTCAAGCCCTGCAGGTAACTTCGAAGACAACATGTATTATGCATATTCATTCGAAGAAAAACTAACTTGATACATTTTTTTAGCTTCTTCAGCCCCTATTACTTCGGAGCAAATCGTAAGGGCTTCGGAGAAGATTTTGGGCGCTCCAACTCCGACAGAAAAAGAATGGAGAATCAAGCTGGTCGGTAGTTGGGAGAGATTTAACAGAGTGTGGGGAATGCTGGAAATCGTTCCGCCCCCTTTGATGGATTGGGTGCCTTCGGAGAAAGGACCCAAAAAGAGGAAAGCCGAAGCTGGGACTTCGAGCTCTGCCAAGACTCCGGTGAAGAAGGTGGGTCGGAAGCCAAAAAATCCTGCACCTTCAAATCCTGCACCTTCGAGCTCAAGGGCTTCAGTCTCTGACTCCCAAGAGGACGAAGGGAGGTTGCTTGTGCGTCTGATAGACGAAGATGAAACTCAAAGGACTGCACAAGCCGAAGTACCTGCTAACGTGCCGGAGTCCCGAGATAATCTTGAGCAACCAAGGACTTCGGCAGTTCAGGAAGATATATCTCAGGACGAAGTTCCTTTGAATGAAAGTGGGGTCGAAGTTACTATGGCTTCGATTCCTGAAGAGGCAACAAGGACTGCTCAGGACGATGCTCCTGCAGTCGAAGACTTAACGACTGAATCGGATGAAGATGTCGCCTTCGATCTGCCGAACAGTCCGATGATTACCCCTCTCCAAAATGTCGAAGGTAGACTTCGAATAACTCTTTCATGTTTATTTTCTGTATTTATACAATGTATAATACCTTTTTTATAGAGTCCACTCCTATGGAAGAGGTCCGCCAGGAAGAAATAATTCCTGGACCTTCGACGACTTCGGAGCCAACCCAGATAGCTACTCAAATGGGACCTGGAAGAGGCAAAAGGAATATAGAACCCCTCCCTGCTGCGAGTTCCAGATCAACTCCGTCTGATTCAACAGACGAGAGCCAATCTTCCGAAGAGGGCCAGTCTCCACGGGCTCCGAAGACCACAAGCCAACGCTCCGGCCCTTCGCTGGACGAAGATGACCAACAAGCAATAAGTATGCTCCCCCTGCTAGCTCCTTTCTCAGGGCAAACAACCGGTCTTCGGACTTTGCTCGAACCTTTGGATCGAGCTAGCCGCGACATAGGGGAGACCAACTTAGTGACCATTTTGAGCAAGGCGGACAGGACGAAGCTTAACGCTGCTATAGAACGCGCAGCTTACCAGGTATGAAGCATCTACGAAATAACATAGAATTCATGTACGAATAAATATTTACTTTGGTTTTTCTTTTTGCAGCAAACTGTCTTGGCCCGAGCTGCGAATATATCTAATGATGAATAGATTGCTCGTCTTCGAGAGGAAAATAACGTCCTTCAACGGAACCTTAGCATCTCTGAAAGCCGAGTGGTTTAAATGGATAATATAGTGTCAACGGAGCGCCGGGCCAGACAAGGATTGGAGGCTGCGAATAAAGAGCTCGAAGCAGAAAGAATTGTGCTTCGAGCAGAAATCGAAAAATTGCGGGCGGAGCATGCTACTGCGGGGACCGAGCTTGTCAGGCTCCAAGAGGAAGCTAGCCAGCTGCTGAACTAAAAGAATATTTTGACCACTGAAACGGCTAGACTTTCTGGGGTTCTTGGAGAAGTAACTTCGATGAAGGATGCGCTGAATGAAGATAAGCTGAAGTCCGAGAAGGTGGCTGTGGAAGTTATGAATCAGCTGCTAGGTGTCCTGGAGTACTTCGGTACTACTGGGACACTTCCTTCTGATGATAACATCACTCTTCTGCGCCGGTTGAAAAGGATCCAAGGAGTGGCGAAGTAGATGAAGACAGCGGGCATTAGATACAGAGAACTCTCCGGACAAGTGGCTGCTGTCGGCCTACTTTGCTACTATGAAGATCTAGGTCGATCAATAACTCCGGACGCAGGAGGGGGCCCAATTACCTTCGACGACGAGCGACTTCTGACTCCTTCCGAAGGTGTGGCTGCTGCCTGGCGAGCCTTCCAAACTTCATGGAGAGCCGAAGGTCGTTCCGCGATCAAGGCTTGGATCGACGAAGGCCAACGCCAAAAGCAAGTTCGGACCCAAGCTTCAAGCAGTCAGCCTCCTCCGAACCCGCAGGTTTAGAAATACCTTAGGATTTTTGGCTATGTAAAACTTTATGCTTATGAACATTTATCAATGAAAATTTGTTTATCGTATTTTTAGGCTTTACCTCATACGGAAGATATCGAAGTGTTAGACCTTAACGACGAACTTCGCTCATTATGGACCACCTTCGATCTTCTAAAAGCTTATAAATGCCCTCGATTTTTAGTTCCTCGAGATAGCTCTGGTGTAATTGCGCCGGAAGTAATCAAAGATATACTGTCTTATATTAAAGAGGAAGAAAAAGAGGTTAACTTGAACACTTCGTCTTTTGAAGACGTTATATGGTATGAAGATGAAGATGAAGTTCGAAGTAAAAAACCTGAAGAACTTGGAAGCTGGGAACGGAGCCCTGAATGACTTCGATCTTGGGCCGAGCTTCAACAAGAACAGAAGGACTTTAGAGCTTCAAAGGGAGGCAAGAGAGTTAAACGCAAAGTTGTTAGAACTCCCGGCACTAGAACTAGTCGTTCCAACCCTAGCTCTAGAGATCGAAGAGGTCTTTGATTCCTTCTTGGTATAGATACCAATTTTTCATGATGTAATTTGTAAACATATTCGTTCGAATAATGAATACCGATTTAAAATTGTCTCCATTATTACTAGCCCCTCTTTGGGGATAAGCAACTTCGAACTGTATTCAAAGATGGTTATGCGCAAAGAAAAACTTTGGAGTACAATTTTTTGGGGGTTCGGAGCCCCTCTTCTATTTAAAGATCATTTAAAATCTTATAAAATGTCTTCGACTATTTGTAATCTGAAGAATGGCAACTTAGTACCCTTGTTTTTTGAAAGAAATCGCTTGAGATAACTTCCAGGACACTTTAGTGTCTTAAATAATTTGTCACTTTGAACTATGTTAACAGACATTCGAAGTTCATGGCTCAAACTCTGTTTTGCTTTAGCCACCTTCGGCTCTTTTTTGCGAATTCTGTCGAACCAATGGTTCGGATTTTCCAATGGTCTCTTCGGACTCTTTTTACGGATGTCTACCAGCCAATGGCTTGGACTCCGTATATCTTGGCCACCTTCGGCTCTTTTTGCAGAAGTCTACCAGCCAATGGCTTGGACTCCACATGTTTTGGCCACCTTCGGCTCTTTTTACGGAAGTCTACCAGCCAATGGCTTGGACTCCGCATGTTTTGGCCACCTTCGGCTTTTTTACGGAAGTCTACCAGCCAATGCCTTGGACTGCGTATGATGTGGTTTTGGGCTATTTTACGGATGCCTACAAGCTGGTGGCTTGGACTCCGGATTATGTCAGCCCCCATGTCGGAAGCTTCGAACCAATGGTTCGAAGTCCGAAAATACGATTCAGCTTCATGACACTTCCCTCTCGGTCAACCCCGCGGTTCCAGTGCGTCCACTCGGAAGCTGGAAGTCTATGAGGGGAAGGCATTATCTGGACCATATGCTTTATTAATTCAGAAGATGATTACAAGTGAATTACAAGGAGCCCTTATGCGAAGTATCGCTTTAGGTGCTCCGCATGCCAAGTATGTGCTAACTCTTCACCTTCTATGTTGGACCGGAAACGGCGACCAGAGGGGGGGGGGTGAATGGGAGCTTTTAAAATTTCGGGCTAAAAACTAGCCTTCGGTTTTAGTTCTGTCTTCTGCGGAACAGGCTTCGAACACTACCTTCGGAGGTCTGGTTCGGAGGTCCTTTGACAACTTCGAACACAGGCTTCGCAGGTCCAAAAGTTCGAAGCCAAGAAGACTTCGCTCCACTTACAACCCTCGAAAATCTACTCTGCTAAGTCAGTGCAGGCTCCGCACACAGGGTGCTTCGAGCAGGCTTCACACTTCACCCTTCGCAAGAGTGGACAGCCCTCTGAGGACTTCGACCAAGTACTTGGCAGCAGCAACTGGTGCTGTGCTTCGTACACGAAGGTCTAAACGCACACAAACGAACTTCGCTAAGGGCTTCGACACAAGAAGCAAAACGGGCTTCATTCAGGGCTTCGCTAGTAAGCAGTGAGGTCTAGCCTCAAGTTACACAGAGCGAACGCGCACTGAAAAACACACTTCGCACAAAGACACCCTTCGCCTAGACAGGCTTCGGCGCACTACAACTAGCGAGGTATGTAAAGCGAGCTCAAGCAAAAAGCACACAGAAGCAGGGCTTCGCCGCTTGAACAAGGAACACAATAAAATTGAACTCTGGATGAATACAACGAAGTGTGTGGCTACAGGACCTCAACAGTAAATGCTCAAAGTGTTAAATGTTACCTACCGAGCCCCCATATTTATAGCCCACAGTTCACCCAAAGGAATTGACTACTTTACCCCTAGGGTTTACACCAGTTTTGTCTCTACAGAACAGAGGGGTACAAAAGGTAGTCCAACTTTATTCTGGAGGCTTCTCTGTCAGCTTTGCAGAGGGGACAGCGTCAGCTTTTTGCAGAGCAGACAGTGTCAGCCTTTGCAGTCTTTGACCTTCCGGAGCCTCCCTTCGCACGCGAGGGTGCGGTAGCTTCGGCGAGAAGCCTTGAGCCTAGTGGCCTTCGCTTCGCCGAAGACAGCCTCCGATACAGTGACGGTTTTGAGCCGAAGCCGTCAAAGCCCTTGGGCCTTCGCACCAACACCTCCGGAGTGGACCACCACGGCTTCGCAGCTACTCCCAGCTCGAACTCCGTCAGTCCGTGTACCGAAGCCATGCAGGCCGAAGTACCACAAGACAACCACACTCCGGAGCTAGCCTCGCTCCGAAGCCCTTCACACTCCGAAGCCCCACCTTCGGAGTACCACCCTTCGAAGTCCCTCCTTCGTCCAAGGCCTCCGCATGAAGCATTCCATGAGCACTTCGTCGCAGTGTCTCTCCCCGAGCACACTCCTCGACGAGCCTCACCCGGACCATGCCTTCGATGCGCCTTGACCCAGGTTCACCTGCCGCGAACCTGTCCGTCGCCTCCAAAGTCCCTGCGCACCACAGACATGCAGACAAATGTATCCAGTACTCTGGAGACCTCTCCGGGTTAGCAACCTTCGGCACACACTCCGGTGTACCGCCCAAAGTACCGAAGCCTTCGGTACGAACCCAATCATCGTGTACTGTCGGACCCCTCCGACACGCACACTCCGCTGCAACAGCTGCAGCAACCAAACACCGAACACCCTTTGGTGAAGCCACCTCCGAACACCCTTCGGAGGTCCAACCTCTGAACCCACTTCGGAGGTACCCCTTCGAACAGAGGTAAAAAGCTTGTCAATCACTCATCACAAACACTGAAACCAACCCTTGGTTTCTCAATCTCCCCCTTGATGAGTGCATTGACAACCAAATTTAAGTCCAAGAAAAATTAAAAGACTTTCAGCACACAAGTGACCATAAACACTCAGAAAAGAGCCAAATCATGTCACTTGACAGAAGAATTTTCCTCCCCCTTTTTCAAAAGAGTAAAAGCCCCTTCGGCCTTGGCTCGGCAGCAGGCGGCTGCAGCAGCAGCGGCTGCGGCGTTGGCAACGGCGCCTCCAACACCTGCAACGACATCCATGGCGGCAGGAGGGAGAAATCCCCAAAATGTTGATGATCAAGGTCTCTGCCCGCCATCAACAAAGTACCTGGACCAATCCTTTCAACTGGGATCTTCTACCTGCAAGAGGGAATCACTGGCAATCGCAGTAGAAGGGAGGATTAGCACCAGAGTTATGATCCGCAAGCCTGGAAAAGAACTCATCCCGTCGCCAAGGCCCGGAGAAGTGGTCGTCTTCGTAGCCTTCTTCGAAGCCGGCTTAGGCCTTCCAGCAGTGGACTTCTTGGCGGAGGTACTTGATTTATTTCACGTCACCCTTCCTCAACTGTCTCTGAATGCAGTAGCTCGTTTGGCTATCTTCGAATGGGCGTTGAGAGCCGAAGGCTGTGAGGGGAGGGCAGAGATCTTCGCTGCGCTACACAGAGCTTCATGCCAGCCAAAAACCTTCGTAGGCCCCGGAGGTGAAAAAGTGGTAGTAGCCTTCGGAAGTATTAACTTTAGGCTTCGGGATGAATACACCCTCCAATTTCCTGCTAAGGCCATCAACGCAAGATGGTATACCGACTGGGTCACGAGGTGGTTTTATGCCGAAGTTGCGGCAAGCAATCCTCTGGCCGGACCTCTGAAAGAAATCCAATTCCGGAAAGAAGCCCTAGTGCAACCGGACCAAGGTCAGCTCGAAGCTCGCCTCAGCCTTCTTCAGAAGATTAGTCGGAGGTTGAGCATGAGAGACTTAGCCGAAGAATTCCTTGGGTTACAAATCTCTCCGCTTATGGCCAACTGGCGTATCATCTTCGAAGAGGATTCGGAAGGCGGTCTCCGAAAGATCACTTCGACTTCAAGCCCTGCAGGTAACTTCGAAGACAACATGTATTATGCATATTCATTCGAAGAAAAACTAACTTGATACATTTTTTTAGCTTCTTCAGCCCCTATTACTTCGGAGCAAATCGTAAGGGCTTCGGAGAAGATTTTGGGCGCTCCAACTCCGACCGAAAAAGAATGGAGAATCAAGCTGGTCGGTAGTTGGGAGAGATTTAACAGAGTGTGGGGAATGCTGGAAATCGTTCCGCCCCCTTTGATGGATTGGGTGCCTTCGGAGAAAGGACCCAAAAAGAGGAAAGCCGAAGCTGGGACTTCGAGCTCTGCCAAGACTCCGGTGAAGAAGGTGGGTCGGAAGCCAAAAAATCCTGCACCTTCAAATCCTGCACCTTCGAGCTCAAGGGCTTCAGTCTCTGACTCCCAAGAGGACGAAGGGAGGTTGCTTGTGCGTCTGATAGACGAAGATGAAACTCAAAGGACTGCACAAGCCGAAGTACCTGCTAACGTGCCGGAGTCCCGAGATAATCTTGAGCAACCAAGGACTTCGGCAGTTCAGGAAGATATATCTCAGGACGAAGTTCCTTTGAATGAAAGTGGGGTCGAAGTTACTATGGCTTCGATTCCTGAAGAGGCAACAAGGACTGCTCAGGACGATGCTCCTGCAGTCGAAGACTTAACGACTGAATCGGATGAAGATCTCGCCTTCGATCTGCCGAACAGTCCGATGATTACCCCTCTCCAAAATGTCGAAGGTAGACTTCGAATAACTCTTTCATGTTTATTTTCTGTATTTATACAATGTATAATACCTTTTTTTATAGAGTCCACTCCTATGGAAGAGGTCCGCCAGGAAGAAATAATTCCTGGACCTTCGACGACTTCGGAGCCAACCCAGATAGCTACTCAAATGGGACCTGGAAGAGGCAAAAGGAATATAGAACCCCTCCCTGCTGCGAGTTCCAGATCAACTCCGTCTGATTCAACAGACGAGAGCTAATCTTCCGAAGAGGGCCAGTCTCCACGGGCTCCGAAGACCATAAGCCAACGCTCCGGCCCTTCGCTGGACGAAGATGACCAACAAGCAATAAGTATGCTCCCCCTGCTAGCTCCTTTCTCAGGGCAAACAACCGGTCTTCGGACTTTGCTCGAACCTTTGGATCGAGCTAGCCGCGACATAGGGGAGACCAACTTAGTGACCATTTTGAGCAAGGCGGACAGGACGAAGCTTAACGCTGCTATAGAACGCGCAGCTTACCAGGTATGAAGCATCTACGAAATAACATAGAATTCATGTACGAATAAATATTTACTTTGGTTTTTCTTTTTGCAGCAAACTGTCTTGGCCCGAGCTGCGAATATATCTAATGATGAAGAGATTGCTCGTCTTCGAGAGGAAAATAACGTCCTTCAACGGAACCTTAGCATCTCTGAAAGCCGAGTGGTTTAAATGGATAATATAGTGTCAACGGAGCGCCGGGCCAGACAAGGATTGGAGGCTGCGAATAAAGAGCTCGAAGCAGAAAGAATTGTGCTTCGAGCAGAAATCGAAAAATTGCGGGCGGAGCATGCTACTGCGGGGACCGAGCTTGTCAGGCTCCAAGAGGAAGCTAGCCAGCTGCTGAACTAAAAGAATATTTTGACCACTGAAACGGCTAGACTTTCTGGGGTTCTTGGAGAAGTAACTTCGATGAAGGATGCGCTGAATGAAGATAAGCTGAAGTCCGAGAAGGTGGCTGTGGAAGTTATGAATCAGCTGCTAGGTGTCCTGGAGTACTTCGGTACTACTGGGACACTTCCTTCTGATGATAACATCACTCTTCTGCGCCGGTTGAAAAGGATCCAAGGAGTGGCGAAGTAGATGAAGACAGCGGGCATTAGATACAGAGAACTCTCCGGACAAGTGGCTGCTGTCGGCCTACTTTGCTACTATGAAGATCTAGGTCGATCAATAACTCCGGACGCAGGAGGGGGCCCAATTACCTTCGACGACGAGCGACTTCTGACTCCTTCCGAAGGTGTGGCTGCTGCCTGGCGAGCCTTCCAAACTTCATGGAGAGCCGAAGGTCGTTCCGCGATCAAGGCTTGGATCGACGAAGGCCAACGCCAAAAGCAAGTTCGGACCCAAGCTTCAAGCAGTCAGCCTCCTCCGAACCCGCAGGTTTAGAAATACCATAGGATTTTTGGCTATGTAAAACTTTATGCTTATGAACATTTATCAATGAAAATTTGTTTATCGTATTTTTAGGCTTTACCTCATACGGAAGATATCGAAGTGTTAGACCTTAATGACGAACTTCGCTCATTATGGACCACCTTCGATCTTCTAAAAGCTTATAAATGCCCTCGATTTTTAGTTCCTCGAGATAGCTCTGGTGTAATTGCGCCGGAAGTAATCAAAGATATACTGTCTTATATTAAAGAGGAAGAAAAAGAGGTTAACTTGAACACTTCGTCTTTTGAAGACGTTATATGGTATGAAGATGAAGATGAAGTTCGAAGTAAAAAACCTGAAGAACTTGGAAGCTGGGAACGGAGCCCCGAATGACTTCGATCTTGGGCCGAGCTTCAACAAGAACAGAAGGACTTTAGAGCTTCAAAGGGAGGCAAGAGAGTTAAACGCAAAGTTGTTAGAACTCCCGGCACTAGAACTAGTCGTTCCAACCCTAGCTCTAGAGATCGAAGAGGTCTTTGATTCCTTCTTGGTATAGATACCAATTTTTCATGATGTAATTTGTAAACATATTCGTTCGAATAATGAATACCGATTTAAAATTGTCTCCATTATTACTAGCCCCTCTTTGGGGATAAGCAACTTCGAACTGTATTCAAAGATGGTTATGCGCAAAGAAAAACTTTGGAGTACAATTTTTTGGGGGTTCGGAGCCCCTCTTCTATTTAAAGATCATTTAAAATCTTATAAAATGTCTTCGACTATTTGTAATCTGAAGAATGGCAACTTAGTACCCTTGTTTTTTGAAAGAAATCGCTTGAGATAACTTCCAGGACACTTTAGTGTCTTAAATAATTTGTCACTTTGAACTATGTTAACAGACATTCGAAGCTCATGGCTCAAACTCTGTTTTGCTTTAGCCACCTTCGGCTCTTTTTTGCGAATTCTGTCGAACCAATGGTTCAGATTTTCCAATGGTCTCTTCGGACTCTTTTTACGGATGTCTACCAGCCAATGGCTTGGACTCCGTATATCTTGGCCACCTTCGGCTCTTTTTGCAGAAGTCTACCAGCCAATGGCTTGGACTCCACATGTTTTGGCCACCTTCGGCTCTTTTTACGGAAGTCTACCAGCCAATGGCTTGGACTCCGCATGTTTTGGCCACCTTCGGCTTTTTTACGGAAGTCTACCAGCCAATGCCTTGGACTGCGTATGATGTGGTTTTGGGCTATTTTACGGATGCCTACAAGCTGGTGGCTTGGACTCCGGATTATGTCAGCCCCCATGTCGGAAGCTTCGAACCAATGGTTCGAAGTCCGAAAATACGATTCAGCTTCATGACACTTCCCTCTCGGTCAACCCCGCGGTTCCAGTGCGTCCACTCGGAAGCTGGAAGTCTATGAGGGGAAGGCATTATCTGGACCATATGCTTTATTAATTCAGAAGATGATTACAAGTGAATTACAAGGAGCCCTTATGCGAAGTATCGCTTTAGGTGCTCCGCATGCCAAGTATGTGCTAACTCTTCACCTTCTATGTTGGACCGGAAACGGCGACCAGAGGGGGGGGTGAATGGGAGCTTTTAAAATTTCGGGCTAAAAACTAGCCTTCGGTTTTAGTTCTGTCTTCTGCGGAACAGGCTTCGAACACTACCTTCGGAGGTCTGGTTCGGAGGTCCTTTGACAACTTCGAACACAGGCTTCGCAGGTCCAAAAGTTCGAAGCCAAGAAGACTTCGCTCCACTTACAACCCTCGAAAATCTACTCTGCTAAGTCAGTGCAGGCTCCGCACACAGGGTGCTTCGAGCAGGCTTCACACTTCACCCTTCGCAAGAGTGGACAGCCCTCTGAGGACTTCGACCAAGTACTTGGCAGCAGCAACTGGTGCTGTGCTTCGTACACGAAGGTCTAAACGCACACAAACGAACTTCGCTAAGGGCTTCGACACAAGAAGCAAAACGGGCTTCATTCAGGGCTTCGCTAGTAAGCAGTGAGGTCTAGCCTCAAGTTACACAGAGCGAACGCGCACTGAAAAACACACTTCGCACAAAGACACCCTTCGCCTAGACAGGCTTCGGCGCACTACAACTAGCGAGGTATGTAAAGCGAGCTCAAGCAAAAAGCACACAGAAGCAGGGCTTCGCCGCTTGAACAAGGAACACAATAAAATTGAACTCTGGATGAATACAACGAAGTGTGTGGCTACAGGAGCTCAACAGTAAATGCTCAAAGTGTTAAATGTTACCTACCGAGCCCCCATATTTATAGCCCACAGTTCACCCAAAGGAATTGACTACTTTACCCCTAGGGTTTACACCAGTTTTGTCTCTACAGAACAGAGGGGTACAAAAGGTAGTCCAACTTTATTCTGGAGGCTTCTCTGTCAGCTTTGCAGAGGGGACAGCGTCAGCTTTTTGCAGAGCAGACAGTGTCAGCCTTTGTAGTCTTTGACCTTCCGGAGCCTCCCTTCGCACGCGAGGGTGCGGTAGCTTCGGCGAGAAGCCTTGAGCCTGGTGGCCTTCGCTTCGCCGAAGACAGCCTCCGATACAGTGACGGTTTTGAGCCGAAGCCGTCAAAGCCCTTGGGCCTTCGCACCAACACCTCCGGAGTGGACCACCACGGCTTCGCAGCTACTCCCAGCTCGAACTCCGTCAGTCCGTGTACCGAAGCCATGCAGGCCGAAGTACCACAAGACAACCACACTCCGGAGCTAGCCTCGCTCCGAAGCCCTTCACACTCCGAAGCCCCACCTTCGGAGTACCACCCTTCGAAGTCCCTCCTTCGTCCAAGGCCTCCGCATGAAGCATTCCATGAGCACTTCGTCGCAGTGTCTCTCCCCGAGCACACTCCTCGACGAGCCTCACCCGGACCATGCCTTCGATGCGCCTTGACCCAGGTTCACCTGCCGCGAACCTGTCCGTCGCCTCCAAAGTCCCTGCGCACCACAGACATGCAGACAAATGTATCCAGTACTCCGGAGACCTCTCCGGGTTAGCAACCTTCGGCACACACTCCGGTGTACCGCCCAAAGTACCGAAGCCTTCGGTACGAACCCAATCATCGTGTACTGTCGGACCCCTCCGACACGCACACTCCGCTGCAACAGCTGCAGCAACCAAACACCGAACACCCTTTGGTGAAGCCACCTCCGAACACCCTTCGGAGGTCCAACCTCTGAACCCACTTCGGAGGTACCCCTTCGAACAGAGGTAAAAAGCTTGTCAATCACTCATCACAAACACTGAAACCAACCCTTGGTTTCTCAATCTCCCCCTTGATGAGTGCATTGACAACCAAATTTAAGTCCAAGAAAAATTAAAAGACTTTCAGCACACAAGTGACCATAAACACTCAGAAAAGAGCCAAATCATGTCACTTGACAGAAGAATTTTCCTCCCCCTTTTTCAAAAGAGTAAAAGCCCCTTCGGCAATTCTCAAGATAAAAACTCCTCCTGAGTTAAGTTTTCCCTTTTGGCAACAAAGACCCTTCTCCCCCTTTATGTCAAATTTTCTCCCCCTTTGGAAATTATACCCCCTTGCGGCAGAGAACGTAGCAAATCTCTCCCCCTTTGGCAATGCAAGCATCAAGGAGCATGAAAAAGATGCATAGCTTGGAAATGAGCAGAATTGCAAAGACATATAAAGCAAAAATATGCCAACAATAATACCAATGATCATAGGCTCAGCTCAAATTAACATTCTCTAAAAACATGATGAAGCATGTGATTTGATCAGTTTTGAAATAAAAGCATCACCACTTAGTCAAGGAAGCTAGACCAGTAAAAGCAAGGACTGCGCAAAGCTAGTCAATTTCTCTCCAGACAGACAAGTCCAGTTCAAATGGAGCAAAGATAGCAAACTTGGTGATCAATGAATTTTGTTGTTCTTTTCTTAGTGCCAGGGGTTATTTGTTTGTCCACCTTATACATTCCAATCAGGCCAAGCCTAGGCATGAAAACCATAAGAAGCTTAAGGCAATGATTTTGGCATACACTACACTATTCCAGTTCAGACCAATGTGCAATGGCAAGCAGTCTAGAATAGGGTAGTGCGACAAACAAACCCACCTGGATCTTTTAACTTAAAGCATGCAAATCATGGAATTTTTGATTTTAACTAAGTGAACCAATTGTTTGGTACTTGATGAATATCCATGAAAATGTAGAACAGTTTTCAAGTTGCAATTTTTAGCATCCAAAGAAAAGGTGTCTTGCTATCAAGCAGATAAAAGATAGCTGAAGCAGTCCTGCCTAAACATGCTAGATTCAAGACTAAGCAGTGAGCATGGTTTGATTTGAAAAGAAAAATATCATGTACATGAATGTTTCAGATTAATTAAAAGAGCTGAGCTGTCATGATGTCATGGATTATAAGCAGGCATATAAGTGCAAAAGATGTAAATGCAATTTCATCACACAAATAGCAAATGCACATCCATCTAAAACTGCTCCCCCTCACAAAATGCCGTAAGGGTGACAAATACCAAGTTCCCCACGCAAGTAAGCAAATCGAGAAGCATTGAGTGGTTTTGTGAAAATGTCGGCAAGCTGGTGTTGGGTATCAACATATTGAAGTTCAATATCACCCTTCTCATTGTGATCTCTGAGAAAATGATATCGCACATCAATGTGTTTGGTTCTGGAATGCTGAACCGGGTTATTTGCAATATAAATGGCACTAGTGTTATCACAGAAAAGTGGAACACTCTTATAATCTAACCCGAAATCCCGCAAAGTTGAAACCATCCACATAATCTGAGAGCAACAGCTAGTTGCAGCAACATATTCGGCCTCAGCCATCGATTGTGCAACACTAGACTGTTTGCGGGAAGACCAGCAAACCAGTGAAGTACCCAGAAAATGACAAGTACCAAAGGTACTCTTCCTATCAATTCTACACCCAGCAAAATCCGCATCGGAATAACCTCGAAGACACAAAGAGGATGACGCTGAATACCAAATGCCGAATTCAAGTGTATGTTTGAGATACCTTAGGATGCGCTTGACCGCTTGGCGGTGCGACGCTCGTGGTGAAGCCTGAAAACGAGCGCACAGACACACAGCGAAGTGTATGTCAGGCCTCGTAGCAGTCAAGTAGAGAAGGGAGCCGATCATGCTTCGGAACTCCTTCTAATCTACGGCTTCTCCATCTTCGTCAGGGTCCAATACTACAGATGTAGCCACTGGAGTGGCGAGGGGCTTCGCATCGGACATGTCGAATTTCTTGAGCAGGTCCTTGGTGTAGTTTGTCTGATGGACAAAAGTACCTTGTTTGCTTTGCTTGATTTGCAAACCAAGGAAAAAGGTGAGTTCACCCATCATTGACATTTCAAATTCCCTGCTCATGGTATCTGCAAACTTGGCAACCAAAGCATGAGAAGAGCCACCAAAGATGATATCATCCACATAAATCTGCACTAGGAGGAAATCTTTGCCATGCTTGAGAGTAAACAGGGTTTTATCAACAGAGCCCATCAAATACCCTCGCTCAAGCAGAAAAGACTTAAGTCTATCATACCAAGCCCGAGGGGCCTGCTTGAGTCCATAAAGAGCCTTATGAAGTTTAAGGACTTTATGTGGGTACTTGGGGTTTTCAAAACCAGGGGGTTGTTTTACTTAAACATCTTCACCTATGAAGCCATTAAGAAAAGCACTTTTGACATCCATTTGATAGAGTTTGAATCACCGGGATGTCGCAAAGGCAAGCAAAATCCTAATGGCCTCAAGGCGAGCAACTGGTGCAAAAGTTTCAGTAAAATCAATCCCTTCTAGTTGAGAAAAGCGCTGAGCTACAAGTCTAGCCTTGTTTCTAACTATAGTCCCATCCTCCCCTTGTTTGTTTTTGAAAATCCATTTTGTTCCAATGAAATGAACATTTGGTGGAGGATCAACTAAAGACCAGACTTGGTTTCTCTCAAAATTTTCAAGCTCTTCATGCATGGCATTGATCCAACTAGAATCAGAAAGTGCATGACTAACATCTAAGGGCTCGAAAGAAGCAACAAAAGCAGCATTAGTGAAATGGGCATGTGAACGAGTTACCCTTTGATCAAGCTCACCAATGATCTGCTCGGGAGGGTGCATCCTTTGAACATGGTGTGGAGCCTCGCGGCGGGATGCAGTCTCCCCCTCAACTTGTGCGTTGGAGTGGTCCAAGATGACCGATGTTGAGGTAGTCGCTTCGGGACCTCGTGTCGAAGTAGTTGAAGCGGGGTCAGCTTCGGGGGTTGATGTCGAGGGTAGCAGGGGTGCATCCTCGAATTCTCCGGGATCTTCCTCTTCGAATAGAGTTTGTTCCATGTCGTGTTCATTTGCCTGTTCAAGAGCAGAACTAACAAAGGGGGTTGATTCATCAAAAGTCACATCACATGACTCGATGACAGTGTTAGTTTCCAAATTATAAACACGATAAGAATGACCATGTGTAGTGTAACCCAAAAAGATCCCGTCAGAAGATCGCGACTCAAATTTATCCAAGTTGCCACGTTTTAGGATAAAGCAGCGACAGCCAAAAACTCGAAGATGAGTAACCTTGGGCTGTCTCCCAAAACACAGATCATAAGATGTCAAATTTAAAATTGAGCGCAAGAAGATTCGGTTTGAGATGTAACATGCTGTGTTCATGGCCTCAGCCCAGAATTTTCTAGGAGTCCTATGCTCATCAAGCATCGTCCTAGCCATCTCAACCAAAGTGCGGTTCTTCCTCTCAACAACACCGTTCTGTTGAGGAACCCGCGGAGCAGAGAATTGATGTTATATGCCATGCTCCATGCAAAAGTCAACAAAGATACTATTTTTGAACTCAGTGCCATTATCACTTCGAATGAATTTCAATGCTCCAGGGAGTTCAGTAAAAAGTCTCAAAGCCAAGCTCTGAAAGTGTGAAAACACTTCATCCTTGCTGGCAAGAAAGAAGACCCAAGAGTAGCGAGAGAAATCGTCGACAATGACTAATACATACCACTTGCCGCCTAAAGAAATAACCCGAGAAGGACCTACAGTGTCCATGTGGAGAAGTTCTCCGGGTTGTTCAGTCATCACTGTGGTGACTGGCGAATGCGAAGCGGCGATCATTTTTCCATGTCGACACGGAGCGCAAACTAAATTCTTCTCAAATTTGAGCTTGGGCAATCCTCGGATCAGACCTAGGGCGCTCAGACAAGCGAGCAACTCAAAGCTCATATGCCCTAGTCTCCTATGCCACTTCCAAAGCTCAGAAGTCGAATGTGCAACAAGACAATGAGAAGAACCAGATGACTCTGAAAAATAAGCTCCAAAAACTCTCCCAACTCTAAAGATCTTACACACCACAACGCCATCAGAATTGAGCACTTACGAAGTATCGCGATGGAATCGCACTTCGAAGCCCTCATGAAGCAACTGAGATACAGACAGCAAATTGTATCCCAGGTTCTCAACCAAAGCAACATCTTTGAGAGTGAAATTCGAGTTAATTCTTACCACACCTTTACCTTTCACTCTACTCCTTCGATTGTTTCCAAAGGTGATATGTTCCCTTTGCTTGGTTGTGGTTAGGCTGGAGAACCAAGCTGCATCTCCGGTCATGTGGCTAGAACAACCGGAGTCCATGATCCACGTTCCCTCCAAGCCTCGATCTGCTGCCTACACATGATAAGAATATCTCGATTGCTCAGTGCTGGGGTGAGTGAAATAATGACGAGGCATCCAGCACTGAGTGACACGAGTAGTAGGTGCAGTAAAAGTAGACGGTCTACGCACATGATAATCAGAATGATGCAAAGTGCGAGGTCTACCTACATGCTATGATCGAACAACATGTCGAGGTCTCCTACTCTGACGAGGTACAAAGCGACTCGCCCGAGGTCTAACACCATATGGAACATGGTGAACACCTCGAGGAGCAAAACCTCTCCGAGAAGCACGAGGAGCCTCGAAAACAGGACGAGAGTAGAACTCAGACTCATGCATACCTAAAGATGGGTAATGCATGTCCTAGTAACTCATCGCCTGAGCGCGTCGCTCATCCTTGATGCGACGAAAACAGAACCCAACCAAATGACCCGCCCGCTGACAGTAGGAACAGTGAAAAACTCTCCTGGGGGCACTCTCATGGGTCACAGGAGCAACTCTCACAGGCTCCTTGGGTTTTTGCTGAGTGGTTTTCTTGGGAGGATTTTTCTTTGCAGGAGGAGTGGTTTTCTTTGGTGGTCGGGTAGGCTTTTTGGCTGAAGGGGTGTCTAACAGAGCTCTCTCTTTCTCTAGGGTAGTGGGAGAGGAAAAAACAGTTTTGGTCTTACTGTCTGAAGGAATCCTCTCAAAACCCAAACCTAGAGCTACCCCTGCTCTGTCAGCACACATCTTGGTCTTGGCCAAGAGCAAATCCATCCTACCCTTTCCCTCAGTGCATTTATTAACCACAGAAAGAAGGTATTCATTTTTTGACATGAGGTTCTCAGCTCGCTCTCTAACAGTGCCTAGCTGGTCCTTAAGGGTAATGCATGTGTCACAAACAGGCTGCACATCCTTAGAACTACCGGCCCTCTCCAATCTAGCCTCCAAATCATGAACATGTTTATCACGTAAATTAATGCTTTCGCGTAATAAAGAATAGTTCATGCATTCAATAATATCATGAGGTCTAGAATCCACCTCCAAAAGCTACTTTTGTGCAGTCTCAAGCTCAGATAGAGTTTGAGCATGAACAGAACGCAACTGAGCGAGCTCACCCATGACAATAGAACAAGATTCACATTCAGCATCATTAAACTTAGACTTAAGCATGGCATATTCAGTAGAAACAGTTTCTAGCCTAAGTCTAAGGTCTTTTCTTTCTCTAGCGGCTTGCACAAGTAATCTATCCTGACCAAGAACTACTTCATTCAGCTCATCTAATTTAATTAATAGCTGGTCAGATGATAGAGGTACCTCAGATGAGTCAAGCTCATTGCCGCTGTGATCGCTGTCGGCCATGAAGCAAAGGCCGGTGAAGTCTCGTCCCTTCTTGTCCTTCTTGTCCTCCTTCTGTGGGGACTCCTCCTCCTCAGAGCTCGACTCCTCAGTTGAGGACGTGTCGATATCGCTGAGAGCAGCAACAAATGCTCTGGAAGCGGCCTTGGCTACTTTCTTAGCCATCTTGCCGCGCTTGCCCTTCACAACGGGTTTCCTCTCCTTCTTGTGGTATTTAGGGCGCTCACTCTCATCTCTTTTCATGAGCTTAGGGCAATTGGCCTTGATGTGAGAAGTGTCGCCACACTCAAAGCAACCACTAAAACCACTTCTCCTCTGATCCCGTCTCTCATGATGAAAACGGGTGAACCTCCGGGCAATGAGAGCAAGCTCATCATCATCTAGAGTATCCACCTGCTCCTTTGTGACGGAGACCAGGGAGGACAAAGCAAAACCATCTGCAAAAACACAAGTGCCAGATGTGCTTGGTTCTGCAGTGGTGCCACGGCTAGTGCTAGAAACCAATGCCAATGGCTGTGGCAAAGAGCTTCTGTGCACTGCAAGAGATGCCTTGGCAATCTCTGTGGACTTCAGCTTGCTGAAGAGCTCATCACAGGTCAATGTGTCATAACCTGCAGACTCCTCAATGCTGGATATCTTCACTTCCCATATGCTACGGTCAAGAGCATAGAGAAGCTTGATAGCCCTATCATGATCATTGTAAGCAAGCGTCCCGTTGGATCGCAAGTTACTCACTATTGCATCAAAGCGAGAAAACATGGCATCTATAGATTCACCAGGTGCCTGCACAAACAGTTGATACTGTTGATTGTATGTGCTTTGGCGCCTAGCCTTAATCTGAGTAGAGCCCTCATGAAAAATAGTGAGTGTTGTTCAAATCTCCCTAGCAGTCCTATGGCGGTGCACCCTATCAAACTCACTCCGGCTCAAACCAATGAACAATATATTCCTAGCCTTGGAGTTGGCATTATACTGATCTTTTTCTGTTTGAGTGGTGCGAGTATCAGTGATGGATTATTGTGAGTCCACAATCTCCCAAATTGCATTTCCTTGGCTTAACAAGTAAGCCTCCATGCGCACCTTCCAGTATGCAAAATCTGTCCCATCGAACAGAGGAATTTTACTGCCTCTATCCATGTCGCCAACAGATCACAAAACCGGTTAAGGTCAACTGGTGATCTTAACCCGCTCTGATACCAATTGTTGGACCGGAAACAGCGACCAGAGGGGGGGTGAATGGGAGCTTTTAAAATTTCGGGCTAAAAACTAGCCTTCGGTTTTAGTTCTGTCTTCTGCGGAACAGGCTTCGAACACTACCTTCGGAGGTCTGGTTCGGAGGTCCTTTGACAACTTCGAACACAGGCTTCGCAGGTCCAAAAGTTCGAAGCCAAGAAGACTTCGCTCCACTTACAACCCTCGAAAATTCTACTCTGGTAAGTCAGTGCAGGCTCCGCACACAGGGTGCTTCCAGCAGGCTTCGCACTTCACCCTTCGCAAGAGTGGACAGCCCTCTGAGGACTTCGACCAAGTACTTGGCAGCAGCAACTGGTGCTATGCTTCATACACGAAGGTCTAAATGCACACAAATGAACTTCGCTAAGGGCTTCGACACAAGAAGCAAAACGGGCTTCGTTCAGGGCTTCGCTAGTAAGCAGTGAGGTCTAGCCTCAAGTTACACAGAGCGAACGCGCACTGAAAAACACACTTCGCACAAAGACACCCTTCGCCTATATAGGCTTCGGCGCACTACAACTAGTGAGGTATGTAAAGCGAGCTCAAGCAAAAAGCACACAGAAGTAGGGCTTCGCCGCTTGAACAAGGAACACAATAAAATTGAACTCTAGATGAATACAACGAAGTGTGTGGCTACAGGAGCTCAACAGTAAATGCTCAAAGTGTTAAATGTTACCTACCGAGCCCCCATATTTATAGCCCACAGTTCACCCAAAGGAATTGACTACTTTACCCCTAGGGTTTACACCAGTTTTGTCTCTACAGAACAGAGGGGTACAAAAGGTAGTCCAACTTTATTCTGGAGGCTTCTCTATCAGCTTTGCAGAGGGGACAGCGTCAGCTTTTTGCAGAGCAGACAGTGTCAGCCTTTGCAGTCTTTGACCTTCCGGAGCCTCCCTTCGCACGCGAGGGTGCGGTAGCTTCGGCGAGAAGCCTTGAGCCTGGCGGCCTTCGCTTCGCCGAAGACAGCCTCCGATACAGTGACAGTTTTGAGCCGAAGCCGTCAAAGCCCTTGGGCCTTCGCTCCAACACCTCCGGAGTGCACCACCACGGCTTCACAGCTACTCCCAGCTCGAACTCCGTCAGTCCGTGTACCGAAGCCATGCAGGCCGAAGTACCACAAGACAACCACACTCCGGAGCTAGCCTCGCTCCGAAGCCCTTCACACTCCGAAGCCCCACCTTTGGAGTACCACCCTTCGAAGTCCCTCCTTCGTCCAAGGCCTCCGCATGAAGCATTCCATGAGCACTTCGTCGCAGTGTCTCTCCCCGAGCACACTCCTCGACGAGCCTCACCCGGACCATGCCTTCGATGCGCCTTGACTTTTTAGACCTTCGTCGGGCATCTTCGAATGTCTCCCTCTGGAGCACACTTCGAACTCCTTGCCTCCGCAGAGGACTTGATCCCTCCAACTCCGAAGTCACTCCATTCGGAGTACCTTCGAAGTGCCTCACCTCCGAGGACTTTGTCTCGGAGTACCTTCAGCCGGAGCCACCCTCCGCACTCTCTGCCTTCACCTGGCGCACCTCGACCCGAGGACCGACCCAGACCCCTTCGCAGCCACCGTGACGGAGCTCACCGCTCCCCTGGCATCAAGCCTCCCGCTTGACCCAGGTTCCCGTGCCGCGAACCTGTGCGTCGCCTCCGAAGTCCCTGCGCACCACAGACATGCAGACAAATTTATCCAGTACTCCGGAGACCTCTCCGGGTTAGCAACCTTCAGCACACACTCCGGTGTACCGCCCAAAGTACCGAAGCCTTCGGTACGAACCCAATCATCGTGTACTGTCGGACCCCTCCGACACGCACACTCCGCTGCAACAGCTGCAGCAACCAAACACCGAACACCCTTCAGTGAAGCCACCTTCGAACACCCTTCGGAGGTCCAACCTCCGAACCCACTTCGGAGGTACCCCTTCGAACAGAGGTAAAAAGCTTGTCAATCACTCATCACAAACAGTGAAACCAACCCTTGGTTTCTCATTCTAAATTAGCTAACTTAAAAGAGCCAGGGCGTCCTGAACGAACAATTAGATATGGGCCTTCCCATTTATTTCCTAACTTCCCTGGCGCTATAATGCTTCGTAGAACAAGATGACCCGGTCTTAGTTCATTGAGCTTAACCTTCGGGTCAAACCAAGCCTTCGTCTGGTGATGATACTTTGATAAATTTGCCACAGCTCGAAGTCTTGTTTCTTCTGATAAATCTAGCGAAGCTTGTCTTTCTTCTTCAATCTCCGGTTCGGTACTGCGAAGCGATCCTCCTTTAAGCTCTGTTGGAGTCATAGCTTCATCTCCGAATAGTAGTCTGAATGGAGTAAAACCTATGGACCTTGTTTGTGTAGTCCGAATGGACCACAAAATCTTCGGAAGCTCTTCGGTCCACAGTCCTTTTGCTAGTCCTACTATCCTTCGATTTAGCCCTGAGAAAATATTTCCATTGGCTCTTTCTACGGCTCCTTTAGACTGAGGATGCCTCACTGCAGCAAAACATAACTGAATGCCTAGATCTTCGCAAAACTTCCTGAAAGGTTCTACATCGAACTGTGTTCCATTATCAACTGTGAGTTGTCTAGGCACTCCGAACCGGCAAATGATGTTCTTCCAAAAGAATTTCTGTACATTGTTCGAAGTGATAGCTGTTAAGGGCTCTGCTTCCACCCACTTAGAAAAATATTCAATAGCTACCACTACGAACTTCAGATTTCCCTTGGCTACTGGAAAGGGACCAATTAAATCCATACCCCATCTGGCCATAGGCCATACCGGAGCAATAACTTGAAGAGCTGTTGGTGGGCGATGACTTCGTCGACCCATCCACTGGCATCCTTGACAAGTGCGGACTAAGCTCTCCGCATCAGCTGTTATTGTAGGCCAATAAAGCCCCTGGCGAAGTGTTTTTCCTGCCAAAGCTCGAGGGGCTAAATGGCTACCGCAAAGGCCTTCATGAATTTCTCGAAAAATTTCTTGACCTTCGGCTTGAGATATACATCGGAGTAGAGGGGAACATACTCCGGCCTTGTAAAAAATACCGTTGATTATTTGATAATTTCTAGCTCTAAGCTTCAATCTTGACAGCTGTGGCTCTTCGGGCAAATTTGTTCCTCCCTGTAAAAGTTCCATGATCGAATTTTTCCAATCTGCACTAGGAATGCAAAGAATCTCTGCAGAGGGAATTTGTGGCACCGAAGATATACTGAGCTCCTAATAGAAAGCTTCTTCTGGTACATCCACAGCTCCGGCTGCAGCTTTTGCTAAGATGTCCGCTTGCACGTTTTTTGCTCTTGGTATACTCCGAATGGAAATACCCTTGAAGTGTGCTTTGATTTTACGGATTTCTTCTAAGTACTTTGCAAGCTGTGGATGCCGAACCTAGAAACTTTTATCTACGTGCCCTGGTACTATCTGAGAATCTGTCTTTATAATAATTCTTGTAGCCCCTAGACCACGTGCTTTTCGGAGTCACAATAAAATCCCTTCATACTCCGCTATATTATTGGTAGACTTAAAGTTGAGTCTTGCGTAGTACATTGCTCTTTGCCCTGAAGGCGAAATTAATACTGCTCCAATGCCTGCTCCGGATGCTTGGAAAGCCCCATCGGAATAAACAGTCCAAACTCCGTCACTTGACTTCTCCGGAACCAAATTTGCAGGTGGAGTCCATTCTGCTACAAAATCTGCTAAGACTTATGATTTGATTGCTGTCCTTGCCAGAAAAGATATGCCGAAGGGTGCTAGCTCAACTGCCCACTTTCCAATTCTTCTAGTGGAATCCTTACTTCGAAGCATATCTCCCAAAGGATACGAAGTTGGTACAATTACATTGTGTGCCAAAAAATAATGTCTTTATTTCCTCGAAGCCATTATCAGAGCATAAACGAACTTCTCGAGTTCGGAGTATCTTGTCTTCGCTCCTGATAATGCTTCGGATACAAAATAAACAGGATTTTGGACCAACTTCCCATTGAAATCTACTTCTCTGACAAGGACTGCACTGACAGCAGAACCTGTAGCTGCAAGGTAAAGGAGTAGGGTTTTGTCCGCAGTAGGCACCGTGAGTGTAGCAAGATTACTGAGATACTCTTTAATATCTTCGAAGCTTTTCTGACACTCCGTTGTTCATGCAAAATCTTCGGACCCTTTCAATGCTTTAAATATAGGCAAGCTTCTCTCTGCAGACCTTGATAAAAACCTGCTAAGTGCTGCCAGACACCCAGTCAGCTTTTGCACTTGCTTTAAATTCTTCGGAGGAGCCATCTTTTGTAGCGCAGTTATATGAGTAGGGCTAGCTTCAATTCCCCTGCTTGAAACTAAATACCCTAACAACTTTCCAGCCTTAGCTCCGAAAATACATTTTTTGGGGTTAAGACGGATCCCACATGCCCGAAGGCTATTGAATGTTTCTGCTAAGTCTAAGTTATGTTGGTGCTTTAAAGCACTCTTTATTACAATATCATCCATATAGGCCTCCACATTGCGACCTAATTGATGACCTAGACCCTTAGCAACTAACCTCGAAAAAGTAGCCCCGACATTTCTTAAGCCAAAGGACATTCTTACATAACAAAAGACTCCCGAAGGAGTTACAAAGCTTGTCTTGATCTCATCTTCGCGCTTCAACCATATTTGATGATAACCAGAATACGCGTCAAGGAAGCTTAATAACTCTGAACCTGCGGTGGAGTCGACCAATTGATCAATTCGGGGCATGGGGTAGGGGTCACGAGGGCATGCTTTATTCAAAGATGTGAAATCGATGCACATGCGCCACTTTCCGGAAGACTTCTTTCTGACGAAGACTGGGTTGGCTAACCATTCTGTGTGAGCCACTTCTCTGATAATCCCAGCCTTCAACAATTTCTCAACTTCGTCTTTTGCTAGAGCAGCTCTTTCTGCAGACATTTTCCGGAGTCCTTGCCGAACAGGACGGGCCTTCGGGTTTACAAGTAAACTATGTTCAATGATATCCCGATCGACTCCGGTGATATCTTCGTCAGACCAAACGAAGACATCTAAATTCTCTTCCACCACCTTTTCCAAGGAGGTTGCAACTTCTGGAGGTAAATCTTTACCAAATTGAAATGTATATTCTTTACCATCTTTAACAATGACCTTCGCTGCAATCTCTCCTTCAGGACTTGGCCTCGGAAAGGACTTCGTTGAAGCTTCGGAAGGGGCTGAAAAATTTTCTTGATTATCTTGCACATTGTTTACTTGTCTTGGATCAAGAGGGGGGCCATGACCATATTCCGCTCTCCGAGCGATAGATTGATCTCCGAAGACAGTCATGACTCCTGCTTGTGTGGGCATCTTCATGCACAAATAATTGTGATGCGCCACGACTCCGAACTGGTTTAGCATGCCTCTTCCGAAGATGACGTTGTAAGCATACGGGGCATCTACAACATCGAAGATTACTTCCTCAGTTCGGGCCAACAAACCTTCTCCGAAGGTAACTTCAGGCCTATTTGGCCGAGTGCATCAAGCGGAGGTC
This sequence comes from Zizania palustris, assembly GCA_019279435.1. Classification (NCBI taxonomy): domain Eukaryota; kingdom Viridiplantae; phylum Streptophyta; class Magnoliopsida; order Poales; family Poaceae; genus Zizania; species Zizania palustris. The sequence goes on along the minus strand of JAAALK010000283.1, from coordinate 113,700,130 downwards.
CTGCAAAGCCTTGCAAAGGACGAGCCGCTGGAAGGAGATGCTTTCTGGAGATGCACAATTGATCGAAGGCTTGAACAAAAATGATGTCTGTCGAACTACCTCCGTCAATCAATACCCTTCGAACTTCAGTGCCCGCAATATCAGCAGTGATAACAAGGGGGTCTGCATGCGGGAACTTAATGCCAGCTGCATCCTCCGCAGAAAAGGATATCAGTACATGATACCATTCCGGCATAGCAGCTGCAGACGACGAAGTCCCAATATGGCCTACTTCTCTGACGTAGTCTCTTCGCTGTCTTTTTGACATGCTTCCGAGGGTACCTCCTCCGGAGATGGGGAGGACTACTCTTTTCCCTCGGTCTTGCCCTTCCTCTTGCTTCGGAGGTGGCATAACATTGGCCACTGGAGGGTGTCTTGCGGCATCGAAGTTTTCTATCCGCGCCACAGCCTGGACCGGCTCTGGGCGCGCTGCCGCTGGAACTCGGTCGGTAGTACCTCGACCCGAAGTTCTTTCTAGATACTCTCCTCTTAGAGTAAGTATAGCCTTGCAAGTATCAGTTGCATGGCTTCGATTTTCACCATGGATGCAGCAGAAAAGGGTCTGGCCTTTGCCAGCCATTTTCCCTGGCGGCCTCCAGCCGCTGGCCTTGTTCCCCGAAGACTGTGGAGCTCTCTGTGTAAACTTCTGTGGGGGTGCAATATTCAAGACTTCAGAACGAGGGTGCTTTTGCCCCCTTCTCCGATCATGTTGAACTTTGAAGACTGGTTCTTGCGGCTGTGCCAAAGTTTTTACTTCTACTTTAACTTCTTGCAATATGGATGAAGTAGCTGCAGTTCTCCGAAGCCACCCTTCTTCTAACCTCGCATACTCTTCAAAATAAGACATAAACTGAGCGACATAAGATATCTGCTTCCAGTGAAGTTTATCAAGGAGGCCCACATGGGTAACTCCCTCTCGAGCTGCATCAACTACGTAGGATGTAGTCAACACTCGAATCTGCAACTTCGTATGAGCGAAGCGCTTGAAATATTGCCTCAATGTTTCTCCGGGGAGCTGCTTCACCTGGAAAAGGCTTCCCGTTGACATTGGAGGCACAAAGGTTCCTTGAAAATTGCTTACAAACTTCTTCTTCAACTGCCCCCATGAATTAATGGATCCTGGCTTCAAAGACCAGAACCACCTTAATGCCACTCCTTGAAGAGCTAAGGGGAAGCACTTTGCCATGGTGTCTCGAACTCCTCCGCTAGCTTCAATTGCTAGGGCATAAGAACGAACAAACTCTCCGGGATCTTCATCTCCAGCATACTTACAGAGCTTCGAAGTCTTAAACTTCGGATCAAAGCGAACTTTCTGCAGCTCAGGATGCAGCGGAGATTCATTATCGAAGGAGGCGTTCTCCGGGGCTTCGGGATAAACGAGTTCGTCATCTTCGGGCACTTCTGGGATAGCTGGGATGGCTTGAGAGCGAAGCCTGTTCGCAGCTTCTTGTCGCCATCTTGCTACTTCAGCTTGAAGGTTGGCCATTTGAGTGGCCATATCTCCAAGATTGTCTTCATCTCCTCCGGAAGGATCTTCCGGGTCTTGATAACTAGTAGGATCAGTTCGAAGTGGGATGGAGGGTGGAAGAGGGATTCCAGGTGGTCGAAGTATGGAAGGATTTGGCGGAGAAGCTCCGTATGTTCGAGGGATGGAAACTCCTTCCGGAGTTTGAGGTGGAGGGAATGTCGAAGGCCCTCCGACTTCAACCATGTCGGATGGTGCCTCTCCGGAGATCCGAGAGGACCTCCGAACAGGGTTACAGGGTGCGCTCCGCTTAGGAGGCATGATGTAAGAAGTTGGTAGAGAACGAAGTTTTTTGAACTAGGTTCCCCACGGACGGCGCCAACTGTTGGCGTAAAAGATTACGCTAACATGTTTCTGTAGATTAGAAACTAACAAACGAAGTGTTTGCGAAGTGAACTGTTCTAAGCCTCCGAAAGGATAATAACTTAGAATAGTTCGAATGTATGTATTGAATAACTTGTATTCGGTCCGTATTACAGGGTGAAATGGGGGGTATTTATAGGCCCAAATACTAAGGAAAAGACCTATTTACCCCTCTATTACAACCGACATAGTGGAAACTATTCGGTACCCTTGATAGGGCTAAAATGGTAAAAGACTAATCTAATAATATAAAAGATAAATCTTCCATCTTAGCTGGCAATAAAGATCTCAAAAAGCCTTAGTTCGAAGATGTACTCCGAACCAATGCCTATCTTCGTACTTTGAGCTTGACTCAGGGTATCTTCGAAGACGGACGTTTGGAGACCTTCGAATCCATTATCTGCTTTTGTGCTGTTACGGCAATAACCCCGAAGATGGGATATTTTCCCCCAACAAATGCCATGCTAGAAGAGCTTGAGAATTTTGTCCGCGATCGGGTTTGGACACTGGTTGAGCTGCCACCTAGATGCAACCCCATAGGCACCAAGTGGGTGTTCAAAAACAAGCAAGGTGAAGATGGGGTTGTGTTGCGCAACAAAGCTCGACTAGTTGCCCAAGGTTTTTGCCAGAAAGAGGGTATTGACTTTGAAGAGACTTTCGCCCCTGTTGCCCGTCTTGAGTCCATTCACATTCTTTTAGCTTTTGCCGCTTCGAAGGGTTTTAAGCTTTTTCAAATGGATGTCAAGAGTGCTTTCCTGAACGGGTACATAGAGGAGGAGGTCTATTTTAGGCAGCCCCCTGGTTTTGAGAACCCAAAGTTTCCTCGACATGTTTTTAAGATGCAAAAAGCATTATTCGGTCTGAAGCAAGCCCCCAGGGCTTGGTATGACCGGTTGAAGTAGTTTTTGTTGCGGAAGGGCTTTGTGATGGGTTCTGTGGATAAAACTCTTTTCTTGCTCAGAGATGCCTCAGATTTCTTGGTTGCTCAGATATATGTGGACGATATCATTTTTGGTGGTACTACTGATGTGCTTGTGTCCAAGTTTTCTGAGCAGATGCACAACGAGTTTGAGATGAGCCTCATGGGTGAGCTAAAGTATTTCGTAGGGCTCCAGATCAAGCAGACCAAGGATGGCATCTTCATCCACCAGAGTAAGTATGCGCGGGACATATTGAAGAAGTTCGACTTTGGTGGAGAGCTGAAGCCTCAGATGACCTAAATGGGTACATCTGGGGGCCTAGACAAGTACGAGAGCAGCGTCAAGGTCAATGAGAGAGAGTTTCGAGGAATGATTGGTTCAGCTGCTATACTTGACAGCGATGAGGCCAGACATACAGTTTGTCGTAGGACTGTGTGCGCGCTTTCAGTCTTCACTGCGCGCGTCTCATCGACAGGCTGTCAATTGCATTTTCAGCATCATCATCTCTTGATTTATCTGGATTTTCGGACGCTGACTTTGGTGGGTGCCGGTTGGATCACACGCCGACTTCCGGTACTTGCCAGTTTCTTGGTTCTTCTCTTATCTCTTGTCTTCTCGAAAGCAGTCTGGAGTTGCACTTTCGACCACTGAGGCTGAGTATGTAGCTGCTTCTAGCTGCTGCTCACAGTTGGTTTGGATGATTTCCACTTTGCAAGATTTTGGGTTGTTCTTTCCTACCAGAGTTCCTCTGTTTTGTGACAGCACTAGTGCAATTAGTGTAGGGAAAAACCCTTGTCTCCATTCAAAAACCAAACACATTGATGTGCGCTTTCACTTTTTGAGGGATCAATATGAGAAAGGTGTCATTGACCTTGTTCATGTTGATACCCATCATCAGTTGGCTGACATTTTCACCAAACCCCTAGATCAGTCTACTTTTGAGCATTTACGAGGGGATTTGGGTGTTGTGTATCCTTTTTAGGATATTTTGAGTCAGTTTTTCTTTCTTCTTTACTCTTTTCTTGAGTCTTTTTGTGTGTGTTCATATCATGCATATTCACATATCACACTTTGAGCATGCTTCTGTTATATGATTGATTTGTTTTACTTATTCTAGCTGGTACATACTTTTGATTACTTGTCGATGATCATGCTTTGTTTCAGTTCACATGATATGTCTGATATCTGTCATATGCATGGCTTTTATTCTTTAAAATTGAAAAATGATCACCATTGCTACTGGTAACTAGTATGTGTAGGCTGAATACTTTTGCTATCTGTTATATGCCTTGTATCTAGATCCTTACTTAGATGCAAATATGCAACTTAGACCTTTATATGCTTTAACATGGAAAATGTGCTATAAAAATGATGAAAAATCAGAAAAATGAAAATTCGATGCCTTTTTAGGCTTGAGTTGAAAAGATCTAGGTGGGTTTACTTTGTCGCATTGCATTGTTCTGGACTGCTTACCATAGCATTTTGGTATGAACTAGGACAGTGTAGTGTATGCTAAGACCAATGTCTTAAGCTTCTGATGGTCCAGTTCTGGCCTAGGCTCGACTTGGTCAGTTAGCATAAGGTTTGACATGGAAATAACCCCTGGCAAAAATGAAAACGGAAAAAGAAAAAGCCTGAATATTAAAAAGATAACAAGTTTGCTGAAGCACTTTGTTTTGGACAATGCTTATCTTGGTAAATATCAGTTAGCTTTTGCATCTCATGCTTTACCTTGCTTGTCAACTAGAAAATGTGGTGATGCTTTTTTTTGCAAAAATTAAAAAATGCGTGCTAATGACTTTCTTTAGATATCATATGTTGCACTGATCATGCCATGTGTCTTAGACAGTATGTCTTTTGCTATACCTGCTAGATGCTGTAATTGCAGTCAATCATATATGAGAAGCATGCTTTCGACACTCCACGTGCACCCCAGTTGCATTCATTGCATATTTTGAGGGGGAGTTGGATTTCAGGGGGAGTCTGTGTCTCTTTAGAGTGCATTTAGTCTCACTTGATGAGTCCAATTGTCAACAAGGGGGAGAAATTTTGTGGAGAAGAGTTTAAGGGGGAGTTTTTGCTTTCTCTGGTTTTTTTTCAGGGGGAGTTTTTGTCCTGTTTGTCCTTACTCTTTGATATCCTTGTTGATATTTCTCAGATTGCACTCGTTTTGAGTCTTTATTTTTGGTTAACCATAATGATCGTCTTCTTGTTTTTGTTTGGCTTTTGGTCATTAGGGTTAATTTTTTCTTCTTCTTCTCTGTTTTCTTGTGTTTTGTTTTCGTGTTTCCACATGTGCTTACAGGTACTAGAGAGCTGATGAAGAGAAGTGTTGACAACGCACTCATCAAGGGAGAGATTGAGGAGCCATGCTGAAGAGTATGGACCTCGTGGCTCCTGATGTGATGAGTCATTGTCAACAGAAGTCAAGAGGACACAAAGAGAGGAGAAGACCTGCTGTGTCTGGGCCAGATGTGACTCAGGTACACGTGCAGCGAGCGACTGTTGGGCAGAGGGGCCGCAAAGTCGGGCTTGCCCAATCCGGGTACATGGGCTAGGAGCAGCAGAGGATCCACTGGGCTATTGACCAGGATTGACTCAGGTACATGGGCGGCGAGCAATTGCCGGGCTGAGAGAGCTGCGGAATCGGGCCGGCCCAATCCGGGTACCTGGTGCAAAGTCGGTGGACGCTTTGTCAGTTTCGGCGCAAAACTGACAACCGCTAATCTCGGATCTGACTGTTCTGAGGTGAAACCGTAGTCGCTACGAAAGCTCCGCTTCAGGATAAGTCATCTGTAATTAGGAGTTTACTATTTTTCCTTTAGGCCCACAATCTGTCAGTCGATTCTGTAAAAATATCCTAAGGGAAATTTGGTCTTTTCCATTTTATTTCAGCGTTTTTAAAAAAACACTAAGGGTTTTTTGGTATTTTCCTAGGCTATTGGGCTGCCTATAAATAGGGCCCCAATCCCTAGGGTTAGGATTACCCTTTCTGAAATTACTTTCCTAGTACTAAAAGATTGGGTCACTTTTTGGTGTTCATCTCCTAGCGTTTATATGATGCCTTGTTATGTGTGTCTATCTTGTGTATGTGTGCCTGAGAGATTATTTTGATTCTGTTCGATTCTATTTGCATGAATAGTTTTCTTTATGCATCTGTTCTTGACAGTATAGCTAGCGCATAGGTGCTGCAGTTGGTTTAGTCTGTGTCCGAATGTGTGTTTTGGTTTTTTAATCTCTCCTTTCATGCGCTTTGCTGTTTGTCTCACGAACTGCTTTCTGCGAACTAGTATTCTAGCCAGGATTCTAGTTTATTTTGTCTTGTTTTCTGCCGTATGTTTTTCTGATAGCCTGTACCTAGGCTCGCATAGCTATAGCCTACAACTCCAGCAGCTAGGGGTGTCTATTGCTTTCGGCTTGTGTCTAGCTGCAGCAGCTAGATGGCAGGTGTGTACTACAGCTTCGCACGCAACTTCCTAGGCACTCAGTGCGTGGCAGCTCTACCATCTTCTGTAGCTCCTATCAGCTAGGTTTCTAGGCTCTGTCCGGGCTTCTCTTCTTGTGAATGGGAAAAGTTCAAGGGTCACACAAGTTTCTGGCAGCAGGACATAGTCTGGTGTAGGTTCGGAGTGTAGCCAGTGCGGAGATATTGGCGAGGTGCGCGAAGGTCTCCGCCCAGGTTAGGCGAGGGGTTCGGAGCCTTAGCGTGGGTACCACGGAGTTCAGTGTAGCACTTGGGTACCTAGCTTGTGCGAAGTAGTCCTAAAATGTTTTTTGTTCACGTGATCTCAGCGAAGTCCGCACGACGTACTTCGAAGATCCACTGATTCGTGCTGGGTTGTTTGTTTCGAGCATCCTTGCAAAGGTGCCTGTCCGGAGTGTGTGCGAGGCTTGCTTCAGAGTCTTTTCGCTGTAGCTTCACTGAGTACAAAGTTCTGCAGAGTATTTTTGTGGACTGATTTCAGAGTGAGCAAACCAAGAAGGTCGTTATGTAGGCTTCGGAGATCTCGTGTGTTTGGTGAAGTCTGTCTAGGCCGCAGTAGGCTTCGAAATATTTTGTGGGCTTCGAACTTCATTTCAGAGATTAATTTTTGATCTATGATACTTCGCCTCGGTTTGCGTGAACTTGAATTAAATTGTTTATATTGTTTGTTCTGTTGATGCTTAAAATGACTATGTCTTGAATACTCAGTTAATCTGCCTTTAAGCAATGTGTGAGTGTCTCTTTGTTTATGACACCGGTTGTTTTAGGATAGATCATTTTAGGTTCTGTTGACCTGGTTACTTTTCTCTGCTAAGTCTGTTGAGGTGCATTAGGTGTTGGGAGCAGGCCATTTATTCGAAAGAATTTTTTAGGCGCCCATTCACCCCCCCTCTGGTCGCTACTTTCGGCCCAACAATGTGAGAATTGTCTCCACACTAAAAACAACCACTAAAGCCACTTCTCCTCTGATCCCGTCTCTCATTGTGAAAACATGTGAACCTTCTAGCAATGAGAGCAAGCTCGTCATCATCTAGAGTATCAACCTGCTCCTTAGTGACGGAGACCAGGGAGGACAAAGCAAAACCACCAGCAAGAACACAAGTACCAGATGTGCTTGGTTCAGTCCATGTTGCCAAAGGATCAAAAAATCATTTAAGGTCAACTGGTGATCTTAACCCGCTCTGATACCAATTGTTGGACCGAAAAGGGCGACCAGAGGGGTGGTGAATTCGAGCTTTTAAAATTTCCGACTAAAAATAGCCTTTTGTTTTCAAAACAGTCTCCCGTGGAACAGGCTTCGAACACACCCTTCGAAGGTCTGATTCGGAGGTATTTTGTAGCTCCCAAACTAGGCTTCGTAAAGAGCAAAAGTTCGAAGTCAAGAAGACTTCGCTCACACCCACAAACCCAAAAACACAACTCTGATAGGATAGTGCAGGCTTCACACACTAGGTGCCTTCGAGCAGGCTTCGCACTACACACTTCGCAGAAGATGGTTTCCCTCTGTGGGCTTCGAACAGATACTCAGCACTAGCAACTGGTACTAGGCTTCGTATTTCGAAAAGGAAATAGTAAGCAGAACAGACTGCGCTGAGGAGTTTGACAGAGGAACTAAAACAGGCTTCGATCCTAGCTTCCCTCAGTGCTTCGCTAGTAATCAGAGAGAGTTTGTCACTAGATTACACAGAGCGAACTCACAGTGAGAGATACACACACATTTCACACACTTCTCTGAAAATAAAGAGCAAAAACACTGAGTTGATCAGAATGAAGTGGAGCTCAGAGAAATCAACACATGCAGTGCAAAACAGAGATACAAGTTCAAGCTACAAAAGAATAGAATGAAAATTTCATTGCATGAACAGGGAACACAAAAAGACTCACAGCACTGAGTACAAGTGTGTGGTGGCTAGCTCTGAAGTTCTAGAAATGACTACTCAAAGTGTTGCCTAGACCTAGCTAGCCTTCACTATTTATAGGCACTATTTAGCACTGTGAATAGACTACTCTACCCCTAGGGTTTACACTATTTTTGTCTCAGCAAGACAAGTGGTACAGATGGTAGTCTACTTTTCTATTTAGCACTGTGAATAGACTACTCTACCCCTAGGGTTTACACTGTTTTTGTCTCAGCAAGACAAGTGGTACAGATGGTAGTCTACTTTTCTGGAGGCTTTCTTTGTCAGCTTCGCAGAGGAGACAACATCAGCTTTTGTAGAGTAGACACGATCAGCCATTGCACATTTGGAGTCTTCTAAAGGCCCCTTCGCACGCGAGGTGTGCAGTAGCATTGGTGACATGCTTGAACCCGTAGGCCTTCGCTTCACCGAAGTCAGCCTTCGATACAATGACGGTTTTGAGCCGAAGCCGTCAAAGCTCTTGAGCCTTCGCACTATCACGTCCGAAGTGGACCACCACGGCTTCGCAGCTATTCCTAGGTCGAACTCCATCAGTCCGTGTACTGAAGATATGCATGACCGAAGTAGCTCAAGTCAGCCACACTCCGAATCCCCACCTACGGAGTACCTTCGCCACCTTCTGAAGTCCCTCCGTCCATGGTCTCCATATGAAACATATCCATAAGGACCCCTTCGCAGTGTATCAGCACCGAGCACACTTCTACGAAGGCCCTTATCTAGACCATGCCTTCGATGCACTTTGACTTCCTAGACCAGTCAGGTGTCCCTTCGAGTGCCTCCATACGGAGCACATTTCGAACGCCTTGTCTCAATGCTGAGTACTTCATCCACCATACTTCGAGGTTACTCCTTTCGGAGCACCCTTCGAAGTGCCTCGCCTTCGAGGACATTGCCTCAGGGTACCTGATGAGGACATCAATGGCTGGGATATGACAATGCTTATGCATTATAATAAACAAGCCAAGGGTCATGCATTCTATATTATATTTATATTTTATTTATTTGAACAATGTATGCTACACCATGAAATGTGTTGCTATTCAATTACAGAAATACTTACATGGATCAAGCGACATATTGAGAGTACATCAAGGGAACGGAACATAATGGAAGTTGATTGGGGACCAAGTAAAGGCCATCGAAAGATAGAATATAAGTTTGGGACATCACTTTTGTGCCAAGAGAAGGTGCAGATAAAGTTCTACATGTTTTCAATTCGGACTCGAACTACTGAGACAACACCAGATTCAATCATGCATAACTATTACATGGAAGCTCCAATTTGGATGATCTTGAACATGTTGGAAAGCTTGTGAAGTCCTCTTTCCTACCGATCCATCCACACCTCCAGATTTTATCCGAGAAAATCGCAATCATCAAAACAATGCATGTTCCTTTTCCAGTCCGAACCATTTAAGCCCATGGGCCTTGTAACCGAGTTGTATTCATCTAGGGTTACCTTTGGCCGACCTCCACATGTTCCTAGCCTTATAAATACCCCCTGGCCGCCACTTTTATATTGGGTTTTGTTTAGATCAAAGTTTAGCCTTGCTACTTTTCCGTGTAATCCCGTGATCGTCTAGTTTGCCGGATACACGTTATAGAACTCCACCTTGTTATCAATCTGAGTTGCTTGTTTATCCTGTTCTTGCTTGTTCTTCGATTGCTTGCAGGAACAAATACCCTCGTGGTTGGGTTGATCGTGCTGCCACAAGGACACGACAACCTCTAGAGTTGGTGTATCGATCGCTAAGGCGCAACACAAACGTCTTGTATGGTTGTAGTCGGATCGTCAACATCATCTCCCTCTAATCGAACTTATCTCATCCTCTCATCGAAAGATTGGGACACCCCTGCCCTCATTAGTACCTTCAGCTGGAGCCACCCTCCGCACTTTTTGTCTTTGCCTAGCACACCTTGACCCGAGGACCGACCTCGACTCCACGCAGCCTTCGTGACCAAGCTACCCTCTCACCTAGCACCAAGCCTCCCGCTTGACCTAGGTTCACTCGCTGTGAACCGTCTGTTGCCTTCAAAGCCAACTGCGCACCACCGACAAATAGACAAGTATTTCCAGTACCCCGAAGACCTCTCCGGTAAACAACCTTCATTACACACTCCAGTGCACCACATAAAGTACCGAGCCCATTAGTACCACCTTGTCATCGTGCTCTGCCGGACCCCTCCGATAGACACTCCACTACACAGCTGCAGCCAGCTAAATCCGCACTGTTCGGAAAACACCTCCGAACCCCTTCGGAGAGACCCCTTCGCCCAAAAGTCAACTTGTCAATCACTCATCACAGACTTGAAACCAAGGAACATCTCAACTTGGTTTCTCAGTATTTTTCATGCCATATCACCTATTAAAAAAATCCAAAAATCCTGATGTGGTTGAGGTTCGAACGCCCAACCTCTGGTTCAAACCTCCTATCGTCTACCATTAGACTATAGACGCTTTCTTGAAATTATTGTGCAAGCACAATTTTTATTTTCAACATTCATGATAGTATTTCTAGTATTTAATGCTTCGCCACCCATGACTCCTCTTCTCCCCAATCCTCAATCCCCAACTCCACCCACTCGCGTCGTATGCTTCGCCCTCCAGAAGCCCCGCTGTCGCCACCGACTACCATCAGCCACCGTTGGTCGACCGCCGCCCGTCAATCGGACCCCACCGTGCTCACTCTCTCGCGCGCTTGGGAGCACCCCGCGCCGCTGCGACTTGGGGGCTATGGCCGTGGCCACTCGCTGGACCTCTAGGTGTGCCTCCACTTTCTCATTGACCGAGTAGAGGAGAGGAGCAACCGAGCAGGTGTTGTACTACTATTCACCTGTCTATTTTCTCATTTTCTTGGATTATTAAAATGCTTGTTGTTGTGTAATACTACAATGTGATGTGCTATTGTTGAATGAGTGAATATTGTTGTGATCTACAAATGAGTGAATGAGGTGCTATTGTAATGAGTAAATGTTCTGTTATAAAATTCTTCATTTCATGAATAAAGCTTCTGTATTGTTAAATTAAATTATCATACAATGTAAGCTAAGGAAAGATTGTTGGAGCTTGATATTTGAGTAACTAATAGTAATTAAAGTACATCTAAATAGTAGTAGGGGATATGTATAGCAGTATAGGTCACTACTGCTATGAGTGGTCATTTTCTTGTCTGGTCTCTGGGATTTTCCATAAGTATCCAAAGATATATTTGTTAGAATCAGGGTACCATAAAAATGAATCAGCATATTTGTGATTTCATTTTGTTATAAATTCAATCATTGAACACGTCCTTCTGTATTTTCTTGGTTTTCTTAGCTTGACTATTTTATGGTAGTTTAATGTGTGCCTTTTTCTAGTGATGGGTCCTCCTAAGAAAGAGTTGAAGAGAGACAATTTGGGGAGGTTGTGGCGTCATACAAATGTCGAAAAAAGTACGTGGTTCCGAAGATTGAATAGAACACTGGGTCATCTACTACATCAAGCGACGTCTGTGAGGTTTGCTAGTGTGGTAAGGTTAAGGTCGAAGGTCTCCCTTGCGATTGCACACCAACCTCTAAAAGGAAGCATGTGGTTCTTCAGTTGGACTCGAACTCGGACAACGACTTGCCACATTAAGTTAGGGCATGTCCTGGCAAAGGGCAAACTGCAGAGGCAAGTCGTGCCAAAGGGAAAACTGTAGACGGAAGTGGTGGCAAAGGAAAAACTACAGAGGGAAGTGGTGGCAAAGGAAAAACTGCAGAGGGAAGTGGTGGCAAAGGAAAAACTCCAGAGGGAAGTCGTGGCAAAGGAAAAATTCCAGAGGAAAGTGGTGGCAAAGGAAAAACTGCAGAGGAATGTGGCAGTAAGATGAGGCATGAGGCAAGAACTTCTTTTTATTATTCAATTCAATCATTGATGTATTTATCTATAATCAATTTTTGCATTATTTCTGAACAATATATTTTACATTGCTAGATCAGTGTGCATTCATAATATAATATGTGAAGATTATCTTCTGATACCTCAGTTTCTGCAACATTTCTGAATCATTTCTTGAGGAATATGGCAGATGTTGGCGTAAAAGATTATGCTAACAGGTTTCTGTAGAAAAGAAACTAACAAACGAAGTGTTTGTGAAGCAAACTGTTCTAAACCTCCAAAAGGATAATAGCTTAGAATAGTTCGAAAGTGTGTATTGAATCACTTGTGATCGGTCCCTATTACAGGGTGAAATGGGGGGTATTTATAGGCCTAAACATTAAGGAAAAGACCTATTTACCCCTCTATTACAACCGACATTAAGGAAACTATTCGGTTTCCTTAATAGGGCTAAAATGGTAAAAGACTAATCTAATAGGATAGAAGATAAGTCTTCCATCTTAGCTGGCAGAAAAGATCCTGAAGGGCTTTGGTTCGAAGACATACTTCGAACTAGTGCCTGAATTCGGGCTTCGAACGAGGTTCTGGGCATCTTCGAAGATGGTCATCGGACAATCTTCAAACTGGTTGACTATCTTTATGCTGCTTCGGCGATAACCCCGAAGATGAGATATTTTCCCCCAACAGTAGCCCCTCGAATACGCTTCTCCGTTCGACCTGTAACGTTAGGAGAGCAGTATACGGAAAGAAAAGATAACCAATCATAGGGGTTATTGGTTTTTATTTTATCTCCGAAATGCATGAAGATATGAACTTCGAATCAGTCGTAAGGTAATTACTTTTCGAACTATCTTAGAACTGACTCAGGAAGTTGGAAAGTCTTTTTAGACTTAGAAAAAATAGCCGTTAGTTTCTGTTTCAATGGAAGTTATATGATGCGTTATTTCCAGAGGAAAATAACGGGCGAGAATGCGAAAGGGCAGAGCCCAAACGGTAACAAGCGAAACGTTTAGGCTATAAATAAAGAGCCCAAAACTTACCCGATTACCTTTTCATCGCTTTCTCTCAGTCAAAAGCTTTGTGAGCCCCTTGAGGTCTTGAGCCCTAGCCTTTGAGTTCTTGAGCCCCAGCCTCCATTTCTTCGAAGTAATCGAGCGATCGTAATGGTGAAGACCAAGGGATCTGCGCCTCCTTCGGCTTTGGCTCGGCAACAGGCAGCCGCAGCGGCAGCAGCGGCGACATTGGCGGCGGCACCCTCGATGCAGGCGGCAACATCCATGGCGGCAGGGGGAAGAAATCCCCAAATCGCCGATGACCAAGGTCTGTGCCCACCGTCGACTAAATACTTGGATCAGTCTTTTGAGTTAGGGCCTTCTACCTGCAAGAAAGAGTCTTTGGCAATCACAGCAGGGGGAAAGATTAGCAATGGAGTTATGATTCGGAAGCCGGGCAAAGAATCGATTCCATCACCAAGACCCGGAGAGGTTGTGGTATTCGAAGCTTTTTTCGAAGCAGGCTTGGGCCTCCCTGCTGTGGATTTTTTGGCCAAAGTTCTTGATCTATTCCATGTAACCCTCCCCCAGCTATCTCCGAATGCTGTAGCTAGATTAGCTATCTTCGAGTGGGCGCTGAGAGCCGAAGGTTGTGAGGGGAGGGCTGAAATCTTCGCTGCACTTCATAGAGCGACTTGTCAGCCGAAGACATTCACAGGCTCCGGAGGTGAGAAAGTGGTGGTTGCCTTCGGAAGCATTAATTTTAGGCTTCGAGATGAATATGCCCTGCAATTCCCTGCTAAAGCCATCAATGCTAGATGGTACACCGACTGGGTCCTGAGGTGGTTTTATGCCGAAGTTGGAGCGATCAGTCCTCTGGCTGGGCCCCTCAAAGAAATCCAATTCCAGAAGGAAGCCCTAGTGCAACCTGACGAAGGCCAGCTCGAAGCTCGCCTTAACCTGCTTCAGAAAATTAGCCGAAGGTTAAGTATGCGGGACTTGGCAGAAGAATTCATCGGACTCCAAATTCCTCCGCTGATGGCCAACTGGCCTATCGTCTTCGAGGATGACTCAGAAGGTGGTCTTCGCAAGATCAATTATACTTCGAGTCCTGCAGGTAACTTCGAAACCAACATGCATTGTACATATTTACTTCGAAGAAAGACTAACTCGAGTTATTTTTTAGCTTCTTCAGCCCCTATTACTTCAGAGCAAATTGTAAGGGCTTCGGAGAAGATTCTGGGTGCCCCAACTCCGTCCGAAAAAGAATGGCGAGTTAAATTAGTCGGGAGTTGGGAGAGATTTAACAGAGTATGGGGAATGCTGGAGCTATCTCCGCCCCCTCTGATGGATTGGGTGCCTTTGGAGAAAGGGCCCCAAAAAAGGAAAGCCGAGGCTGGAACTTCGAGTTCAGCAAAAACTCCGGTGAAGAAGGTGGCTCGGAAGCCAAAGAACCTCGCGCCTTCAGATCCAGCACCTTCGAGCTCAAGAGCTTCGGTTTCCGACTCCCAAGAAGAAACGGGGAGATTGCTTGTGCACCTGATGGAAGAGAATGAAACTCAAAGGGTCGCACAAGTCGAAGTACCTGCGAACGTACCGGAGTCTGGAGATAATGTTGATCAACCAAGGACTTCGGTAGTTCAAGAAGATGTAACTCAGGACGAAGTTCCTGTGAATGAAGGGGGGGTCGAAGTCACTATGGCTTCGATTCCCGAAGAAGCAACGAGGACTCCCCAGGACGATGCTCCTGCAGTCCAAGATTTAACGGCTGATTCGGATGAGGACTACACTTTTGATCCTCCGATCAGTCCGGTGCTCGATCTTCCAGAGAATGTCGAAGGTAAATTTTGCATAATTCTTATCAATTTCTGCAAAATTATACAATGTATAATATTTTTGTTTTTTCAGAGCCTCCTGTTGTCGAAGTAACTCACGAAGATACAATTCAAAGACCTTCGACAACTTCGGAGCCACAGCCGGAGGTTACTCTACAGGGGCCTGGAAGAGGAAAAAGACACATAGAGCCTCTCCCTACTCGAGGATCGACTTCATCTGAGTCAACAGATGAAAGTGAATCGACTGAGGGGGGGCCATCTTCAGAAGTTCCAAGGGCCTCGGAAGAACTCTCCGGACCTTCGCTAAGCAGAGCTGACCAGAAGGCTTCAGTAATGCTTCCTCTCATAACTCCTTTTTTGGAGGAGAAAACCGGACTTGGGACTTTGGTTAAACCTTTGGGTCAAGCCAGTCGCAAAGTCCGGGAAACAGAACTGGTAGCCCTTTTAAGCAGAGCAAAGGGTTCGGAGCTTAACCTTGCTGTGGAAAGAGCAGCTTATCAGGTATAAAGCATCTTCGAACCAAATAGCAAATTATATATGAATAATTTCTTATTTCAGTTTTTCTTTTTTCTTAGCAAGCAGTCTTAGCCCGCGCTGCGGCTTTATCGAGCGAAAATGAAATTGCTCAACTTCGGGAAGAGAACGAAGCTCTTCAAAGAAATTTTAACTTCTCCGAAGGTCGAGTAGCTCAGATGGATAATGTAATACTAGCAGAGCGAAGGGCTAGGCAAAGCTTGGAGGCTGCGAAGAAAGAGCTCGAAGCAGAAAGAATTGTGCTTCGAGCGGAGATTGAAAGACTGCGGACGGAGGATGCTGCTAAGGGGTCCGAACATGTAAGACTTCAGGAAGAGGCTGGCCAACTCCGGACTCAAAAGAATACTTTGACTACGGAGAATGCTAGAATCTCCGGAGTTTTAGCAGAAACGACTTCGGCCAAGGATGCACTTATTGCGGAAAAACTCAAGTCTGAGAAGGTGGCTTCGGAGGTCATCGAGCAGATGCTAGGTGTCTTGGAGTACTTCGGTACTACGGGATCACTACCTTCGGATGATAATGTGACTCTGCTGCGCCGGTTAAAGAGGATCCAAGGAGCAGCGAAGCAAATGAAGACGACAGGCATGCGTTATGGAGAACTCTCCGGACAAGTGTCTGCCCTTGTATTACTTCGTTACTACGAGGATTTGGGCCGAACAATTACTCCGAGCGCAGAGGGTTCCATCATCTTCGACGACGCAAGACTTTTGACTCCTTCCGAAGGCGTGGCTGCCGCCTGGCGAGCCTTTCAAACTTCATGGAGAGCCGAAGGTTCGATCTGCGATCAAGGCTTGGATTGATGAAGGCCAACGCCAAAAGCAAGTTCGGAGCCAAGCTTCGAGCAGTCAACCTCCTTCGAACCCGCAGGTTTAGGAATTACTTAGGATTTTTTGATTATGTAAAGCTGATGCTTGTAAACATTTATCAATGAAAGTCTTGTTTGTCATAATTTTAGGCTTTACCTCTTATGGAAGATATCGAAGTGTTAGAGCTTAACAGCGAACTTCGCTCACTGTGGAACACCTTCGAACTTCTAAAGAGTTATAAGCGTCCTCGATTTCTTATTCCTCGAGATGACTCCGGCGTTATTGCGCCCGAAGTAATCAAAGACGTATTGTCTTATATTAAAGAGGAAGATAAAGAGATTGACGCAAACACCTTGTCTTCTGAAGACACTAATTGGTCCGAAGACGAAGGTGAAGCCCAAAATAAGAGATCTGAAGATCTTAGAAGCTGGGAAAGAAGCCCCGAGCGGCTTCGAACTTGGGCCGAGCTTCAACAAGAGCAGAAGGATTTTAGAGCTTCGAAGGGGAGGAAGAGAGTTAAACGTAAAGTTCTTAGAACTTCCGATGTTGGAACTAGTCGTTCCACCCCTAGCTCTCGGGACCGAAGAGGTCTTCGATTCCTTCTTGGTATAGATACCAATTTTTCATAATGTAATCTGTAAACACATTTGTTTCAATAATGAATGCCGATTTAAAATTGTCTCCATATTTACTAGCCCCTCTTTGGGTATAAGCAACTTCGAACTTCATTCAAAGATGGTTATGCGCAAAGAAAAAACTTCGGAGTACAATTTTTTGGGGGTTCAGGAGCCCCTCTGTCATTTAAAGATCTTTTGAAATCTTATGAAATGTCTCCGACTTTTCGTAGTCAGAAGAATGGTAACTTGGTACCTTTGTTTTATGAAAGAAATCAATTGAGATAACTTTCAGGACACTTTAGTGTCTTAAGAATTTTGTCACTTTGGACTTATATGAACAGACATTCGAAGCTCATGGCTCAAATGTTGTTTTGCTTTTAGCCACCTTCGGCTATTTTTGCAGAAGTCTACCAGCCAATGGCTTGGACTTCGCAGAATTTGGCCACCTTCGGCTCTTTTTACGGATGTCTACCAGCCAATGGCCTGGACTCCGTATAATTGTAGCCACCTTCGGCTATTTTTGCAGAAGTCTACCAGCCAATGGCTTGGACTTCGCAGAATTTGGCCACCTTCGGCTCTTTTTATGGATGTCTGCAAGTTGTAGCTTGGACTCCGCAGATTTTGGCCACCTTCGGCTCTTTTTACGGAAGTCTACCAGCCAATGGCTTGGACTCCGTAGAATGTGGTATTGGCTCTTTTACGGATGCCTACAAGCCGAGACTTGGGCTCCGGATGGATTTCAGCCACCACACCGGAGGCTTCGACTTTATGGGTACGAAGTCCGGAAATACAGCCCAGCTTAATGACACTTCCCTCTCGATTGACTTCCGTTCCAGCGCGTCCGCTCGGGAAGCTAGGAGTCTACAAGGGGAAGGCAACTATCAGGGTGTATGCTTTATTAATTTAGAGGTGATTACAAGCGAATTACAAGGAGCCCTTATGCGAAGTATCGCTTTAGGTGCTCCGCATGCCAAGTATGTGCTAACTCTTCACCTTCTAAATTAGCTAATTTAAATGAACCAGGGCGCCCTGAGCGGACAATTAGATATGGACCTTCCCATTTATTGCCTAACTTCCCTGGTGCTATAATGCTTCGTAGAACAAGATGACCCGGTCTTAACTCGCTGAGCTTAACCTTCGGGTCATACCAAGTCTTCGTCTGCTGATGATACTTTGATAAATTAGCTACAGCCCGAAGTCTTGTTTCTTCTGACAAATCTAACGAAGCTTGTCTTTCTTCTTCGATGTCTGGTTCGGTGCTGCGAAATGATCCCCCTTTGAGCTCCGTTGGAGTCATAGCTTCATCTCCGAATAGTAGTCTGAACGGAGTAAAACCTGTGGACCTTGTTTGCGTAGTCCGAATGGACCACAGAATCTTCGGAAGCTCTTCGGTCCACAGTCCCTTTGATAATCCTACTATTCTTCGATTTAGCCCTGATAAAATATTTCCATTGGCTCGCTCAACGGCTCCATTCGACTGAGGATGTCTCACTGCAGCAAAACATAGTTGAATGCCTAGGTCTTCGCAAAACTTCCTGAAGGGTTCTGCGTCGAACTGTGTTCCATTATCCACTGTGATATATCTAGGCACTCCGAACCGGCAAATAATGTTCTTCCAAAAGAATTTCTATACATTGTTCGAAGTGATAGCTGTTAAGGGCTCTGCTTCTACCCACTTAGAAAAATATTCAATAGCTACCACTGCGAACTTCAGATTTCCCTTTGCTAACGGAAAGGGACCAATTAGATCCATACCCCATCTGGCCATAGGCCATACCGGAGCAATGACTTGAAGAGCTGTTGGTGGGCGATGACTCCGTCGACCCATCCACTGGCATCCTTGACAAGTGCGGACCAAGCTCTCCGCATCGGCTGTTATTGTGGGCCAATAAAGCCCCTGGAGAAGTGTTTTTCCTGCCAGAGCTCTAGGGGCTAAATGGCTTCCACAAAGGCCTTCGTGAATTTCTCGAAGAATTTCTTGGCCTTCGGCTTGAGATATGCATCGGAGTAGAGGGGAACATACTCCGGCCTTGTATAATATACCGTTGATTAACTGATAGTTTCTTGCTCTGAGCTTTAATCTTGACAATTGGGGTTCTTCGGGCAAATTTGTTCCTCCTTGCAAGAGTTCTATGATCGAATCTTTCCAATCTGCACTAGGAATGCAAAGAATCTCCGCAGAGGCAATTTGTGGCACCGAAGGTACATTGAGCTCCTCATAGAAAGCTTCGTCAGGCACATCCACAGCTCCGGCTGCAGCCTTCGCTAAAATGCCCGCTTGCACGTTTTCAGCTCTTGGTATACTCCGAATGGAAATACCCTTGAAATGTGCTTCGATCTTGCGAATTTCTTCTAAGTACTTTGCAAGCTGTGGATGTCGGACTTGAAAACTTTTGTCTACGTGCCCTACTACTATCTGAGAATCTGTCTTTATAATTATTCTTGTAGCCCCTAGAGCACGTGCTTTCCGGAGTCCTAAAAAAATCCCTTCGTACTCCGCTATATTATTGGTAGACTTAAAGTTGAGTCTAGCGGAGTACATTGCTCTTTGCCCTGACGGTGAAATCAATACTGCCCCAATGCCTGCTCTGAATGCTTGGAAAGCTCCATCGGAGTAAATAATCCAAACTCCGTCATCTGATTTCTCTGGAGTCAACTTCGTAGGTGGAGTCCACTCTGCTACGAAGTCTGCTAGGACTTGAGATTTGATAGCTGTCCTTGCCAGGAAAGATATGCCGAAGGGTGCTAGCTCAACTGCCCACTTTCCAATCCTTCCAGTGGAGTCTTTGCTTCGGAGCATATCTCCTAAAGGATACGAAGTTGGTACAATTACATTATGAGCCAAAAAATAATGTCTTAGCTTCCTCGAAGCCATTATCAGAGCATAAACGAACTTTTCAAGTTCGGAGTATCTTGTCTTCGCTCCTGACAATGCTTCGGATACAAAATAGACAGGATTTTGGACCAACTTCCCATTGATATCCGCTTCTCTGACAAGGACTGCGCTGACAGCTGAACCTGTAGCTGCAAGATACAAGAGTAGGGTTTCGTCCGCAATAGGCACCGTAAGTGTAGCAAGATTGCTGAGATAATCTTTAATATCTTCGAAGCTTTTCTGACACTCCGGTGTCCATGCAAAATCTTCGGACCCTTTCAAAGCTTTAAATATTGGCAAACTCCTCTCCGCAGACCTTGATAAAAACCTGCTAAGTGCGGCCAGACGCCCAGTCAGCTTTTGCACTTGCTTTAAATTCTCTGGAGGAGCCATCTTCTGCAGCGCAGTTATTTGAGTAGGGCTAGCTTCAATTCCCCTGCTTGAAACTAAGTACCCTAACAACTTTCCAGCCTTAGCTCCGAATATACATTTTTCGGGGTTAAGACGGATCCCACATGCCCGAAGGCTATTGAATGTTTCTGCTAAGTCTAGGCTATGTTGGTGCTTTAAAGCACTCTTTATTACAATATCATCCATATAGGCCTCCACATTGCGGCCTAGTTGATGACCTAGAGCCTTAGCAACTAATCTTGAAAAAGTAGCCCCGGCATTTCTTAGGCGAAGGGCATTCTTACATAGCAGAAGACTCCTGAAGGAGTTACAAAGCTCGTCTTGATTTCATCTTCGCGCTTCAACCATATTTGATGATAACCAGAATACGCGTCAAGGAAGCTTAGTAACTCCGAACCTGCAGTGGAGTAAACTAGTTGATCAATTCGGGGCATGGGGTAGGGGTCACGTGGGCACGCTTTATTCAGAGATGTGAAATCAATGCACATGCGCCACTTCCCGGAAGACTTCTTCCTGACGAAGACTGGGTTGGCTAACCATTCTGTATGGGCCACTTCTCTGATAATCCCAGCCTTCAACAGTTTTTCAACTTCGTCCTTAGCTAGAGCAGCTCTCTCTGCGGACATCTTCCGGAGCCCTTGTCGAACAGGCCGGGCCTTCGGGTTTACAAGCAAACTGTGCTCAATAATATCCCGATCGACTCCGGTGATATCTTCGTCAGACCAAGCGAAGACATCCAAATTTTCTTCTACGACCTTTTCCAAGGAAGTTGCAACTTCGGGAGGTAAATCTTTACCAAATTGAAAAGTGTATTCTTTACTATCTTTAACAATGATCTTCGTTGCAATCTCTCCTTCGGGACTTGGTCTCGGAAACGACTTCTTCGAGGCTTCGGAGGGGGCTGAAAAAATTTCTTCATTATCTTGGACACTGTTTACTTGCCTCGGATCGAGAGGAGGACCGTGACCATATTCTGCCCTCCGAGCCATGGCTTGATCTCCGAAGACTGTTAGGACTCCTGCTTGTGTGGGCATCTTCATGCACAAGTAGTTGTGATGCGCCACAGCTCCGAACTGATTCAACATGCCCCGTCAGAAGATGACATTATAAGCATACGGGGCATCTACCACATCAAAGATAACTTCTTCAGTTCGGGCTAGTAAACCTTCTCCGAATGTTACTTCCAAGCCTATCTGGCCAAGTGCATCAAGCGGAGGTCCTGCGAAGCCTTGCAGAGGACGAGCCGCTGGGAGAAGATGCTTCCGGGAAATGCATAACTGATCGAAGGCTTGCACAAAAATGATATCTACCGAACTACCTCCGTCAATTAGCACCCTTCGGACTTCAGTCCCTGGAATATCAGCAGTGATAACCAATGGATCTGCATGCGGGAACTTAATACCAGCTGCATCCTCCGCAGAGAAAGATATTGGAACATGAGACCACTCCGGCATTGCAGCTGCAGATGACGAAGTCCCAATATAGCCTACTTCCCGAACGTACTCTCTTCGCTGTCTCTTGGACATGCTTCCGAGGGTACCTCCTCCGGAGATAGGGAGAACTACTCTCTTTCCTCTATCTTGCCCTTCATCTTGCTTCGGAGGTGGCATAACATTGGCCATCGGAGGGTGCCTTGTAGCATCAAAATTTTCTATCCGCGCCACAGCCTAGACCGGGTCTGGGCGCGCTGCTGCTGGACTTCGATCGGTACTGCCTCGACCCGAAGTTCTTTCCAAGTATTCTCCCCTTAGGGTAAGGATGGCCTTGCAAGTGTCAGTTGCATGGCTTCTATTCTCTCCATGAATACAGCAAAAAAGGGTCTGGCCCTTGCCAGCCGTTTTCCCTGGCGGCCTCCAGCCGCTGGACTTGTTCCCCGCAGACTGTGGAACTCTTGGTGCAAACTTCTGTGGGGGTGCAATGTTCAACACTTCAGAGCGAGGGTGCTTTTGCCCTCTTCTTCTATCATGTTGCACTTCGAAGACTGGTTCTTGCGGCTGTGCCGAAGTCTTCACCTCTGCTTTAACTTCTTGCAATATTGTCGAAGTAGCAGCAGACCTCCGAAGCCAACCCTCTTCTGACCTTGCATACTCTTCGAAGTATGACATCAGCTGTGATACTGTGGTGATGCTCTTCCGATGTAGTTTATCCAGAAGGCCTTTATGACTGACGCCTTCCCGAGCCGCATCAACCACCGAGGATGTGGACAGCCCCCGAATTTGCGACTTCGTGTGAGCGAAGCGCTTGAAGTACTGCCTCAATGTTTCTCCGGGGAGCTGTTTCACTTGGAAAAGGCTTCCTGTTGACATGGGAGGCACGAAGGTGCCCTGAAAGTTACTTATAAACTTCCTCTTCAACTGTGACCACGAATTGATTGATCCTGGCTTTAAAGACCAGAACCATCTCAACGCCACTCCTTGAAGAGCTAACGGGAAGCACTTCGCCATAGTTTCTCTATCTCCGCCGCTAGCTTCGATCGCTAGGGCATAAGAACGCGCGAACTCACTGGGATCTTCGTCTCCGGCATACTTGCAGAGCTTCGAGGTTTTAAACTTCGGATCGAAGCGAACCTTCTGTAGCTCAGGATGCAACGGAGATTCATTGTCGTAAGAGGCGTTCTCCGGGGCTTCGGGATAACCAAGATCGTCGTCTTCGGGCACTTCGGGGATAGCTGGGGTGGCTTGAGAGCGAAGCCTGTTCGCAGCCTCTTGTCGCCACCTCGCTACCTCAGCTTGAAGATTGGCCATCTGAGTGGCCATGTCTCCAAGGCTATCTTCATCTCCTCCGGAAGGACCTTCCGGGTCTTGAGAACTGGTATGATCAGTTCGAATCGGAATGGAGGGTGGCGGAGTAGCTCCGGACGGTCGGAGTATGGAAGGGGTTGGCGGAGAGGTTTCGTATCCTCGAGGGATAGAAGCCCCTTGCGGAGTTTGAGGTGGAGGGATAGTCGAAGACCCTCCGACTTCGACTGTGTCGAAGGGTATCTCTCCGGAGATCCGAGAGGACCTCCGAGTGGGATTGCGAGGTGCGCTCCGCTTAGGAGGCATGATGTAAGAAGTTGGTAGAGAACGAAGTTTTTCGGACTAGGTTCCCCACGGACGGCGCCAACTGTTGGCGTAAAAGATTACGCTAACAGGTTTTTGTAGAAAAGAAACTAACAAACGAAGTGTTTGTGAAGCAAACTGTTCTAAACCTCCGAAAGGATAATAGCTTAGAATAGTTCGAAAGTGTGTATTGAATCACTTGTGATCGGTCCCTATTACAGGGTGAAATGGGGGGTATTTATAGGCCTAAACATTAAGGAAAAGACCTATTTACCAATCTATTACAACCGACATTAAGGAAAGTATTCGGTTTCCTTAATAGGGCTAAAATGGTAAAAGACTAATCTAATAGGATAGAAGATAAGTCTTCCATCTTAGCTGGCAGAAAAGATCCTGAAGGGCTTTGGTTCGAAGACATACTTCGAACTAGTGCCTGAATTCGGGCTTCGAACGAGGTTCTGGGCATCTTCGAAGATGGTTATCGGACAATCTTCAAACTGGTTGACTATCTTTATGCTTCTTCGGCGATAACCCCGAAGATGAGATATTTTCCCCCAACAGCAGAGTATATCTAATATTTGTTTTATGAATTACTTATCTAAGTTTCAATGCACAATATTTTATCCAAGTAGTTGTAGCTTCATCCCAACATAACAATTGTCTAAGAAATTCTTATAATCTTTAGTTATTTTTGTCCATCTGGTACATATATTTATAATTGTATTACAATGTTTTAAATCAACGTTTTTCTCTTCTTGCAATCATGCATGACTATCTAGACCTAGTGATTGAACAGCTAGACATAGTGATCGAGAAGCTAGTCGTATTGATGGATAGACTTAATGTAGTGATCGACAAGATGTGATCTAAATGACATGGACGATAACGTGATAGTTAGTTAGTGCTGGTGGATGTTGTCATCTTTTGTTTAGTTAGGTGTGGTTGTTGTTGTCGATGATCGATCATATCTTTTGGTTACTTAATGATGGATGTTGTTATCGATGTACCTTTTGTTAAGTTTGTGGTTTATGTTCGTATTGATGGATGGATAAACTAATGTATGATCGATGGACCCTATATGTAAGAATTACTAATGACACATCTAATTGACTGCATGTTGTATCTTCAGTTAATTTGACTGATCAGATTGTCTGCTTATGTTATGCTGTTATCTTCAGTTAATTTGAGCACAAAACATCCACTACTTCAGAATGCAAAATTCCAACTTTTCTGGTGGAAATGCAAAATTAGAAATGTTCTGGGTAGAATATCAAAATCTAGTGAAATGCAAAATTGTGAAAATTTCATTGTCATGTTATATATGCTGGTATCTTCAGTAAATTTGACCACAAAGCATCCACTATCCTCGGAATGAAAAATTCAAACTTTTCTGGTGCAAATGCAAATTTAGAATATCAAAATATGGTGAAATGCTATTTTTAACACATTAGTTGTGTTCCTAGGATTTAAATTGAAATATGTCAAATTTGAAGTGCAAGTACCTCAAACTATGCACCAAAATTTACACAAAAATCATATTCATGTTTTTGTGCCCATTTTTTGTTCCCATCCACTAAATTCATAGTTTTTTTTTCAAAAAACTATGTTCTGAAACTCGATCGGTAATGCGGAGGTTAAGGGTTCTTAAATTCTGTGAAAATCAAATAAAGTCTGAAAAATACGAGATTTGTCATGGTGCTATTATATTATACGTACATTCAATGATAAAATTTTTAAAATGTTTCAACAAATTTGTCACATAGGATGTTAAGAAACTCAACCTTCTCTTGAGAGGAATTAGAGTTTTCAAAAGGAATAGGATCGGGTCGAAAGCAAATTGACGGTTAAACCTTCATTCAAACTTTAATTTTTTTTATAATCAAAGTACAACATATCTCATTCCATATAAAATGTTTGTAATTTTCTAGATCCATTTTCTATTTTTAACACATTAGTTGTGTTCATAGGATTTCAATTGAAATATGTCAAATTTGAACTACAAGTACCTCAAACAATGCACCAAAATTTATAGAAAAATTATATTCATGTTTTTGTTCCCATTTTTTAGAAAAAAACTATGTTCTGAAACTTAAAATAGTCTGAAATTTAGGAACAAAATTTGAGTAATGTTTGTTAAGATGAAACACTTGATTTTAAAATTGTATTGCAGGATAGACACATATTTAAAATAGAAACTAAAAATATGGTGACTCCAGGATTCAAACCTGGGTTGCCATCTTAGCAACCAGCGCCACCATCCATCTGTGCTACTACTAACTTCTTGATAGTTTTCTACATGCAATTGTATTTGACGCTAGTAACGAATACAGTACCAAAAATATTTGGCGCCAGGTTTTGCGCCAAAGATCTTTTACCGCCTATATAGTGAAACCATTACCTTAATCCACACCCGGAAACCTCACAACTTATTCTCCACCTTCTCCTTTAACATCTCCTGTTACACATCCAATTCCCAGATGCTCGGGCATCGGCAACCGCACGTCCGCACCTGCTCGCGGGCATCCTCATCTACTCGTTGTCGCCATCTCTGACTCTAGGTATTGCCTTCATCCCAATCTCCGGCCTGCACGCCACCCTTGCCGTCAATCTCCTACGTGAATTCTTCAATCACCAGCAAATTGCAATATTCTTTTTTTTTGATTTACTGTTTATGAAAGCCATGATGTATGATTTCATCTAATTTTCATTATCGCTTCCTGTTGGGGGAAAATACTTCATCCTCAGGGCCATTGTTGCAACAAGACAATGGCAGGTGATTTAATCGAAGGTTTCCAGCATCTAACTCCGAAAGTATATTGGACCAAGTTCAAAGGTCAAGAGGAGAACTCTAGTTCGGAGTATATCTTCGAACATTGACTCTTCCGAGAGCTTCTTTGCCAGCTATGATGGAAGACTTATCTTCTTTCTCATTAGATTTAGTCTTTTACCGTTTTAGCCCTATTAAGGGTACTGAATAGTTTCCACTATGTCGGTTGTAACAGATGGGTAAAAGGGTCTTTTCCTTAAGGTTTGGGCCTATAAATACCCCCTGTTTTACCCTGTAATGGGGATCGAATACTGAGTTATTCAATACACATCTTCGAACTGTTTTGAGCTATTATCCACTTGGAGGCTTGAAATAGTTTACTTCACAAACACTTCGTTTGTTAGTTTCTAATCTCTAGAAACCTGTTAGCGTAATCTTTTACGCCAACAGTTGGCGCCGTCCGTGGGGAACCTAGTCCAAAAAACTTCGTTCTCTACCAAGTTCTCAAACCATGCCTCCCAAGCGGAGTTCAGGTGGTAGCCCTACTCGGAGGTCCCCTCGTACCTCCGGAGCTAGATCTTCAAACACAGTTGAGGTCGGAGGACCTTCGACATTTCCTCCACCTCAGACTCCGGAAGGAATTCCCCTTCCCCGAGCATACGGAGTTCCTCCCCCAACTCCATCCATACTTCGGCCAACCGGAGTCCCTCTTCCACCTCAAGTTCCACTTCGAACTGATGCATATAGGTCTCAAGACCCGGAAGGTCTTTCCAGAGGAGATGAAGATGATTTTGGCGATATGGCCACTCAAATGGCCGGTCTCCAAGCTGAAGTAGCGAGGTGGCGGCAAGAAGCCGGAGACAGGCTTCGTCCTCAGGCCACCCCGGTCATCCCCGAAGTGCCCCAAGACGACGAACTTCATTATCCTGAAGCCGCTGAGAACGCTTCCTTCGACAGTGAGTCTCTACTGCATCCTGAGATACAGAAAGTGTGCTTCGATCCTAAGTTTAAAACTTTGAAGCTTTGCAAATATGCTGGAGACGAAGACCCTGGGGAGTTCTCCCATTCTTATGCATTAGCAATTGAGGCCAGTGGAGGAGTGTGAGACACCATGGCCAAGTGCTTCCCTCTAGCTCTTGAAGGGGTGGCTCTGCGGTGGTTCTGGTCCCTGAAGCCAGGGTCAATTAGAACCTGGGAGTAGTTAAGGAAGAAGTTCATGAGCAACTTCCAGGGTACCGTCGTACCCCCAATGTCTATAGGAAGCCTTTTCCAGGTGAAGCAGCAACCCGGAGAGACTTTAAGGCAATATTTCAAGCGCTTCGCTCATATGAAGTTGCAGATTCGAGGGTTGACTACATCCTTCGTAGTTGATGCAGCTCGAGAGGGAGTTACCCATGTGGGCCTCCTTGATAAACTTCACTGGAAGCAGATATCTTATGTCGCTCAGTTTATGTCTTATTTTGAAGAGTATGCAAGGTTAGAAGAAGGGTGGCTTCGGAGAACTGCTGCAACTCCGCCAATCCTGCAAGAAGTCAAGTTGGAAGTGAAGACTTCAACACCGTCGCAGGGGCCTAGCTTAGAAGCTCAACAAGACAGGCGTCAGGGCAAAAACATCCTCGTTCAGAAGTCTTGAACATTGCACCTCCGTAGAAATTTGCACCAAGGACTTCGCAACCTTCAGGAAGCAAGTCCAGCAGAGAGTACTGATCGACGGAGGGAGTTCAGCGGATATTATCTTCGTCCAAGCCTTCGATCAACTCTATATCTCCAGGAAGCATCTTCTCACAGCAGCTCATCCTTTGCAAGGCTTCACAGGACCCCCTCTTGATGCCCTCAGCCAGATGGCCTGGAGGTCACTTTCGGAGAGGGGCTACTGGCCAGGACGGAGGAAGTAATTTTTGATGTTGTGGATGCCCCATATGCATACAATGTTATATTCGGAAGGGGCATGTTGAATCAATTCGGAGCTGTGGTGCATCATAATTATCTATGCATGAAGATGCCCACACAAGCGGGAGTGCTTACTGTTTTTGGAGATCAGGCCACTGCGCGAAGAGCGGAATATGGTCATGGCCCTCCTCTTGACCCGAGACAGGTGAACAGTGTGCAAGGCAACCCGAAGGATTTTTCTGCTTCAGGTGGACTTTCAAAGAAGTCCTTCCCAAGGCCAAGCCCTGAAGGGGAGATTATAACGAAGGTTATAGCCAAAGACGGCAAAGACTATTCATTTCAGTTTGGCAAGGACTTGCCTCTAGAAGTTGCTACTTTGTTAGAAAAAGTAGTTGAAGAGAATTTAGATGTCTTTGCTTGGTCTGATGAGGACATTACTGGAGTCAGTCAGGATATTATTGAGCATAGTTTACTTGTGGACCCAAAGGTTCGGCCTGTCCGGCAAGGACTCTGGAAGTTAACTATGGAGAGGGCTATCCTTGCTAAAGACGATGTGGAAAAGTTGCTGAAGGCTGGGATTATCAGAGAAGTAGCTCATACGGAGTGGCTAGCCAACCCAGTCTTCGTTAGGAAGAAATCTTCCGGGAAGTGGCGCATGTGTATTGATTTTACATCTTTGAATAAAGCATGGCCGTGACCCCTATCCCATGCCCCGAATTGATCAATTGGTTGACTCCACTGCTGGTTCGGAGTTATTAAGCTTCCTTGATGTGTATTCTGGCTATCATCAAATCTGGCTAAAGCGCGAAGATGAAATCAAAACAAGCTTTGTAACTCCTTCGGGAGTCTTCTGCTATGTATGAATGCCCTTTGGCTTAAGAAATGCCGGGGCAACTTTTTCGAGGTTAATTGCTAAGGCTCTAGGTCATCAAATAGGCAGCAATGTAGAAGCTTATATGGATGACATTGTAATAAAGAGTGCTTTTAAGTACCAACATAGCCTAGACTTAGCAGAAACATTCAATAGCCTTCGGGCATGTGGAATCCGTCTTAACCCCGAAAAATGTATCTTCGGGGCTCAGGCTGGAAAGTTGTTAGGGTATCTAGTTTCAAGTAGAGGGATCGAAGCTAGCCACACTCAAATAACTGCGTTGCAAAGGATGGCTCCTCCAGAAAATTTGAAGCAAGTGCAAAAGCTAACTGGTCGTCTTGCAGCACTTAGCAGATTCTTTGCAAGGCCTGCAGAGAGAAGTTTGCCCATTTTCAAAGCATTGAAAGGGTCCGAAGATTTTGCATGGACATCGGAGTGTCAAAAAAGCTTCGATGATATTAAGAATTATCTAAGTAACCTCGCTACACTCACGGTGCCTGTTGCGGATGAAACCCTACTCCTTTACCTTGCGGCTACTAGCTCCGCTGTCAGTGCAGTCCTTGTTAGAGAAGTTGATTTCAATGGGAAGTTGGTACATAATCCAGTCTATTTTGTATCTGAAGCATTGTTCGGAGCAAAAACAAGATATTCCGAGCTTGAGAAGTTAACCTATGCTCTGATAATGGCTTCGAGGAAGTTAAGACATTATTTCCTAGCACATAATGTGATTGTACCAACTTCATATCCCTTGGGAGATATGCTCCGAAGTAAGGATTCCACAGGAAGAATTGGGAAGTGGGCTGTTGAATTAGCACCCTTCAGCATCTCCTTCGTGGCAAGGACAACAATTAAGTCACAAGTGCTGGCAGATTTTGTGGTAGAGTGGACTGCCCCTGCAGCATGGGCTCCGGAGAAGCCAAGCAAAGGAATTTGGACCATATACTCCGATGGAGCTTTCCAAGCATATGGAGTAGGTGTCGGAGCAGTGATAATTTCGCCTTCAGGGCAAAAGGCAATGTACTCCGCAATACTCAACTTTAAGTCTACCAATAATACAGTGGAGTATGAAGGAATTTTGTGAGGACTTTGAAAGGCACGTGCTTTGGGGACTACAAGAGTTGTTATTAAGACAGATTCTCAAATTGTAGCAAGGCACATAGATAAGAGTTTTTAAGTTCGACATCCACAGCTTGCAAAATATTTGGAAGAGATCCGTAAGATTGAAGCATCATTTAAAGGGATTTCCATTCGAAGTATACCCAGAGCTGAAAACACGCAAGCTAATATCTTGGCGAAAGCTGCAGCCGGAGCTATGGACATTCTAGAAGAAGCTTTTTACGAAGAGCTTAGTGCACCTTCGGTAACACAGATCCCTTCTGCGGAAGTTCTTTGCATTCCAAGTACAGATTGGCGAAGTTCAATTATGGAATTGTTGCAAGGAGAAGCAAATTTGCCTGAAGGGCCACATCTTTCGAGGTTGAAGCTCAGAATTCGAAATTATCATATAATCAATGGTATTTTGTACAAGGCTGGAGTATGTTCCCCTCTGCTCCGATGTATATCTCAAGCCGAAGGTCAAGAGATTCTTCGAGAAATTCATGAAGGACTTTGTGGTAGCCATCTGGCCCCTCGAGCTTTGGCAGGAAAAACACTTCGCTAGGGGCTTTATTGGCCTACAATAGTAGCTGATGCGGAGAGCTTAGTCCGTACTTGCCAGGGTTGTCAATAGATGGGAAGAAGAAGTCATCGTCCGCCAACAACTCTTCAAGTCATTGCCCCAGTATGGCCAATGGACAGATGGGGCATTGTTGGGGGAAATAATCCCTGGAGTCAGCGGGGTGGGCCCCCCCCAGCCGGAGGGCCCAGCCTTGGTGGCTACTGTTGGGGGAAATAATCCCTGGAGTCAGCGGGGTGGGCCCCCCCCAGCCGGAGGGCCCAGCCTTGGTGGCCGGAGGTCATCGTCCGGAGGAGCGCGGCCGGAGGTCATCGTCCGGAGGAGCGCGGCCGGAGGTCATCGTCCGGAGGAGCGCGGCCGGAGGTCATCGTCCGGAGGAGCGCGGCCGGAGGTCATCGTCCGGAGGAGCGCGGCCGGAGGTCATCGTCCGGAGGAGCGTGGCCGGAGGTCATCATCCGGAGAAGCTGGGCCGGAGGTCACCTTCCGGAGGGGCGTGGCCAGAAGTCACCCTCCGGAGGAGTGAAGCCGGAGGTCACCCTTCGGCGTAGGACGCAGGAGCCCGCCCTCCGGAGGCTGGAGGTCCGGGGCTCTCGGCAGGCCCGGCAAGACGAGCCCAAAGGGAGTCTTGGCAGGAAAAGGACCAGTTGGTCGTGCGAAAGGACAAGATCGCGATCTTCTGAGCCGTGTCGGGCGGCGCAGGAAGCACCTGACACGACCGATACGCTGTCAGAGTCGAATCTTCTTGTCTGTACTATGTGCCTCTCTGTCTGTACTACCGGTCAGGGTTGGTCGGGTGGCCGTTGGCGGCCCGGAGGCGCTTAGCCCTCTGGGCGGGGCGCCCTATAAATACCCCCCACTACAGTTGTAACGGGGACACAGTCGATAGCATTGAATACACTACTCTTGTTTTCCACTGAAACCTGCTGGTCCGATCCGTCGTTCCAACAGTTGGCGCCGTCCGTGGGGATCCTAGTCCGAAAAGCTAGTGTCCTCTACACCTATCCACCCAAAGCATGTCGAGCCGGAAGGGAGCAAGCACGGCCCCCCTGCGCAGGTCGACACGAACCGCTGGGGGCGAGCCCGCCCTAACCGTCGACCCCAATCCTTCAGCTCCCATCACCACCACCGTCGGAGCGGCGCCCCCAGCAGGCTCCACCCTGTTGCAAGAAGAGACGCCCGGAGCTCAAGGCACCGACGGCCTGCCCGAGCCGACCTCCGCCAACCTGGCCGGGTCGCCGGGCGGGCCGCCGGAGCAGCATCTCCCAGGTGGGCCCCCGGTAGTAGTGTCCCTTCAGACGGACTACGTCCGCTCGCGGGACCCCGACACAACTTCCGGGGGAAGCGGGAGCCAGGCTGATGCCCTGGCTGCCGAGAACGCCAGGCTAAAGGCGGAGCTGGCTCTGTGGCGTCAGGAAGCGTCGCTCCGACCCCCGGCCCCCCCGGCAGCCTTCCGCGCCGCGAGAGCTGCGGTCACGGACCTGAGCGACGACGAGAACCCCCGGAGGAGGAGAACGCTTCATACGACGAGGACTCTCCCCTGCACCCGGACCTCCAGAGGGTGCGCTTCGGTTCGAGCTTCCGCGCCGCCAAGCTCCCCAAGTACTCCGGGGACTCCGACCCCGGCGAGTTCTCTCGCTCTTACGCTCTGGCAATAGAAGCGTCCGGGGGAAGTCGGGACGCCATGGCCAAATGCTTCCCTCTGGCGCTCGAAGGGATCGCCCTTCGGTGGTTCTGGTCTCTCCGGCCAGGGACCATCCACTCGTGGGAGCAGCTGAAAAAGAAGTTCGTCAACAACTTCCAGGGAACCTTCGTGGCCCCCATGTCCACCGGGAGCCTTTTTCAAGTGAAGCAGCAACCCGGAGAGACACTGCGGCAGTACTCCCAGCGCTTTGCGCACACCAAAGCTCAGATCAAGGGGCTTTCCGCTTCTTCGGTCATTGACGCGGCCCGGGAAGGCGTCACCCACCCAGGACTCCTCGACAAGCTCCACCGGAAGCCCATCTCTTCGGTGGCGCAGCTCATGACGTACTTCGAAGAGTACGCTCGGTCCGAAGAAGGCCAGATACGCCGGCAAGCGATGGTAGTCCCTGTCCGGGCTCCAAACGCCCGAGCATACGAAGTGCCTCCGGAGCCCAGCCGGGGCCCGCGTCGCGCCCCTGACTTCCGCCGCCCGGAGCCCGCTCGCCCAGACCTCGCTCGTCAAGATTCTCGGCGGAACCGGAAGCATTTTCGGGGGGAAGTCCTTAGCATCACCCCTCAAGCACCCGCCAAGCACCTGCACACGCCCGGCGGAAGTCGCCAGGCCGGGCCCAAGCCTCCACCCCGAGCACCTGCCAGGGGAACCTTTTACTGCAGCGTCCATGGCGAGAACCGGAGCCACGACACCGACTCCTGCCGCACCATCCTCGCCCTTCGCAGCGATTACCTCGAGCGCCAGTCCGGTCGCGGTTCCTCCGACCGGGGGCACCCCGCCCCTCGGCCGGACCAGGTCCAAATAGTCGGGCGTCAGGAAGAGCCGGAGGCCGTGACCCCGGCCGAGGGATTCGGCGGGGTTCCGGCCCTCACACTCGAAGCCGGTCCGGATCGTGGCAAGCGCGTGGTCCTTCCCATATCCGGAGGAGGAGCCCTCGGAGCGCTGTCCAAGCGGCAGCGTCGGGATTACGTTCGGGAAGTTGGGCACATCGGCACGTCCAGCCCTTCAATCCTCCCGGAGTGGTCCCACGTCCCCATCAGCTTCACCGCCGAAGATGCCGCCGGCGTCAAGTTTCCTCACGCCGACCCACTCGTCATTTCGGCGGACATCGCCGGAGCCGAGGTGCGTCGCATTCTAGTCGACGGAGGAAGTTCCGCTGACATCATCTTCGTGCAGGCCTTCGACCAATTGTGCTTGTCCCGCAAGCACCTGCTGCCAGCCTCGCGGCCACTCCAAGGCTTCTCAGGCCCTCCGCTCGACGCCTTGGGCCAGGTCTTATTGGAAGTGGCGTTCGGCACCGCGCCCCTCCAGCGTCGGGAGGAAATTCTGTTCGACGTCGTCGACGCTCCATACGCCTACAACGCCATCTTCGGCCGGGGGATGCTCAACCGTTTCGGCGCCATCGCTCACCACAACTACCTCTGCCTCAAGATGCCGACTCCCGGAGGGGTGCTGTCTGTGCTGGGCGACCAAGCTGCCGCCCGCCGGGTCGAGTACGGCCACGCGGCGCCACTGGAGCCACGGCAGGTCCACAGTGTCCGTGAAGGCGCCGAAGACGCCAACCTCCCGCTGGAGGCCAGCCCTGCGCAGAAAGGACGCCCCGTCAAGCCCCTTCCAGAAGGCGAAGTCATCACCAAGACCCTGGCTTTCGGGGGGAAGGAGTACTCGATCAAGTTCGGAGCGGGCCTGGAGCCAGAATTATCAGCACAGCTCGAGGCCATCGTCTGCAACAACCTCGACATCTTCGCATGGTCGGACGACGACATCCCTGGCGTCGATCGGACTATCATTGAGCATTCCCTGGCAGTCGATCCGAAGGCACGACCAGTCCGCCAGGGGCTTCGGAGGCTGTCCGCTGAGCGGGCTGAGCTCGCCAAGGCCGAGACCGACAAGCTGCTCCGCGCCGGGGTCATCAGGGAAGTGAGTCACACCGACTGGTTGTCCAACCCTGTGTTTGTCCAGAAGAAAACATCTGGCAAATGGCGCATGTGTATCGACTTTACTTCTTTGAATAAAGCTTGCCCCCGTGATCCCTACCCGCTGCCTCGTATTGATCAGCTAGTAGATTCCACAGCCGGAGCCGAGCTCCTCAGCTTCCTCGACGCATATTCCGGTTATCATCAGATCTGGCTCAAGCCTGAAGACCAAGTGAAAACCAGCTTCGTCACCCCGGCCGGAGTATTCTGCTACCTCCGGATGCCCTTCGGCCTCCGTAACGCCGGAGCAACCTTTTCAAGGTTAATCTCAAAAGCCCTCGGTCATCAGCTCGGGCGGAACGTGGAAGCTTACATGGACGACATCGTCATCAAGACTGCCTCCGCAAGTCAGCACGGGTCCGACATAGCCGAAACCTTCGACAGCCTCCGGCGGTGTGGGATCCGGCTTAACCCTGAAAAGTGCGTCTTCGGAGCACGCGCAGGGAAGCTGCTCGGGTACCTCGTCTCCAGCCGCGGCATCGAGGCAAGTCCAACGCAAGTTCAAGCATTACAGAACATGGCACCACCTCAGAACTTGCGGCAGGCGCAGAAGCTGGCCGGACGATTGGCCGCCTTGGGGCGTTTTCTCGCCAAATCAGCGGAGCGAAGTTTGCCCATTTTCAAGGCGCTTCGCGGTTCCAAGCATTTCGAATGGACCCCCGAGTGCCAGGATTGTTTCCAGCAAATCAAGGATTATCTCTCCAGCCTCGTGGCCCTCGCCACACCGCGGGCCAGCAGCCCCTTGCTGGTTTATCTCGCCGCCTCTGGCACCGCCGCAAGCGCGGCCTTGGTGCAGGAGGAAGAGCGCGGCGGGAAGCTAGTTCAGCGGCCCGTCTACTTCGTCTCCGAGGTTCTCGCCGACGCCAAGGCCAGGTACTCCGAGCTAGAGAAGGTGGCTTATGCCCTCGTCATGGCCTCCCGAAAGCTCCGGCACTACTTCTTGGCCCACGACATCATCATTCCAACAGCCTATCCGTTGGGCGACATGTTCAGAAACAAGGACGCCACTGGTCGCATCGGGAAGTGGGCGGTAGAGCTGGCCCCGTTCGGCATCTCCTTCGTTGCCCGGACGGCCATTAAATCCCAGATTCTCGCTGACTTCGTCGCGGAATGGACGTGGGCCCGAGAGCCCGCGAGCGCCAGCACGGGCGAAGAGATTTGGACCATTTTTACCGATGGCGCTTACCAGGCCTCCGGGGCTGGAGCCGGAGCAGTCATCATTTCCCCTTCGGGTCAGCAAGCCCTGTACTCCGCTCGGCTAAGCTTCAAAGCCACTAACAACGTCGCAGAGTACGAAGGTGTCCTCTTGGGACTTCGCAAGGCGCTCGCCTTGGGCGCCGCGCGCGTGATCGTGAAGACCGACTCCCAAGTGGTCGCCGGACACATCGACAAGTCCTTTCGAGCGAAGCACCCGGACCTCGCTTCCTACCTCGACTCCATCCGCAAGTTCGAAGCCTCCTTCAAGGGCATCTCCGTCCAGAACATCCCGCGAAGCGACAACGCCCAAGCGGATGCCCTCGCTAAGGCCGGGGCCGGCGCCCAGGCCTTGCCGCCAGGGGCTTTCTTCGAGGAACTCGCCCAGCCTTCGGTAATTCATCGAAGCGAGGCGATCGACCCCGTCGCCCCGGAGAAGAGCGAACAGTCCCCGCACCCGGCCCCAGTACTCTGTACGGCAAGCGTCGATTGGCGCGAGCCCATCCTCCGCGCGCTCGCAGGTGGCGATGAAGTCCATCCCAGTCCGGAGCAGGTCCGCCTGCAGCTCCGCGCGAGGTCATTCGAGGTCATCAGTGGAATCTTGTACAAGTCCGGAGTATGTTCCCCGCTGCTCCGCTGCGTCGCGCATTCCGACGGTGTCGCCATGCTCCGGGAGATACATGAAGGGCTGTGCGGCAGTCACTTGGCGCCGCGGGCCCTCGCGGGCAAAGCTCTCCGGCAAGGCGTGTACTGGCCCACCATCATTGCTGACGCCGAAGAACTCGTCCGCGCCTGCCAAGGTTGCCAGTGGATGGGCCGACGCAGTCACCGCCCCCCAGCAAGATTGCTACCTATCCCTCCTGTGTGGCCCTTGGCCCGCTGGGGCATGGACCTCGTCGGCCCGCTCCCCAGGGCGAAAGGAAGCCTACGCTTCGTCGTCGTCGCAGTCGAGTACTTCTCCAAGTGGGTCGAAGCAGAGCCTCTCACCACCATCACATCCCGAAGTGTCCAGAAGTTTTTCTGGCAACATATCGTGTGCCGGTTCGGAGTACCCAAGCAGCTCACATTGGACAACGGAACGCAGTTTGATGCCGGCAGCTTCCGGGCATTCTGTGACGAGCTGGGAGTTGAGCTTTGCTTCGCGGCCGTGCGGCACCCCCAGTCTAACGGAGCAGTAGAGCGAGCCAACGGGCACATTCTGTCCGGCCTTCATAAGCGTATTGTCGGGTTGGCCCGAGGCACGTGGCCTGATGAGCTACCCAAGGTCTTATGGTCCATCCGGACGACCGTTTCCCGGGCAACGGGCTTCACCCCGTTCCGCCTTATGTTCGGCGACGAAGCGATGACGCCAACGGAGCTCCGCGCCGGTTCACTGCGCGTCGTAGCACCCGCAGTTGAAGATGAGCGCGCCGTCTCCCTTGACCTAGCGGAAGAAACGCGGCTGCGCGCCGTCGCCAACCTGTCCCACTATCAGAAGGAGACCAAGGGGTGGTATGACGCCAAGGTTAAGCGCAACGAGTTCCAACCAGGGCATCTCGTCCTCCGCGCGGTGGTCGCTCCCCCCAAGTTGGGCAATAAATGGGACGGACCGTACATCGTTACGAAGTCCGGACGGCCGGGGTCCTACCGTCTCGCTACACTAGAAGGCGAAGAGCTGAAGCATTCGTGGCACGCTGGGGACCTGAAGCGCTACTTTCCGTAACACTACCAATGTACTTTATTCGCGGCTATCGCCGCCCGGTTGTATCCCCCATCTGAGAAATAAAATTTTCAGCCAACTATTGCGATCGAAGCACCCTCGTATTCGGGTTCCGAGCTATGCCTCGACGCACCCCCACATTCGGGTTCCGAGCTATGCCTCGAAGCACCCTTGCATTCGGGTTCCGAGCTATGCCTCGAAGCACCCTCGCATTCGGGTTCCGAGCTATGCCTCGAAGCACCCTCGCATTCGGGTTCCGAGCTATGCCTCGAAGCACCCTCGCATTCGGGTTCCGAGCTATGCCTCGAAGCACCCTCGTATTCGGGTTCCGAGCTATGCCTCGACGCACCCCCGCATTCGGGTTCCGAGCTATGCCTCGAAGCACCCTCGCATTCGGGTTCCGAGCTGTGCCTCGAAGCACCCTCGTATTCGGGTTCCGAGCTATGCCTCGACGCACCCCCGCATTCGGGTTCCGAGCTATGCCTCGAAGCACCCTCGCATTCGGGTTCCGAGCTATGCCTCGAAGCACCCTCGTATTCGGGTTCCGAGCTATGCCTCGACGCACCCCCACATTCGGGTTCCGAGCTATGCCTCGAAGCACCCTCGCATTCGGGTTCCGAGCTATGCCTCGAAGCACCCTCGCATTCGGGTTCCGAGCTATGGCTCGACGCACCCTCATATTCGGGTTTCGAGCTATGCCTCGAAGCACCCTCGTATTCGGGTTCCGGGCTACGCCTCGACGCACCCTCGCACTCGGGTTCCGAGCTACGCCTCGGCACACCCTCGCATTCAGGCTCCGAGCTCCGGATGGACGCGCCCTCACGCTCGGGTTCAGAGCAACACCGGTGTGACGCGCACCGTCCGCTCTCCCTCTCCTAAGCTACTTAGCGCCCAGCTAGTAAACCAGCTACCCGCCAAGCGGGGGGAAGGGGAGGAAGAGGGAGGGAAAGCGAGGCGCAAGCTGCAACAAGCCCATAAGCATACAATGTTCATTACAGGAGGAAGTTAAGAAAAGTTCTCGTCCAGGCCAAGAAGGAACCCCGGGCCCCTTCGGGTAGACGGACCGGAAGTCGTGCTCGCCCCCCGACCGGACCTTTCCTTCCTCTTCCTGCGCTCCTCTTCCTTCTTTTGGGCGCGGAAAGTTCTCTGGCCCTCCTGGAGTTGAGCCCAGCTGCGTAGGCCGCCCCCCTCCGGGGGCGCTCCCCCTAGGTCAGTCTCTGCATCGGACCAGTCAACCGGTTCGGAGGACGAAGACGGCGAGCGAGCCCCCTTCTCTTCGTCCTTCACATGCTTCAGAACCCCCTGAAGGACGTCGGAGTCCACACGTCCGTCACTGCCACGGGGAAGAACGAAGCGCGCGGGCCGGTTCGCCCGCACAGCTTCGAGGATGGCCCAACGATGCCGAAGGGCGTCGTCCGGTTCAAGTACCTCGACATCAAGATCGCGACCGCAAACACCCTGAGTAAGTCCCGAAAAAGTAGTCTTTATTAATATAACTAAGTTCCCTAAGCTATTACAGGATAAGGCTAAGACCAACCCCTAGAGCTACACCTGCGGGTCCGGCAAACGAGCCGAGGCTGGAGGGTTCGAACGGGCTGAAGGGTCGCGCGCACGGAGTGCTTCCTCCAGCCAAGCCTGGATCGCCGCAGGGCCTTCGGTTTGCCAAGTCGCCTTGAGCGCCCTCCAAGCTTGGGTCAGGGCGAAGCTTGGCGTCCGAAGGTGGTCCCCCGTGAAGACGACCGGATGCGGACTCGAAGGCGAAGGAAGCGGAAGCCCGGACGCCTCGAGGTGCCGGAGGATTCCGTACGCTGCCACCCGAGCGGACACCTCGCCGTACTGATCCATGGCAAGCTGTATCTGCCGGACGGCGGATCGAACGAACTTCACTCGGCGGACCAGGGGCTCCCGGGCGATGTCGAACGTGCCGCAACCAGTGCCGTAGCGCGCCAACATCTTCCGCAACGATTCGGCGGCCTCGGCCGCCGTCTTCCCGGCCTCGGCGAGCTCCTCGGCGGCCTTCCCGTTCCGCGAGTTGAGGCCGGCCTCGACCTCCTCTAAGTGAGTCACCCGGGCTCCGAGAGCTTCAACCTTGCGCTCCGCCTCCGAGGTCCGAGCTCGGAGCCGGGAAACCTCCTCTTCGAGCTGATCCGCCTCCGAAGCCCGGACCCGGAGTACCTCCGCCTCAGCAGCTTTGGTTCGGAGGGCGCCGACCTCCGCCTCCAGCTCGTCGGCACGGGCGGCCTTGACCCGGAGTCCCTCCAGCTCCGCGACACGGGCCCTGAGCGAATCCGCCTCCGCTGCTTGGGCCTCCAGCGCCGCCACCTTCGACGCTTGGGATCGAAGGGCCTCGACCTCCAGCGAGCGCTCGCGGGCCAACCTCTCCGCGGCCGCCACCCGGGACGCGAGCCCTGCGGCATACGCCTCGTGATGCTCGCGCTCGAGAAGCAGAGCGGACATCTGTCCCTGCGCCAGCGCCACCACCTGCATGCGGAAAAATGGTCAGAAGAGCCGCAGCAAGGGCGTCAAGGATGTCCGAAGAAAGTACCTGGCCCGCGGCCGTCTCGATGGCCCTTCCGAGGTCTAAGCTGTCCGATCGCCCGAGCTCGCCTATCACCGGGGCGTCGCGCAGCCGCAGGTAGTAGTCGTGGATCGGAGCCACCCTCGAGGCGAAGTCCTCTCCGACCGACAGGAAAGGGCGCAGAAGCGGCACGGAGCCGCGCGCGGTTCGTAGGTCGGTGGGGGGCTGATGCCGGACTTCGGCGCCCCCGACAGGCTCCTGAGGGGCCCCCTCGGCGCTCCGGGACTCTGCCTCGTCCTGCGGATTCAAATCCCCCTTCGCGGTGACAGGGGCTCCGGACCTGGCGTCCGGAGCATCTGCCGGGTGACGGTCGACTGGCTCCATGCCTCCGGCCGAAATACCTGTACGAGCAACGGAAGTTAAACACAGGGAAGCTCCTTGCGCACGGAGAGGCGTGACTAAGTTACCGTACCCGCGTCCGCAGTTTCATCGACGCGGTACGGGGGCTGGAAGTGGCCCGACGGGCTCGGGCGGAAGAAAAGATTGTCGATGGAGTTCGGCGGAGAGCCCGCTACCGCCGCGGCCAATTCCGCCTCCTTGTCGGCGCTCCTTTCAACGCCGGCGAGTGGGTCAGCTAGGCCCCCGTGGCCCAAGCTGTCCGTGGCCCTGCTCTCGACGGAGCCCGCGGAGCCGCCCGCCGAAACGGGTATCGGAGAAGAAGCGGTCCCCGGGCGGGGCGTCACTCCGGCGATGCTTGACTCTTGGTTGGCGTCCGGCGTAGGCCCCGTTGGGCCCGGATGAAGGAGAGCATCTTCGCGCCCCTCGGTGCTCGGCGGGATCGGTGGAACCGGAGCCGGAACCTCCGGGAGATCTCCCGACTCCGACTGGACTCCCTCGCTGGAGCCCCCTCCCTCCGAACGGGAAGCCGAGGAAGGTCCCGGCGACGCGCGCTTCAGCCCCTTCACGATCCTCTTCTTCTTCGAACGGCTCGGAGAAGTGCAGGCGTCCGCGTCGACCGCCTTCCTCTTCGAGACGTCCCGGAGGATCTCGCCCTCCGGTAGAGGCGGGGGCGTGAGCTCGAGCGCCCCCCATACTCTGTTGGAGCGCTCCCAGGAGCCCACCAGCTCCAACCGGCGGGCCCGCTCGGCCGCGGTAGGGACCCCTAGGATCCTTTCCGCCAGGCGAGCAATCTCTTCGGGCGTCCGGGCGACGAGCGACCCTGCACCTCTTCGTCAGGGCCGAGGTATCCCTCAAGTGCGCAAAAGCAAGACTGAAGACGAAAGAAGGGTGAGACTTACCCAGTTGGCGAGAGAGCTCCGTCGGCACCGACGCGTCCCGGCTGCTCCGAAGCAAGGCGGGCCACTCTTCCTTCAACGGGGGGATCTCGAGGGCTACGAACTCCTCCGCCAAGTCCCGCATGCTCATCCGGCGGGCGACGATCTGGAGAAGTTGTACCCTCGATGAGATGGCCCCGGAGTTGACTTCGACCCGTGCCTCTCTCCGGAACCAAATGTGGCGCGGTATTCCGGCCAAGCCGGAGGTGAGCCCTACGCGAACGTAGAACCACCGGTTCACCCATTTCGAGTACCACCTTTCGTTGGTGGCCTTCGCCGGGAAGGAGTCCGCGTACCTCCTCCGGAGCTGGAAGTTGATGCTCCCGAAGGCCAGCACCCGGCCGTCCTTTTTCTTCGGTTGGCAGAGGGCTTCGTGCATCTCAGCGAAGACCTCCGCCCTCCCTTCGCAGCCTTCGGCGCGCATGGCCCACTCGAAGATGGCGAGGCGGGCCACGGCGTTGGGGGACAGCTGCGGGAGCTCCAGGTGGAACGCCTCCAGGACCCCGGCAAGAAGCTCTGAGGCAGGAAACCCCAGGCCCGCGTCGAAGAAGGCTTCGAAGACGACGACCTCACCTTCCCGCGGCCGTGGGGCCGTCTCCCGCCCCGGCCTCCTCGCCGGCGTCTCTGGGCCGAGGCGGTTCCTGGTCGCCTGCTCAATCGAAGCTTCAGTGCAGGCAGACGCCCCAAGCTCCAGCGTCTGTTCTCGGAATCGCTCGGAAGCGGGGCGGAGCTCGCGTGCGCCGCGCACCTCTGGCGTGTCAGTCGCCGCCGCCGCCGCCGCGGCCGTCATCTGGCGCTGCAAGAAGCGCGGGTCCATCGCCATTGTGGGAACCGGCTTCCTCGACATTCTTGGAGAGAAGATGGGAGGAGCGTGGGGCTCAGAGGGCGACTGGGCAGTGGGCTAAGCGGTCGCGGTTTGGCGCGTGAGGGTGGAGGAAGAAGAAGCCGTGAAGGGCAAAGGTATATATACCTCTCGGAAAGGCTGGCGGTTCGACTCCCGTTTCGGTTAGCGCATGAACGTGGCGGTTTACGCGGCGCCGCATTCAAAACCGGGTGGCGCATCGGGGCGCGAGGGTGATCTCCTGGCGATTCGCCTCTTCAGTGCCGCCGGCGCGCGCATTAACTGCTCTCGGCCCGCTCGCCCGGCTCCTCGGGGTTGGAACCCCCGCAGTCAAGATGCACCAGTCTCCGGTCGGCTCGGTCAACCCCCCTCCTCGGTGCCTCGGAGGCGGGCGGAAGCCCGAGGCAGGGTCTAATTCCTCGGGCTCCCGGCCCCCCGTCTCGGTGCGCTCCAGCGTCCCGGCGGATGCGGCGCCCTACAGTGAGGTACGCACCCTTGTGAATTGACGGGATTATCTTGTGCGCTTCCACCCCCTCCTATTGCAGGACTACGAGCGGGAAGAAGCGAGGGGCTACTGTTGGGGGAAATAATCCCTGGAGTCAGCGGGGTGGGCCCCCCCCAGCCAGGAGGGCCCAGCCTTGGTGGCTACTGTTGGGGGAAATAATCCCTGGAGTCAGCGGGGTGGGCCCCCCCCAGCCGGAGGGCCCAGCCTTGGTGGCCGGAGGTCATCGTCCGGAGGAGCGCGGCCGGAGGTCATCGTCCGGAGGAGCGCGGCCGGAGGTCATCGTCCGGAGGAGCGCGGCCGGAGGTCATCGTCCGGAGGAGCGCGGCCGGAGGTCATCGTCCGGAGGAGCGTGGCCGGAGGTCATCATCCGGAGAAGCTGGGCCGGAGGTCACCTTCCGGAGGGGCGTGGCCAGAAGTCACCCTCCGGAGGAGTGAAGCCGGAGGTCACCCTTCGGCGTAGGACGCAGGAGCCCGCCCTCCGGAGGCTGGAGGTCCGGGGCTCTCGGCAGGCCCGGCAAGACGAGCCCAAAGGGAGTCTTGGCAGGAAAAGGACCAGTTGGTCGTGCGAAAGGACAAGATCGCGATCTTCTGAGCCGTGTCGGGCGGCGCAGGAAGCACCTGACACGACCGATACGCTGTCAGAGTCGAATCTTCTTGTCTGTACTATGTGCCTCTCTGTCTGTACTACCGGTCAGGGTTGGTCGGGTGGCCGTTGGCGGCCCGGAGGCGCTTAGCCCTCTGGGCGGGGCGCCCTATAAATACCCCCCACTACAGTTGTAAC
The DNA here is from genome assembly GCA_019279435.1 of Zizania palustris. Taxonomy (NCBI): domain Eukaryota; kingdom Viridiplantae; phylum Streptophyta; class Magnoliopsida; order Poales; family Poaceae; genus Zizania; species Zizania palustris. Next base: position 113,657,166 of record JAAALK010000283.1, on the reverse strand, counting down.
GGGGACACAGTCGATAGCATTGAATACACTACTCTTGTTTTCCACTGAAACCTGCTGGTCCGATCCGTCGTTCCAACAGGCATGGACCTTATTGGTCCCTTCCCAGTAGCAAAAGGAAATTTGAAATTCGAAGTGGTAGCAATTGAGTATTTTTCCAAGTGCGTCGAAGCAGAACCCCTAACAGCTATCACTTTGAATAATGTACAAAACTTTTCTGGAAAAATATTATATGCCAGTTCGAACTGCCTCGGTAACTCACAGTTGACAATGGGACACAATTTGATGCAGAGCCCTTCAGGAAGTTTTGTGAAGATCTTGGCATACAATTATGCTTCGCTGCAGTGCGACATCGTCAGTCTAACGGAGCTGTTGAAAGAGCCAATGGTAATATCTTGTCAGGGCTGAATCGAAGAATAGTGGGATTGGCAAAAGGATTGTGGACCGAGGAGCTTCCGAAGATTTTATGGTCCATTCAGACCACTCAAAAAAGCTCCATGGGTTTTACTCCTTTCAGACTATTATTCGGAGACGAAGCTATGACGCCAACGGAGCTTAAAGGAGGATCCCTTCACAGCACCGAACCGGAAATAGAAGCATAAAGGCAAACTTCGCTTGATTTAACAGAAGAAACAAAACCTCGAGCTGTTGCCAATTTGTCAAAGTATCAGCAGTAGACGAAGACTTGGTTCGACCCGAAGGTCAAGCTTAATGAACTTAAGTCGGGTCATCTTGTTTTGTGAAGTATTATAGCACCAGGGAAATTAGGGAATAAGTGGGAAGGTCCATACATAATTGTCCGCTTAGGGCGCCCTGGTTATTTTAAGTTAGCTAATTTGGAAGGCGAAGAGTTAGCGCATACATGGCATGCGGAGCACTTAAAGCGATATTTCGCATAGGGGCTACTTGTAATCATTTGTAAACACCTTCTGAATTAATAAAGTTCATGGTTCAGATAATGCCTACCCCTCAAACACTTCGTACTTCTAGTGGACGCACTGGAAGAACAAAGTTGGCTGGGAGGGAAGTGTTATTAATTTGAACCAATTTTTCGGACTTCAAACCACTGGTTCGATGCTTCCGATGAGGTGGGAAAGTCACTGAAAAAACGGATTCCAAGCCAACGGCTTGAAATCATCCGTGAAAAGAGTCAAAGGAGACCAAATAATGCGGATTCCAAGCTCTGACTTGAAAGCATCTGTAAAAAGAGTCCAAGGAGACCACTGCGAATTCCAAACCACCGGTTTGATAGCATTCGCAAAAAGAGCCGAAGGAGGCCAAAAAAAACAGAGTTTGAGCTGATAAGCTTTGAATATCTGTGAAAAGAGTCCAAAGTGACCAATCGTTTGGGACAGTAAAGTGTCCGGAAAGTTTGTCCGAAGTGACCTCTTTCAAACAAAAGGTACTAAGTTACCAGTTTTACGACTCCAAGTAGTTAGTCATTTTATAAGATTTTAATCAATCTTTAAATTGCTGAGGGGCTCCGAGCCTCCAAAATTGTACTCCTAAGTTTTTCTTTGCGCCTAACTATCTTCGAGTATAGTTCGAAGTTGCTTACGCCCAAAGAGGGGCTGGGAAGTAGGGAGACAATTTTAAAAATCAATCTTTATTATTCGAACAGATTACATTACATTACGAAAAATCTGTGTCTATGCTAAGAAGGAATCGAAGACCCCTTCGATCTCTAGAGCTACCACTAAAGTCAGAACAACTAGTTGCAGAGCCGGGAGTCCTAATAACTTTGCGCCTAACTCTTCTCCCTCCCTTCGAAGCTCGAAAATCTTTTTGTTCCCGTTGAAGTTCAGCCCAAGTTTGAAGTCGCTCGGGACTTCTTTCCCAGCTTTGAAGTTCTTCAGGCTTTTTTCCTTGTTCTTCAGCAATATTCTCATCTTCAGACCATTCAACGTCTCCAGAAGATGAAGTTTCCAAGTTAACTTCTTTTTCTTCTTCTTTAATATAAGAGAATATATCTTTACATATTTCCTGCACAATTGCACCGGAGCTCTCTCGAGGAATCAAAAATCGAGGTCGTTTATGAAGTTTTAAAAGATCGAAGGTAGCCCATAGCAGGCGGAGTTCTTCGGTAACGTTTAATACTTCGACATCATAAATACGAGGTTGAGAAGCCTAAAAACATGATAAGTAAATTTTCATTCATAATGTATGAAAGCATAATTTTTACATAGTCGGGCTCCTAAAACAAAGCTAAACCTGCGGGTTCGGCGGAGGCTGGCTGCTAAAAGCTTGAGACCGAGCTTGCTTTTGGCGTTGCCCTTCATCGATCCAAGCCTTGATCGCGGTTCGACCTTCGTCTCTCCATGAAACTTGGAAGGCTTGCCAAGCTGTGGCCACGTCTTCAGAAGGGTTAAGTAGTTGGTTCTCATCGAAGGTAATGGGAGCCACCCCCGAGTCTAGCGTTATCGATAGCCCTAGATCTTCGTAGTAGCAAAGTACTCCGAGAGCAGCCACTTGGCCGGAGATCTCTCCATACCAAATGCCTGTTGTCTTCATCATCTTCACAGCTCCTTGGATCCTTTTTAGCCGTCGCAGCAGGGGGACGTTGTCATTCGAAGGTAGTATCCAAGTAGTACCGAAGTACTCTAGAACACCTAAGAGATGGTTCATGACCTCCGCAGCTACCTTTTCCGACTTCACCTTATCTTCAATCAAAGCATCCCTTGCCGAAGTTAGTTCATCTACTACAGCGGAGAGCCTAGTTGCCTTCGTAGCCAGAGAACTCTTCTGGCTAAGCAAGTTGCTAGCTTCCTCCGTAGCTTTAGCCCTTTCCTCTTGGAGCTTAACTAGCTCAGCCCCCGCCGTAGCGTGCTCTGTCCGCATTTTTTCTACCTCGGCCTGAAGCACAATTTGTTCGGCTTCGATTTTTTTATTCACAACCTCTAGATTTTGTCTGGCCCTCCTCTCCGCTGAAACCATTTCGTCTAAGCGGGAAACTCGAACTTCGGAGACGTTAAGACTCCTCTGGAGAGCAGTAACCTTCTCCTGAAGACGAAGACTTCCGCGCTCGTTCGAGACAGCTGCAGCCCGAGCTAAAACTATTTGCTGCGAAGGGAAAAAGCAAGGTGAGAGATTATTCGTAAGTTGAAATTAATCATGTTTTGCAGATACTTCGTACTTGGTATGCTGCTGTAGGACTGAAAGTAGCGACCAGAGAGGGGTGAATGGGCGCCTAAAAATTCTTTCGAACCTATGGCCTACTCCCAACACCCAACGCTCCTCAAAAGACTTAGCAGCAAAAACATAAATAGATCACCAAAGCCCAAAAGTATCTAGCCTAGAAACGACCGGTGTCCTAGATGAAGAAACACCACTACAGTGCTAATAGGCATATAAACAACGCATTCAAAACATGGGCGGATCAAATTTCATCACAACAATACATACTGAGAACAAGTGAAACAAATGAGGAGTTACTGTTCAAAGTTGTCTCTAGTAAGGTACTTGGCCTAGCCTGCTTCGTAGTGTCGAAGTCTGCTTCGCAGTGTCGAAGCCTACTTCGCAGTGTCGAAGCCTGCTTCGGAGTTCTATTGCGGAGTCTGGTGAAGTTTGTCGTGGAAGTGCCGAAGATTTGTGGAATCTAGCCTAGTTCGAGTGTGGCAGAATGCGAAGTATGCTTCGGTGCGAAGTATGTAAGTATCGAAGCCTGCTTCGAACGGTTTACTCCGAAGACTAACTACAGAGTACCTCCAAAACCAAAATTTCGAACAAAGTTCACAGACACGAAAGCTTTGAAAGAGAAGTGAAGCCAACCACACAGCAGCAGGACCAAAACGAAGCCTACAACGCTACCTTCGAAGCTAGCTATATCGGAGTATGACTACCGAAGTGGTAATCTTCGAACCACAGACCAGCTTTCAATCGAAGTCAGCTGATGCTCTCACAAGAAATCGAAGCCTAGACACATACTTCGAATGACAAACTTCGAACCCATAAATTGAGATCCACGAAAAAAGACAACAGCAGAAAAACTTCTCAGAATACACACTCTGAGCGAAGTCTATCAGAGAGACATGCTTCGAAGCTATCTGTTTAAGTACGCTTCACAAAAACTATCGAAGTATATCAAAACAAAGTCTTAGAATAGAGAACACTTCGAAGCTAGGTTCACAGTTCAAATTTGGAGTTGCTAGTTGCAGCGAAGCCTTTGGAGAAGTTTGGTCGAAGCCTGCTTCACAGACAGGAAGACTTCGAGTAAAATATGGGGCTTCACCCGAAACAACAAAAGACAAGCCAGATACTATCTTCTCAATCAAAAAGCCATGTCAGGAAAAGCAAGGCTAGAGAACTAGCATACTGTAGCTACAAGAAATATGTACTACTTGCTGCATGCAAGAACTAGTACTACTCACCCAAAGAACAGAAGCAACCAGAGAGAGTGATATGCTCAGAAATAAAACAGTCGCATTCAAAACAAAACCACAGAGCTAAAAACGAAGTGCTGCACACAAAATGGCAGGAATAAAATCTTCCAGATCAATGAAGAATCAAGATGAACTCACGATGAACAGGAGAACATTCCTGGCGGCGCATGCAGGGAAAGAGAGAGAGAGCGTAGGAAACAAAAATGACCCAATCCTTGATTAAAAAGTGATTTCTTGAAAGGGTGACCTAACCCTAGGGATTGAGGCCCTATTTATAGGCTGCCGAGTAGCTAGGAATATTCCACCATCCCCTTAGGGTTTTTATAGACGCTGAAATAAAAGGAAAAGACTAAACTGCCCTTAGGATATTTTTACAGACTCAACTGACTGACTATGGGCCTAAGGACAAAATAGTAAACTCCTATTTACAGATGACTTATCCAGAAGCTAAGCTTTCGTAGCGACTACGACTTCTCTTCTGGACAGTCTGATACAAGATCAGCGGTCGTCAGTTTTGCGCCGAAACTAACAAAGCTTCCACCGACATTGCACCAGGTACCCGGATTGGGCTGGCCCGACACCACAGCTTTCTCAGCCCGGCAATCGCTCACCGCCCATGTACTTGAGTCAATCCTGGTCAGCAGCCTAGTGGATCCTCTGCTGCTCCTAGCCCATGTACCCGGATTGGGCTAGCCTGACTTCGCGGCCCCTCTGCCTGACAGTCGCTCGCTGCCCGTGTACCTGAGTCACAAGACGCCCAGATGCAGCAGATCTTCTCTCTCTTTAGTCCTCTTTGACTATCATTGACAATGACTCATCACATCTGGAGCCATGAGGCCCACGCTCTTCAGCATGGCTCCTCAATCTCCCCCTTGATGAGTGCATTGTCAACACTTCTCTTCATCAGCTCTCTAGTACTTGCGAATCACACGTGGAAACACGAAAACAAAGCATAAGAAAACAAAGAAGAAGAAAATAATGTAAAAGTTTAACCCTAATGACTAAAATCCGAACAAAAGCAAGAAGCGATCATTATGGTTAACCCAAAAGTAAAAGCTCAAAACAAGTGCAATCTCAGAATCATCAACAAGGATATCAAAAGAGTAAGAACAAACGGGACAAAAAACTTCCCCTGAAACAAATCCCAGAAAAAGCCAAAATTCCCGCTTAAACTCTTCTCCCAAAATTTCTCCCCCTTGTTGACAAGTGAACTCATCAAGTGAGACTAAATGCACTCTAAGGAGACACAGACTCCCCCTGAAATGCAACTCCCCCTCAAAATATGCAGTGAATGCAACTGGGGTGCAGGTGGAGTGTAGAAAGCATGCTTCTTAGATATGATTGACTGTAATTACAAGATCTAACAAGTATAGCAAAAGACATCCTGTCTAAGACACATGGCATGATCAATGCAACAGATGATATCTAAAGAAAGTCATTAGCACACATTTTCAATTTTTGCAAACAAAAACATCACCACATTTTCCAGATGACAAGCAAGGTAAAGCATGAGATGCAGTGGCTAACTGATATCTACCAAGATAAGCATTGTTCAAAACAAAGTGCTTTAGCACACTTGTTATCTTTTTACTGTTCATGCTTTTTCATTTTCCTTTTTCATTTGTGCCAGGGGTTATTTGCATGTCAAACCTTATGCTAACCGACGAAGTCAAGCCTAGGCCAGAACTGGACCATTAGAAGCTTAAGACATTGGTCTTGGCATACACTACATTGTCCTACTTCCTACCAAAGTGCTATGGTAAGCAGTCCAGAACAATGCAATGCGACAAAGCAAACCCACCTGGATCTTCTCAAATTATGCATAAAAGGCATGGAATTTTCATTCATTTTTTATTTTTATCATTTTGATAGCACATTTTCCATGTTAAAGCATAAAGATGTCCAAGTTGCATATCTGCATCTATGAGACGAACTAGCTACAAGGCATGTAACAGATAGCAAAAGCACTTAGCCTACACAGGCTAGTTCCCAGAAGCAATGGTGATCATTTTTCAAGTTTAAAGCGTAAAAGCCATGCATATGACAGATATCAGACATATCAAGCGAACTTAACCAAGGCATGATCATTGACAAGTTATCAAAAGCATGTACCAGCTAGAATAAGTAAAGCAGTTCAATCATATAACAGAAGCAAGCTCAAAAGTGTGATATGTGAATATGCAAGATATGGACACACACAAAAAGACTCAAGAAAAATAGTAAAGAAGAAAGAAAAGAACTGAATCAAAATATCCTAAAAAGGATACACAACACCCAAATCCCCTCGTAAACGCTCAAAAGTAGAATGATCTAGGGGTTTGGTGAAAATGTCAGCCAACTAATGATGGGTATCAACATCAACAAGGTTAATGACACCTTTCTCATATTGATCCCGTAGAAAGTGAAAGCGCACATCAATGTGTTTGGTTTTTGAATGGAGACATGGGTTTTCCCCTACACTAATAGCACTGGTGCTGTCGCAAAACAAAGGAACTCTGGTAGGAAAGAACAACCCAAAATCTCACAAAGTGGAAATCATCCAAACCAACTGTGAGCAGTAGCTAGAAGCAGCTACATACTCAGCCTCAGTGGTCGAAAGAGCAACTCCAGACTGCTTTCGAGAAGACTATGAGACAAGAGAAGAACGAAGAAACTGGCAAGTACCGGAAGTCGACTTGCGATCCAACCGGCACCCACCAAAGTCAGCGTCCGAAAAGCCAGATAAATCAAGAGATGATGATGCTAAATAGTAAAGACCAAGATCAGGCGCATAGGTAAGATAGCTGAAGATGCGCTTGACAGCCTGCCGATGAGACGTGCGTGGTGAAGACTGGAAGCGCGCGCACAGTCCCACGGAGAACTGTATGTCTGGCCTCATCGTCGTCAAGTACAGCAGCGAACCGATCATCCCTCGAAACTCTCTCTCTCGTTGACCTTGACTCCGCTCTCGTCCTTGTCCAGGCCCCCAGATGTGCCCATTGGAGTCATCTGCGGCTTCAGCTCTCCACCAAAGTCAAATTTTTTCAACATGTCACGAGTGTACTTACCTTGGTGGATGAAGGTGCCGTCCTTGTTCTGCTTGATCTGGAGCCCTAAGAAGTAGTTGAGCTCACCCATGAGGCTCATCTCAAACTCACTGTGCATCTGCTCGGAAAACTTGGACACAAGATAATTAGTAGTACCGCCAAAGATTATATCATCCACGTAAATCTGAGCGACTAAAAAATCTGAAGCATCTCTGAGCAAGAAGAGAGTTTTATCCACAAAACCCATCACAAAACCCTTCCCTAACAAAAACTGCTTTAACCGGTCATACCAAGCCCTGGGGCTTGCTTCAGACCGTATAAAGCTTTCTGCATCTTAAAAACATGTCGAGGAAACTTAGGGTTTTCAAAACCGGGGGGTTGCCTAACATAAACCTCTTCCTCTATGTACCCGTTCAAAAAAGCACTCTTGACATCCATTTGAAAAAGCTTAAAACCCTTCGAAGCGGCAAATGCTAAAAGAATACGAATGGACTCAAGACGGGCAACAGGAGCAAAAGTTTCTTCAAAGTCAATACCTTCCTTCTAGCAAAAACCCTGGGCAATCAGTCGAGCTTTGTTGCGCACCACAACCCCATCTTCACCTTGCTTGTTCTTGAACACCCACTTGGTGCCTATGGGGTTGCATCCGGGAGGCGGCTCAACCAGTGTCCAAACCCGATTGCGGACAAAATTCTCAAGCTCTTCTTGCATTGCATTAATCCAGTTAGAATCAGAAAGAGCATGTGAAACGTCTCTGGGCACAAAAGATGCAACAAAAGCAGATTCAGCAAACACAGCAAGAGAGTCAATAGACGAACGTAAAGTTCTCTCAGTCAAATCACCGATAATGAGCTCTGAGGGGTGATCACGCTGAACTGCTCAGGATCCCTGGTGATCTGATGTCACCTCACTGGAGTCAGCAGCTGGCACCTCTGGACTCGACTGAGGGGGCTCGATCGAAGTGGAAGAAGTGATCAGAGGTCCGCCCTCGTCCTCAGTCGAAGTCTCAGAAGGTGTGGGCTTTGTAGGAGGTGCAGAAGGCCCACCCTCATCAACAGCTGGAGTGTCCTCATCTTCCTCGAAGATGGACTCTCCGAGCTCATCATCACCAGAAAGCTCAAAAGGAGTCAAAGAAGGCAAGGACTCATCGAAAGAAACCTCACAAGTCTCGACAAGCTGCTGGGAGTCGAGGTTCCAAACACGGAAGCCTCGAGAATGCAAAGCATAGCCAAGAAAACTCCGTCCCAGCAACGAGACTCAAACTTGTCCAAATGCCCTCCCTTCTTGAGCACAAAGCACTTGCAGCCAAACGCTCGCAAGTGGCTCACCTTGGGCTATCTGCCAAACCGCAACTCGTATGAGGTCTTACCTAGGTAAGCTCTAAGAAAAATGCGGTTGGCCAGATAGCAAGTCGTGTTCATGGCTTCAGCCCAAAAGAGCCTAGGAGTCCTGTGCTCATCGAGCATCATCTTGGCCATCTCGACTAGCGTGCGGATCTTTCGTTCCACAACACCATTCTGTGGGGGAGTGTAAGGAGCAGAAAACTGATGATCGAGACCCTAATCACTGCAGAAGCTGATGAACTGAGAGTTCTTGAACTCAGAGCCGTTGTCGGAGTGAATTGCTCGCATCCGACCATTGTTCTCATTCTTCAGCTTAAAAATCATGTCATGAACAAAATGAAAAGTTTCATCCTTAGTCTCCAAAAAGAAAACCCACGAGAATGGAGAAAAATCGTCAACAATGACAAGCGCGTACCACTTCCCACCAACTGAGCGTACCCGAGCTGGACCGACAGTGTCCATGTGTAACAGCTCGCTCGGATACGAAGTCATCACCTGAGTCACAGGTGAGTGAGAAGCGGCAACCATTTTCCCATGACGACAGGGATGGCAAACTAGATCATTCTCGATCTTAAGCTTGGGCAATCCTCGGATGAGGTCCATAGAGCTCAATCTGACTAGCAGATGAAAACTCAAATGACCCAATCTCATATGCCACTTCCAGAGCTCAGAGGAGGATCCAGCAATCAAACGGCGAGAAGGGCCAAAAGAACTAGAGAAGTCAATCCGAAAAACCTTACCAAAAGGTAAGATCTAGCAAATCAAATACCCTCTAGAATCAAGCACAGAAGAATTGCCCTTCTTAAAACGAACCTCCAACCCATCCTCAAGAAGTTGCGAAACAGAAATCAAATTGAAATTCAAATTTCCAACCAAAGCAACGTTCTTCAAAGAGAAATGGTCAAAGATGTGGATTGAGCCAATACCGTTTACGTTCCTTTGACCACTGTTCCTGAATGTGATGTACTCTTTGGAGGTCGAGGGAGTGAGACTGGAGAACCATCTGCGATGTCCCGTCATGTGGCGAGAGCATCCTGAGTCCATGATCCAAACGTCCTCCAGTCCCCGATCCTTTTTGTTGTCGTCGTCGTCGGAGTCATCGGAGGAGCCCTTCTCTTCCTTATCCCCAAGAGCCATTGAGCAGAAGCTCTTGCAGGATCTTCGGCGCTGATGTGAGCGGCTCTTCGGTCTGTCCTGAAAGGCCATGAAGAAAAGGCCCGCTGGATCATCCTTGTCCTTCCCCTTCCTAATGATGATCTCCTCATCGCTTGAGCTCGATGAAGAGGAAGAAGACGTAGAACTCTTGGAGTAGCTCTTCTCCATCTCGGCGAAGAAGGCCTTGTCGCGCTTCTTGTTCTCTCGCTGGTAATCCTTCAGGGCCTTTCTAAAGAATCTGGTCTTTGGCTTGCCCTTGTTGAAGGAGGAGCTATCGTGCTTGCCGGAGTCATGGAAGCCACCACCGGTGCCCTTCTTGTGACCATTGCGCTTGGGGCAATCAGCGATGAAGTGTCCTGGGTCACCACACTCAAAGCACCCGGATTTCGTGCTGTGTCTTTTGAACATTCTCTTGTCATAAACACGACGCACCCGGTTGTTAAAAAGACACAGATCATCATCCCCCAAAGACTCAAGCTGGTCCTCAGTGATAGACATCAAAGAGAACCCAGCACAGCTCACAAAAGTGGGATCAACAGAAGGTGTAGCAAGGGCCAGGGACTTTGATCCAGAGCCAGTGAGATTTGATCTTAGCTGGGTATCAACCTCAGTGGCCTTCAGCTTGCTAAACAACTCAGAAATGGTCAAGGTATCATAAGAAGTGCTCTCAATGATAGAGGATACCTTGATCTCCTAGATCTTAGGGTCCAAGGTATGAAGAACCTTGAGCGCCTGCTCGTGATCTGAGACTAACTGAACACCCTCAGCCTTGTTGTCCTAAAGCTTGTTTATGATCGATTGAAAACGACCAAACAACGCTTCAACAGATTCGCCCGGCTTTTTTGTGAAGTTCTCATATTCACGCCGGTAGGTCTGATAGAGCCAAGCCTTGACCTATGCTGCCCCCTCATGGTGTGCCTGGAGGGTAGCCCAGATCTCTCTCGTAGTGGAGAGATGGCTCACACGCTCAAATTCAGTGGGACCTAAGCTAGAAAACAGAATATTCACCGCTTTGTTGTTGTTCTGATGTTGGGCTACAGTATATGGAGTAGTGCGCTCAGCAACAGGCAATACTGTGAAAGTAGCGTGAATACAAATGTCCTAGATGTCCGAGCTTTGACTCATGAGATAGGCTCGCATGCGAGTCTTCCAATAATTATAGCCATAAGCTTCCAAGGACGGGACCTTTCTAGGAGACGTCATGATCAATACTGGGGTTTAGAACCGGTTAAGGTATGGAAAAACCCTAACCAGGCTCTGATACCACTTGTAGGACCGAAAGTAGCGACTAGATGTGGGTGAATGGGCGCCTAAAAATTCTTTCGAATCTATGGCCTGCTCCCAACACCCAATGCTCCTCAAAGACTTAGCAGCAAAAACGTAAACAGATCACCAAAGCCCGGAAGTATCTAGCCTAGAAACGACTGGTGTCCTAGATGAAGAAACACCACTACAGTGCTAATAGGCATATAAACAACGCATTCAAAACATGGGCGGATCAAATTTCATCACAGCAATACATACTGAGAACAAGTGAAATAAATGAGGAGTTACTATTCAAAGTTGTCTCCAGTAAGGTACTTGGCGAAGCCTGATTCGCAGAGTCGAAGCCTGCTTTGGAGTTCTATGGCGGAGTCTGGCGAAGTCTGTCGTGGAAGTGCCGAAGATTTGTGGAATCTAGCCTAGTTCGAGTGTGGCAGAATGCGAAGTATGTTTCGGTGCGAAGTGTGTGAGGAGCCATGCTGAATAGCGTGGGCCTCATGGCTCCAGATGTGATGAGTCATTGTCAACGATAGTCAAAGAGGACTGAAAAGAGAGAGAAGACCTGCTGCGTCTGGGCCGCGTGTGACTCAGGTACACGGGCAGCGAGCGACTGTCGGGCAGAGGGGCCGCGAAGTCGGGCTGGCCCAATCCGGGTACATGGGCTAGGAGCAGCAGAGGATCCACTGGACTGTTGACCGGGATTGACTCAGGTACACGGGTGGCGAGTGATTGCCGGGCTGAGGGAGCCGCGGAATCAGGCCGGCCCAATCCGGGTACCCGGTGCGAAGACGGTGGACGCTTTGTCAGTTTCGGCGCAAAACTGACGACCGCTGATCTCGGATCTGACCGTTCTGAGGCGAAGCCGTAGCTGTTACGAAAGCTCCGCATCAGGACAAGTTACCTTTATTTAGGTTTTTACTATTTTGCCTTTAGGCCCACAGTCTGTCAGTTGAGTCTGTAAAAAACCCTAAGGGCATTTCAGTCTTTTCCATTTTTATTCAGCGTCTGTAAAAAACCCTAGGGGTATTTCTGCATTTTTCCTTTTAATGGGCTGCCTATAAATAGGCCCCAATAGCCTAGGGTTAGGGCACCCATTTTTGAAATATCACTTTACCAATTCTGAAATTCGTGGGTCACTTTTTGTGTTCTTCTTCCGGGTTCTTCCTCCGCCGCCGGCGTGTTCTTTTTCTCTGAAATCGCCACCGCCGCCATTATTTTCCACCCTCTGCTGTTGCCTCTCTCCACGCGTCTCATCCGTGCTGCAAGCCATCGTGGCCGCTTGGCCGTCAAGTCCCTGGCTGGTGTGCGGACAGCACTCAAGTGCTGCTCCTTCGTGCTGCATGCGGCAGCAAGCCGTAGCGGCAGGGCCTAGCCACAGCTAGCAGCACTACTTCACACACACGGATCTTCTGTGGGCACAAGCAGCAGCGTCAAGTGGCGTGAACAGCAAGTGCACGGGCACGGGTTGCATGGCAAAATGCAGCCGACCGGATGAACTAATCAAGGGGCACGCGGATCAAGGTACAAGTTCACTGTAGAAATTAAATTCTTGATTAAAATGCTAGATTAATCCGTGATGAATTTTTCTGATCTTCAATATTGTTGCTGCACGTCTCTTTGAGTATATCTCCTAATCTAGCTTGCATAGGGAAACGTGCCTAATCATGTACTTAACTTGCTATCTATATTAATGTTTGCGTGCTGTTCGTTTTTTTAATGCTTTCCACAACATCCGGTTGCATGTGATGTAATAGTGCTAAGAAGTTTTTTTTTATGAATGTATTTCATCTGTTGATTTAATCTTTGTGCTGTCAGTTGGTTCATCTGCTGTTTTTTTAAACAGATGATATTGAATCTGGTGCTTTAATCTATGCACTGTTTTTATTTCGGTTGGAACTTCACTGTTCATCATCTTCATGTTTGTTGGTCTGATTAAATGTCTATGAGTTATTTAATCTGTTAATCTGCCCTTAAGCACTGTGTTGGTGTCTTTTTGTTTAGGACACCGGTCTTTTTTGGGCTAGACCATTTTAGGTTCCGTTGATCTATTTATTTTTCCTTGTTGGTCATTTGAGGTGCGTTGGGTGTTGGGAGCAGGCCATTGATTCGAAAGAATTTTTTTTAGGCGCCCATTCACCCCCCCTCTGGTCGCTACTTTCGGTCCTACAAGTGGTATCAGAGCCTGGTTAGGGTTTTTCCATACCTTAACCGGTTCTAAACCCCAGTAGTGATCATGACTTCTCCTGGCAAGGTCCCGTCCTTGGAAGCTTATGGCTATAATTATTGGAAGACTCGCATGCGAGCCTATCTCATGAGCCAAAGCTCGGACATCTGGGACATTTGCGTTCACGCTACGTTTGTCATATTGCCAGTTGCTGAGCGTGATTCTCCTGGTATCATCGCCCAGCATGTGAACAATAGCAAAGCGGTGAACATCTTGTTTTCTGGTTTGGGTCCCACTGAGTTTGAGCGTGTGAGCCATCTCTCCACTGCGAGAGAGATCTGGGCTACCCTCCAGGCACACCATGAGGGGACAGCTCAGGTCAAGGCTCGGCTCTATCAGACCTACCGGCGTGAGTACGAGAACTTCACACAAAAGCCAGGTGAATCTGTTGAAGCTTTGTTTGGTCGTTTTCAGTCGATCATAAACAAGCTTCGGGACAACAAGGCTGAGGGTGTTCAGTTGGTCTCAGATCATGAACAGGCGCTCAAGGTTCTTCATACCTTGGACCCAAAGATCTGGGAGATCAAGGTATCCTCTATCATTGAGAGCACTTCTTATGATACCTTGACCATTTCTGATTTGTTTAGCAAGCTGAAGGCCACCGAGGTTGATACCCAGTTGAGATCAAATCTCACTGGCTCTGGATCAAAGTCTCTGGCCCTTGCTACACCTTCTGTTGATCCCTCTTCTGTGAGCTGTGTTGGGTTCTCTTTGATGTCTATCACTGAGGATCAGCTTGAGTCGCTGGGAGATGATGATTTGTGTCTTTTTAACAACCGGGTGCGTCGTGTCTATGATAAGAGGATGTTCAAAAGACACGGCACAAAGACCGGATGCTTTGAGTGTGGTGATCCAGGACACTTCATCGCCGACTGCCCCAAGCGCAATGGCCACAAGAAGGGCACCGGTGGTGGCTTCCACGACTCCGGCAAGCACGACAGCTCCTCCTTCAACAAGGGCAAGCCAAAGACCAGATTCTTCAGAAAGGCTCTGAAGGACTACCGGCGAGAGAACAAGAAGCGCGACAAGGCCTTCTTCGCAGAGATGGAGAAGAGCTACTCCAAGCGGTCCACATCTTCTTCCTCTTCATCGAGCTCAAGCGATGAGGAGATCATCATCAGGAAGGGGAAGGACAAGGACGATCCAGCAGGCCTTTGCTTCATGGCCTTCGGGGACAGACCGAAGAGCCGCTCACACCAGCGCCGAAGATCCCGCAAGAGTTTCTGCTCAATGGCTCTTGGGGATAAGGAAGAGAAGGCTCCTCCGATGACTCCGACGACGACGACAATGAAAAGGTATCATCCTATGAACGCGAAATCGTTGATTTACTTGAAAGCAATCGTCAGGAGTTAAAGTATCGGGAAAAACTGCTTAGAGGGGCTAAGAAGAGGATAGATGAGTTAGAGAGTGAGCTTGCCGTGGCCAACGGCAGAATTGAGAGTCTATCTTCTTCTCCTTGCTTGGGTGATAGCAGTGAGTGCCCAAAGTGTGAGGTGCTTCTGTGTGACCTGTGGACTCTGAAGTCCAGGTACACAGAAAGGGTTGATGAGAGGGACGCTTTGGCCACTGAGCTTGAAAGCGCTCAGCTGGAGCTGAAAGATGCTCATGCCACCGTCGTCCTACCCTGTGCTGATTGCCCATCACATCTTGCTAGTTTAGCTGAGCTGAAAGCTAAGGGCGATGAGTGTCTGGGTGATTTGGAGAGAATGAGAGCTGAGCTAGCGCAGACTAGGCTAGAGCTTGAGACATTGTCAGTTCCACCCACTGTCTGTGAGAACTGTCTGTCTCTTAGAATGGAGCTGATTAAGCTGAAAGCCGAGAAGTCTGTCCAGATAGATAGCGAGTGTGAGACCTGCTTGTCTCAGGTGGAGGTACTAGCTTCCTTGAGAGAGGAGCTAGCTGATTCGCAAAATGAGAACTTTTACCTCCGTTCTATCCTGAGTTGGATCAGTGCCAGGGAGCCACAGCTCGGCATGATGATCCAGCAGTTCAAGAGGCAAGATGGGTTTGGGGTAGGTTATACCTACACCAAGGCTGACTTTGAGAGTGCCATTAGCCGGGCAGTGGAGTGGAGTAAAATGACTCCTGAGCAGAGATATCCCAAGACCCATTCCACTGAGTCTTCCCAGGCTTGTCAGCCCAAGGATGGAGTGATCCATGAACCACCCAAAGCTCCACCCAAGAAACCCATCTGGGTTCCAAAGCCCAAACTTCTCCACACTTCTCTAGACTCTCTTCCTGGACCCTCTCAACCCAAGAAGCCGACACCAAACACCACTAAGCCCAAGAACCCCAAGCCTCAACCACATTCCAAGAAGCCCACCTATCATTGTGAGTACTGTCAGAGAGACGGGCATCTTGCGAAGTTTTGCTTCAGGAGGAAGCGGGTTGAGAGAGCAGAGCGTGCTCGTGGTGGTCAGGAGCAGTTCTACCAGCAGGGTGGTAGACTGCGTGTTCCTCGACGCGGGGAGAGGCTGGAGGCCAGGCCGCGTCGTGTAGGTGGTGGTAGAGGAGACGGCTTTCATGCCCGTGCTCCAGATGGTGGTGCTCGTTCCGGTAGAGCTCTAGGCCGTTTTGGCTACGGACCTGGACCTCGTAGCCGAGGTTTTAGGCAGAACCGAGGACCGCGTTTTGGTCCAAACTTTTCTGATGATTTCTGCTTTCCGTCTTTTGAGCAGATGGCTCGACACTGGTTTAGCTCGTTTGCTAAACCCGGTGCCGGACCATTTGCTCCCACTTACAACCACTGATTGTGCAGGATCAGGGACTGGAGGACGTTTGGATTATGGACTCAGGATGCTCTCGCCACATGACGGGACATCGCAGATGGTTCTCCAGTCTCACTCCCCCGAGCTCCAAAGAGTACATCACCTTCGGGAACAGTGGTCAAGGGAAAGTAAGTGGCATTGGCTCAATTCGCATTTCAGACCATTTTTCTTTGAAGAACGTTGCTTTGGTTGGAAACTTGAACTTCAATTTAATTTCTGTTTCGCAACTTCTTGAGGATGGTTTGGAGGTGCGTTTTAAGAAGGGCAATTCTTCTGTGTTTGATTCTAGAGGGTCTTTGATTTGCTAGATATTACCTTTCGGTAAAGTTTTTCGGATTGACTTCTCTAGTTCTTTTGGCCCTTCTCGCTGTTTAATTGCTGGATCTTCTTCTGAGCTCTGGAAGTGGCATAGGAGGTTAGGTCATTTGAGTTTTGATCTGCTAGTCAGGTTGAGCTCTATGGACCTCATCCGAGGATTGCCCAAGCTTAAAATGGAGAAAGATTTAGTTTGTCATCCCTGTCGTCATGGGAAAATGGTTGCCGCTTCTCACTCACCTGTGACTCAGGTGATGACTTCGTATCCGGGCGAGCTTTTACACATGGACACTGTCGGTCCAGCTCGGGTACGCTCAGTCGGTGGGAAGTGGTACGCACTTGTGATTGTTGACGACTTTTCTCGATTCTCGTGGGTTTTCTTTTTGGAGTCTAAGGATGAAACTTTTCAATTTGTTCATGACCTGATTTTGAAGCTGAAGAATGAGAACAATGGTCGGATGCGAGCAATTCGCTCCGACAACGGCTCTGAGTTCAAGAACTCTCAGTTCGTCAGCTTCTGTAGTGATCAGGGTCTTGACCATCAGTTTTCTGCTCCTTACACTCCCCCACAGAATGGCGTTGTGGAACGAAAGAACCGCACGCTAGTCGAGATGGCCAGGACGATGCTCGATGATCATAGGACTCCTAGGCGCTTTTGGGCTGAAGCCATGAACACGGCTTGCTATCTGGCCAACCGCATTTTTCTTAGAGCTTACCTTGGTAAGACCTCATATGAGTTGCGGTTTGGCAGACAGCCCAAGGTGAGCCACTTGCGAGCGTTTGGCTGCAAGTGCTTTGTGCTCAAGAAGGGAGGGCATTTGGATAAATTTGAGTCTCGTTGCTGGGATGGAGTTTTTCTTGGTTACGCTTTGCATTCTCGAGGCTTTCGTGTTTGGAACCTCGACTCCCAGCAGCTTGTCGAGACTTGCGAGGTTTCTTTTGATGAGTCCTTGCCTTCTTCATCTCCTTCTTTTGAGCTTTCTGGTGATGGTGAGCTCGGAGAGTCCATCTTCGAGGAAGATGAGGATACTCCAGCTGCTGATGAGGGTGGGCCTTCTGCACCTCCTGCAGAGCCCACACCTTCTGAGACTTCGACTGAGGACGAGGGCGGACCTCTGATCACTTCTTCCACTTCGATCGAGCCCCCTCAGTCGAGTCCAGAGGTGCCAGCTGCTGACTCCGGTGAGGTGACTTCAGATCACCAGTGATCCCGAGCAGTTCAGCGTGATCACCCCTCAGAGCTCATCATCGGTGATGTGTCTTCAAGAACTTTGCGTTCGTCTGTTGACTCTCTTGCTGTGTTTGCTGAATCTGCTTTTGTTGCATCTTTTGAGCCCAGAGACATTTCTCATGCTCTTTCTGACTCGAACTGGATTAATGCCATGCAAGAAGAGCTTGAAAATTTTGTCCGCAATCGGGTTTGGACATTGGTTGAGTTGCCACCCGGATGCAACCCCATAGGCACCAAGTGGGTGTTCAAGAACAAGCAAGGTGAAGATGGGGTTGTGGTGCACAACAAAGCTCGACTAGTTGCCCAGGGTTTCTGCCAAAAGGAAGGTATTGATTTTGAAGAAACCTTCGCTCCTGTTGCCCGTCTTGAGTCCATTCGCATTCTTTTAGCTTTTGCCGCTTCGAAGGGTTTTAAGCTTTTTCAAATGGACGTCAAGAGTGCTTTTCTGAACGGGTACATAGAGGAGGAGGTTTATGTTAGGCAGCCCCCCGGTTTTGAGAACCCCAAGTTTCCTCGACATGTTTTTAAGCTGCAGAAAGCTTTATACGGGTTAAAGCAAGCCCCCAGGGCTTGGTATGACCGGTTAAAGCAGTTTTTGTTGGGGAAGGGCTTTGTGATGGGTTCTGTGGATAAGACTCTCTTCTTGCTCAGAGATGCTTCAGATTTTTTAGTCGCTCAGATATACGTGGACGATATTATCTTTGGCGGTACTACTAATGATCTTGTGTCCAAGTTTTCTGAGCAGATGCACAGCGAGTTCGAGATGAGCCTCATGGGTGAACTCAAGTACTTTCTAGGGCTCCAGATCAAGCAGACCAAGGACGGCACTTTCATCCACCAGGGTAAGTACACTCGGGACATGTTGAAGAAATTCGACTTTGGTGGAGAGCTGAAGCCTCAGATGACCCCAATGGGTACATCTGGGGGCCTGGACAAGGACGAGAGCGGCGTCAAGGTCAATGAGAGAGAGTTTCGAGGGATGATCGGTTCGCTAGCTGTACTTGACGGCGACGAGGCCAGACATACAGTTCACCGTGGGACTGTGCGCGCGCTTCCAGTCTTCACCACGCGCGTCTCATCGGCAAGCTGTCAAGCGCATCTTCAGGTATCTTACCTATGCGCCTGATCTTGGTCTTTACTATTCAGCATCATCTTCTCTTGATTTATCTGGCTTTTCGGACGCTGACTTTGGTGGGTGCCGGTTGGATCGCAAGTCGACTTCCGGTACTTGCCAGTTTCTTGGTTCTTCTCTTGTCTCTTGGTCTTCTCGAAAGCAATCTGGAGTTGCTCTTTCGACCACAGAGGCTGAGTATGTAGCTGCTGCTAGCTGCTGCTCACAGTTGGTTTGGATGATTTCCACTCTGAGAGATTTTGGGTTGTTCTTTCCTACCAGAGTTCCTTTGTTTTGCGACAGCACCAGTGCAATTAGTGTAGGGAAAAACCCATGTCTTCATTCAAAAACCAAACACATTGATGTGCGCTTTCACTTTTTGCGGGATCAATATGAGAAAGGTGTCATTGACCTTGTTCATGTTGATACCCATCATCAGTTGGCTGACATTTTCACCAAACCCCTAGATCAGTCTACTTTTGAGCGTTTACGAGGGGATTTGGGTGTTGTGTATCCTTTTTAGGATATTTTGAGTCAGTTCATTTCTTTCTTCTTTACTCTTTTCTTGAGTCCTTTTGTGTGTGTTCATATCATACATATTCACATATCACACTTTTGAGCCTGCTTCTGTTATATGATTGAACTGCTTTACTTATTCTAGCTGGTACATGCTTTTGATTACTTGTCGATGATCATGCTTTGTTTCAGTTCATTTGATATGTCTGATATCTGTCATATGCATGGCTTTTACGCTTTCAACTTGAAAAATGATCACCATTGCTTCTGGTAACTAGCATGAGTAGGCTGAGTGCTTTTGCTATCTGTTACATACCTTGTAGCTAGTTTCTCACATAGATGCAGATATGCAACTTGGACATCTTTATGCTTTAACATGGAAAATATGCTATAAAAATGATAAAAAATCAAAAATGAATGAAAATTCCATGCCCTTTTATGCTTGAGTTGAAAAGATCCAAGTGGGTTTGCTTTGTCGCATTGCATTGTTCTGGACTGCTTACCATAGCACTTTGGTATGAACTAGGACAGTGTAGTGTATGCCAAGACCAATGTCTTAAGCTTCCGATGGTCCAGTTCTGGCCTAGGCTTGACTTGGTCGGTTAGCATAAGGTTTGACATGCAAATAACCCTTGGCAAAAATGAAAAAGGAAAATGAAAAAGCCTAAAAATTAAAAAGATAACAAGTTTGCTGAAGCACTTTGTTTTGGACAATGCTTATCTTGGTAGATATCAGTTAGCTTCTGCATCTCATGTTTTACCTTGCTTGTTAACTGGAAAATGTGGTGATGCTTTTTGTTTGCAAAAACTAAAAAATGCGTGCTAATGACTTTCTTTAGATATCATCTGTTGCACTGATCATGCCATGTGTCTTAGACAGTATGTCTTTTGCTATACTTGTTAGATGTTGTAATTGCAGTCAATCATATCTGAGAAGCATGCTTTCTGCACTCCACTTGCACCCCAGTTGCATTCATTGCATATTTTGAGGGGGAGTTGCATTTCAGGGGGAGTCAGTGTCGTTTTTAGAGTGCTTGATGAGTTCACTTGTCAACAAGGGGGAGAAATTTTGGTATAAGAGTTTAAGGGGGAGTTTTGACTTTCTCTGGGATTTGTTTCAGGGGGAGTTTTTGTCTCGTTTGTCCTTACTCTTTTGATATCCTTGTTGATGTTTCTGAGACTGCACTCATTTTGAGCTTTTACTTTTGGTTAATCATAATGACCGTTTCTTGCTTTTGTTCGGCTTTTGGTCATTAGGGTTAAAACTTTTACTTTATTTTCTTCTTCTTTGTTTTCTTGTGTTTTGTTTTCGTGTTTCCACGGTTGCTTGCAGGTACTGAAAGCTGAAGAAGAGAAGTGTTGACAATGCACTCATCAAGGGGGAGATTGAGGAGCCATGCTGAATAGCGTGGGCCTCATGGCTCCAGATGTGATGAGTCATTGTCAACGATAGTCAAAGAGGACTGAAAAGAGAGAGAAGACCTGCTGCGTCTGGGCCGCGTGTGACTCAGGTACACGGGCAGCGAGCGACTGTCGGGCAGAGGGGCCGCGAAGTCGGGCTGGCCCAATCCGGGTACATGGGCTAGGAGCAGCAGAGGATCCACTGGACTGTTGACCGGGATTGACTCAGGTACACGGGCGGCGAGTGATTGCCGGGCTGAGGGAGCCGCGGAATCAGGCCGGCCCAATCCGGGTACCCGGTGCGAAGACGGTGGACGCTTTGTCAGTTTCGGCGCAAAACTGACGACCGCTGATCTCGGATCTGACCGTTCTGAGGCGAAGCCGTAGCTGTTACGAAAGCTCCGCATCAGGACAAGTTACCTTTATTTAGGTTTTTACTATTTTGCCTTTAGGCCCACAGTCTGTCAGTTGAGTCTGTAAAAAACCCTAAGGGCATTTCAGTATTTTCCATTTTTATTCAGCGTCTGTAAAAAACCCTAGGGGTATTTCTGCATTTTTCCTTTTAATGGGCTGCCTATAAATAGGCCCCAATAGCCTAGGGTTAGGGCACCCATTTTTGAAATATCACTTTACCAATTCTGAAATTCGTGGGTCACTTTTTGTGTTCTTCTTCCGGGTTCTTCCTCCGCCGCCGGCGTGTTCTTTTTCTCTGAAATCGCCACCGCCGCCATTATTTTCCACCCTCTGCTGTTGCCTCTCTCCACGCGTCTCATCCGTGCTGCAAGCCATCGTGGCCGCTTGGCCGTCAAGTCCCTGGCTGGTGTGCGGACAAGCACTCAAGTGCTGCTCCTTCGTGCTGCATGCGGCAGCAAGCCGTAGCGGCAGGGCCTAGCCACAGCTAGCAGCACTACTTCACACACACGGATCTTCTGTGGGCACAAGCAGCAGCGTCAAGTGGCGTGAACAGCAAGTGCACGGGCACGGGTTGCAAGGCAAAATGCAGCCGACCGGATGAACTAATCAAGGGGCACGCAGATCAAGGTACAAGTTCACTGTAGAAATTAAATTCTTGATTAAAATGCTAGATTAATCCGTGATGAATTTTTCTGATCTTCAATATTGTTGCTGCACGTCTCTTTGAGTATATCTCCTAATCTAGCTTGCATAGGGAAACGTGCCTAATCATGTACTTAACTTGCTATCTATATTAATGTTTGCGTGCTGTTCGTTTTTTTAATGCTTTCCACAACATCCGGTTGCATGTGATGTAATAGTGCTAAGAAGTTTTTTTTTTATGAATGTATTTCATCTGTTGATTTAATCTTTGTGCTGTCAGTTGGTTCATCTGCTGTTTTTTTAAACAGGTGATATTGAATCTGGTGCTTTAATCTATACACTGTTTTTATTTCGGTTGGAACTTCACTGTTCATCATCTTCATGTTTGTTGGTCTGATTAAATGTCTATGAGTTATTTAATCTGTTAATCTGCCCTTAAGCACTGTGTTGGTGTCTTTTTGTTTAGGACACCGGTCTTTTTTGGGCTAGACCATTTTAGGTTCCGTTGATCTATTTATTTTTCCTTGTTGGTCATTTGAGGTGCGTTGGGTGTTGGGAGCAGGCCATTGATTCGAAAGAATTTTTTTTAGGCGCCCATTCACCCCCCCTCTGGTCGCTACTTTCGGTCCTACAGTGTGTAAGTATCGAAGCCTGCTTCGAACGGTGTACTCCGAAGACTAACTGCAGAGTACCTCCGAAACCAAAACTTCGAACAAAGTTCATAGACACGAAAGCTTCGAAAGAGAAGCGAAGCCAACCACACAGCAGCAAGACCAAAATGAAGCCTACAACGCTACCTTTGAAGCTAGCTATATCGCAGTATGACTCCCGAAGTGGTAACCTTCGAACCACAGACCAGCTTTGAATCGAAGTCTGCTGATGCTCTCACAAGAAATCGAAGCCTAGACAGATACTTCGAATGACAAACTTCGAACCCATAAATTGAGATCCACGAAAAAAGACAACAGCAGAAAAACTTCTCAGAAAACACACTCCGAGCGAAGTCTATCAGAGAGACATGCTTCGAAGCTATCTGTCGAAGTATGCTTCGCAAAAACTGCTGAAGTATGTCAAAACAAAGCCTTAGAATATAGCACACTTCGAAGCTAAGTTCACAGTTCAAATTCGGAGTTGCTAGTTGCAGCAAAGCCTTTGGTGAAGTTTGGTCAATGCCTGCTTCACAGACAGGAGGACTTCGAGTAAAATATGGGGCTTCGCAGACAAGCCAGATACTATCTTCTCAATCAAAAAGCCATGTCAGGAAAAGCAAGGCTAGAGAACTAGCATACTGTAGCTACAAGAAATAGGTACTACTTGCTGCATGCAAGAACTAGTACTACTCACCCAAAGAACAGAAGCAACCAGAGAGAGTGATATGCTTAGGAATAAAACAGCCGCATGCAAAACAAAACTACAAAGCTACAAACGAAGTGCTGCACACAACACGACAGGAATAAAATCTTCCAGATCAGTGAAGAATCGAGATGAACTCATGATGAACAGGAGAACATTCCTGGTGGCGCATGCAGGGAAAGAGAGAGAGAGCGCAGGAAACAAAAATGACCCTAATCCTTGATTAAAAAGTGATTTCTTGAAAGGGTGACCTAACCCTAGGGATTGAGGCCCTATTTATAGGCTACCTAGTAGCTAGGAATATTCCAGCAGCCCCTTAGGGTTTTTACAGACGCTGAAATAAAAGGAAAAGACTAAACTTCCCTTAGGATATTTTTACAGACTCAACTGACTGACTGTGGGCCTAAGGACAAAATAGTAAACTCCTATTTACAGATGACTTATCTGGAAGCTAAGCTTTCGTAGCAACTACGGCTTCTCTTCTGGACAGTCTGATACAATATCAGCGGTCATCAGTTTTGCACCGAAACTAACAAAGCTTCCACCGACATTGCACCAGGTACCCGGATTGGGCCGGCCCGACTCCGCAGCTCTCTCAGCCCAGGCAATCGCTCACCGCCCGTGTACCTGAGTCAATCCTAGTCAACAGCCCAGTGGATCTTCTGCTGCTCCTAGCCCATGTACCCGGATTGGGCTAGCCCGACTTCGCGGCCCCTCTGCCCGATAGTCGCTCGCTGCCCGTGTACCTGAGTCACACGCGGCCCAGATGCAGCAGATCTTCTCTCTCTTTAGTCCTCTTTAACTATCGTTGACAATGACTCATCACATCTGGAACCATGAGGCCCACGCTCTTCAGCATGGCTCCTCAGCTGCCCGTTCCAAGGCTGCATTGAGCTCCGAGCCCTCAGCTTCGCTAAGGATGGCCACTAGGTCCGTCTCCACAACTTCGCGGTTAGCTCGATCCAAAGGCTCGAGCAGGGTCCGAAGTCCGGTCCTTCGCTCCAGGAAAGGAGCTAGGATGGGGAGCATGGACAGAGCCCTCTGGTCGTCTTCGTTCAGCGAGAGGTCGGAGCGCTGTGTCGCGTCTTCGGAGACCTCGGTAGATTGGCCCCCTCCGTAGATTGATCTCCGTCTATTGATTCAGATGGAGTTAATCCTGAATTCGGAGCAGGAAAGGGCTCCATTTTGCCTTTACCTTTTCCAGGTCCCATCTGTGCAACTTCTGGAATTGGCCCCGAAGATGTTGAGGTCCCAGGAGCCGTATCTTCGGAAGGAGTCACTTCCATGGGAGCGGACCCTGCTGAGACAAAGGTATTATATATTGCATAATTTTGCAGGGAAAATGAACAAATGGTGCATGCGAAGTTTACCTCCGAAGTCCTGTCGGTGGGTGAGTACGGGGCTGCTCGAAGGGTCAAAGGCTACCTCGAAGTCTTCATCGGACTCAAAGCCTAGAACCGAAGGGTTGACTGTTGAAGCCTCTCTTAGAGCTACAGCTACCACTTTGTCCGGAATCGAAGCTTGCCCAGCAGTGACTTCGACTCCACCTTCAGTTGTAGGGGCTTCCTCATGCGGCAAGTCCGGCTGGACATGTGAAGTTCCGGCTTGTTCGAAACTGCCTGGAACATTTGGCGCACTCGCGATGGTGCCAGTGTTTACTTCTGCCTGGTTTTCGTCTTCGGTGATCAAGTCGATGAGGACTCTTCCCTCATCTTCAGAGGAATCGGAGACTGAAGCCACCGGACTTGAAGGCGCCATGGTCTTTGGCTTTCGGGCTACCTTTTTTGTCGGGGTCTTAACCGGAGCTGAAGTCCCGGCTTCCGTCTTCCTCTTCTTCGGTCCTTGCTCTGAAGGTACCCAGTCCGAAAGAGGAGGGGGAGCAACTCTGAGTACCCCCCATACTCGTTTGAGCCGCTCCCAATTACCCACTAGCTTTGTTCTCCACTCCTTCTCGGCTGGAGTTGGAACTCCCAGAATCTTCTCCGAAGCTCGAACAACTTGTTCCTAAGTCATGGGGGCTTGAGAAGCTGAAAGATAAGTTAGCATTAGTCATTTCATCAAACAAATATATATAGAACATGTTGTTTTCAAAGTTACCTGTAGGGCTCGAGTTCGAATAGATTTTTCGGAGTCCACCCTTCGGATCCTCTTCGAAGGTGATAGGCTAGTTGGCCATAAGAGGTGGAATTTGGAGTCCGATAAACTCCTCCGCTAAGTCGCGCATGCTCATGCGGCGACTTATCCTTTGAAGCAGGCTGAGGCGAGCTTCGAGCTGGCCGAGATCTGGGTGAACTTGGGATTCCCTTCGGAAGTTTATGTCCTGCAGAGGTCCGGCCAAATGACTGCCTGCCCCAACTTTGGCATAGAACCACCGGAGGATCCAATCTATGTACCATCTGTCATTGATGGCCTTCGCTGTAAATCTTAGTTGAAATTTGTCCCGAAGTCGGAAGTTGAAGCTGCCGAAGGCTACTACTATCTTCTCTCCTCCGGGGCCTAGGTAAGTCTTTGGTTGGCATGATTCTCTGTGCAGTGCTGCGAAAATATCTGCTCTTCCTTCACACCCCTCAGCTCGCAGCGCCCATTTGAAGATGGCCAAGCGTGCTATTGTGTTCGGAGATAGTTGAGGAAGGGTGACATGAAATAAATCCAGTACCTCCGATAAGAAGTCGACTACTGGGAGTCCCAACCCTGCTTCGAAGAAAGCTTCGAAGACCACAACTTCTCCAGGCCTTGGTGAAGGGATCGCCTCCTTTCCAGGTTTTCGAATAATGACCTCCGAGCTAATCTTTCCCTCCACTACTGCTGCGATTGACTCCCTCTTGCAGGTAGATTGCCCTAGTTGATAAGACTGGTCCGAATACTTCGAAGATGCAGGGAGGAGATCGTGAGGACCGACATTTTGGGGATTCCTTGATGGCGCCGCCACAGGTGTTGCTACCGCCATCGTCGGAGCCGCCGCAACTGCTAACGCTGCTGCTGTCACTGCCACTGCCGCGGCCGCAGCCTGCTGCCGGGCTAGGGCCGAAGCCACCCCAGGGACCTTGAAGCTTGTCTTCGCCATGAACTCGCACTGATTGCTAAAGCAGAAATCTAGAGGCTAGGGCTTGTTTGCGCAAAGACTGGTGAGAAGGGTATTCGAGGAGTGTTTGGGTCCTCTATTTATAGCCCAGGCCCACGATTTTTTACCGTTTATGTTTGCCGTTTCGCATTCTTGACCGTTACCCCTGGCAAAGTTAACGCATCGCGTAACTTCTGCTGGAAGGAAAAAGCCAATGGCTATTTTTTCCAAGTCTAAAAGAGCTTTCTGGCTCCTTAAGTTAATTCCAAGATAGTTCGAATGTAACTTTCTTAGAAGTCGATTCAAATTTTTGGATCTCCGCATATTTCGGAGGTTGATTAAATCTGTTAACCCCTACGCATGATTATTTTTCTTGCGTATACTGCTCTCCTAACATTACAGATCTAGCGGAGAAGCGTATTCGAGGGGCTACTGTTGGGGGAAAATACTTCATCCTCGGGGCCATTGTTGCAACCAGACAAAGGCAGGTGATTTAATCGAAGGTTTCCAGCATCTAACTCCAGAAGTATATTGGATCAAGTTCGAAGGTCAAGAGGAGAACTCTAGTTCGGAGTATATCTTCGAACATTGACTCTTCCGAGAGCTTATTTGCTAGCTAAGATGGAAGACTTATCTTCTTTCTCATTAGATTTAGTCTTTTACCGTTTTAGCCCTATTAAGGGTACCGAATAGTTTCCACTATGTCGGTTGTAACAGAGGGGTAAAAGGGTTTTTTCCTTAAGGTTTGGGCCTATAAATACCCCCCGTTTTACCCTGTAATGGGGATCGAATACTGAGTTATTCAATACACATCTTCGAACTGTTTTGAGCTATTATCCACTTGGAGGCTTGAAATAGTTTACTTCATAAACACTTCGTTTGTTAGTTTCTAATCTCTAGAAACTTGTTAGCGTAATCTTTTATGCCAACACTTCCCATCCTTGATTTGAGAAATGACATTGAATAAGGGTTGAAACAAATTTAATACCTTCTACATGTAATCTTTGATCAAGTAGCAACCACACAGACCCAAATTCTTCATTACTTAAGGGTTGATGAGCTTTTGAAAGGACGAGTTTAATATTTCTTTCTTTGCTGACCTATTATAAATAGCACACTAATCTTATGAACACTAAGCTTTTCTGACCTCCTTCTACTTGATCCCATATTCTGAAGTGTTTAACGTTGTATCAATTACCATAGGATTAATATAACACAAATCTTATGAACAACTATACAACTGTATAAATTGCTTCTAATAAAATATGAGGTTTAGATTGTTTCATGCATTTTGTATTGCTGTTTGACCATTTAAGTGTAGTAGCAAAGAATAGAACATCACCTAACCATTATGATAATATTCATTTATTTTACTTATTGTTCCACTTAATTCTATAGGAAAGGCTTCTCTAAGTCTGAGATCAACTTGCTTAGGGAGGTAAGCTTATAGTTGAATACTTATAGTTGAATGCTGATAGAAATCACAATAACTTGATGAGTTAAGTCATTGTAACTTCAGATGAAATCATGGTAAGACCACTTCGACGGTTAAGGAACTTGAACCTCCAACAAGAAGAGGAGGCAGAACCTATTGAGAATGGGCAGGATGACTTAGCAAAGTGTGACAATGGGCATGCCAACTTACCAGAGCATGACAACGATGAAGACTAACAAGGTCCTCCTGATGTTGATGGCTTATTAACCCGCCCCCCAAGCCAACATCCACGAACCCCAATTAATATAATATGTGAGTTTCATGTTTTTATTGCATATCGAAATTAAGTGTCAACATAATCGATTTCCTATATGTAGGGCCAAATGGAGAGGTCGACAAGTTTTAGGGGAGTTCAGAGTTGCAAATTTAGTGGATTTATAAGGAGGAAAAGTAATTGTTGGGGGAAAATACTTCATCCTCAGGACTTTAGAGATCAACAATCAAAGATAATTCACCGGCATCGAAGTTTGCGTTTATCTCCGGAGATGATGAAGTTTCTAAGCCAAAGGATACTTCGGCTTCATGGTCTGAAGGTATCCTCCGAATGCTCCGAAGCTAAAGTGGAAAACAGCAAGACTGATAAGACGTCTGCCTTATCTACCTTCTCCGGATAGATTTTACTATTTTAACCCTATTCAGGGTACTGAATAGTTTCCACTATGTCGGTTGTAATTGAGGGGTAAATAGGTCTTTTCCTTAGAGTTTTAACTATAAATACCCCCCTTCTTACCCTGTGATAGGCATCGAATACTCAGCTATTCAATACACAACCTCAAACTACTTTGAGCTATTATCCTTTTCGGAGGCTTGAAATAGTCTGCATCACAAACTCTTCGTTTGTTAGTTCTTGATCAACCGGGAGTCTATTTCAAGTAAAGCAGCAAGTGGCGGAGATGCTTCGGGAGTATTTCACACGCTTCGCCCACACCAAGTCTCAGATCAAAGGCTTGTCTACCTCTTTGGTAGTCGATGCCACGCGTGAAGGGGTGTTGAACCCAGATCTCCTCAGCAAGCTTCATCGGAAACCGGTGTCATCTGTGGCACAACTGATGGCATACGTCGAACAGTATGCCAAGGCAGAGGAAGGCTGCCTTCGAAGAACCCCAACACCTGTACCGACCCTTCGAGAAGTGAAGACGGAGCCCGAAGTCCTGACCTCTCCGCAAGCCCCCTTGATAGTCATTTCAATGACCATAGGCGGGGAAAGAAACACTTCCGCTCCGAGGTGTTAAACATTGCACCCTCCGTACTCAAGGCACCTGTCAACTTTCAACAGGCGCAAAGCTTCAAGGTTGATGCTTCGAAGCCCAAGAGAAAGTGGCTAGCAGGCACCGAAGCTTCTTCTGTTGTGTGCATGGCGAGAATAGAAGCCATGACATGACGGTTTATGTGGAAGCCACCTAGCCCCCCGTGCTCTAGTAGGAAAGACACTTAGGTAGGGGCTCTATTGGCCAACAATTGGAAGAGATGCAGAAGAGTTAGTTCGAACCTGTCAAGGATGCCAGTGGATGGGTAGACGGAGCCACCGTCCACCAACACCCCTTCAAGTTATTGCCCCGGTATGGCCAATGGCATGATGGGGAATGGATCTCATTGGCCCTTTTCCAATGGCAAAAGGCAGCTTGAAGTTTGCAATGGTAGAAATTGAATATTTTTCTAAATGGGTCGAAGTTGAACCCCTAACTGCTATCACTTCATGAAATGTGCAAAAATTCTTCTAGCAAAATATCATATGCAGGTTCGGAGTACCAAGGGAGTTAACTGTGGATAATGGCACCTAGTTCGAAGTTGAAACCTTTAAAGAATTTTGTGAAGAACTGGGCATCAAGGTATGCTTCGTAGTAGTTCGCCATCCACAATCCAACGGAGCCATTTAGCGAGCCAATGGAAATATTCTCTCCGGTTTAAATTGCAGGATTGTCGGATTGGCTAAAGGACTGTGGACCGAAGAACTTCCTAAGATTCTATGGTCTATTCGGACCACTCAAGCCAGGTCCACAGGCTTCACCCCATTCAGGTTACTATTCGGAGATGAGGCCATGACTCCTACAGAGCTCAAACATGGATCCCTTCGCGTAGTAGAACCTGGAAATGAAGACGAGAGAAATACTTCGTTGGACTTGTCAGAGGAAACAAGGTTTTGAGTTGTCGCCAATCTTACGAAGTACCAAGACCAAACGAAGACATGGTATGACCCGAAGATAAAAGAGAACGAGCTTAAACCAGGTCATTTGGTATTGCAAAGTGTAATAGCTTCGAGGAAGCTAGGAAATAAATGGGAAGGACCATATATTATCCTACGCTCAGGGCGCCCCGACTCATTTAAATTAGCTAATTTAGAAGGGGAAGAGTTGAAGCATGCATGGCATGCAGAGCACCTTAAACGTTACTACGCTTAGGGGATCCTTTTAATCAATTATAAAAGTACCTTTCTAAATAAAGATGAAGGTTTGAATTATGTTTACTCTTCAAATATCCATTACTCCTGGTGGACGCATCAGGAGAACGGAGATGCTTGTGGAGTCAAGCATCTTTCAAGGAACCTAGACAATGGACTTCGAACCATTGGTTCAAGGATTCCATTGTCCAGCCTAAGGATTCTAGGCTCTGGCTTGTTAGGATCCGTAGAAGAGTCTAAGGACTTTAAAAGAACATATTTCTGGCCTCCGGGTTCGAAGCATCTGTAAAAGAGCCGAAGGTGGCCAGCCTACGGATTCCAGGCTTCGGCTTGTTAGGATCCGTAGAAGAGTTTGTTGGACCGGAAATGGCGACCAGAGGGGGGTGAATGGGAGCTTTTAAAATTTCAGGCTAAAAATAGCCTTCATCTTTAATTCAGTCTACTGCAGAACAGGCTTCGGACACAACCTTCGAAGTTCAGGTTCGGAGGTATTTGATGGCTCCGAACACAGGCTTCGCAAGGAGTGAAAGTCCGAAGTCAAGCAGACTTCGCTCCACCCACAACCCCGAAAAACAACTCTGCTAAGTCAGTGCAGGCTCCACACACAGGGTGCTTCGAGCAGGCTTCGCACTTCACCCTTCGCACTAGTGGACTATACGTTGAGGACTTCGACCAAATACTTAGCGACAACAACTGGTGCTGGGCTTCGTACTTCGAGGGTCTAAACACACACTAATAGACTTCGCTAGGGGGTTCAACTCAGGAAAAGAACCGGGCTTCGATCAGGGCTTCGCTAGTAAACAGCGAGGTCTAGCCTCCAGTTACACAGAGCGAAGACACACTGAAAAAGCACACTTCGCACAAAACACACTCCACCCAAACAGGCTTCGGTGCACTATCACAAGTCACTCGAAGTGACACACAAACGGACGAAGTATGTAGCGAGGTATGCGAAACAAGCTCAAGCAGAAAATGAACACAGAAGCAGGGCTTCACTGCTTGAACAGGGAACACTAAAAATGAACTCACTGGATGAATACAAAGTATGTGGAGGCTAGTACAGGAGCTCAACAGTAAATGCTCAAAAGTGTTAAATGTTACCTACCCAGCCCCCCATATTTATAGCCACTATTCACCCAAGTGAATTGACTACTTTACCCCTAGGGTTTACAAAGGTTTTGTCTCATCAGAACTGAGGGGTACAAAAGGTAGTCAACTTTATTCTGGAGGCTTCTCTGTCAGCTTTTGCAGAGGGGACAGCGTCAGCTTTTTGTAGAGCAGACAATGTAAGCCTTTGTAGTCTTTGACCATTCCGAAGCCCCCCTTCGCACGCGAGGGGTGCGGTAGCTTCGGTGACAAGGCTTGAGCCTGACAGCCTTCGCTTCACCGAAGTCAGCCTCCGATACAGTGACGGTTTTGAGCCGAAGCCGTCAAAGCACTTGGGCCTTTGCACCAACACCTTCGGAGTGGACCACAATGGCCTCGCAGCTTCTCCCAGCTCGAACTCCGTCAGTCCGTGTACCGAAGCCATGCATGGCCGAAGTACCACAAGTCATCCTCACTCTGGAGCTAGCCTCGCTCCGAAGCCTGCTCCACTCCGAAGCCCCCTTTCGGAGTACCACCCTTCGAAGTCCCTCCTTCGTCCAAGGCCTCCGCATGAAGCATTCCATGAGCACTTCGTCGCAGTGCCTCTCCCCGAGCACACTCCTCGACAAGCCTCACCCGGACCATGCCTTCGATGCACCTCGACTTCTGAGACCTTCGTCGGGTACCTTTGATTGTCTCCATCCGGAGCACACTTCGAACACCTTGCCTCTACTGAGGACTTGATCCACCAAGCTCCGAAGTCACTCCATTCGGAGTACCCTTCGAAGTGCCTCGCCTCTGAGGACTTTGTCTCGGAGTACCTTCACCCGGAGCCACGCTCCGCACTTACTGCCTTCTCTTGGTGCACCTTGACCCGAGGTCCGACCTAGACCCCTTCGCAGCCTTCGTGACGGAGCTCCCTGCTCCCTGCGCACCACAGACAAATAGATAAGGGTTTCCAGTACTCCGGAGACCTCTCCGGGTAACAACCTTCGGTACACACTCCGGTGTACCGCCAAAGTACCGAGACCTTCGGTACAACCCCAGTCATCGTGTACTGTCGGACCCCTCTGACAGGCACACTCCGCTGCAACAGCTGCAGCAACCAAACTCACCGAACCCTTCGGTGAAACCACCTCCGAATACCTTCGGAGAACCAACCTCTGAACCCCTACGGAGGTACCCCTTCGAAACAGAGGTTAAACACAGTCAATCACTCATCACAGACTCCGAAACCAACCCTTGGTTTCTCAATCTCCCCCTTGATGAGTGCATTGACAACCAAATTCAAGTTCAAGAAAATTTGAAAAATTTCAGCACACAAGTGACCATAAAAACTCGGAAACGAGCCAAATCATGTCACTTGACAAAAGAATTTTCCTCCCCCTTTTTCAAAAGAGTAAAAGCCCCTTCGGAAAAACTCATCTTTGCAAGATAACAACTCCCCTGAGATAATTTTCCCTTTTGTGGCAGAGAACGCAACAATTTCTCCCCCTTTGGCAATGCAAGCATCAAGGAGCATTTAACAGATGCATTGCTTGGAAATAAGCAGAATTGCCAAGACATATAAAGCAAAAATATGCCAACAATAATACCAATGATCATGTGCTCAGCTCAATTTAACATTCTCAAAAAACATGATGACAGCATGTGATTTGATCATTTTTGAAATAAAAGCATCACCACTCAGTCAAGATAACTAGACAAGTAAAAGTCGGGGCTGCACAAAGCTAGTCAATTTTTACTCTAGACAGACAAGTCCAGTTCAAGTGGAGCAGTGAGAAAGCAAACTTGATGATTAATGAATATTTCTTTTTCATAATGCCATGGGTTATTTGTTTGTCTACCTTATACTTTCCAATCAAGCCAAGCCTAGGCATGAAAGCTATCAGAAGCTTAAGGCGGTGATTTTGGCATAGACTACACTATCCCAGTTCAGACCAATGTGCAATGGTAAGCAGTCTAGAATAGGGTAGTGCGACAAACAAACCCACCTGGATCTTTTCGCTTGGAACCGTGCAAATCATGGATTTTTTTTGAATTAAGTGAACGAATTGTTTAGCACTTTATGAATATTCATGAGGAAGTTACACAATTTTTCAAGTTGCAATGTTTAGCATCCAGAGAAAAGGAGTCTTGCTATCGAGCAGATAAAAGATAGCTAATAGCAGTCCTGCCTAAACATGTTAGATCCAAGACTAAGCAGTGAGTATGATTTGATTTTGGAAGGAAAACATCATGCACATTAATGTTTCAGATATATTAAAAGGAGCTGAGCTGTCATGATTACATGAATTAAAATTGGGCATATAAGTGCAAGATATGTAAATGCAATTTCACACATAGTGAGCATATGCAAGTCAATCAAAAACTGCTCCCCCTCACAAAATGTCGTAAGGGTGACAAATGCCAAGTTCCCCACGCAAGTAGGCAAAACGAGTAGCATCGAGGGGTTTTGTGAAAATATCGGCTAGCTGGTGTTGGGTATCAACAAATTGAAGTTCAATATCACCTTCTCATTGTGATCTCTGATAAAATGATATCGCACATCAATGTGTTTGGTTCTGGAGTGCTGAACCGGGTTATTGGCAATACAAATAGCACTAGTGTTATCACAGAAAAGTGGAACACTCTTATAATCTCAGCCGAAATCCCGCAAAGTGGAAGCCATCGACAAAATCTGAGAGCAACAACTAGCTGCAGCAACATATTCGGCCTCAGCCGTCGATTGTGCAACACTAGACTGTTTGCGGGAAGACCAGCAAACCAGAGAAGTACCCAGAAAGTGACAAGTACCAGAGGTACTCTTCCTATCAATCCTACACCCAGCAAAATCCGCATCGGAATAACCTCGAAGACATAAAGAGGAAGACGCTGAATACCATATGCCGAATTCAAGAGTATGTTTGAGATACCTTAGGATGCGTTTTACCGCTTGGCGGTGCGAAGCTCGTGGTGAAGCCTGAAAACGAGCGCACAGACACACTGCGAAGTGTATGTCCGGCCTCGTAGCAGTCAAGTAGAGAAGGGAGCCGATCATGCTTCGGAACTCCTTCTGATCTACGGCTTCTCCATCTTCGTCAGGATCCAATGCTACAGATGTAGCCATTGGAGTGGCGAGGGGCTTCGCATCTGCCATGTCAAATTTCTTGAGCATGTCCTTGGTGTACTTCGTCTGGTGGATGAAAGTACCTTGTTTGCTTTGCTTGATTTGCAGCCCAAGGAAAAAGGTGAGTTCACCCATCATGGACATTTCAAATTCCCTGCTCATGGCATCTGCAAACTCGGCAACCAAAGCATGAGAAGAGCCACCAAAGATGATATCATCCACATAAATCTGAACTAGGAGGACATCTTTTCCATGCTTGAGAGTGAACAGGGTTTTATCAATAGATCCCATCAAATACCCCCGCTCAAGCAGAAAAGACTTAAGTCTATCATACCATGCCCGAGGGGCCTGCTTGAGACCATAAAGAGCCTTATGAAGTTTAAGGACTTTATGTGGGTATTTGGGGTTTTCAAAACCAGGGGGTTGTTTTACATAAACATCTTCGCCTATGAAGCCATTAAGAAAAGCACTTTTGACATCCATTTGATAGAGTTTGAATCCCCGGGATGTCGCAAAGGCAAGCAAAATCCTAATGGCCTCAAGGCGAGCAACAGGTGCAAAAGTTTTAGTAAAATCAATCCCTTCTAGTTGAGAATAACCCTGAGCTACGAGTCTAGCCTTGTTTCTAACTATAGTCCCATCCTCCCCTTGTTTGTTTTTGAAAATCCATTTTGTTCCAATAAAATGAACATTTGGTGGAGGATCAACCAAAGACCAGACTTGGTTTCTCTCAAAATTTTCAAGTTCCCCATGCATGGCATTGATCCAACTAGAATCAGAAAGTGCATGACTAACATCTAAGGGCTCGAAAGAAGCAACAAAAGCGGAATCAATGAAATGAGCATGAGAACGGGTTACCCTTTGATCAAGCTCACCAATGATCTGCTCGGGAGGGTGCATCCTTTGAACATGATGTGGAGCCTCGCGGCGGGATGCAGTCTCCCCCTCAACTTGTGCGTTGGAGTGGTCCAAGATGACCGATGTCGAGGTAGTTGGTTCGGGACCTTGTGCCGAAGTGGTTGAAGTGGGGTCAGCTTTGGGGTTTGATGTCGAGGGTAGTAGGGGTTCATCCTCGAAATCTCCGGGATCTTCTTCTTCGAAGATGGTCTGTTCCATGTCGTGTTCATTTGCCTGTTCAAGAGCAGAACTAACAGAGGGGGTTGATTCATCAAAAGTCACATCACATGACTCGATGACAGTGTTAGTCTCCAAATTATAAACACGATAAGAATGACCATGTGTAGTGTAACCGAAAAAGATCCCGTCAGAAGATCGCAACTCAAATTTATCCAGATTACCACGTTTTAGGATGAAGTAGCGACAGCCAAATACTCGAAGATGAGTAACCTTGGGCTGTCTCCCAAAACGTAGCTCATAAGATGTCAAGTTTAAAATTGAGTGCAAGAATATTCGGTTTGAGATGTAACAAGCAGTGTTCATGGCCTCAGCCCAGAATTTTCTAGGAGTCCTATGCTCATCAAGCATCGTCCTAGCCATCTCAACCAAAGTGCGGTTCTTTCTCTCAACAACACAATTTTGTTGAGGAACCCGCAGAGCAGAAAATTGATGTTCTATGCCATGCTCCATGCAAAAGTCAACAAAGAGACTATTCTTGAACTCAGTGCCATTATCACTTCGAATGAATTTCAGAGCACCAGGGAGTTCAGTGAAAAGTCTCAAAGCCAAGCTCCGAAAGTTTGAAAATACTTCATCCTTGCTGGCAAGAAAGAAGACCCAAGAGTAGCGAGAGAAATCATCGACAATGACTAATACATACCACTTGTCGCCTAAAGAACTAACCTGAGAAGGACCTACAATGTCCATGTGGAGAAGTTCTCCGGGTTGTTCAGTCATCACTGTGGTGACTGGCGAATGCGAAGCGGCAATCATTTTTCCATGTCGACAAGGAGCGCAAACTAAATTCTTCTCAAACTTGAGCTTGGGCAATCCTCGGATCAGACCTAGGGCACTCCAGCACTGAGTGACACGAGTAGTAGGCACAGTAAAAGTAGACGGTCTATGCACATGATAATCTGAATGATGCAAAGTGCGAGGTCTACCTACATGCTGTGAACGAACAACATAACGAGGTCTCCTATTCTGATGAGGTACAAAGCTACTCGCCCTGGGTCTACCACCATATGGAACATGGTGAACACCTCGAGGAGCAAAACCTCTCCGAGAAGCACGAGGAGCCTCAAAAGCAGGACGATAGTAAATCTCAGACTCATGCATACCTAAAGATGGGTAATGCATGTCCTGGTAACTCATCGCCTGAGAGCGTCGCTCATCCTTGATGCGACGAAAACAGAACCCAACCAAATGACCCGCCCGCTGATAGTAGGAACAATGAAAAATTCTCCTAGGGGCACTCTCATGGGTCTTAGGAGCAACTCTCACAGGCTCCTTGGGCTTCTGCTGAGTGGTTTTCTTGGGAGGGATTTTCTTGGCAGGAGGTGTGGTTTTCTTTGGAGCACAGGTAGGCTTTTTGGCTGATGGAGTGTCTAACAGAGCTCTCTCTTTCTCTAGGGTAGTGGGAGAGGTAAAAACAGTTTTGTTTCCACTATCTGAAGGAATCCTCTCAAAACCCAACCCTAGAGCTAACCTTGCTTTGTCAGCACACATCTTGGTCTTGGCCAAGAGCAAATTCATTCTACCCTTTCCCTCAGTGCATTTGTTAACCACGGAAAGAAGGTATTCATTTTCAGACATGAGGTTCTCAACTCGCTCTCTAACAGTGCCTAGCTGGTCATTAAGGGTTATGCAAGTGTCACAAACAGGTTGCACATCCTTAGAACTACCGGCCCTCTCCAATCTAGCCTCTAAATCATGAACATGCTTATCACGTAAATCAATGCTATCACGTAATAAAGGGCAGTTCATACATTCAGTTTTATCAAGACTAGAATCCACCATAAAAAGCTGCTTCTGTGCAGTCTCAAGCTCAGAAAGAGTTTGAGCATGAACAGAACGCAACTGAGCAAGCTCACCCATGACAACAGTACAAGATTCACATTCAGCATCATTATCTTTAGACTTAAGCATGGCATACTCAGTTGAAACAGATTCTAGCCTAAGTCTAAGGTCTTTTCTTTCTCTAGCGGCTTGCACAAGTAATCTATCATGACCAAAAACTACTTCATTTAGTTCATCTAATTTAATTAAAAGCTGGTCAGAAGATAGTGGTACCTCAGATGAGTCAATCTCATCGCCGTTGTGATCGCTGTCGGCCATGAAGCAAAGGCCGGTGAAGTCTCGTCCCTTCTTGTCCTTCTTGTCCTCCTTCCTTGGGGACTCCTCCACCTCAGAGCTCGACTCCTCAGTTGAGGAAGTGTCGATGTCGCTGAGAGCAGCAACAAATGCTCTGGAAGCGGCTTTGGCTACTGTTTTAGCCACCTTGTCGCGCTTGCCCTTCACAAAAGGCTTCCTCTCCTTTTTGTGGTATTTAGGGCGCTCACTCTCATCTCTCTTCTTGAGCTTAGGGCAGTTGGCCTTAATATGAGAAGTGTCACCACATTCAAAGCAACCACTAAAACCACTTCTCCTCTGATCCCGTCTTTCATGATGAAAACGGGTGAACCTCCTGGCAATGAGAGCAAGCTCATCATCATCCAGAGTGTCCACCTGCTCCTTTGTGACGGAGACCAGGGAGGACAAAGCAAAACCATCTGCAATAACACAAGTACCAGATGTGCTTGGTTCTACAGCGGTGCCACGGCTAGTGCTAGAAACCAATGCCAACGGCTGTGGCAAGGAGTTCATGTGCACTACAAGAGATGCCTTGGCAATCTCTGTGGACTTCAGCTTGCCGAAGATCTCATCACAGGTCAATGTGTCATAACCTGCGGACTCCTCAATGCTGGATATCTTCACTTCCCATATGCTACGATCAAGAGCATAGAGAAGCTTGATAGCCTTATCATGATCATTGTAAGCAAGCGTCCCATTGGACCGCAAGTTACTCACTATCGCATCAAAGCGAGAAAACATGGCATCTATAGATTCACTAGGTGCCTGCACAAACAGCTGATACTGTTGATTGTATGTGCTTTGGTGCCTGGCCTTGATCTGTGTAGAGCCCTCATGAAAAATAGTGAGAGTGGTCCAAATTTCCCTAGCAGTCCTAAGGTGCTGCACCCTATCAAAGTCACTTCTACTCAAACCAATGAACAGTATATTTCTAGCCTTCGAGTTGGCATTATACTGATCCTTTTCTGTTTGAGAGGTGCGAGTCTCAGGGATGGAGTATTGTGAGTCCACATTCTCCCAAATTGCATTTCCTTGGCTTAGCTAGTAAGCCTCCATGCGCACCTTCCAGTATGCAAAGTCAGTCCCATCGAACAGAGGAATTTTACTAGCTCTGTCCATGTCGCCAACAGATCACAAAACCGGTTAAGGTCAACTGGTGATCTTAACCCGCTCTGATACCAATTGTTGGACCGGAAATGGCGACTAGAGGGGGGGTGAATGGGA
Organism: Zizania palustris; assembly: GCA_019279435.1. Classification (NCBI taxonomy): domain Eukaryota; kingdom Viridiplantae; phylum Streptophyta; class Magnoliopsida; order Poales; family Poaceae; genus Zizania; species Zizania palustris. Next base: position 113,618,406 of record JAAALK010000283.1, on the reverse strand, counting down.
GCTTTTAAAATTTCAGGCTAAAAATAGCCTTCTGTTTTAATTCAGTCTACTGCGGAACAGGCTTCGGACACAACCTTCAAAGTTCAGGTTCGGAGGTATTTGATGACTCCGAACACAGGCTTCGCAAGGAGTGAAAGTCCGAAGTCAAGCAGACTTCGCTCCACCCACAACCCCAAAAAAAAACTCTGCTAAGTCAGTGCAGGCTCCGCACACAGGGTGCTTCGAGCAGGCTTCGCACTTCACCCTTCGCACGAGTGGACTATCCTCTGAGGACATCGACCAAATACTTAGCGACAGCAACTGGTGCTGGGCTTCGTACTTCGAGGGTCTTAACGCACACTAACATACTTCGCTAGGGGGTTCAACTCGGGAAAAGAACCGGGCTTCGATCAGGGCTTCGCTAGTAAACAGCGAGGTCTAGCCTCCAGTTACACAGAGCGAAGACACACTGAAAAAGCACACTTCGCACAAAACACACTCCGCCCAGACAGGCTTCGGTGCACTATCACAAGTCACTCGAAGTGACACACAAACGAACGAAGTATGTAGCGAGGTATGCGAAACAAGCTCAAGCAGAAAATGAACACAGAAGAAGGGCTTCACTGCTTGAACAGGGAACACTAAAAATGAACTCACTGGATGAATACAAAGTATGTGGAGGCTAGTACAGGAGCTCAACAGTAAATGCTCAAAAGTGTTAAATGTTACCTACCCAGCCCCCCATATTTATAGCCACTATTCACCCAAGTGAATTGACTACTTTACCCCTAGGGTTTACAAAGGTTTTGTCTCATCAGAACTGAGGGGTACAAAAGGTAGTCAACTTTATTCTGGAGGCTTCTCTGTCAGCTTTTGCAGAGGGGACAGCGTCAGCTTTTTGTAGAGCAGACAATGTAAGCCTTTGTAGTCTTTGACCTTTCCGAAGCCCCCCTTCGCACGCGAGGGGTGCGTTAGCTTCGGTGAGAAGCCTTGAGCCTGACGGCCTTCGCTTCACCGAAATCAGCCTCCGATACAGTGACGGTTTTGAGCCGAAGCCGTCAAAGCCCTTGGGCCTTTGCACCAACACCTTCGGACTGGACCACCACGGCCTCGCAGCTTCTCCCAGCTCGAACTCCAGTCAGTCCGTGTACCGAAGCCATGCATGGCCAAAGTACCACAAGTCATCCTCACTCTAGAGCTAGCCTCGCTCTGAAGCCTGCTCCACTCCGAAGCCCCCTTTTGGAGTACCACCCTTCGAAGTCCCTCCTTCGTCCAAGGCCTCCGCATGAAGCATTCCATGAGCACTTCATCGCAGTGCCTCTCCCCAAGCACACTCCTCGACAAGCCTCACCCGGACCATGCCTTCGATGCACCTCGACTTCTGAGACCTTCGTCGGGTACCTTCGAGTGTCTCCATCCAGAGCACACTTCGAACACCTTGCCTCTGCTGAGGACTTGATCCACCAAGCTCCGAAGTCACTCCATCCGGAGTACCCTTCAAAGTGCCTCGCCTCCGAGGACTTTGTCTCAGAGTACCTTCACCCGGAGCCACGCTCCGCACTTATTGCCTTCTCCTGGTGCACCTCGACCCGAGGACCATCCTAGACCCCTTCGCAGCCTTCGTGACGGAGCTCCCTGCTCCCCTAGCATCAAGCCTCCCACTTGACCCAGGTTCACCTGCTACGAACCATCCGTTGCCTCCGAAGTCCCCTGCGCACCACAGACAAACAGACAAGTGTTTCAAGTACTCCGGAGACCTCTCCGGGTAACAACCTTCGGTACACACTCCGGTGTACCGCCCAAAGTACCGAGACCTTCGGTACAACCCCAATCATCGTGTACTGTCGGACCCCTCCGACAGGCACACTCCGCTGCAACAGCTGCAGCAACCAAACTCACCGAACCCTTCGGTGAAACCACCTCCGAATACCTTCGGAGAACCAACCTCTGAACCCCTACGGAGGTACCCCTTCGAAACAGAGGTTAAACACAGTCAATCACTCATCACAGACTCCGAAACCAACCCTTGGTTTCTCACAGTCTAAGGACTTTAAAAGAACAGATTTCTAGCCTCCGGGTTCGAAGCATCTGTAAAAGAGCCGAAGGTGGCCAGCCTACGGATTCTAGACTCCAGCTTGTTAGGATCCGTAGAAGAGTCTAAGGACTTTAAAAGAACATATTTCTGGCCCCTGGGTTCAAAGTATCTATAAAAGAGTCAAAGGTGACCAAGCAATAAAGTTTCAAGGCTCCGGCCCAATGAAACACTTTTAAAGTCCTAAGTGACTACTATGGGAGCTTACAAGTATAAACTTAGCTCAGAAACTTATAAACATCATAATACAAACATACAGTTCGAAGAACTCTATGAAAGAGTAAAGTATGATTACCAAGTGTTGTGCGAAGCATCAGATTGTTATATCAATCATTGTGTCCGACAGACCCTATCGCAATGCATACGGTCCCCCACCCACGAGGAGGGGCAGGGGAGTAAGGAACAACAAAAAGATGCTTCCAAAGCAATTCATATTAATTGGATAATCATATTATTACATCAAGAGAAGTCTTGGTCTAAGCCTAGATAGAAGCGGAGACCCCTTCGGCCTCTAGAGCTACTTCTAAGACCACTTCGACCTTTGGAGCCCGAAGCCTTCGAGACTTTCTTCTTAGTCCGAGTGCTTTTCTTCTTCGAAGCTCGCGGTTTTTTCTGCTCCTCTTGAAGTTCAGCCCAAGACAGAAGTCTTTCGGAACTAGCCTTCGCTGGATCTCCGGCTTGGTACTATGAGTTAGACCAATCTATGTATTCAGAGGATGAAGACGCTTCTTCCTTATCCTCTTCTTTAATATAAGCTAAGACCTCACGATGGACTTCGGGTGCTATCTCCACTTGATCCCCTCGAGGAACAGAGAAGCGTGAGCGTCGATAAGGCCTTAAGCTTTCGAGGATAGACCATTGCCGACGGAGCCCTTCGCTAAATTCCAATACTTCGAAGTCGAGTTCTGAAGTACATGGCAAAACCTAAAAGAATAAACATCCAAACAAAGTTTCCTCGTTTATAAACTTTTCATTCATTAATAAAAGGGGCTTTTACAAGGTTTCTTTTACATGCATAAGTGACCTATAAAGCTAAACCTACGGCTCGGCTAGCGGAGAAGGCGGGGTTGGAGCCGGCGAAGTCAGAAGCGGAGGCTTCATCTGAGCTTGCTTCTGCCGGTGAGCCTCGTCGATCCAAGCTTTGACTGCAACTTTGTGGTCCGTTTTCTAGATTGCCCGAAAAGCTTCCCAGGTAGAAGCTACATCCCGCGAAGGACACAACAGGTCCTCGTCGGCGAAGCCTGAAGGCGTTGAACCCCCAACTGGAGCAACAGAAATCCCAAGAGCTTCGATGTGATGAAGGACTCCGATCCCGGCAACTTGTCCAGAGATCTCTCCGTACCGAACGCCAGAGCCCATCATCAACTTCGTCACCACTTGGATCATCTTCAGCTTCCGTTTGAGGGGCTCGCTCGCCACAGTTGAAGACAAAGGGCACATCGTACCGAAGTATTCCAAGGTATCTCGAAGGGCATCCATGGTATGCTCCGCTATGGCAACATTCTTTACTTCCGCTACTTCCAGCACAGTAGCAGCAGCAAACACTTCGGCCATCTTGGATAGCAAAGTACTCTTCTGAGCCAACGCTTGTTGAATCGAGTCTTGGAGCTCCACGAGTTGTGCGCTTGAGTTGGCTACTGCTTGTCGTAGCTTCTCGACCTCTGCTTTGAGCACCACACACTCGGCCTCGGTCTCTTGGGCCGAAGCTTTGAGTGTAGTGCTATTCTGCTGCACGGTCTGAAGTGCTTCGTTAGTGGCAGCTTTGGCCCTCCGTTCTTCGAGGAGTTCCTCCTCCAGTCGCAGTGTTTTGTCTTCGGAGCTCTTGAGAGCATACTAGAGGGTAGTAACCTTCCTTTTGAGCCGATTAGTTTCGAGCTCATTGGAAATCGCTGCCCGCTCTAGCAAGGACAAATTGCTGCAAAAAAGAGTTTGTAGATACCATGAGCAGGGAGTTCGAGATGTCCATAATGGGTGAACTCACGTTTTTCCTTAGTTTGCAAATCAAGCAAAGCAAACAAGGTACCTTTATTCATCAAACGAAGTACACCAAGGATCTTCTCAAGAGATTCGACAAGGCTGATGCGAAGCCCCTCGCCACTCCAATGGCTACATCATTAGCATTGGATTCAGATGAGGAGAGAGAAGAGGTAGATCAGAAGGAGTTTTGGAGCATGATCGGCTCCCTCCTCTACCTAACACCTACGAGGCCGGACATACACTTCACAATATGTCTGTGCCCTCGTTTTCAAGCTTCTCCAAGGGCTTCGCAATGACAAGCGGTAAAACACATTCTAAGGTATCTCAAACATACCCTTGAATTCGGCATTTGGTATTCTGCATCATCTTCTTTATGCCTTAGAGGATTTTCAGATGCAAATTTTGTTGGTTGTAGAATTGATAGGAAAAGTACTACCGATACTTGTCATTTTCTAGGTTCATCTCTTGTTTTTTGGTCTTTTTGCAAACAGCCTAGCGTTGCACAATCGACAGTACAGGCTGAATATGTTGTTGCAGCTACCTATTGCTCATAGATTTTGTTGTTGGTTTCCACTTTGTAGGATTTTGGGTTGGATTATAAGAGTGTTCCACTTTTCTATGATAACACTGGTGCCATTAGTATAGCAAACAACCCAATTCAGTATTCTAGAACCAAACACATTGATGTGAGATATCACTTTCTGAGAGACCACAATTCGAAGGGTGATATTGAACTTCAATATGTTGATACCCAGAACAAGCTTGCCGATATTTTTACCAAGCCCCTTGATGCTTCTAGATTTGCTTATTTGCGTCAGGAACTTATATTTGTCATCCCTATGGCATTTTGTGAGGGGGGCATGTGTTATTTTGTCTACATAAGCTTCTATCATACAAGTGATTGCATTTACATATTTTTGCTTTTGTATGCCCTTGTATAATTGTCTTGATCATGTTAGCTCAGCTCTTGTTAATATGTCTGTTTTCACCATGAGCATGATTTAATTTAAAAAATTCAAAACATGATCACTGTTTAGTCTGGTATCTAGCATGTGTCGACTGATTGCTTTAGCTATCTCTTACATACCTAATAGCTAAAATCCTTTTATCTTGGATGCAAACATGCAACTTGAATATTTAAATGTTTGTCATGGGTATCCTATTCAGAAAAATGATGAAAATCATAATAATTGATATCCATGTATTTTGTGCTAAAATTGAAAAGATCCAGGCGGGTTGTCTTGTCGCACTATCTCTATTCTAGACTGCTTACCATAGCACTTTGTTATGAACTAGGATATTGTAGTTTGTTTACCAAAATCATTTCTTTAAGATTCTAACGGTTTTTTCTTGACCTAGTCTTATCTTGATTAGTTAGTATAAGGTTGACAAGAAAATAACCCCTGACAATATCGGAAGAATCACAAGTATGAAAATATTCTTCATATCAAGGTTGCTGAAGCTCCCTGTTTCTGGATATGCTTTCCTAGGTAAATATTTGCTAGCTTTTGCAGTTCATGCCTTATCATGCCTAGGTTGTTAGTGTAAGTGGTGATGCTTTTATTTCCAAAAATCTAAAAATGAATTTCTTAAAATTGGAAATTGGATTTTATTGATCGGAGTTGAGCACATATATGCTAAAGACACTTAAGATTGGCATACTTTTGTGTTATATATACATGCACTCAAGTATCTCAGAAGTTTTGCATCATTTTTGAGAAACCAAGTTGAGATGTGCCTTGGTTTCAGTCTGTGATTAGTGATTGATATATTTCCTTCTAAGCAAAGCGGTCCATCCGATTGGGTTCAGAAGTGTGTTCACCGAAGGGTTAGGTGTTTGTTGGCTGTACAAGTTCACAGTGGGGTATTTCTGTCGGAGGGGTCCTGCAATATACAATTCGGAGGTTGTATCGAAGGGGTCGGTACTTTGGTCAGTACACTAGACGGTGTTATACCCGGAGAGGTCTTCGGGGTATCGGATACACTTGTTTTCTTGTTGTTGATGTGCAGGTGACTTCAGAGGTGATGGGACGGTCAGCACAGTAGGTGGACAAGGTCAAGCAGGGAGCTTGGCGCTAGGCAAGTGGGGAGCTTAGTCATGGAGGATGTGTGAAGTTGAGGTCGGTCCTTAGGTCGAGGTGCACCAGTCGAAAGCAAGAAGTGTGGAGGGGGACTCCAGCTGAAGATATCCCGAGGCAAAGTCCTCGGGGGCAAGGCACTTTGAAGGGGTACTCTGAAGGAGTAACTTTGAAGGCTGGCAGATGAAGTCCTCGGAATAAGGCAAGGCTCTCAAGTATGCTACGGATGGAGATGCTTGTAAGGACACCTAACGAAGGTCTCAGAAGTCGAGGTGCATCGAAGGCATGGTTCGGAAAAGGCTCTTCGGGAGTGTTCTCAAGGCTGAGATACTGCGAAGGGGTGCTTATGGAAGTGCTTCATGCGAAGGCATTTTACAAAGGGGGGACTTCAAAAGGTGGTGGACAAAATCCTTCATAAAGAGGTACTATGATTGTGGGGCTTCGTAGTTAGGATGTCTTGATGTGCTTCGACCATACATGGCTTTGGTACACGGATGGGCACCGGTCGATATAAGGGTAGCTATGAAGTCGTGATGATCAACTATGAAGGTGATGGTGCGAAGACTCAAGGGCTATGACGGCTTCGGCTCAAAACCATCACTTGTAGACTACCATGTGTTCGAAGCCTACTACCGAAGCCACTGCAGTTCAGTGCGTTTTTGGGTTTCTGAGTGTGAGCGAAGTCTTCTGATCTTCAAATTTTTACCTTGCGTGAAGCCTGTTTTCGAAGTGTGTTCGATACCTCCGAACCAGACACTCCGAAGGGTTTGTTCGAAACCTGTTTAGTAGAAGAGAAATTTTAAGAGCTCCAATTCACCCCCCTCTAGTCACTTGTTTTGGTCCAACAATTGGTATCAGAGAAGGTTAAGATCACTAGTTAACCTTAACCGGTTTTGTCATCCTTTGGCGATATGGATAGAATCAGTAAAGTTCCTCTGTTTGGTGGAACAAATTTTGCCTACTGGAAGGTTCGCATGGAGGCTTATCATCTAAGCCAAGGAAGTGTGGTTTGGGAGATTGTGGAATTGGAATATGTTATTCCTGAGACCCGCACTACTCAGGCTGAAAAACAATAGTGTGAAAGCAAAGCTAAGAACATACTGTTTACAAGCCTGAGTAGGAGCAAATTTGATCGAGTCCAACATCTCAAAACTGCTAGGAAAATTTGGGCCACACTCACTATTTTTCATGAGGGCTCTACACAGATCAAGGCAAGGCGCTAGAGCACATACAATCAATAGTATCAGCTATTTGTGCAAGGCCCTGGCGAATCTATAGACTCCATGTTTTCTTGTTTTGATGCGATAGTGAGTAATTTGTGCTCCATAGGCACGATTGCTTATTCTGACCACGATAGGGCTATCAAACTTCTCTATGCTCTTGATCGTAGCATATGGGAGGTGAAAATATCCAGTATTGAGGAGTCAGCAGGTTATGACACATTAACCTATGATGAGCTCTTTAGCAAGCTCAAGTCCATAGAGATTACCAAGGCATCTCTTGCATGGCACTAGTTTCTAGCTCTAGCCGTGGCACCTCAACAGAACCAAGCACATCTGGTACTTGTGTTCTTGCAAGAGGTTTTGCTTTGTCCTCCCTGGTCTCTGTTACAAAAGAGCAGGTGGATACTCTAGATGATGAAGATCTTACTCTCAGTGCCAGAAGGTTCACCCATTTTTACAATGAGAGACGAGATCAATGGAGAGGTGGTTTTAGAGGGTGTTTTGAGTGTGGTGACACTTCTCACATTAAGGCTAATTGTCCTAAGATTAAGAGGAGATAAGAGAGTGAGTACCCCAAACACCACAAGAAAGAGAGGAGGGTAGCCAAGGCCACTTCTAGAGCCTTTGTGGTGGCTCTCAGCGACATCGATACATCGTCAGCTGAGGAGTCCATCTTTGAGGAGGAGTCTTTCTTGGTTATGTGTTGCATTCTCGAGGCTTTCGTGTTTGGAACCTAGACTCTCAGCTTCTTCTCGAGACTTGTGAGGTTTCTTTTGATGAGTCTATTCCTTCACTAACTCCTTATTTTGAGCTTTCTGGAGATGATGAGCTTGGAGAGTCCATCTTTGAGGAAGATGATGAAACTCCTGCTGATGATGAGGGTGGGCCCTCCGCACTACCTACAGACCCACACCTTCTGAGACTTCGACTAACGATGAGGACGGACCTCTAATCACTCCTTCAACTTCGATCGAGCCTCCTCAGCCGAGTCCAGAGGTGCCAGGTGCTGACTCCGGTGAGATGACCTCTCAGTCGAGTCTAGAGGAGCCAGTTGCTGACTCTGGTGAGGTGGCTTCAGATCACCTAGGATCCTGAGTAGTTCAGCGTGATCACCCCTCAGATTACCAAGGATTCTCGATCGCAATCTGGTTTTGTATTCTACCTCAATGGAGGCGCAGTGAGTTGGAAGAGTTCCAAGCAAGAGACGGTGGCCGATTCTACAACAGAAGATGAGTATATTACTTCTTCAGAAGCGGCAAAGGAAGTCGTTTGGATCAGGAAGTTTGTTTCTGAGATGGGTGTTGTTCCTAGTGTGTATAGTGTAGTGGAACTTTATTGTGAAAATAGTGGTGCCATTGTGCAAGCAAAGAAGCCTAGATCACACCAGAAATCCAAACATATACTTCGGCGATATCACATGATCTACAGGATCATTGAGAGAGGTAATGTGAAGATTTGCTAGGTGCACACGGATTTGAACATGGCGGATCCATTGACGAAGCCTCTTTCACAGCCCAAGCATGAGGCACATATGAGATCCATGGGTATTAGATACTTGTGTGAGTGAGTCATGTGTTTGTAGAAGATGCTAGTAGAGTCTATGCTAATGTATCAGGATAATTGTTATCTTGTTCCTTGAATAAATATCGTTTGTATTTAATTAATGAGTACGACTTATTATGTGAAACTATTTGCTTTATGATGATGTTGTTCAAAAGGGATCCATAATCTTTTCATCATGTGGGACAATGATGATACATGGATTAGCACATCCGACTGATTGATGATTGTGTTTCATAGATCATAGACATAGAGAAGTAAAATCAGTGATGTGGACACATGTTGGTGAACATGGTGTTGGATAGACTCACTTGAGGTACTATTGGGATTGTTATTGTAATGTGCCAACAGTTGTCATCTCAAATGGTGTACCTGTAGAGTCCTTAGACCTGAGATCGTCATTTGATTCCAGAATGCGTACTGACGCACTTAGATGCTTCCTAATGCTATTCCCTAACAGGGTAGTAATAAGAGTTGTTTTCAAGTGTGTTGTGAAACATGTGTTGAGATATGAGCGGTCAAGATGGAATTTACCCCTCCTAATAACGGGAGAGTCGTCTCTGGCCCCTCGAGGTATTCGATTGGAAAAATGCATGGCCATGCCACTATGACTAAGGAGATAGTCATGATTTGAATATGATACTTGATCGAGTGAAAATGTCAAGTTAACCAACAATGTTGGCATCTATCTCGCTTTGAGCTTCAATGATAATGCGTGGTAAAGGGACTAGGGCTTGCGTATATCAAGGTTCATGAAAATTTGATTTTGTACGCTTTCTATGGTCAATATGTGATGCTAGGTACTGCTATTGATCAGTGAGTCGGAAACAGTTTCCGGTAAACAGTCATTAGTGTATGAACCTATCGAGTCACACACTTAAGGGAATGGATTAAAGATATGCAAAGAATTGGTTCTTGTGCAAGTGGGAGATTGAAGGATATGACCAATAAAATTTCGTGGATCAGAAGTTCTGATAGTAAGTATCGGAAGTTTTGGTTATTTTCTGGTTTGGATACAGAGAGCAAATGTTGCTTCCGACGTTCTGATTTAGTATCGGAAGTTCTAACGAGCCAGAAATTCTGATTCGGAATCGGGGAATTTTTGTATTGATCGCAAGTTTTGATATGGTATCGAAAGTTCTGAGGTGGGCGATAATAGATTGGATCTATTGCGCGTCGTATTGTATCAGGAGACCTAAAATACCTTGTTGAAATTTCCGATCTAGGATCAGAAGTTCCGACGTGGGAAAACAGATTAGATCTGTTGCGATTTTTAGGGTTTCGGGATGAGCACTGCCAGGGGTCTCTCAGCCCTATAAAAGGAGAGGAGGAGAAGGTCTTGGGGCAAGCAATAAGCCTAGATTAGATCTAACCACCCAAGAGTTCTCTCCTTCCTTTCTTGATCTTAAACATTGAGGTCAAGGATCCCCGTCTCTCACATGCAGTGCTAGCATGCTGCCGTGGGAGGTAATTTGTCAATGTATGTGTGGACTCCATGGAGGCGTTTCTCCAATAGCGATGCTCGTGGACATCTACATGCGAACGACTACGTCATCTTCATCGATCGGATCGGCGAAGGATGGCAAGGATGAAGCGAGGAGAGGCTTGACTCGCTGCTCTAACATCTTCTTTTGCTGCACCCAGCATGTCTCATGCTAGAAGGTACTGATCCATGATCTCGCACTGCGCATGAGTCTTGGGCCTAGGACGTAAAATTTTGAATTTTTCGGTTAGCGTAGCTCCCCTATTCCCCTACATCGGCCCCCTGACACGGTCCGCCCCAAGGAACGCTAGGCGGGGACAATAAAAATGCACAAGCACCGTTCACAGCGTCCGATCTAAGGATTCCTGTGCAGGAGATGCCACAAGTGACATACAATATCGCAAGAGACCCCCCCGGCAGACATCGTGCCACCAAGGGGGGCACCGGATGTCGTCCCTCCTAGATATCACCGAATAGCGCAATATGGAGAAATGCCCTACGGTGATGCATGGCAATACAAACATGACACTGCTCGGTGGGACCAGTACCAATAGGCGCCAATGCTTGCTCAATTTCCATCCCCCAGCCACCAAGAAGACGAATGGATGAATCGAATCATGGAGTTCATTAAAGACCAATTCGGGTTAAAGGCTAAAGAGCATACCTATATGTACCAGTGGTCGTATCCTAAGTGGTTTGATCGAGTACCGCTGCCGAACCGATACAAGGTGCTGGACTTCACAAAGTTCTCAGGACAAGACTCGATCTCCACGATCAAGCACATTAACCAGTTCCTCTCCTATTGTGGGGAGGCATCGCCTGACACAGCGCTGAAGGTCCGGTTATTCCCGCTATCACTATCAGGATTGGCCTTCACGTGGTTTTCCTCACTGCCAGGGGATTCCATCAGAGGATGGGCGTATCTTGAGAAGAAATTTCACAAGTACTTCTTCACTGGCATCTAGGAGATGAAGCTGACCGACTTGACGTCCGTTTTAAACAAGGATGAATGAGTTGGTCCACGACTATGTACAGAGGTTCCGGGACATATGAAGTAGATGCTACAATGTGAACCTCACTGATAGCCAATTGGTGGAGCTGGCGTTCAAAGGACTCCTGAGCCCTATCAGGGAGAAGTTCTCAACGCACGAGTTCGAAAGCCTCTCACAACTGGTGCAAAGGGTATCGGCCCATGAGAGCCGATTTCAAGAGGCCAAGCAAGACAAGTATCAGAAGAAGGTCACATACACTCAAGTGTACCGCTCGGACTCTGACGAGGGCAGTGACTCTAATGCAGAAGTTGAGATGGCCAAGTGGTACAAGAATAGGAAGAAGGTCACATGTCCATGGATAAAATCGGCCGAGAAGGAAGAGAGTTATGACTTCGATATCAACAAGGCCGATAAAATATTTTACCTGCTGCTAAGGGAGAAGCAAATCCACCTGTCACCTGGCCATGTGATACCGTCTGCCGAATAACTAAAGAAGAAGTACTGCAAATGGCACAACTCCCCATTGCATGACACTAACGAGTGCAAGGTCTTTAGGAAGTAGATTCAATCGGTCCGTAGAACAAGGTCGTATCAAGTTTGATGATGAAAAGAGTCAATGAACGTTGTGGAATAGAAACAAGTTAAAGACTACTATGTTGGGAGGTTTGGAATGGACACCTCCTAATCATTCGAATGAGGTATGCAGTCGATTCCTAGGGTATCATCTCGAGATAGCCGATGTGAAGGCATCGCCCCAAACTCAATAACGCAAGCAAGAAGATTCATAAATAAATCAAAGGTAATCACGTCAGACAAATATAATGTTTGGAGTACAAAACTAGAGATTCAACAAAGAAAAGGCTTAAGATAAAGCACGACGGATGCACTCGATCGCCCCCACCAAGATGGCGTCAACATTACAAAGGATGACATGATCGTCCACGTCCGAACCAGGAATTTCCCAAAGGGCCCGATGCCGATGCTACACAAGACATACCGCCTCGGTGAGGCGGCACTTCTGGGCATCAATCTGATCCACAAGAGAGACCAGAGCACCTGTCTGGATGGCGGTTTTCGCCCGCAGCTCGTCCAATCGGGCAATCGGGCCGGCTTCATGTAGGACCAAAAGTAGCGGCCAGAGGGGGTGAATGGGCGCCTAAAAAAATCTTCTAACTAAAAGACCTAATTCCAAGCACCCAACGCACCCTGACAAAACCAACAACAGTAGCAAAACAAAGTACAGGAAATAAAATTGTCTAGCCTAAAAATGAACGGTGTCCTAATTAAAATGATATTCAAAAATAAAATAAACTAAACTAAATAAAATTACTATAGTGAATAAAAATGGGTACTAGAAATATTTAATGGCCTAGGAAAAATACCTAAGTAAATCAATAATAATCCGGATTGCAGTCTAAAAATAAAATACTAATCAAACGAATAAAACACGGATCATCCAGAAATTAACTAAGAATTAAACTTAAAATATTGCACCTAAACCTTGAATAAAAATATTACCGCGACTAATATTTTTTTTCTTTTTATACGAACATAATAAAATTTAAATAAATAATATGCTAACACTACTAAATTCTAGCAGATAAAATTAACTACGAAATCACTAATGGATTTAATCCAACTAAAAATTAGGAGATAAAAAAACTTACCTACATTGCCGTTCAAGTCACCGCGCGCAGAAAATCCAGGCGGTTCGTCGCTGCTCCACGCGCCGTCTGACGTCCAGGCGCACGCTTGGAAATCCTCCGCCGAACACTGCTGACGCTCAGTTTACCTGCGCCTATGCTGCCTCATGCCTTTTTGCTGCCGCCACGCTGCGCAGGAAAGCTGGCCTCCACAGAATAGCCCTGCCATGCACTACCGCTAGCCGCAGGCAGGAATTTGCATGCGCTGCACCGGCGACCATGCCTAGATGCAGCTTGCGTGTGCCGTGCGCTGATGTGGGACCCACGTGGCTATTGCTTTGGAGATCACGAGCGCCACGCCTTGAAGGCTTCCTGTTACCAGTGCTCTGCTGCATGCAATGATGTAGCTACTGCGCCTTGGACTTCGTGCGAAAGAAAGTCGTAGCAGCAGCTTACGCACGCATGCACGCCGGTTGCATGCTAGGCTCTGTGCTAGCTAGAGGCTATGCCATTGGGCGCAACTCTTCTCCCGCATGCGCAACGCTGCCGCTGCTGCAGTAGCTAGATGGCGCGCGCAATGACGATGAGGAGAAAACAAACCTCTTGGAAGAGCGAAGTACTGACGGCGGCGGCGATGGAAAAATAGCATATAAAAAATCACCACTAGCCGAAAATAATCTATGGACTGTAGATTAATTGCTAAGAAGAACAATCACCCTATCCCTAGGGGGTAGGGGCCTATTTATAGGCGACCCATAATGAATGAAAAAGACTAATTTACCCCTAGGGTAAATTACACTGACTCTAAAATAAAATCTGAAATTACTAAAATACCCTTAGAAAAATAAACTGACTCAAATAAAAATATTTTGGACTTAAAAACTAGATATTAATATCCTAAAAACAAAATAATTATCGGTTGTCAGTTTTGCGCCGAAACTGACAAAGCATCCACCATCTTCGCACCGGGTACCCGGATTGGGACGACCCGACCCCGCAGCTTCCTCAGCCCGGCAATCGCTCGCCGCCCGTGTACCTGAGTCAAACCTGGTCAACAGACCAGTGGATCCTCTGCCGCTCCTAGCCCATGTACTCGGATTGGGCCAGCCCGACTCCGTTTCTCCTCTACCCAGCTATAGCTCGCTGCCCGTGTACCTGAGTAACACGCGCCCTAGACACGGCAGGTCTTCATGTCTCTTATTTGACTTCCGTTGACAACCACTCATCACATCTTGAGTATAAAACCCATGTTCTTCAACATGGTTTCTCAATCTCCCACTTGATGAGTGCATTGTCAACACCCTCTTCAGCACTTCTTCAAAACCTGCAAAACATGTGGAAACATGAAAACAAAAACAAAAACAAAAGAAAAAAGAAAGAAGAAAATAAAAGTTTAACCTTAATGACCAAAAGCAAAACAGAATCAAGAAAACAGTCATTATGGTTAACCAAAAATAAAAACTCAAAAACAAGTGCAATATCAGAACTATCAACAAGGATAACAGAGTAAAGGCAAAAGACTGAAATACTCCCCTGATATAAATCCGAGAGAAAGCCAAAAATGTCCCCTAAAGTCCAAAATTTCTCCCCCTTGTTGACGATTGGACTCATCAAGTGAGACTAAATGCACTCTAAAGAGACATAGACACAAACTCCCCCTGAAATGCAGCTCCCCCTCAAAATATGCCATGAATGCAAATGGGGGGCAGGTGGAGTGTAAAAAGCATGCTTCTCAGATATGATTAACTGCAATTACAACATCTAACAGGTATAGCAAAAGATATACTGTCTAAGATACATGACATGATCAGTGCAACAGACGATATCTAAAGAGAGTCATTAGCACACATTTTTCGATTTTTTCAAATAAAAGCATCACCATATTTTCTAGTTGACAAGCAAAGTAAAGCATGAGATGCAAAAGCTAACTGATATCTACCAAGATAAGCATTGTCCATAGCAAAGTGCTTCAATAAACTTGTCATCTTTTTAAATTTCTCAGAATTTTTCTTTTTCCTTTTTATTTTTCATTTCTGCCAAGGGTTATTTGCATGTCAAACCTTATGCTAACCGACCAAGTTAAGCCTAGGCTTAGAACTAGACCATCAGAAGCTTAAGACATTGGTCTTGGCAAACATTACACCATCCTAGTTCATACCAAAGTGTTATGGTAAGCAGTCCAGACCAATGGAATGCGACAAAGCAAACCCACCTGGATCTTTTCTAATAATCATAAAAATGCATAAATTTTTCATTTTTCTGAATTTTTATCATTTTTATAGCACATTTTCATGTTTAAAGCATATAGATGTCCAAGTTGCATATCTATATCTATGTAAGGATCTAGCTACCAGGCATGTAAAAGATAGCGAAAGCATTCAGCCTACACATGCTAGTTACCAGAAGGAATGGTGACCATTTTTCAATTTTAAAGCATAAAATCCATGCATATGACAAATATCAGATATATCATGTGAACTGAAACAGAACATGATCATCGACAAGTAATCAAAAACATATACTAGCTAGAGCGAGTAAAGCACATTAATCATATAACAGAAGAAAGCTCAAAATGTGATATATGATTATGCATAATATGAACGCACACAAAAAGACTCAATAAAAAATAAAGAAGAAAGAAAAACTGACTCAAAGTATCATAAAAAGGATACACAACTCCCAAATCCGCTCGCAAATGTTCAAAAGTAGACTGATCTAGGGGTGTTGGGGGAAAATATTCCATCTTCAGGGTTATTGCAGTGATGAAATAAAGACTGATGATTAAGACGAAGACTTCCAGCATATAACTTCGGAGATGTATTAAGTCAAGTTCGAAGTATGATGAAGGACTCTTGTTCGGAGTATATCTTCGAACTTGGATTCTTCCGGGAGCTTCTTTGCCAGCTAAGATAGAAGACTTATCTTCTTTCTCATTAGATTAGTCTTTTACCATTTTAGCCCTATTGAGGGTACCGAATAGTTTCCACTGTGTCGGTTGTAATAGAGGGGTAAAAAGGTCTTTTCCTTATTGTTTGAGCCTATAAATACCCCCCGTTTCACCCTGTAATAAGGACCGAATACAATTTATTCAATACACACTTTCGAACTATTCTAAGTTATTATCCTTTCGGAGGCTTGGAATAGTTTCCTTCGCAAATATTTCGTTTGTTAATTTATAATCTTCAGAAACCTGTTAGCGTAATCTTTTACGCCAACAGTTGGCACCGTCCGTGGGGAACCTAGTCCAAGAAACTTCGTTCTCTACCAACTTCTTACACCATGCCTCCTAAGCGGAGCGCAACTGGTAACCCTGTTCGGATGTCCCCTCGGACCTCCGGAGTGATATCTCCAGACACAGTTGAGGTCGGAGGACCTTCAACGATTCCTCCACCTCAAACTCCGGAAGGGATCCCCATTCCTCGAGCGTACAGAGTTCCTCCGCCAACTCCATCTATACTTCGGCCACCCGGAGTTCCTCTTCCACCTCAGGTTCCACTCCGAACTGATCCTTACAGTTCTCAAGACCCGGAAGATCCTTCCGGAGGAGATGAAGACAATCTTGGCGATACGGCCACTCAGATGGCCAGTCTCCAAGCCGAAGTAGCAAGATGGCGGCAAGAAGCGGCAAATAGGCTTCATTCTCAAGCCATCCCAGTTATTCCTGAAATGCTTGAAGACGACGAACCTATCTATCCTGAAGCCCCGGAGAATGCCTCCTTCGACACTGACTCTCCTCTGCATCCCGAGCTACAGAAAGTATGCTTCGACCCGAAGTTTAAGACTTCGAAGCTTTGCAAGTACGCCGGAGATGAAGATCCAGGAGAATTTCTTTGATCTTATGCTTTGGCGATTGAAGCCAGTGGAGGAGTGCGGGACACCATGGCAAAATGCTTTCCCCTAGCTCTTCAAGTAGTGGCATTATGGTGGTTCTGGTCCTTGAAGCCAGGATCAATTAATTCATGGGGGCAGCTGAAGAAAAAGTTTGTGAGTAATTTCCAAGGCACCTTCGTGCCCTCTATGTCAATGGGAAGTCTTTTCCAAGTGAAGCAGCTCCCTAGAGAGACTTTGAGACAATACTTCAAGCGCTTCGCTCATACGAAGTCGCAGATCCGAGGGTTGACTACATCTTTAGTAGTTGACGCAGCTCGTGAGGGAGTCATTCATCCAGGCCTCCTTGATAAACTTCACCGGAAAAGCATATCTTCTGTTTCTCAGCTGATGTCCTATTTTGAAGAATATGCAAGGTCAGAAGAGGGCTGGCTTCGGAGAACTGCAGCTACTTCATCCGTACTGCAGGAAGTAAAATTGGAAGTGAAAACTTCGGCACAGCCGCAAGGAACTGTCTTCGAAGCTCAGCATGATAGGAGAAGGGGGCAAAAGCATCCTTGTTCAGAAGTTCTGAACATTGCACCTCCACAAAAGTTTACTCAGAGAGCTCCACAACCTTCGGGAAGTAAAACCAGCAGTTGGAGGCCTCCAGGGAAATCGGCCGGAAAAGGCCAAACCTTTTTCTGCTGCATTCATGGTGAGAACCGAAGTCACGCAACTGACGCGTGCAAAGCCATACTTACTCTGAGAGGAGAGTATTTAGAGAGAACTTCTGGTCGAGGTACTACTGACCGAGTTCAAGCCGAAGTGCGTCCAGAGCCTGTCCAGGCTATGGCGTGAATAGAGAACTTCGATCCAGCAAGGCGCCCTTCGGTGGTCAATGTTATGCCACCTCTGAAGCAGGAAGAAGGGAAAGATCGAGGAAAAAGAGTAGTCCTCCCAATCTCCGGAGGAGGGACTCTCGGAAGCATGTCAAAGAGGCAGAGAAGAGAGTATGTCAGAGAAGTGGGGCATATTGGAACTTCGTCGTCTGCAGCTGCTATGCCAGAATGGTCCCATGTACCAATATCTTTTTCGGCAAATGATGCAACTGGCATTAAATTTCCACATGCAGACCCACTTGTCATTACTGCTGACATTGCAGGAACTGAGGTTCGAAGAGTGCTAATTGACGGAGGGAGTTCGGTAGACATTATTTTTGTTCAAGACTTCGATCAACTATGCATCTCCAGAAAGCACCTTCTTCCAGTGGCTCGCCCATTGCAAGGCTTCGCAGGACCTCCGCTTGGTGCCCTCGGCCAAATTGGCCAGGAAGTTACCTTCGGAGAAGGAATGTTAGCCAGGACAGAGGAAGTAATCTTCGACGTTGTAGATGCTCCATATGCATACAACGTCATCTTCGGGAGAGGCATGTTAAATCAGTTCGGAGCTGTGGCGCACCACAATTACTTGTGCATGAAGATGCCCACACAAGCGGCAGTGCTCACTATATTCGGAGATCAAGCTACCGCCGGAAGAGCGGAGTATGGTCACGGCCCCCCTCTTGATCCAAGACAAGTGAATAGTGTGCAAGATAATCAAGAAAATTTTCCTACTCCTAGCGAATCTTCGAGGAAATCCTTCCCAAGACCAAGTCCTGAAGGAGATATTGCAACGAAGATTATTGTTAAAGACGACAAAGAATATTCATTTCATTTCGGTAAAGATTTGCCTCCAGAAGTTGCTACCACCTTAGAGAAAGTAGTTGAGGAGAATTTAGATGTCTTTGCTTGGTCTGACGAAGATATCACCGGAGTCAGTAGGGATATTATTGAACATAGTTTACTTGTAAACCCGAAGGCCCGGCCTGTTCGGCAAGGACTCCGAAAAATGTCTACAGAAAGAGCTGTCCGTGCCAAAGACGAAGTTGAAAAGTTGTTGATAGCTGGGATTATCAGAGAAGTGTCTCACACAGAGTGGTTAGCCAACCCAGTCTTCGTCAGGAAGAAATCTTCCGGGAAGTGGCGCATGTGTATTGATTTTACATCTCTGAACAAAGCATGCCCCCGTGACCCCTACCCCATGCCCCGAATTGATCAATTGGTCGACTCCACTGCAGGTTCGGAGTTATTAAGTTTCCTTGACGCGTACTCCAGTTATCATCAGATATGGTTGAAACGCGAAGATGAAATCAAGACAAGCTTCGTAACTCCTTCAGGAGTCTTCTGTTATGTAAGAATGCCCTTTGGCTTAAGAAATGCCGGGGCTACTTTTTCGAGGTTAGTTGCTAAGGCTCTAGGTCATCAATTAGGTCGTAATGTAGAGGCCTATATGGATGATATTGTAATAAAGAGTGCTTTAAAGTACCAACATAGCCTAGACTTAGCAGAAACATTTAATAGCCTTCGGGCATGTGGAATCCGTCTTAACCCCGAGAAATGTATCTTCGGAGCTAAGGCTGGGAAGTTATTAGGGTATTTAGTTTCAAGCAGAGGGATTGAAGCTAGCCCTACTCAGATAACTGTGCTGCAGAAGATGGCTCCTCTAGAAAATTTAAAGCAAGTGCAAAAGCTGACTGGTCGTCTGGCAGCACTTAGCTGGTTTTTGGCAAGGTCTGTGGAGAGAAGTTTGCCCATCTTTAAAGCATTGAAAGGGTCCGAAGATTTTGCATGGACACCGGAGTGTCAGAAAATCTTCAAAGATATTAAAGAGTATCTCAGTAATCTTGCTACACTCACGGTGCCTATTGCGGACGAAACCCTACTACTCTACCTTGCATCTACAGGCTCTGCTGACAGCGCAGTCCTTGTCAGAGAAATGGATTTCAATGGGAAGTGATGGGGGAGTGGTCCCGATCTTCCGATAGGTAAAGGATAAACTTGGGTTGGTGGAGAATCTCGACGTTGGCGATCCAAGGCTCCGGTCCGGCGGATCAAAACCTTGCAATCGTTACACCACTGTCTCCGTTGGTTATCAACCACGCAGGACGCGATTGACCTCGCCACGAAGGCTAATTCCTGCAAGCGAACCCAAGAACACAAGCAAGAATAGGAAGGATACAAATCGAATGCCAAATCTCAGACAAACGAAGATAAGGTGAGGTTTCACAAATGCCAATGCAGCAGCCAATCGGTCCGGTGCAAGAGGCGGGATCTAAACACAACAGTGTAGATGCAACAAAGCAAAACCTAACCCTAGAGGTGGCTGGCGTGAGAATATATAGGGCGGCGGCCTGTGGAAGGGAAACAGACTTGGGCTGTGGGCTAGAAGACGTACAGACTCAGATTATGGCCAACATGGCCCAGTTCTGTCACACAGTACTGTTTTAAATACACAGGACGACTCGAGACTCCAAATGAGGTGAAACCAACGTCAAACGATCCGTCTTCTCCTTAGCTTTCCAAAAAGTCAAAGAACGTGCCAATCGGACTTCGTATGAGGAAGTTATGGCCATTTTGGTGCAGGGTGGTCGACGTAGTCCGAACCAGCGAAATCTTGACTTCAAACATCCGTGCGGCTCCGTCTTCAAGTCCAACTCTTCTATTCCATCTCCCATGTTCCTAAGCAACAAAATATCTCTAGTATTCAGTAGCATCCCATCCAAACAAATATTGAAATAGTTGCTAAGGAAAGAATTAACCTCATAGTTCAAGCGACGGGCACGGGCGCGTGTGATTGGTCCTTGTAGTATTGTGGGTGGAGGCTCCATGTGTGTATCATGTGAAGTGATGTCCTCATCATCCTCCCCCTCTTGAATTGGAGTCGTCCTCGACTCAAGCTCATCGTCAGCTCCCAGATAGGGTTTTAAATTATCAGCACGGGTCATCAATTTAAACTTTCTCAAATCAGGAAAACAATTCTTGAGCAAGTCCAACCAAACAAGATCTCCTGGTTTGAAAAACATCTTCTTTCTTCCTTTATTTGTCCTTTGAGAAAAATAGCGTGCCTTCTTTTCTATAACTCCCTTGGTCTTCAGATGCATAGCTTTCATAAACTCTGCACGCTTAGTTGCTTCCATGTTTGCTCTCTCTTGAAAAGGAAGTGGCAGCAAATCAAGTGGTGTGATTGGCTTAAAACCATACACCACTTCAGACGGGCACAAGTGTGTTGTTGAGTGGACATGTCTATTGTATGCAAATTCAACATGTAGAAGACAGTCCTCCCATTCTTTCAAGTTCTTCTTAATCATTGTTCGCAGCAACATGGAGAGTGTACGGTTTACCACCTCTGTTTGACCTTCAGTTTGCGGGTGACAAGTTGTTGAAAACAGCAATTTTGTGCCAAGCTTGGCCCACATTGTCTTCCAAAAGTAACTCATAAACTTCACATCATGATCTGAAATAATGGTTCTAGGCATCCCGTGCAATCTCACAATTTCCCTGAAAAATAAATCAGCAATATGTGAAGCATCGTTGGTCTTGTGACAGGGAATAAAGTGTGCCATTTTAGAAAACCTATCCACTCTTACAAATATGGAGTCTCTCCCCCTCTTTGTCCTAGGCAATCCCACAATAAAGTCCATGCTAATATCTTCCCAAGGTGCACTACAAACAGGAAGTGGAGTATACAAACCATAGGGGTTAAGTTTGGACTTAGCTTTATGGTATGTGGCACAACGCTGCACAAATCGTTCAACATCTCTCCGCATCTTTAGCCAATAAAAATTATTGGACAGCAGGGCTAAAGTCTTTTCTCTCCCAAAATGTTCCATTAATCCACCGCCATGTGATTCCTGCAACAACATCAAATGTACGGACGAATCTGGAACACATAGCTTGTTAGCATGGGACAAGAAACCGTCATAAACATGAAATGTTTTCCAGTCTTTCCCTTCATTACATTTAGTGAATGGTTCAGCAAATTCTTTATCTACAACATACAAATCTTTCAAGCTTTCCAAATCTGGAACGTTAATATCAAGTTGAGATAAAAGAACAACCATGCGAGACAATGCATCAGCAACCACATTTTCTTTGCCATTCTTGTATTTCACAATGTATGGGAAAGGTTCAATAAATTCAACCCGTTTAACATGTCTATGGTTCAGTTTAGCTTGCCCTCTCAAATATTTTAGTGCTTCATGATCAGAATGAATATTAAACTCCTTAGGCAAAAGGTAATTTTGCCAAGTTTCAAGCACACGCACTAAGGCATATAATTACTTATCATAGGTAAAATAATTCAATTGTGGACCATGCAATTTCTCGCTAGAATAGGTCACGGGTTTACCTCCTTGTAGCAGCACATCTCCTATTCCAACACCACTAGCATCACATTCTAACTCAAAAGGCTTACTAAAATCGGGTAGCTGAAGTAGAGGTGCACGTGTAAGGTGATCCTTGAGTGTGGCAAGAGCTTGTTCTTGTGCTGGCTCCCAAGTAGAAGTAACTCCCTTCTTGGTCAACTCAGGTAAAGGACCGGTTATGGTGCTGAACTCTCTCACAAAACGCCGGTAGAAACCTGCAAGACCAAGAGAGCTACGTACTGCAAGGTTAGTTTTAGTTGCATGCATGACACGTCCTTTCAGATTAATAGCTTGTGATGAAGAAGGAAAAACAACTTTATCTTTTTGTTGCCTCGAAGGTGTTTTAGCTACTTGCTGATTTTCAGAAGGTTGTTTGCTCTTTTGTGCGTCCCTAGCACATTTTTCTTGTTCAAATTTCACAATTTCAGCAGGAGTCATAGGAAGCAATGTAATTTTCTTTCCTTTATACATAAATGTGTACTTATTGCTCCTACCATGGTGTGTAGCATCAGTATCATATACCCAAGGTCTACCAAGTAATAGAGAACATGCTTGCATTGGTACTACATCAAAATCAGCACTTCCAAAGTATGTACCAATGGAAAATTCGATGTGAACAGTTTGTGTTACCTTGACCTTACCGCTGTCGTTGAGCCATTGCACATGGTAAGGGTGTGGATGTGCACGTGTGGGAAGTTGAAGCTTAGTTACCACGTCGAGGCTCACAAAATTGTTGCAACTATCGCTGTCGATGATGACACGCGCACGACGGTTATTGACGAGGAAGATGGTCTGAAATATATTGTTCCGTTGTGCCTGGTCGTCCTGGTCCATGTGAGTGCTCAAGTCACGTTGTACAATAAGTGCTGCCATGTTAGTGAAAAGATAAAGCAACAAAGAATAATCCTTATGTAAAACAGCTAGGTCTGGTGGTGGGTGTGGGGTGGAAGCAATCCGTTAAGCACATTACCCACACTTGCAAGTGTTCTTACCACGCCGCAGTGAGGTCACCGGCCTACAGGTGATGAACCAAGTGGAGGGTGGTGTACAATTGCAAGAAAATGAACCTGTCCTGACCAAGAGAAAGGTGTAGCTTGGAAGGCAAAGTGAGTAGCAAGGATTAGCGATAGTAATAACAGTTAAACCAAGTTCAATAAGTATTCCCTAGTACTCGTCAAAGTTGCTGACCGTAGTGCTCCCAAAGTGAAAGTTCAAGTAATAGAGGGAAACTATGTGCCCAAAAATCAAAAAGGAAGCAAAAACAGGTCAAAATCAGCTCTCTATAGATCGGACAAGGGATCGGACAAGAGATCGGACAAGTGATCGGACAAGGGTATGTGTAAAATTTTTTTTTTCTTCTGCTGCTGTTCGGATCGGACAAGAGTTCGGACAAAGGTTCAGACAAGAGATCGGACAAGCAACAAACAGCCAAAGACTGCCTCAGATTGGACAAGTGTTCGGACAGGAGTTCGGACAAGAGTTCGGACAAGCAACAACAGGACTGTTTCTCTTTTTTTTATATTTTTTTTTTCTTTTTTTTCACTCTATTTTTTTTTGAAACAAGGATGACAAGAGATACAACCACAAAAATTGGCACCTGCAACTGAGGTGGGATGTGGCTCACAAAAATTCAAACAAGTTCGCTGTCCGGCGAGCAAAAACATTGTCCAATTTTTTTCTTTATCTTCCTGATTTTTGTGGCGAGTTTGGTGAGGGCTAACCGGCATAGGGTACCCACCCAAATCGGGTCAGGAACACGCTCAAAAAATTTCAGATTTTTCTGCCAAACGAGCGAAAAGTTATGCCTGTTTTACTGAAGGGGGGTCACAAGAGACTAGATGTGGAAAACAAAATAGGGTTGCGGAAGGGGGGGTTTTTCGGTGGGGAATTTTATCTGAGACACAATAACAACTACTACTCAAACGACACGGAGGGATGACTAAACCAGCAACAAGACTCGACCAAGAACACGAACTCAACATAGTTAAAACTGAAATTAAAATCGCAAGGCACAAAGGGGTTCTCGGTGGGGAATTTTTTTGGTGCGGTTTTCTGGACTCTGGGTAAAAACAAAAGTAGATCGAAATTACCTAACGGGAAAACTGAGCTCTGATACCAGCTGATGGGGGAGTGGTCCTGATCTTCCGATAGGTAAAGGATAAACTTGGGTTGGTGGAGAATCTCGACGTTGGCGATCCAAGGCTCCGGTCCGGCGGATCAAAACCTTGCAATCGTTACACCACTGTCTCCGTTGGTTATCAACCACGCAGGACGCGATTGACCTCGCCACGAAGGCTAATTCCTGCAAGCGAACCCAAGAACACAAGCAAGAACAGGAAGGATACAAATCGAATGCCAAATCTCAGACAAACGAAGATAAGGTGAGGTTTCACAAACGCCAATGCAGCAGCCAATCGGTCCGGTGCAAGAGGCGGGATCTAAACACAACAGTGTAGATGCAACAAAGCAAAACCTAACCTTAGAGGTGGCTGGCGTGAGAATATATAGGGCGGCGGCCTGTGGAAGGGAAACAGACTTGGGCTGTGGGCTAGAAGACGTACAGACTCAGATTATGGCCAACATGGCCCAGTTCTGTCACACAGTACTGTTTTAAATACACAGGACGACTCGAGACTCCAAATGAGGTGAAACCAACGTCAAACGATCCGTCTTCTCCTTAGCTTTCCAAAAAGTCAAAGAACGCGCCAATCGGACTTCGTATGAGGAAGTTATGGCCATTTTGGTGCAGGGTGGTCGACGTAGTCCGAACCAGCGAAATCTTGACTTCAAACATCCGTGCGGCTCCGTCTTCAAGTGCAACTCTTCTATTCCATCTCCCATGTTCCTAAGCAACAAAATATCTCTAGTATTCAGTAGCATCCCATCCAAACAAATATTGAAATAGTTGCTAAGGAAAGAATTAACCTCATAGTTCAAGCGACGGGCACGGGCGCGTGTGATTGGTCCT
The DNA here is from genome assembly GCA_019279435.1 of Zizania palustris. Classification (NCBI taxonomy): domain Eukaryota; kingdom Viridiplantae; phylum Streptophyta; class Magnoliopsida; order Poales; family Poaceae; genus Zizania; species Zizania palustris. The sequence continues at coordinate 113,593,359 of JAAALK010000283.1, read as the reverse complement.
TGTAGTATTGTAGGTGGAGGCTCCATGTGTGTATCATGTGAAGTGATGTCCTCATCAGGAAGTTGGTACAAAATCCAGTTTATTTTGTGTCCGAATTATTGTCAGGAGCTAAGACAAGGTATTCCGAGCTCGAAAAGTTCACTTATGCTCTGATAATGGCTTCGAGGAAATTGAGACATTATTTTCTGGCTCATAATGTAATCGTACCAACTTCGTATCCTTTGGGAGATATGCTTCGAAGTAAAGACTCCACTGGAAGTATTGGAAAGTGGGCAGTCGAACTAGCACCCATCGGCATATCCTTTGTGGCAAGGACAGCAATCAAATCACAAGTCCTGGCAGACTTTGTAGCAGAGTGGACTCCCCCTGCAACGTGGGTTCCGGAGAAGTCAAGCATCAAGCGAAGGAATTTGGACTGTTTATTCTGATGGGGCTTTTCAAGCATCCGGAGCAGGTGTTGGAGCTGTTTTAATTTCACCTTCAGGGCAAAGAGCAATGTACTCCGCAAGACTCAATTTTAAGTCTACCAATAATATAGCGGAGTATGAAGGGATTTTACTGGGACTCCGAAAAGCGCGTGCCCTAGGGGCTACAATAGTTGTTATAAAGACAGATTCTCAAATAGTAGCAGGGCTCGTAGATAAAAGTTTTCAAGTTCGGCATCCACAGCTTGCAAAGTACTTAGAAGAAATCCGTAAGATCGAAGCACAATTCAAGGGTATTTCCATTCGGAGTATACCAAGAGCAGAAAATGTGCAAGCGGACATCTTAGCAAAAGCTGCAGCCGGAGCTATGGATATACCAGAAGAAGCTTTTTATGAGGAGCTCAGTACACCTTCGGTGCCACAAATTCCTTCCGCGGAGATTCTTTGCATTCCAAGTACAGATTGGAGAAATTCGATCGTGTAACTTTTGCAAGGAGGAGCAAATTCGTCTGAAGAGCCATAGTTTTCAAGATTGAAACTCACGGCCAGGAATTATCAAATAATCAATGGTATTTTATACAAGGCCGGAGGATGTTCCCCTCTACTCCGATGTATATCACAAACCGAAGGTCAAGATATTCTTCGAGAAATTCATGAAGGCCTTTGCGGTAGCGATCTGGCCCCCCGAGCTTTGGCAGGAAAAACACTTCGCTAGGGGCTTTATTGGCCTACAATAGTAGCAGATGCGGAGAATTTAGTTCGCACGTGCCAAGGATGTCAGTGGATGGACTGAAAATGATCAAACAAGGCCTCAACAGATTCACCCAGCTTCTGTGTGAAATTCTCATATTCACGCCGGTAGGTCTGATAGAGCCGAGCCTTGACCTGTGCTGTTCCCTCATGGTGTGCCTTGAGGGTAGCCCAGATCTCTCTCGCAGTGGAGAGATGACTCACACGCTCAAACTCAGTGGGACCTAAACAAGAAAACAGAATGTTCACAGCCTTACTGTTGCTCAGATGCTGAGCAATGATACCAGCAGTACCCTGTTCAGTAACTGGCAATATGACAAACGTGGTGTGAATGCAAATATCCCAAATGTCCGAACCCTGGCTCATAAGATAGGCTCGCATGCGAGTCTTCCAATAATTATAGCCATAGGCTTCCAAGGACGGGACCTTGCCAGGAGACGTCATGGTCACTACCGGGGTTTAGAACCGGTTAAGGTATGGAAAAACCCTAACCAGGCTCTGATACCACTTGTAGGACTGAAAGTAGCGACCAGAGGGGGGTGAATGGGCGCCTTAAAAATTCTTTTGAATATATGGCCTGTTCCCAACACCCAACGCACCTCAAAAGACTAAGCAACAGAAACTGAATAGATATCCTAAGTATAAAGGTATCTAGCCTAGAGTCAATTGATGTTAAACAGAGAACTTTCAAAGCGGTGCAACTAGGCAGATAAACCAAGTATGCTAGACATGACAGGCAATGCTTCTCAATGAAATAATCTAAATATATATAAAATGAGATGAGAAGTTACTGTTCAGATTTTGTCTCCTGTTCGGAACTCGGCGAAGCCTGCTTCGCTTGTCGGGGTCTGCTTCGGAAATGATTGTCGAAGCCTGCTTCGGATGTCGGTTGCGAGGCCTGCCGAAGGCAGTGGTAAATGCCGAAGGTGTTTTGATCTAGCCTAGTTCGAAGTGATAGATGACGAAGTATGACAAAGCCGGAGCCTGCATCGAAGTGTGTACTTCGAAGGCAAGGCTTCAGACACAGCTTCGAACCGAGACCTTCGAACAGGAAACTTCGAATGCAACACACAGATGGGCTACCTTCGAACAAAGAAGCGAAGCCTGTCACACGACAGAGGCATCAAATTCGAAGCCTACACTCTACCTTCGAAAAGAGCAAGCTTCGAAAAGAGAAGCGAAGGCTGACATGCCACAAAGAAACCAACGCGAAGCCTAGCAGAACGACAAGCTTCGAAGCCAACTTCGAAACTTATCGAAGTGTGGACTTCGAACAGCTAGAGCCGGAGTACCTTCGCACTGTCGTTCGAAGTATGCAATGCTGTTCGTTCAAAAAGTACTTCGAAGCTAGCAACACAGGACTCAAAACCAAGTTCGAAGTTTGAACGAAGCCTTCGAAGATGTTAGATCGAAGCCTGCCTCATGGAGCTGAGGGGCTTCGAACAGAGAAGGATGGCTTCGCCAGAAAACAGCCAGAAAAGTTGCTAGATCCTGTCAGCTTCGATCAAAAAGCTGCGCAGTAGAAGGTAAAAAGCTGACAGCGAGTATTGTAGCTACAGTAGCAGTACTACTTGCAACAGCAAGAACTAGTAATACTTCTCAAGAAGAACACACGCAACAGAGAAGCTTCCGAAGCCTCAAAAATCATGGGAAAACTTGTTGTGCAAATGTAATGAAGCCATTAAAACTCTGCACTTGCTGCACACGATTTGGGAATAGAACCTTCACTGCAATAATAAATGCAAGGCAACAAAAACAGGAGCAAAAAACTTCCTGGCGGCGCAAGCAAGAACAGGAGAGGAGAGAGACAAAGCAAGAGACAAAAAGTGACCCAAAGGAATAGAATTGATTTCAGCCAAAAGGGTAGTCCAAACCCTAGGGATTGGGGTCCTATTTATAGGCTCCCAACACTAGGAACATTCCACCTGCCCCTTAGGGTTTTTACAGACGCAAGAATAAAGGAAAAGACTCTACTGCCCTTAGGTATTTTTATAGACACGACTGACTGACTGTGGGCCTAGAGTTATAGATGACTTATCCGGAAGCTAAGCTTTCATAGCGACTACGGCTTCTCTTCTGAACAGTCGGATACAAGATCGACGGTCGTCAGTTTTGCGCCGAAACTGACAAAGCCTCCACCAGCTTTGCACCAGGTACCCGGATTGGGCTGGCCCGACTCCGTAGCTCTCTCAGCCCGGCAATCGCTCACCGCCCGTGTACCTGAGTCAGTCCTGGTCAACAGCCCAGTGGGTCTTCTACTGCTTCTGGCCAATGCACACGGATTGGGCCAGCCCGACTTCGCAGCCTCCTCTGCCCGACAGTCGCTCGCTGCCCGTGTACCTGAGTCACACGTGGCCCATGAAACAACAGATCTCTTCTTCTTCTGTCCTCTTTGACTATCATTGACAATGACTCATCACTTCTGGAGCCATGAGGCCCATGCTATTCAGCATGGCTCCTCAGAGGTTGATACCCAGTTGAGATCAAATCTCATTGGCTCTGGATCAAAGTCCCTAGCCCTTGCTACACCCTCTACTGACCCCTCCTCTATGAGATGTGCTGGGTTCTCTTTGATGTCTATCACTGAGGACCAGCTTGAGTCGTTAGGAGATGATGACTTGTGTCTTTTTAACAACAGGGTGCGTCGTGTTTATGACAAAAGAATGTTCAAAAGACACGGCATGAAATCCAGGTGCTTTGAGTGTTGTCACCTAGGACACTTCATCGCCGACTACCCCAAGCGCAATGGTCACAAGAAGGGCACTGGTGGTGGCTTCCATGACTCCGGCAAGCACGATAGCTCCTCCTTCAACAAGGGTAAGCCAAAGACCAGATTCTTTAGAAAGGCCCTGAAGGACTACCGGCTAGAGAACAAGAAGCGCGACAAGGCCTTCTTCGCCGAGATGGAGAAGAGCTACTCCAAGCGTTCCACGTCTTCTTCCTCTTCATCGAGCTCAAGCGATGAGGAGATCATCACCAGGAAGGGGAAGGACAAGGATGATCCGGTGGGCCTTTGCTTCATGGCCTTAGGGGACAGACCGAAGAGCCGCTCACATCAACGCCGAAGATCCCGCAAGAGCTTCTGCTCAATGGCTCTTGGGGATAAGGAAGAGAAGGGCTCCTCCGATGACTCCAACGACGACGACAATGAAAAGGTATCATCTTATGAACGCGAAATCATTTATTTACTTGAAAGCAATCATCAGGAGTTAAAATATCGGGAAAAACTGCTTAGGGGGGCTAAGAAGAGGATAGATGAATTAGAGAGTGAGCTTGCCGTGGCCAACGGCAGAATTGAGAGTCTATCTTCTTCCCCTTGCTTGGGTGATAGCAGTGAGTGCCCAAAGTGTGAGGTGCTTCTGTGTGACCTGTTGACACTAATGTCCAGGTACACAGAAAGTGTTGATGAGAGGGATGCTTTGGCCATTGAGCTTGAAAGTGCTCAGCTGGAGCTGAAAGATGCTCATGCCACTATCATCGTACCCTGTGCTGATTGCCCATCTCATCTAACTAGTTTAGCTGAGCTGAAAGCCAAGGGCGATGAGCATTTGGGTGATTTGGAGAGAGTGAGAGCTGAGTTGGCGCAGACTAGGCTAGAGCTTGACACACTGTCAGTTTCACCTTCTGTCTGTGAGAACTTCTTGTCTCTTAGACTAGAGTTGATTAAGCTGAAAGCCGAGAAGTCTGTCCAAGTAGATAGAGAGTGTGGGACCTGCTTGTCTCAAGTGGAGGTACTAGCTTTCTTGAGAGAGGAGCTAGCTGATGCCCAGAATCAAAACTTTTACCTCCGTTATATCCTGAGTTGGATCAGTGCTAGAGAGCCACAGCTCGGCATGATGATCTAGTAGTTTAAGAGACAGGATGAGTTTCGGGTAGGCTACACCTACATTAAGGCTGACTTTGAGAGTGCCATTAGCTGGGCAGTGGAGTGGAGTAAAATGACTCCTGAGAAGAGATACCCCAAGACTCACTCCACTGAGTCTTTCCAGGCTTGTCAGCCCAAGGATGGTGTGTTCCAAGAACAGCACAAAGTTCCTCCCAAGAAGCCCATCTGGGTTCCGAAGCCCAAACACCTCTACACTTCTTTGGACTCTCTTCCTAGACCCTCTCACACCTAGAAGACAACACCTAACACCACTAAGCCCAAGAACCCCAAGCCTCAACCACATCCCATGAAGCTCACCTATCATTGTGAGTACTGTCAGATAGACGGGCATCTTGTGGAGTTTCACTTCAGGAGGAAGTGGGTTGAGAGAGCAGAGAGAGCTCGTGGTGGTCAGGAGCAGTTCTACCAGCAGGGTGGTAGACTGAGAGTTCCTCGACGCGGGGAGAGGCTGGAGGCCAAGCCGCGTCGTGTAGGTGGTGGTAGAGGAGATGGCTTTCTTGCCCGTGCTCTAGATGGTGGTGTTCGTTCCGGCAGAACTCCATGCCGTTTTGGTTACGGTCCTGGACCTCGTGGCCGAGGTTTTAGGTAGAACCGTGGACCACGCTTTGAGCCACGTTTTGGTCCAAACTCTTCTGATGGTTTTTTCTTCCCGTCTTTTGAGCAGATTGCTCGACACTGGTTTAGTTCTTTTGCTAAAACCGGTGCCGGACCATTTGCTCCCCCTTACAACCACTGATTGTGTAGGATCGGGGACTGGAGGACGTTTGGATCATGGACTCAGGATGCTCTCGCCACATGACGGGACATCGCAGATGGTTCTCTAGTCTCACTGCCCTGAGCTCCAAAGAGTACATCACTTTCGGGAACAATGGTCAAGGGAAGGTACACGTCATTGGCTCAATTCGCATCTCTGACCATTTCTCTTTAAAGAACGTTGCTTTGGTTGGAAATTTGAACTTCAATCTGATTTCTGTTTCGCAACTTCTTGATGATGGTTTGGAGGTCCGTTTTAAGAAGGGCAGTTCTTCTGTGTTTGATTCTAGAGGGTCTTTGATTTGCCAGATCTTACCTTTTAGTAAGGTTTTTCAGATTGACTTCTCTAGTTCTTTTGGCCCTTCTCAATGTTTGATTGCTGGATCCTCCTCTGAGCTCTGGAAGTGGCATAGGAGGTTGGGCCATCTGAGTTTTGATCTGATCGTCAGGTTGAGCTCTATGGACCTCATCCGAGGATTGCCCAAGCTTATGATGGAGAAGGATCTAGTTTGCCATCCCTGTCATCACGGGAAAATGGTTGCCACTTCTCACTCACCTGTGACTCAGGTGATGACTTCATATCCGGGCGAACTGTTACACATGGACACTATCAGTCCAGCTCGGGTATGCTCAGTCGGTGGGAAGTGGTACGCGCTTGTGATTGTTGAAGATTTTTATCGATTTTCGTGGGTTTTCTTTTTGGAGTCTAAGGATGAGACATTTCATTTTGTTCATGACCTGATTTTGAAGCTGAAGAATGAGAACAATGGTCGGATGTGAGCAATTCTCTCCAACAACTGATCTGAGTTCAAGAACTCTTAGTTCGTCAGCTTCTGTAGTGATCAGGGTCTTGACCATTAGTTTTCTCCTCCTTACACTCCCCCACAGAACGGCGTTGTGGAACGAAAGAACCGCACGCTAGTCGAGATGGCCAGGATGATGCTCGATGAGCACAGGACTCCTAGGCGCTTTTGGGCTAAAGCCATGAACATGGCTTGCTATCTGGCAAACCGCATTTTTCTTAGAGCTTACCTAGGTAAGACCTCATATGAGTTGCGGTTTGGCAGACAGCCCAATGTAGGACCGAAAGTAGCGAAGAATTGGGAGTCCAACTCTGCTTCGCAGCGGTTCGGCACCCTCAGTCAGATGGGGCGGTTGAGCGGGCTAACAGACATATACTCTCTGGCCTTAATAAACGCATCGTTGGCTTAGCTAAGGGATTGTGGCCTGAAGAGCTCCCGAAGATCCTGTGGTCCATTTGGACCACACCCTCCCGTGCCACCGGATTTACCCTATTTCGGCTCCTCTTCGACGAAGAAGCAATGACCCCGACGGAGATCCGGGCTGGCTCGATGTGAGTCATGTCGCCCGAGAGCGATCAAGAACGCGTCATCTCCCTCGATCTCACAGAGGAGACACGGCTCCGAGCCGTCGCTAACCTCTCGCAATACCAACAACAGACGAAGGAATGGTACGACCCCAAGGTCAAGCGCAGCGAGTTCTATCCTGGCCACCTCGTCTCACGTGCAGTGGCCGCCCCGCCGAAACTCAGCAACAAGTGGGAAGGTCCGTACATCGTGACAAGCTCCGGGCGGCCCGGTTCCTACCGCCTGCCAACCTTAGAAGGCGAAGACCTGAAGCACACCTGGCACGCCGAACACCTGAAGCGCTATTTTGCATAATTCTATAGGTATCTACCGGTGATGGCCAATGACGCCTATCATTGTACACAATTTGCCATCCTATAATACTATCAGGCAGGCGTTCTGGTCAAAATACACTCTTCGGTATCTAGCTGTCGCTCTTTTTACCAGACAATCGGGTTCCAAGCTCCGGCTCGACGCACCCTCGATTCGGGTTCCGGGCTCCAGCTCGACGCACCCTACGATCGGGTTCCAAGCTCTGGCTCGACGCACCCTCGATTCGGGTTCCAAGCTCCGGCTCGACGCACCCTACGATCAGGTTCCGAGCTCTGGCTCGACGCACCCTCGATTCGGGTTCCAGGCTCCGGCTGAACGCACCCTACGATCGGGTTCCGAGCTCCGGCTCGACGCACTCTCGATTCGGGTTCTAGGCTCCGGCTCGACGCACCGTCGATTCGGGTTCCAAGCTCCGGCTCGACGCACCCTACGATCAGGTTCCGAGCTCTGGCTCGACGCACCCTCGATTCGGGTTCCGGGCTCCGGCTGAACGCACCCTACGATCGGGTTCCGAGCTCCGGCTCGACGCACTCTCGATTCGGGTTCTAGGCTCCGGCTCGACGCACCCTACGATCGGGTTCCGTGCTCCGGCTCGATGCACCCTCGATTCGGGTTCCGGGCTCTGGCTCGACGCACCCTATGATCGGGTTCCGAGCCCCGGCTAGACGCACCCTACGTTTGGGTTCCGAGCTCTGGCTCGACGCACCCTTGATGCGGGCCCCGAGCCCCCCGTTCGATACAACTTAGTCCCTCTGCCTTCCTCACTGATGTTCGCGCCCAGTCGACAAGCCGCCTACCCGCGACGAAGGGGGGGAGGGGGAAGGAGCAAGGAGGAAGGCTTCGATTATGTGCATCATCAATATAACATGCAATATACAGCGTTTGTCGCAAATCAATAGCAAGAGAGGTCAAGAGAAGTTTTCATCTAAACCAAGCAGGAACCGGAAGCCTCTTCGGTCCGAACAGTCATCCAGGCCAGAGCCCGCCCTAGTCCAAGGCTCCGGCGCTGCGTGCGTAGACTTCTCTTTCCTCTTCTGCCCTTTCTCCTCCGTCCTCTGGGCGCGAAGAGTCCTCTGGTCTTCCTGCAATTGAGCCCAGCTCCGCAAACCTTCGCCCCCAGACGATGCTTTGCTCAGACCAGCTTCCGTGTTGGACCAATCCACCGGTTCGGGAGATGAAGACGGAGCTCGGGGCTCTTTCTCTTCTTCCTTTACTAGGCTCAGAACCCCTTGAAGGACTTCGGGGTTCGCATGCCCATCGCTACCTTGGGGAAGGATGAAGCGGGTGGGCCGATTTGCTCTCAAGGCTTCGAGAGTAGCCCATTGGTGCCGAAGAGCATCGTCAGGCTCGAGCACCTCAATATCGCAATCGCAGGCATAGACACCCTGAATAATCCCCGGGAAGCAAGTACTTTTTATTAATTGCATAGATAAGTTTCTAAAGCTATTACAAGATGTGCAGCGCAGGGATCCTAAGGAAATTACACCTTCGGGTCCGGTTGCCGTGCCGTGGCCGAAGGCTCCAAAGGGGCCGGAGGTCCACTGGAACGAAGGGCCACCTCCAGCCAAGCCTTGATCGCCTCGGGGCCCTCGATGTGCCAGGTCGCCTTGAGCGCTCTCCAAGACTGAGCCACCGCCGGACTTAGCGACCGGAGGTGGCTCCCCCCAAAGGCGATGGGATGTGAGCTCGAAGGCGAAGGAAGGGGGAGGCCGGACAGCTCAAGGTGCCGGAGGATCCCGTAGGCGGCGACCCGGGCTGATACCTCACCATACTTTGACATGGTGAGGCTTATCTGGCGGACGGCGGACTAGACGAACTTCAGCCGACGGCCTAGGGGCTCCCGGGCAATGTCGAAGGCCGTGCATCCGGTGCCATAGCGCGCCAGCACCCTCCCGAGAGACGCCACAGTATCCACCGCCGTCTTCTCCCCCTGGGCGAGCACTTCGGTCATCTCCTCGTTCCAAGCCAGGAGGTATGCCTCGGTCCGCTCCAGCTGGAGCACTCGGGCTTCAAGAGCTCCGGCGTTGGCTGCTGCCCCCCGGAGCTCGTCCATCTCTGAGACTTGGGCCTGAAGCATGAAGACCTCTCCCTTCGCGTCCTCAGCTCGAGATCAGAGCATCTCCGCCTCGGCAGCCCGGACCAGAAGGGCGCCAACCTCCGCCTCGAGCTCGTCTGCTCGAGCGGACCGAGCCCGGAGCCCCTCCAGCTCAGCGACTTGAGCCTTGAGGGAATCAATCTCTGCCATCCAGGCCTCGAGCACTTCGGCTCTAGCGGCCCGGAGGCGAAGGCTTTCGATCTCCGCCGCCTACTCACGGACCAACCTCTCGGCGGCATCCGCTCGGCCGGAGAGCTCCGAAGCATCGTTCTCACGGCGGTGGCGCTCGGAAAGTAGAGAGAGCAGTGATCCCTGCGCCAGCGCGACTACCTGCACAAGAAATGGTGAGTCAAGAAAAGGAGGGCTAGGGGCTCGCCAAAGGGCACTCCGAAGGGATACCTGGCCGGCGGCGGTCTCTATGGCCCAGCCGAGCTTGACACTGTCCTATAGACTGAGCTCTTCTATCACCGGAGCCTCCCGCAAGCGGGGATAGTAGTCGTGGACCGGGGCCACCCTTGACGCAAAATCCTCGCCCTCCGCCAGGTAGGGGCACAGGAGGGGCATGCTAGAGCGCGCGCCCCGCGAGCTGGAAGGCGGACGAGGCCGGATCCCAGTCCCTTGTTCGGCTACTGGGGAAGCTTCTCCGGAGGCCTCCTCTAGCTCCACCTCGCCACAAGGCTCCGAAGCCCCTATCACATTGGCGGGGACTCCGGACCCCGTGTTGGCGACATCCTCGGGAGGAATCGGGGTTTGGTCAGAAGCCTGAACAGACGTACCTGCTCGGGGGAAACAAAAGTTAAGGATAAAAAGGCCCGGTGCTTCGAAGTAAAGGCCGGACAGATTCACAAACCTTCGTCCGCGGCCTCGGCGAAGACCTCTGAAGGCTGAAAGAACAGGCCGTCTAATGAGTTTACCGGAGAACCCGCCGCCGCCATGGCCAGTTCGGCCTCAACGTCAGCACTTCATTCGATAGCATCGAGGGGGTCGGCCAGCCCCCCTCGGTCCAGGCTATCGGTCTCCCGGCTCCCCCGAGAGCTGGCGGTGACCCCCTCTGAAGTTGGATCGCATGGAGTAGTCTTGGGGGACGGCGTCGCTTCAGTAGCCGGCGCCTTCGGCTCAGTCCTCGAAGCAGGCTCCAAAGGGTTCGAAGGGACAGGAGCACCCCCGGCTCCTTCGGTGCTTGGCCGATCTGGCTGGACCGAGTCCGGATCCACTAGAGGGTCCTCTGGTTCTGACCCGACCCCCTCACTGGAATACCCCCATTCAGAGTGGGAGGCAGAGGAGTGGGCCAGAGAGAGCCTCCTCGGGCCCTTCACCATCTTCTTCTTCGAAGGGCGCCGAGGAGAAAGTCCGCCATCAGGGTCAGCCACCTTCCTCTTCGAAACGGCGCGAAGGACCTCCCCTTCCGGAAGAGGCGGGGGCGAGAGCTCGAGTGCGTCCCACACCCGGTTGAATCGCCCCTAGGACCCTACCAACTCCACCCGTCGTGTGTATTCGGCCGGAGTGGGAGCCTCGAGGATCTTCTACGCCATGCGGGCAACCTCCTCGGGCGTCTTGGCGACGAGCGACCCTGTGATTCGAAGGTTAGGGTCGGGCACCCTCCGAGCGCAGTAGAAAGTGAAGCCAAAAGAGAATGCAGATGCTTACCGAGCTGGCGGGAGAGTTCTGTCGAAGTCGATTCGTCTCGGCTGCTCCGAAGCGACGCCGACCACTCCTCCTTCAGTGGCGGGATCTCGAGGGCCACGAACTCCTCCGTCAGATCCCGCATACTCATCCGGCGGGCGACGATTTGGAGAAGCCGGATCCTTGAGGAGACCGAACCGGCGCTGGCCTCGATGCACGCCTCCATCCGGAACCAGATGTGGCGCGGGGGCCTCACGAGCCCGGAGTTGAGCCCTACGTGGACATATAACCAGCGGTTCACCCACTTGGAGTACCACCGCTCGTTGATGGCCTTCGCCGGGAAGGAGTCCGTGTACTTCCTCCAGAGTTGGAAATTGATGCTCTCGAAGGCTAATACCCGGCCGTCCTTCCTCTTCGGCTGGCAGAGGGCTTCGTGCATTCGTGCGAAGACCTCCGCCCTCCCTTCGCAGCCCTCGGCGCGCATGGCCCACTCAAAGATGGCGAGGCGGGCCACGGCGTTCGGAGACAGTTGCGGGAGCTCCAAGTGGAAGGCATCCAGCACTCCGGCTAGGAGCTCCAAAGCGGGGAACCCTAGCCCCGTGTCGAAGAAGGCCTCGAAGACGACGACCTCCCATTCTCATGGCTCTGGGACCGACTCCGGTCCCGGTTTCCTGGCTGGCAATTTGGGGCCAAGGCGGCCCCTAGTCGCTTGCTCGATGGACGCATCAGTGCACGTAGATGGCCCCAGCTCTAGGGTTTGCTCCCTGAACCACTCCGAGGTGGGACGGAGCTCCCGCGAGTCGCGCACCTCGGCCGGGCCAGAAGCGGTCTCCACCACGGCCGCCGCCGCCACCATTTGATGCTGCAGGAATCGGGGATCTACCGTCGCGGCAGGAGCACTCTCTTTTGCCATGGCAATAAGGAACAAGGAGAAGGCTGGGGCGCAAGAGCAAGCGTTCGCCGTCAAGAGTGAAGTTGAGGGTTTGGAACGAGCAGGAAAGGGAATGGCTGGCCTAGCCGTGACTATTTAAGCACGGGGGCAGCCGCCGGTCCACCTTCCGCCGTTCAACGTGTGCGTGCGACAGTCGCGCGGCGCCCACATTTAAGACTACCGGCACCTTGCACACGCCATTCTCCGACGGTCCACCTTCTTGGCGCCGCCCTCGCGCCCGCCGCATTTACTGTGTCCAGGAATGCGCTAACTCATCCCCTCGGGTAACAGAACCCGACAGTCAAAGCCGCGCCGGCGTGTGGCGAACAGTCAAGCCTGTTCCTCCGAAGGAGCGAAGAGCAAATAGCCAGCCGGGGGCGCTCCGAAGGCAGCCCTCGGCCTTCAGATCCTGGGGCGCCTCAAGGCTCCCAAGCGTCTCCGAAATGGCTAGACCAGGCCGCCCCACAGCCAGATTCTCCATCTTTATGTAGGTCGATTTCTTATAAAGATTATCGAAATTATCATGTGCGCTTCCACCCTCTTACGCAGGACTCTCGAAGAAGAAAGAAGCGAGGGGCTACTGCTGGGGGAGATAATCTCGATGACAGCAGGGGAGTGCGAAGGGCCGTACGACTCCAAGGGAAGATTGCAACCAGGAGACGCGAAGTCCAATGCCAGAGGCACCTAGACCTCCGGGCAAGAAGCCGGAGGCCTTCAGAGGCTCCGAGACGCGCCGGAGGGGTCTTCGGAGGAGGAGTGATCAGCCAGGTGCCGAAGCCCACCCTTCGGATCGAGTTGAGGCTCCGGAGGGAGGCCGGACACTAAGAAGACTAGTCAAGTCCGTAGGGGGACAGGGTCGTATTCGCCTGCGCCGTGTCGGGCGGCTTTAGCAGCGTCCGACATGGCCAACACGTTGTCAGGGTCGAATCTTCCTGTCTGTACTACGCGGAGTCCGCTTTGTTTGTACTACTGACCGGTGTCAGACCGAGTAGCGGTTGGTGGTTTGGAGGTACCTGACCCTTCAGGGCGGGTCACCCTATAAATACTCCCCCCAACTACAGTTGTAGGATACACGATCCCAGAATACAGAGCACATAACAATTTCATTACTTCCATCCACTAAGAAAACCTGCTGGTTCGATCCGTCGTCCCAACATTCCACAACGCCATTCTGTGGGGGAGTGTAAGGAGCAGAAAACTGATGGTCAAGACCCTGATCACTACAGAAGCTGACGAATTGAGAGTTCTTGAACTCAGAGACGTTATCGGAGCGAATTGCTCGCATCCGACCATTGTTCTCATTCTTCAGCTTCAAAATCAGGTCATGAACAAAATGAAAAGTCTCATCCTTAGACTCCAAAAAGAAAACCCACGAGAATCGAGAAAAGTCATCAACAATGACAAGCGCGTACCACTTCCCACCGACTGAGCGTACCCGAGCTGGACTGACATTGTCCATATGTAACAGCTCGCCTGGATACGAAGTCATCACCTGAGTCACATGTGAGTGAGAAGCGGCAACCATTTTCCCATGATGACAGGGATGGCAAACTAGATCCTTCTCCATCTTAAGCTTGGGCAATCCTCGGATGAGGTCCATAGAGCTCAACCTGACTAGCAGATCAAAACTCAAATGACCTAACCTCCTATGTCACTTCCAGAGCTCAGAGGAGGATCCAGCAATGAAACAGCGAGAAGGGCCAAAAGAACTAGAGAAGTCAATTCGAAAAACTTTATCGAATGGTAAGATCTAGCAAATCAAAGACCCTCTAGAATCAAACACAGAAGAATTGCCCTTCTTAAAACGCACCTCCAAACCATCCTCAAGAAGTTGCGAAACAGAAATCAAATTAAAGTTAAAATTTCCAACAAAGGCAACATTCTTCAAAGAGAAATGGTTTGAAATGCGAATTGAGCCGATGCCACTTACCTTCCCTTGACCACTGTTCCCGAAGGTGATGTACTCTTTGGAGCTCGGGGGAGTGAGACTGGAGAACCATCTGTGATGTCCCGTCATGTGGCGAGAGCATCCTGAGTCCATGATCCAAACGTCCTCCAGTCCCCGATCCTGCATAATCAGTGGTCGTAAGAGGGAGCAAATGGTCCGGCACCAGGTTTAGCAAAAGAGCTAAACCAGTGTCGAGCCATCTGCTCAAAATACGGAAAGCAGAAATCATCAGAAGAGTTTGGACCAAAACACGGCTCAAAGCACAGTCCTTGGTTCTGCATAAAGCCTCGGCTACGAGGTCTAGGACCGTAGCCAAAACGGCCTGGAGCTCTGCCGGAACAGACACCACCATTTGGAGCACGTGCATAAATTCCATCTCCTCTACCATCACCTACACGAAGAGGCTTGGCCTCCAGCCTCTCCCCGCATCGAGGAACACGCAGTCTACCACCCTGCTGGTAGAACTGCTCCTGACCACCACGAGCTCTCTCTGCTCTCGCAACTCGCTTCCTTCTAAAGCAAAACTCCACAAGATGCCCTTCTCTCTAACAATACTCACAATGGTAGGTGGGCTTCTTGGGATGTGGTTGAGACTTGGGGTTCTTGGGCTTAGTGGTGTTTGGTGTCGTCTTCTTGGGTTGAGAGGGTCCAGGAAGAGACTCAAGAGAAGCGTGGAGGTGTTTGGGCTTTGGAACCCAAATGGGCTTCTTGGGTGGAGCTTTGGACTGTTCTTGGATAACTCCATCCTTGGGCTGACTAGCCTGGAATGACTCAGTGGAGTGAGTCTTGCGGTATCTCTGTTCTGGAGTCATTTTACTCCACTCCACTGCCCGGCTCACTCTCAAAGTCAGCCTTGGTGTAGGTGTACCCTACCCCAAACCCATCCTGCCTCTTAAACTGCTGGATCATCATGCCGATCTGTTGCTCTCGGGCACTAATCCAACTCAGGATAGAATGGAGGAAAAAGTTTTCATTCTGAGAATCAGCTAGCTCCTCTCTCAAGGAAGCTAGTACCTCCACTTGAGACAAGCAGGTCTCACACTCACTATCTTCCTGGAGAGAATTCTCGGCTTTCAGCTTAATCAACTCCAGTCTAAGAGACAGGCAGTTCTCACAGACAGTGGGTAGAACTGACAGTGTCTCAAGCTCTAGCCTAGTCTGCGTCAGCTCAGCTCTCACTCTCTCCAAATCCCCCAAATGCTCATCGCCCTTGGCTTTAAGCTCAGCTAAGAAAGCTAGATGAGATGGGCAATCAGCACAGGGTACGACGACAGTGGCTTGAGCATCTTTCAGCTCCAGCTGAGCAGTTTCAAGCTCAGTGGCCAAAGCGTCCCTCTCATCAACCCTTTCTGTGTACCTGGACTTCAGAGTCGACAGGTCACACAGAAGCACCTCACACTTTGGGCACTCACTGCTATCACCCAAGCAAGGGGAAGAAGATAGACTCTCAATTCTGCCGTTGGCCACGGCAAGCTCACTCTCTAACTCATCTATCCTCTTCTTAGCCCCCCTAAGCTGTTTTTCCCGATATTTTAACTCCTGATGATTGCTTTCAAGTAAATCAAAGATTTCACGTTCATAAGATGATACCTTTTCTTTGTCGTCGTCGTCGGAGTCATCGGAGGAGCCCTTCTCTTCCTTATCCCCAAGAGCCATTGAGCAGAAGCTCTTGCGGGATCTTCGGCGCTGATGTGAGCGGCTCTTCGGTCTGTCCCCGAAGGCCATGAAGCAAAGACCCGCCGAATCGTCCTTGTCCTTCCCCTTCCTGATGACGATCTCCTCATCGCTTGAGCTCGATGAAGAGAAAGAAGACGTGGACTGCTTGGAGTAGCTCTTCACCATCCCGGTGAAGAAGGCCATGTCGCGCTTCTTGTTCTCTCGCCGGTAGTCCTTCAGGGCCTTTTTGAAGAATCTGGTCTTTGGCTTGCCCTTGTTGAAGGATGAGCTGTCATGCTTGCCGGAGTCATGGAAGCCACCACCGGTGCCCTTCTTGTGACCATTACGATTGGGGCAGTCGGCGATGAAATGTCCTGGGTCACAACACTCAAAACACCCGGATTTCGTGCCGTGTCTTTTGAACATCCTTTTGTCATAAACACGACACACCCGGTTGTTAAAAAGACACAAATCATCATCTCCCAAAGACTCAAGCTGGTCCTCAGTGATAGACATCAAAGAGAACCCAGTACAGCTCACAGAAGAGGGATCAACAGAAGGTGTAGCAAGGGCCAGGGACTTTGATCCAGAGCCAGTGAGATTTGATCTTAGCTGGATATCAACCTCAGTGGCCTTCAGCTTGCTAAACAACTCAGAAATGATCAAGGTATCATAAGAAGTGCTCTCAATGATAGAGGATATATTGATCTCCCAGATCTTAGGGTACAAGGTATGAAGAACCTTGAGCGCCTACTCGTGATCTGAGACTAACTGAACACCCTCAGCCTTGTTGTCCCGAAGCTTGTTTATGATCGATTGAAAACAACCAAACAACGCTTCAATAGATTCACCCGGCTTTTGGGTGAAGTTCTCATATTCACGCCGGTAGGTCTGATAGAGCCAAGCCTTGACCTGGGCTGTCCCCTCATGGTGTGCCTCTAGGGTAGCCCAGATCTCTCTTGTAGTGGAGAGATGGCTCACACGCTCAAACTCAGTGGGACCTAAACCAGAAAACAAAATGTTCACAACTTTACTATTGTTCAGATGCTAGGCAATGATACCAGGAGTACCTTGCTCAGCAACTGGCAATACAACAAACGTAGCGTGAACGCAAATCTCCTAGATGTTCGATCTTTGGCTCATGAGATAGGCTCGCATGCGAGTCTTCCAATAATTATAGCCATAAGCTTCCAAGGACAAGACTTTGCTAGGAGACGTCATTATCACTACTGGGGTTTAGAAACCGGTTAAGGTATGAAAAAAACCCTAACCAGGCTCTGATACCACTTGTAGGACCGAAAGTAGCGACCAGAGGGGGGTGAATTGGCGCCTAAAAATTCTTTTGAATCAATGGCATGTTCCCAACACCCAACGCACCTCAAGAGACTAAATAGCAGAACAGATCACTCAAGCCTAAAAGTATCTAGCCTAGAAACGTCCGGTGTCCAAAACAGAGAAACACCAATACAGTGCTAATAGGCAGATAAACAAAATATTCAAAACATGGCAGATCAAACTTCTCAGTAAAATAATCTAAGTGCACATCGAATGAGATGAGAAGTTACTGTTCAAAATTTGTTTCATGTTCGATACATGGTGAAGCCTGCTTCGCAGTGTCGAAGCCTGCTTTGGAATACAATGTCGAAGTCTGGCGAAGTCTATCGTTGAAGTGCTGGAGGTTTGTTGAGTCTAGCCTAGTTCGAGTGTGGCAGAATGCGATGTATGCTTCGGTGCAAAGTGTGAAAGTATCAAATCCTGCTTCGAACAGAGTACTTCGAAGTCTATACTCCGATCAGACAGCTTCGAACAAAGTTTGTAGAAAAGCAACCTTCGAAAGAGAAGCGAAGCCAAACACACAACAGCAAGACCAAATCGAAGCCTACACTCTACCTTCGAAGCTAGCTTGATCGAGGTATGACTATCGAAGTGGTAACCTTCTATCTTCAGACCAACTTCGAATCGAAGTCTGCTGAAGCTCTCACAAGTAGTCGAAGCCTTGAAACATACTTCGAAAGACAAGCTTCAAACTCACAAACTGAGATCAACGAAGATGACAACAGTAAAACAATTTCTCAGAAAACACACTCCGAGCGAAATCTACTAGAGAAACATGCTTCGAAGCTAACTTCGAAGCCTGTCGAAGTATGCTTCGCAAAAGTGCCGAAGTATGTCAATGAACAAACACTAAACACAAAGCATACTTTGAAGCTAGATTCACTGTTCTAGTTCGGAGTCGAAAGTTCTTGCAAAGCCTTTGAAGAAGTCAGGTCGAAGCCTGCTTCACAGAGCTGAATTACTTCGAACAAACAAGGGGGCTTCGCCAGAAACAGCCAGAGAAAGACTAGGCCCTGTCTACTCGATCAAAAAGCTACACAGGAAAAATCAAAGCTAGAGTACTAGCACACTGTAGCTACAGGAAACTAGTACTACTTGTAGCAATAAGAACAACCGGAAGAACTAGTACTCTCTGACGGCAGAACAGGAGCAAACAGAGAAGAGTAAACACTCGGAAATAAAAAACGCACGAACAAGAAGCTGCGAAGCCATAGAAAAATGCTATGCTCACAATGACAACAGTGCAATCTTTCAAATCCGTGAAGAAGGAGATGAACTCACGACGAACAGGAGAAAATTCCTAGCGGCGCACATAGAGCAAGAGAGAGAAAGCGCAGGAACCAAAATTACCCAATCCTTGATTAAAAAAGTGATTTCTTAAAAGGGTGACCTAACCCTAGGGATTGGGGCCCTATTTATATGCTGCACAGTAGCAAGGAATATTCCACCAGCCTCTTAGGGTTTTTACAGACGCTGAAATAAAAGGAAAAGACTAAACTGCCCTTAGGATATTTTTACAGACTCGACTGACTGTCTGTGGGCCTAGGGACAAAATAGTAAACTCCTATTTACAGATGACTTATCCGGAAGCTAAGCTTTCGTAGCGACTACGGCTTCTATTCTGGACAGTCCGATGCAAGATCAGCAGTCGTCAGTTTTGCGCCGAAACTGACAAAGCCTCCACCGACTTTGCACCAGGTACCCGGATTGGGCCAGCCCGACTCCGCAGCTCTCTCAGCCCGGCAATCGCTCACCGCCCGTGTACCTGAGTCAATCCTGGTAAATAGCCTAGTGGGTCTTCTGCTGTTCTTGGTCCATGTACCCGGATTGGGCCAGCCCGACTTCGCGGCCCCTCTGCCCAACAGTCGCTCACTGCCCGTGTACTTGAGTCACACGCGGCCCAGACGCAGCAGATCTTCTCTCTTCTTCTGTCCTCTTTGACAATCATTGACAATGGCTCATCACATCTGGAGCCATGAGGCCCACGCTATTCAGCATGGCTCCTCACCCAAGGTGAGCCACTTGCGAGCGTTTGGCTGCAAGTGCTTCGTGCTCAAGAAGGGAGGGCATTTGGACAAGTTTGAGTCTCGTTGTTGGGACAAAGTTCTTCTTGGCTATGCTTTACATTCTCGAGGCTTCCGTGTTTGGAACCTCGACTCCCAGCAGCTTGTCGAGACTTGTGAGGTTTCATTTGATGAGTCCTTGCCTTTTTTGATTCCTTCTTTTGAGCCTTCTAGAGATGGTGAGCTCGGAGAGTCCATCTTCGAGGAAGATGAGGATACTCCAGCTGCTAATGAGGGTGGGCCTTCAGCACAGCCTGCAGAACCCACACCTTCTGAGACTTTGACTGAGGACGAGGGCGGACCTCTGATCACTTTTTCTACTTCGATCGAGCCCCCTTAGTCGAGTCCAGAGGTGCGTGCTGCTGACTCCGGTGAGGTGACTTCAGATCACCAGGGATCCCGAGCAGTTCAGCGTGATCACCCCTCAGAGCTCATCATCGGTGATTTGTGTGCAAGGACTTTGCGTTCTTCTTTTGACTCACTTGCTGTGTTTGCTAAATCTGTTTTTGTTGCATCTTTTGAGCCCAGAGATGTTTCTCATGCTCTTTCTGATTCTAATTGGATTAATGCCATGCAAAAAGAGCTTGAGAATTTTGTCCGCAATCAGGTTTGGACACTGGTTGAGCTGCCACCCGGATGCAACCCCATAGGCACCAAGTGGGTGTTCAAGAACAAGCAAGGTGAAGATGGGGTTGTGGTGCACAACAAAGCTCGACTGGTTGCCCAGGGTTTTTGCCAGAAGGAAGGTATTGATTTTGAAGAAACTTTCACACTTGTTGCCCGTCTTGAGTCCATTCACATTCTCTTAGCTTTTGCCGCTTCGAAGGGTTTTAAGCTTTTTCAAATGGACGTCAAGAGTGCTTTTCTGAACGGGTACATAGAGGAGGAGGTTTATGTTAGGCAGCCCCCCGGTTTTGAGAACCCTAAGTTTCCTCGACATGTTTTTAAGCTGTAAAAAGCTTTATACGGTCTGAAGCAATCCCCCAGGTCTTGGTATGACCGGTTAAAGCAGTTTTTGTTGGGAAAGGGCTTTGTGATGGGTTCTATGGATAAAACTCTTTTCTTGCTCAGAGATGCTTCAGATTTCTTAGTCGCTCAGATTTACATGGACGACATTATCTTTGGCGGTACTACTGATTCTCTTGAGTCCAAGTTTTCTTAGCAGATGCATAGTGAGTTCGAGATGAGCCTCATTGGTGAGCTCAAATACTTCTTAGGGCTCCAGATCAAGCAGACCAAGGACGACACCTTCATCCACCACGGTAAGTACACTCGGGACATGCTGAAGAAATTCGATTTTGGTGGGGAGCTGAAGCCTCAGATGACACCAATGGGCACATCAGAGCGGCGTCAAGGTCAATGAAAGAGAGTTTCGAGGGATGATCGGTTCGTTGCTGTACTTGACGGTGACAAGACCGGACATACAGTTCACCGTGGGACTGTGCGCGTGCTTCCAGTCTTCACCACGTGCGTCTCATCGGCAGGCTATCAAGCGCATTTTCAGGTATCTCACCTATGCACCCGATCTTGGTCTTTATTATTCAGCATCATCATCTCTTGATTTATCTGGCTTTTCGGACGCTGATTTTGGTGGGTGCCGGTTGGATCGCAAGTCGACTTTCGGTACTTGCTAGTTTCTTGGTTCGTCTCTTGTGTCTTGGTCTTCTCGAAAGCAATCTGGAGTTGATCTTTTGACCACTGAGGCTGAGTATGTAGCTGCTGCTAGCTGCTGCTCATAGTTAGTTCGGATGATTTCCACTTTGTGAGATTTTGGGTTGTTCTTTCCTACCAGAGTTCCTCTATTGTGCGACAGCACCAGTGCTATTAGTGTAGGGAAAAACTCTTGTCTCCATTCAAAAACCAAACACATTGATGTGCACTTTCACTTTCTACGAGATCAATATGAGAAAGGTGTCATTGACCTTGTTCATGTTGATACTCATCATCAGTTGGCTGACATTTTCACCAAACCCCTAGATCAGTCTACTTTTGAGCGTTTACGAGGGGATTTGGGTGTTGTGTATCCTTTTTAGGATATTTTGAGTTAGTTTTCTTTCTTCTTTACTCTTTTCTTGAGTCTTTTTGTGTGTGTTCATATCATACATATCACACTTTTGAGCTTTCTTCTGTTATATGATTGAACTGCTTTACTTATTCTAGCTGGTACATGCTTTTGAATACTTGTCAATGATCATGTTTTGGTTCAGTTCACTTGATATGTCTGATATCTGTCATATGCATGACTTTTATGCTTTAAATTTGAAAAAATGATCACCATTGCTTCTGGTAACTAGCATGTGTAGGCTGAGTGCTTTTGCTATCTGTTATATGCCTTGTAGCTAGCTCCTCACATAGATGCAGATATGCAACTTGGACATCTTTATGCTTTAACATGGAAAATGTGCTATAAAAATGATAAAAATCAAAAATGAATGAAAATTCCATGCCTTTTTATGCTTGAGTTGAAAAGATCCAAGTGGGTTTGTTTTGTCGCATTACATTGTTTTGGACTGCTTACCATAGCACTTTGGTATGAACTAGGACAGTGTAGTGTATGACAAGACCAATGTCTTAAGCTTCTGATGGTCCAGTTCTGGCCTAGGCTTGACTTGGTCGGTTAGCATAAGGTTTGACATGCAAATAACCCTTGGCAAAAATGAAAAAGGAAAATGAAAAAGCCTGAAAATTAAAAAGACAACAAGTTTGCTGAAGCACTTTGTTATGGACAATGCTTATCTTGGTAGATATCAGTTAGCTTCTGCATCTCATGCTTTACCTTGCTTGTCAACTGGAAAATATGGTGATGCTTTTGTTTGAAAAAATTGAAAATACGTGCTAAGGACTTTCTTTAGATATCATCTGTTGCACTGATCATGCCATGTGTCTTAGACAATATGTATTTTGCTATACCTGCTAGATTTTATAAATTGCAGTCAATCATATCTGAGAAGCATGCTTTCACCACTCCACCTGCACCCCAGTTGCATTCATTGCATATTTTGAGGGGGAGTTGCATTTCAGGGGGAGTCTGTGTCACTTTAGAGTGCATTTAGTCTCGTTTGATGAGTCCACTTGTCAACAAGGGGGTGAAATTTTGGGAGAAGAGTTTAAGGGGGAGTTTTGGCTTTCTCTGGGATTTGTTTCAGGTGGAGTTTTTGTCCCGTTTGTCCTTACTCTTTTGATATCCTTGTTGATAGTTCTGAGATTGCACTCGTTTTGAGTTTTTACTCTTGGTTAACCATAATGATCGCTTCTTGCTTTTGATCGGCTTTTAGTCATTAGGGTTAAACTTTTACTTTATTTTCTTCTTTTCTGTTTTCTTGTGTTTTGTTTTCGTGTTTCCACAGTTGCTTGTAGGTACTGGAAAGCTGAAGAGGAGAAGTGTTGACAATGCACTCATCAAGGGGGAGATTGAGGAGCCATGCTGAAGAGCGTGGGCCTCATGGCTCCAGATGTGATGAGTTATTGTCAACGATAGTCAAAGAGGACTGAAAAGAGAGAGAATTCGAGGGTATGTTTGAGATACCTAAGAATGCGCTTTACCGCTTGGCAGTGCGAAGCTCGTGGTGAAGGCTGAAAATGAGCGCACAGACACACTGCGAAGTGTATGTCCAGCCTCGTAGCAGTCAAGTAGAGGAGGGAGCAGATCATGCTTCGGAACTCCTTCTGATCTACGGCTTCTCCATCCTCGTCAGGATCCAATGCTATAGATGTAGCCATTGGAGTGGCGAGTGGCTTTGCATCAGCCATGTCAAATTTCTTGAGCAGGTCCTTGGTGTACTTCGTCTGGTGGACGAAAGTACCTTGTTTGCTTTGCTTGATTTGCAAACCAAGGAAAAATATGAGTTCGCCCATCATGGACATCTCGAACTCCCTGCTCATGGCATCTACAAACTCGGCAACCAAAGCATGAGAAGAGCCATCAAATACCCCCGCTCAAGCAAAAAAGACTTAAGTCTGTCATACCATGCCCGAGGGGCCTTTTTGAGTCCATAAAGAGCCTTATGAAGTTTAAGGACTTTATGTGGGTATTTGGGGTTTTCAAAACCAGGGGGTTGTTTTACATAAACATCTTCGCCTATGAAGCCATTAAGAAATGCACTTTTGACATCCATTTGATAGAGTTTGAATCCCCTGGATGTCGCAAAGGCAAGCAAAATCCTAATGGCCTTTAGACGTGCAACAGGTGCAAAAGTTTCAGTAAAATCAATCCCTTCTAATTGAGAATAACCCTGAGCTACAAGTCTAGCCTTGTTTCTAACTACAGTCCCATCCTCCCCTTGTTTGTTTTTGAAAATCCATTTTGTTCCAATGAAATGAACATTTGGTGGAGGATCAACTAAAGTCCAGGCTTGGTTTCTCTCAAAATTTTCAAGTTCTTCATGCATGGCATTGATCCAACTAGAATCAGAAAGTGAATGACTAACATCTAAGGGATCAAAAGAAGCAACAAAAGCGGAATCAATAAAATGAGCATGAGAACGTGTTACCTTTGATCAAACTCACCAATGATCTGCTCGGGAGGGTGCATCCTTTGAACATGATGTGGAACCTCACGGTGGGATGTAGTCTCCCCCTCAACTTGTGCGATGGAGTGGTCCAAGATGACCGATGTTGAGGTAGTTGCTTTGGGACATTGTGCCGAAGTAGTCGAAGCGGGGTCGGCTTCGGGGGTTGATGTCGAGGGTAGTAAGGGTTCATCCTCGAAATCTTCGGGATCTTCTTCTTCGAAGATGGTATGTTCCATGTCGTGTTTATGCCTATTCAAGAGTAGAACTAACAAAGGGGGTTGATTCATCAAAAGTCACATCACATGACTCGATGATAGTGTTAGTCTCCAAATTATAAACACGATAAGAATGACCAGGTGTAGTGTAACCCAAAAAGATCCCGTCAGAAGAGTGCGACTCAAATTTATCCAAATTTCCACGTTTTAGGATAAATCAACGACAACCAAAAACTCGAAGATGAGTAACTTTGGGTTGTCTCCCAAAACATAGCTCATAAGATGTCAAGTTCAAAATTGAGCGCTAGAAGATTCGGTTTGAGATGCAACAAGTAGTGTTCATGGCTTCAGCCTAGAATTTTCTAGGAGTCTTGTGCTCATCAAGCATCATTCTAGCCATCTCAACCAAAGTGCGGTTCTTTCTCTCAACAACATCGTTCTGTTGAGGAACCCGCGGAGCAGAGAATTGATGTTCTATGCCATGCTCCATGCAAAAGTCAACAAAGAGACTATTCTTGAACTCAGTGTCATTATCACTTCGAATGAATTTCAATGCACTAGGGAGTTCAATGAAAAGTCTCAAAGCCAAGCTCTGAAAGTGTGAAAACACTTCATCCTTGTTGGCAAGAAAGAATACCCAAGAGTAGCGAGAGAAATCGTCGACAATGACTAACACATACCACTTGCCGCCTAAAGAACTATGCCGAGAAGGACCTACAGTGTCCATGTGGAGAAGTTCTCCGGGTTGTTCAGTCATTACTGTGGTGACTAGCGAATGCGAAGAGGCAATCATTTTTCATTGTCGACAAGGAGCGCAAACTAAATTCTTCTCAACCTTGAGCTTGGGCAATCCTCGGATCAGACCTAGGGCACTCAGACGAGCAAGCAATTCAAAGCTCATATGCCCTAGTCTCTTATGCCACTTCCAAAGCTCAGAAGTAGAATGTGCAATGTTGGCGTAAAAGATTACGCTAACAGGTTTCTGTAGAAAAGAAACTAACAAACGAAGTGTTTGTGAAGCAAACTGTTCTAAACCTCCGAAAGGATAATAGCTTAGAATAGTTCGAAAGTGTGTATTGAATCACTTGTGATCGGTCCCTATTACAGGGTGAAATGGGGGGTATTTATAGGCCTAAACATTAAGGAAAAGACCTATTTACCCCTCTATTACAACCGACATTAAGGAAACTATTCGGTTTCCTTAATAGGGCTAAAATGGTAAAAGACTAATCTAATAGGATAGAAGATAAGTCTTCCATCTTAGCTGGCAGAAAAGATCCTGAAGGGCTTTGGTTCGAAGACATACTTCGAACTAGTGCCTGAATTCGGGCTTCGAACGAGGTTCTGGGCATCTTCGAAGATGGTCATCGGACAATCTTCAAACTGGTTGACTATCTTTATGCTGCTTCGGCGATAACCCCGAAGATGAGATATTTTCCCCCAACATGCAACAAGACAATTAGAAGAACCAGATGACTCAGAAAAATCATCTCCAAAAACTCTCCCAACTCTAAAGATCTTACAAACCACAACGCCATCAGAATTGAGTACTTGAGAAGTATCACGATGGAATCCCACTTCAAAGCCCTCATCAAGAAATCGAGATATAGAAAGCAAATTGTATCCCAAATTTCTCAACCAAAGCAACATCTTTGAGAGTGAAATTCGAGTTAATTCTTACCACACCTTTACCTTTCACTCTACTCCTTCGATTATTGCCGAAGGTGATATGTTCCTTTTGCTTGGTTGTGGTGAGGCTGGAGAACCATGCTGCATCTCCAGTCATATGGCACAAACAACCGGAGTCCATGATCCACGTGCCCTCCAGGCCTCGATCTGGCGACTACACATGATAAGAAAATCTCGATCGCTCAGTGCTGGGGTGAGTGACAATATGACGAGGCATCCAGCACTGAGTGATACGAGTAGTAGGCACAGTAAAAGTAGACTGTCTACGCACATGATAATCATAATGATGCAAAGTGCGAGGTCTACCTACATGCTGTGATCTAAAAGCATGACGAGGTCTCCTACTCTGACGAGGTACAAAGCTACTCGCCCGAGGTCTACCACCATATGGAACATGGTGAACACCTCGAGGAGAAAAAACTCTCTGAGAAGCACGAGGAGCCTCGAAAACAGGACGAGAGTAAAACTCATACTCATGCATACCTAAAGGTAGGTAGTGCATGTTCTGGAACCTCATCGCCTGAGAGCGTTGCTCATCCTTGATGCGGCAAAAACAGAACACAACCAAGTGACCCGCCCTCTAACAGTAGGAACAATGAAAAACTCTCCTAGGGGCACTCTCATGGGTCATAGGAGCAATCCTCACAGGCTCCTTGGGCTTCTTCTGAGTGGTTTTCTTGGGAGGAATTTTCTTTGCAGGAGGAGTTGTTTTCTTTGAAGTTCGGGTAGGCTTTTTGGCTGATGGAGTGTCAAATAGAGCTCTCTCTTTCTCTAGGGTAGTGGGTGAGGTAAAAACAGTTTTGTTCTCACTGTCTGAAGAAATCCTCTCAAAACCCAATCCCAGAGCTAACCCTGCCCTGTCAGCACACATCTTGGTCTTGGCCAAGAGCAAATCCATCCTATCCTTTCCCTTAGTGCATTTGTTAACCACAGAAAGAAGTTATTCATTTTCAGTCATGAGGTTCTCAGCTCGCTCTCTAACCGTGCCTAGCTGGTCCTTAAGGGTTAAGCATGTGTCACACACAGGTTGCACATCCTTAGAACTACCGGCCCTCTCCAATTTAGCCTCTAAGTCATGAACATGCTTATCACGTAAATCAATGCTCTCACGTAATAAGGGGCAGTTCATGCATTCAATTATATCATGAGGTCTAGAATCCACCATCAAAAGCTGCTTCTGTGCAGTGTCAAGCTTAGAAAGAGTTTGAGCATGCACAGAACGCAACTGAGCAAGCTTACCCATGACAACAGTACAAGATTCACATTCAGCATCATTAATCCTAGACTTAAGCATGGCATAATTAGTAGAAACAGATTCTAGCCTAAGTCTAAGGTCTTTTCTATCTCGAGCGGCTTGCACAAGTAATCTATCCTGACCAAGAACTACTTCATTCAGTTCATCTAATTTAATTGAAAGCTGGTCATAGGATAGAGGTACCTCAGATGAGTCAAGCTCATCGCCGTTGTGATCGCTGCCGGCCATGAAGCAGAGGGCGGTGAAATCTCGTCCCTTCTTGTCCTTCTTCTCCTCCTTCCTTGGGGACTCCTCCTCGTCATCACAGCTCAACTCCTCAGTTGAGGAAGTGTCGATGTCATCGAGAGGAGCAACAAATGCTCTGGAAGCGGCTTTGGCTACCCTCTTAGCCACCTTGCCGCGCTTGCCCTTCACAAAGGGTTTCCTCTCCTTTTTGTGGTATCTAGGGCGCTCACTCTCATCTCTCTTCTTGAGTTTTGAGCAATTGGCCTTGATGTGAGAAGTGTCGCCACACTCAAAACAACCACTAAAACCACCTCTCCTCTGATCCCATCTCTCATGGTGAAAACGGGTGAACCTTCTGGCAATGAGAGCAAGCTCGTCATCATCCAGAGTATCCATCTGCTCCTTAGTGACGGAGACCAGGGAGGACAAAGCAAAACCATCTGCAAAAACACAAGTGCCTGATGTGCTTGGTTCTGTAGTGGTGCCACGGCTAGTGCTAGAAACCAATGCCAACGGCTGTGGCAAGGAGTTCCTATGCACTGCAAGAGATGCCTTGGCAATCTCTGTGTACTTCAGCTTTCTGAAGAGCTCATCATCGGTCAATGTGTCATAACCTGCGGACTTCTCAATGCTGGATATCTTCACTTCCCATATGGTACGGTCGAGAGCATAGAGAATCTTGATAGCCCTATCATGATCATTGTAAGCAAGCATCCCGTTGGACCGCAAGTTACTCACTATCGCATCAAAGCGAGAAAACATGGCATCTATAGATTCACCGGGTGCCTGCACAAACAGTTGATACTATTGATTGTATGTGCTTTGGCACCTGGCCTTAATCTGTGTAGAGCCCTCATGAAAAATAGTGAGTGTAGTCCAAATCTCCCTAGCTGTCGTAAGGTGTTGCACCCTATCAAACTCACTCCGGCTCAAACCAATGAATAGTATGTTTCTAGCCTTGGAGTTGGCATTATACTGATCCTTCTCAGTTTGAGAACTGCGAGGTTCAGGGATGGAGTATTGTGAGTCCACAATCTCCCAAATTGCATTTCCTTGGCTTAGCAAGTAAGCCTCCATGTGCATCTTCCAGTATGCAAAATCCATCCCATCGAACAGAGGTATTTTACTAACTCTGTCCATGTCGCCAAAAGATCACAAAACCGGTTAAGGTCAACTGGTGATCTTAACCCGCTCTGATACCAATTGTTGGACCGGAAACGGCGACCAGAGGGGGGTGAATGGGAGCTTTTAAAATTTCAGACTAAAAATAGCCTTCTGTTTTAATTCTATCTTCTGCGGAACAGGCTTCGAACACACCCTTCAAAGTTCTGGTTCGGAGGTATTTTACAGCTCCGAAAATAGGCTTCGCAAGGAGCAAAAGTTCGAAGCCAAGAAGACTTCGCTCCACCCACAACCCCGAAAATTCAGCTCTGCTAAGTCAGTGCAGGCTCAGCGTACTGGGAGCCTTTGAGCAGGCTTCGCACTTCACTTGCTGCGAACCGTCCGTCGCCTCCGAAGTCACCTGCGCACCACAAACAAGCAGACAAGTGTATCCAGTACCCCGAAGACCTCTCCGTGTAAGCAACCTTCGGCACACACTCCGGTGTACCGCCCAAAGTACCGAGACCTTCGGTACAACCTAGTCATCGTGTACTGTCGGACCCCTCTTATAGGCACACTCCGCTGCAACAGCTGCAGCAAACAGACCCACTGAAACCTTCGGTGAAACCACCTCCGAACCCCTTCGGAGGGACCCCTTCGAATCAGAGGATAAAATCTGTCAATCACTCATCACAGACTCCGAAACCAACCCTTGGTTTCTCACCGACAGTAATACCCTCGAGTGCTACATCATCTTCAAACATCGGCCTTTCCCGTGTGCAGAATTTTCCCCTCCTAATTTGATAGCCTGATTCTTGTTGAGCCAAGTCATTTGCAAGTGAGTTGGCTTCTCTAGACACATGAGTAATCTCAAAATCATTAAAGGTAGAAATCAAGTCTAAACACTTATCCAAGTAGCTATTTAACAAATCGTTAAAACATTGAGCAAGCTTGGCTACTTGTTGCATGACTAATAAAGACTCACCATATGCATGAACATATTTCACACCCATGGAGTTTAACTCAAGACCTAGCAATAAGGCTTCGTATTCGGCTTGATTATTAGTTGAATGAAATTCCAAATGGGCCGAGGTTTCAAAGCGCATACCACCTGGTGATACGAGTACCACTCCAACACCTTGGCAATTTTTGCAAGCTGAACCATTGAAGTAAAGTTTACATGGTAACACTTCAATTAAAGTGACTTTATCGCCCCAATTGACATCTACGTGGTGATCCACTATAAAATTAGCAATGACTTGGCCTTTCATAACTTTCAATGGTTCATAAGCCAAATCATATTCGATTAACGCATACGCCCACTTGCCGATTCTACCACTTAGAATCGGCTTTTGCAACATGTATTTTATGACATTCGTTTGGCAAGTGACAATACATGTGCTAGGGAGAAGATAGTGACGTAATTTGGTACACGCATAATAGAGGGATAAACACAAATGCTCCACAAACACGTACCTTATCTTGGTGTCTAGAAGTTGATGACTCAATAAGGTGATGATGTGCTATTTTCCTTCGATGTCTTGAGTCAACACGGCTCTAATCACACTCTCCTCTGTGGAAATATAACCGAAACGGAATCCCGGCCTTCGGCGCCCTTACCACTGGCGGCGTCGATAAGCACTCTTTGATTTTATCAAACGCGCATTGCTGGCTTGCCCCCCAAGTGAACTCAGCTTCATTTTTTAGCCGGAGTATTGGGACGAAAGCATCAATTTTGCCAAACAAGTTAGATATAAAGCGTCACAAATAATTAACCTTTCCTAGCAGTTTCTACACATCTTTCTTACATGTCGGTGCTACACATCCTCTAATTTTCTCAAGCCTCTTAGGATCAATTTCAATGCATCTTTCGTGAATCATGAATCCCAAGAACTTACCCGCCGACACACCAAAAGCACACTTGAGCGGGTTCATTTTTAAGCCATACTGACCCATTCTTTCGAAAGCAACTCTCAAATCGGCGAGGTGGTTTTCTATAGCGTCCGATTTGACCACAACATCATCTATATAAACTTCTAACATAACTCCTAGCAGGTGATGAAAGATTAAGTTCATGGCACGTTGGTATGTGGCGCTAGCATTCTTTAAACCAAACGTCATTACTACCCACTCAAACAAGCCAACAAAACCCGGGCAGGGAAAAGCCGTTCTAAAACCATCTTCTTCGGCCATAAAGATTTGATTATAAATAGTGTTGCTATCAAGAAAACTTAGTACCTTATGTCCTGAGGCATCGTTGATCAACATGCCAGCTATCGACAGGGGATATTCGTCTTTCGGATTAGCCTTGTTCAAATCCCTGAAGTCAACGCAGATGCAGATCTTGCCAATCTCTTTCTTCTCGACAGGCACGATGTTAGCGACCCATTCCACGTATCTGCATGGCCTAATAAAACCTGCTGCTAATAGACGTTCAACCTCCTCTTTAACTCGGTCATAGATGGCCGAATTGAAGCAGCGCTGCGGCTGTTTATAAGGCCTAAACCCGGGTTTGATGGGGAGCCGATGCTCAACAAGCTCTCGGCTTATCCCGGGCATCTCGCTGTAATCCCATGCGAAGAAATCAACATACGATCGAAGCAAATTTATTACTTCGGCCTTTACATCATTATTCAGATTCTGATTTACAAACGTCAGCCTCAGAACACTACCATCTCCTATGTCTACTTGTTCCAAAGGGTCGACCGACGAGAAGCCTTGACCTAATTTTTCTACCTCACTAAAATATTCAATGGCTTCGGTGATACCGTCTTGAGAAGACCGATATTGCTCCACGTGAGATTTTAGCCAATCAAGATTAGTGCTAGACATTCTCCTATCTTAGACACAATCGAGCCACACCGGACGAGTTCATGGAAATAGGAATGAACCTCCCCTCTGATACACTGACAAAGTCATAATCCGAGAGGTCCCGTCCCGACAAGCACTCTATCTCATCATGGGCGACGTCGCCGGATGCATCAGCCAAACTAACATGGGCCGATGTATCGGCGCACACTATCTCGACCTCATCGCCATCCCATTGTATTAGGCACTGATGTAGGGTAGACGGCACACACTGATTTGCGTGGATCCAATCACACCCAAGCAATACATTATAATTACCTTGTACATCGACGGCGAAGAAAGCGGTGGGTAGCATCTTGTTCCCCACCGTCAGTTCTAGTGACAACACTCCTTTAGTTTCCGTCACACCGCCGTTGAAGCTGTTGAGGGTGATGTTGGTATTCTTCAAGTCATCGTCATCCTTGCCGAGCTTCCTTAGAAGGGAGTGCCGCATTAGGTTCACGGTGGCGCCGCCATCGACAAGCATCCTTGAGATAGGCTTCCCATCGATGTGCCCCCTTATGTAGAGGAGTCTCAGGTGATGGTTCATGTCTTTGGGCTTCTTGAATACGGCGTCCCGCGGGCCAAGGTTTAGCTAAGCGACCCCGGCCTCCTCCTATAGTGGGGCAAACTCAGAAGGCAACATGACGATGCCAATATCCATTGCCTAAGGAGCGGGCCCCTCAGAGATGGGAGTGTAGTTGTCGTCGAGCAAATCGTCTTCATCGGAGCTAACAACGGGGGACGAGTCATCAACCATGACTAGCCTTGGTCTCCAGACTTTCTTCACTGTGGGCCGAGGACGGGTCTACTCAAAAAACGCATCTCGTGCCTCCTCGGCCTTCTCCTCTCGTATATCTTGCGCCCTCAAGCGCTGCAACCTCCTCTTTTGTGATTTGGACATCCCCGAGGGTGCCCACAATGGCTGAGGACGGGTGCCGAGTGCCATGGTCTTTCTTCTAACATTTTTGGCCGAAGGGTACTTGCTTGTATTAGCCTCGGATATCTTGCGTTTGCCATGAGAGGTCTCCTGCTCCTGGTCGGTCAGACCGACCGTAGTGGGCCAGTCAAACCGGTCTATGCTGAAAACCGACGTAAGGCCGGTCGGACTGGCCACAGTAGGCCGGTCAGACCGAGCTTGGGCCGAGTATTCGCGCAGTCCCATCGGGGCATCCTTTGGGATTAGGACCTCCTGGGATCCAACCCTGATGACTATAACCTCTGAGGCGTCTCCACGTTCATCCCTTCCGGTGACATCTCGTGGACCCCGGTTCTGAGACACTACGGATAGGCGGTGAAAAATATTGTTACCGTGCGTCAGCCCCTGAACCTACCAGTTGGAGACACTAGAAGGAGTGTAAGTGTTAGTAGTCGGACATTGCACGAAGTTCTCTGGTGGCGGAGGCCAAGTCGGAGTCATCGTCCAGTAGTAGAGCGGCGGCATCGGAGGCTCTAGCGGCTTCACCCACTGAGTGCCGAACTCGTTGGCTAGTTGGGAGCCCAACCACATTGATGGTACCTCAGACTAGACCAGCAAAGGGTCCTGCCAAGTCGGAGGTAAATTAGCCCATGGTGGAGGTGGGCCCGGCCACTAGAGGCCGAGTCCATCCAGAGGCTGCAGCCCGCTTGGAGGAGGTGGATTCGGCCACTAAGGCCCGGGTCAACCCAGAGGCTGGAAACCCTCTAGAGGAGGTGGGTTCGACCAATAAGGCTCGAGGCTTCCCAAAAACAGGGGCTAAGCCGGGGGAGGGTTCGGCCAATGAGGTCCGAACCCTGCCGAAGGTTGGGACCAACCCGGAAGGGGGTTCGGCCACTGAGGTCCAAACCCTACCAGAGGCTGTACCCACTCCAAAGGGGTGTTCGGACCTTGAGGTCCGGACCCTGCCGGAGGCTGTACCCACTCCGAAGGGGTGTTCGGACCTTGAGGTCGGAACTCAACACTCACGAGATTCACCCTCGTAGAGGGCTTTGATCGACCCGGAGCCCGTGGGTGAACACCTCTCCTTTCGGACATTCATTGGTGCTTGTCCAAAAGCATCTTGTAAGTCACCTTCGGCCTTCTTTGATGTTTAGCCAAAGATGATGATTTAATATTTTCTTTCCACACCCCTACCTCCAGATTCTTTGGTATAAGTGTGCGTGTGCGAGTGTCTCCTATGAGGATTGCTTTCCCCTTAGCCGACTCGGCCTGCTCTGGCCGTATCAACACCTTCTTCCCTTCTAGCTGAACGTTGTTCATGGGAAAAGGGTCTCTGTCTAATTTCATCTTTGGATTTGCTTCTATTTTCAATCATCCTTCCTCTATGTCCGATTGTACCTGCCGACAAAAAATGTTGCAATCGTTAGTGTAGTGAGAATGCGAATCATGCAACTTACAGTAGTGACACTTTTTTAATTTGTCGGCGGTTGGCATGACTTGACCTTTCGGCAGCCGTAGAAGTTGATTTTTTAATAGGAAGTCAAATATCTTATCACATTTAGTTACGTCGAATGAATATATAATTTCATTAGGACGACTCTTAGAGGGAGATGGCAGCAATTCAGAGCAGGTGACGGGCTTAGACTTCATGCTCCAAGTCCATTCGGCCATGTATGTATTGGCCGGATCTTCTTCCTCTTTGGATTCTCCCTCGTAGGAGTGCTCCATGGTGTGGATCTCCGCTCTTAGTTAATTAAAAGTGTTAACGAATTTTCTATAAATGGCCCGACCTTCCTGGATGAGAGCCTATTGCAATACTTGGCTAACATCCAAGAGGTTTTGATTATCCATACGCTCCTTAATTTTTGCCCGTAGGCCATTGAATGGTAGATTTGCTAGGTCTCTTTCCGATACGCTTAGTCTAGAACATTTATTCCTGGTGTCTCTAAAGCATTTAACGTACTCAAAAATACTTTCGCTAGATTTTTGCTTAATCGTCGTGAGGTGTGATAGCCTAAGCTCAGCCTCGCCTGTGTAGAAATAATCATGAAACTTTTGCTCTAGTTGAGCCCATGTCTGCACGGAGTTTGGTGGAAGCACCGAAAACCAAGTGAATGTAGTGCCGAACAACGATAGGGAAAATAACTTGAGTTTTAATGCATCCGTTCCGCTAGCTTCGCCACATTGTGCTAGAAATTGGCTAATGTGTTCTAATGTGGATTTACTACCCTCGCCATCAAATTTCGTGAAATCTGGGACTCTATAACCACGAGGGTACGGAATGGCGTCAAATTGGTCATGATATGGTTTTCGATAAACCCTAGCTCTATCCCGAGGTGCAAAGCCGATGCATTCCCTAAATAGCGTGCAAATAAGCTCCTCGATATCGTCGTGATCTAATGCTTACGCGTGTCTTTCATGTGGTGGCGGGATGCATGGAGGTATATCGACATGCTCTGGCCTATTCTATGGTGTGGGAGTGTGCAGTGCGAGCGGCGGTGGCAGAGAAGGTATGGGCACAGGCGGCGGTGGTACTTGATAAGCTGGGTTTGCCAGGCCATAAGCGTAGTTATGTGTTTCGGCTGTGGATGAAGTAGCCAGAAACATGATGGTTTTTCCAATATTTCCATCGGTTCTGCTATAAATATGTTGTGCTGGCAGAATACTAGTGATTGGTGCTTGTGAATCGGCCTTAGTAAAACCGAATCTTCTAAACACTGCCACCACTTGCGAGACAACTGCAGGTTCTAGTTTATTGGCTAGCGAGGCGCTAACCGCTTGATCAACAGACGTAGCTATCCTACGGTCGACTTGTGTGGCAGATAAAGGGGGTGACAACGGGCGTACCTACGTCAAGTTGAGGTTGTCGTGCATGGCGAAGCCCGAGCGTGTCTTTATGCAATCTCTAAGCATCAGTTCCTCGAGTTCCCTCTTTTTTGCCTCAATCTTTGCTCGGTCTTCCTCAGATATGTCCACCATGGTGGGCGTTATAATGTTGCGGTCGTTGATGTCCGTGCTCCCCATAATATTCATCGGTGATGTAGTGCAAGTAGACATAGTAGAGGTATCCGCTGCCGATGTAGAGGTAGTAGTCATGGTTGGTGCTATCCCCAGTGGAGTCGCCAGGAAGTGTGTTGACGCAGAAATGTGCCCCTGCACTTGGGCCGATTCGACGTCCAAAAGTATCGCAACGATACCGACGTCGCGTTCTGACTACCCTGGATAGTGACAAGGGATTTGGAGTCGCCAGGCAATCAGTTAAATAATTAATATTTTAATCCAATTGGCCAAAAAGTATTAGTAACAATTTGAACAGTAACAAAATGATCAAAATACTTGGAATCGGCCAATTCAGAGGCCGATTCGGAGTTACAACGGAGTTTGGTCCGAAGGGTCCCTGGGAAACCTTCAGTCTTAAGCCCGATCAAACAAGAGGTATAACCTCGGTCGAACCGGAGGTTGCGAAGTGGCTCCAGACGAAGTCCTGAAGGTTGGCTGCGAAGTAAACTCCGGCATGGATGCGGAGGGCTCTGGTCGGACCGACGAAGCCTCCTCGGTCTGACCGACGAGGTAGGCTTCAAAGTGCACGGGTTCCGACGCATAACACCCCGGTGAAGGACTTCGGCGAAGGGCTTTGGTGTAGTGTGAAGTATCCCGGTTGGACCGGTGGGGAACCTTCGGTCTGACCGGCCATTGTCGACAATAGGCTGATGAAGGGGCTCCGGTCAAACCGGCCCTGTACCTCCAGTTAGACCGGTGACGTCAGATCCAATATGTTAGAACTCGGACGACCTAGCAAACGAGATCCGATCATCTCCAAAATTTATAGAGGTGTTCAGAGAGACAATTGACCTGCAAAGATAATACGAGATCCAACAATTTGGCCGGAGGGCCAAATTGCCGAGTAGGGCGATAAAAACCAATAAAAAGGATAGCAATCCGTTACGTGGATTAACGGGAGGTTCACAAGCGAACTAGCAAGGGTTACCGTGATTACGGATGCGGCAGACGGAGGGCTTTCAAGCAGACCCACGAAGATGCGGAAAGTAAAGAAGATAAATATGATTCAAAGCTAGGGCTTTGGATTTGTGGATTGGAGAGAGTCCCTTGAATCGGCCGTGTGGCTGGTTATTCCTGGCTAGAGATAGAGTTAGATGCGTCCAAAATCCTGTTGAGATATGTTTTGGGTGAAAACAACTCGAATCCTACTCGGATCGATAATCTGGACCCTGGCCAGTCTGATTGAGACCATGGGTTCGATCTGATTGGACCTGGCCGGTTGGACCGGCCTACCATAGCCGGTCAGACCGGCCTTTGCCAGGATTGACATATTTTTGGTCAAAAATACCGTTTTTCAGTATTTGCCTAGTTTGACCATTAATGCCATTTTTTGCTATAAACACCTAGCTAGACGGGACGTTCTCAGTCTCCACCTGCTCAGGGTTACCTTCAACGTTAGGTGTCTCCACTACGCCATCCCGAATGGAGACTTCAGCTCCCATCAGCTCCCATCTGAGACTCTTCGTTGTCAGTAAGAAGGGCCTCGAACTCCTCCGCCATCGCCTTGTCTACATCATCTTCATCTTTAGATTGTTCCATCGACGAGACTGGAGATTTCGAAGGAGTGAGGGCCTTCGGATTCCGGACCACCTTTTTGGCAGGTGTATTCACTGAACCTAAAGGCCATGCTTCCCCCTTCCTTTTCTTCGGAGCTTGGTACAAAGCGGGCCAGTAAGGGAGAGTTGGGGGCTCAACTCAGAGCACACTCCATACTCGGTTGAATCGCTCCCAAGTCCCGACCAACTTAACCCTCCGCTCCTTTTCAATGGGCGTTGGGGCTCCGAGAACCTTCTCTACAGCTCGGACAATTTGTTCTGGAGTAAGGGTCACACGCAGAGCTGAAAGATAAGATGTAATTTTAATTAAGTCATTTCTGTAAAATCGATATTGTGTGCAAAACACTTTGCAGGATATATGAAAGCTTACCTGCAGAGGTTGAAGGGATCTTCCGAAGTCCCCCCTCTGGGTTTTCATCGAAGTTGATTGGCCATGCAGCCATTAGAGTAGGGATCTGGAGTCCGATGAACTTCTCTGCTAAGTCGTGCATACTCATGTGACAACTCACAGGGTGCAGCAACCTAAGGCAGACTTGAAGTTGACTTGGGTTAGCTTGGACCTCTACCTTCCTTCAGTAAAAAATGTCCTCCAAGGGTCTGACCAAGGCGCAGTCCATCTCGACCTCAGCATAGAACCAGTAGAGGATCCAGTGTGAATACCATCTGTCATTGATGGCCTTCGCTGGGAACCAGTCCTGGAACTCTTCTTGGATCTAAAAGTTGATGCTCCCGAAGGTGATCACCATTTTCTCTCCTCCGGCTCCGGTAAAAGTCTTCGGTTGGCATGAAGCTTTATGAAGAGCCACGAAGATCTCCGCTCTCCCGGCGCATCCATCGGCCCGCATCGCCCATTCAAAGATGTCAAGACGAGCAATGGCATTTGGAGAGAGTTGGGGCAAGGTGATATGGAACAACCTTAATATCTCAGAGAGGAAGTCCACT
The DNA here is from genome assembly GCA_019279435.1 of Zizania palustris. NCBI lineage: Eukaryota > Viridiplantae > Streptophyta > Magnoliopsida > Poales > Poaceae > Zizania > Zizania palustris. The sequence goes on along the minus strand of JAAALK010000283.1, from coordinate 113,555,874 downwards.
ACCGGGAGTCCTAATCTGGCTTCGAAGAATGCCTCGAACACCACGACCTCCTCAGCACGTGGTGCCGGGATCACTTCGCCTCTAGGTTTGCGAATCTTGATTCCAGGTCCCATCTTCCTAGCGGTTGCTGCAGCGATCGACTTCTTCGAGCATGACGACACCCCCAAGCTATACGATTGATCCATACACTTGGTAGACGCCGGGTGGAGGTCGTGAGGACTAGATGGATGAGGGTTGTCTAAAGGCCATGCCACTGCTGCCTCCGCCATCGCTTGCTGCCAAGCCAAGGATGAAGCAAGAACGAGAGCTTGGTGGCTTGTCTTTGCCATCGGAGAAAAAGAGAAGTTTAAAAGGATGAACTTGGGAAGAAGGAAGGTGAAATGTGAAAGCAGTCGGTAAAGAATCCGAAATTTACCTTTACTCTTATTTATAGCATGTATTCTTTATACTGTACATTACGGTGCGCCGTTTGGGTGCCTTGTTATGCCTACGGAGGTGAAGCAACCGTTAGTCTCCTCAAGGAGTAACGTCTCTATTTCTGAGTCTAACGGCTCTACTGTATAACGGTTGGAAAAGCTAACGGCTATATTGGCGCTGCCAAATATCCATCTCTCAAGCCATTGCAGCAAATATCTTCGTACAAGTTGGTCCGAAGACCCTCAATTTCCGAATATTTCTAAGAATGGTAAAGCTTTTTAAGTTCCTTCTTAAATTCTAAGCATGAAATAATTTCATGTGTATAGTGCCCTCTTCATTGCATAGACAATTCAGAGAGAAGTATTCGAGGGACTACTATTGGGGGGAAATATTTCATCCTCAAAAATCCAAGGACATTTTCATGTCGGTACAAGCAGAAGAAACGAAGTCAAGAACTTTGATCTCCGAAGACCATTAAGGCAATAAGGCTCTGTCGGTTCGGATCCTTAAATAGCGGAGACATCAATCAAGGCTTCAGCGTGATGAAGTCCCCTTAAGCTTCTTCACCCGAAGGGGGGTTGCCAGCAAGGATGGAAGATTTATTTTCTCACTAATTAGTCTAGCCTTTTACTCTTTTACCCCTATGAAGAATACTAAACAATATCATCTTAGTCGGTTGTAATTAGAGGGTAAAGAAGTCTTTTCCCATGTATTCGCTCTATAAATACCCCCTCTTCACTCTATAAAGGGTATCGAATATTCAGATATTCAATACACACTTTGAACTATCTCAAGCTATTATCCATCTCTGAGGCTTGGAATAGTTTACTTAAACAAACACTTCGTTTGTTAGATACTTAGTTTCCTAAACCTGTTAGCGTAATCTTTTACGCTAACAAAGGGCATTTTCACCTTGCTCGATAGGCACAACAACAGTAGGTGACTAAATAGGTGCAGTTGCAATAGGGACAACAACAATAGGTGGATGAGCAGCTGGAGGTTCAATAGAAGGTTGAGCAGTAGCTTGGCTAAGCAGCTAGAGGTTCTCGTCATCGACCAAAATATCCACATGTTTCCATTGTACCCTTGTGAGATGAGTAGCATGAAGGGTGGTGATTTTGTCATCCGGAGGAATAGACATAGGGATGCCTTCCGCATTGGGGTGCACAAAATCAATAGACACCACTAGAAATCTCTCATTTATTGGAACATTTTGTATCTCCTGTTGATATGGATAGACAACACCCCTTGACACCTCAATCTGAACCCTTGCGGGCTTTATGATAAGCTTGCACGTGGTTGCTTCAGTTTGCCAGTCGATGTTGTCATCCAAACCACTGCACATTAATCGTTGCTCAACCTCTCTTAATGCATAATAGCTCTTTTTGGCACAAGGGCTATCAACTATAGCTTGGTATAGAAGGACAATTCTCTATCGATCTATGCTACTCGCGATATCTGTGCATAGATCCCTCTTGATCTTCGTAGAGAGCGCCTCCACATCGATTCCCATGGACCTTCTTCACTTCTTGTACATGTCAACATTGTTCGGGAAACCATGCTTCCAACCTTGCGAGCTAGAGATGCCTCGCACATGACCAGGGTGCTCTAGGTTGCCAAGAGTGGTTGTTAGCTCATCGTGCTCCTGCACTGCATTGAATGATCCTTCCGATGACTACGCTACCAGATCTTTGACCTTCTCAACCACTGTCGTTTCCTTGCACGAGGTCCACGTCACTTCACCACTCTCTGTCAGTCTCTCCCGGACCATTAGAAATGATTGCGCTCTACTATAAAACTCTTTCCATAGATTTTCTTTGCCCTCAATAGCCATCTTGGCATCTTCAACCAGCCACCTATCTCTCATCCCCACGTAACTAGTTGAATCAAGGTTGTGGGGAAGCTTATTTCTAGCTCGGATCTCTTTCTTGGCAGAGCTTTCTGCCTTGAAATCATCTAAGGTCTTCATTTTGACAAATTGGTCCCAGTCCTCCCTTTTCAAAAATGGGTACTTTGTGAAGGGCTCGACATTTTTGTTAACAAATTTCTTGACAAGGCGGCTTTTGTATGTCCTACATAGCTTGGATATCTGTTGACGCCAAGAATTGGTAAATCTCAAGGCCCATCAAGGAAGGCGAGCGGTCAATAGAAGGTTAAGGAAGATCCGATCAAAGAAAGTCAAAGAAGCCCATCCGCAGCAACTGCATGATTGGAAGGAGGTCGAAAGAGATAGGAGTGGCAGGAGGTTATAGATTCATCTGAAATCGGTTGATAGGCTACTTGGATGGCAAGTCTACGGACTATAAATATTTATCCCCTAGGTTAGGTTTGATTGAACTCTCGTTCATTCTACAATCAGCGCATCGCCACCCTTGTGCCCCAAGGTTATCCGGTCGGACTCAGGCTGTCGGAGCTGGGCTGCATCAGTTTGATTTCCGGTGAAGAGGTGAGTCCCGCCAGTCCTGGCTTCCGTGCCAACTAGGTTTGTATCCTCATGGCTACATCGGTTCAGTCTGATCTCTTGAGGAGAACGGTGAAACAACACAGTCGTCGATTGTTATTAGTGTATTTGGCTAGCTATAAGGTTGCATCAGTTGGGTTTCTTAGATTGAGGTGATCTATATTTGATAGCTTGAGGATTCATCGGTTAAGTCTGACATCTCTTGCTATTGTATCTTTTTCATGTCTGTTGGGGGAAAATATCTCATCTTCGGGGTTATTGCCAAAGCAGCATGAAGACAGCCAACCAGTTCGAAGATTGTCCGAAGGCCATCTTCGAAGGTGCTTGGAACCTGGTTCGAAGCCCCTAGACAAGCATTGGTTCGAAGTATGTCTTCGGGCCAAAGCCCTTCAGGATCTTTTCTGCCAGCTAAGATGGAAGACTTATTTTCTATCCTATTAGATTAGTCTTTTACCATTTTAGCCCTATTAAGGAAACTGAATAGTTTCCTTAATGTCGGTTGTAATAAGGGGTAAATAGGTCTTTTCCTTAATGTTCAGGCCTATAAATACCCCCCATTTCATCCTGTAACAAGGACCGATTACAAGTGAATCAATACACACTTTCGAACTATTCTAAGTTATTATCCTTTCGGAGGCTTAGAACAGTTTGCTTCGCAAACACTTCGTTTGTTAGTTTCTTTTCTACAGAAACCTGTTAGCGTAATCTTTTACGCCAACAGTTGGCGCCGTCCGTGGGGAACCTAGTCCAAAAAACTTCGTTCTCTACCAACCTTTTGCATCATGCCTCCTAAGCGGAGCGCACCTCGCAATCCTACTCGGAGGTCCTCTCGGATCTCCGGAGAGATATCCTTCGACACAGTCGAAGTCGGAGGGTCTTCGACTATCCCTCCACCTCTAACTCCGCCAGGGGCTTCTATCCCTCGAGGATACTGAAACCTCTCCACCAACCCCTTCTACACTCCGACCGCCCGGAGCCACTCTGCCACCCTCCATTCCGATTCAAACTGATCATACCAGTTCTCAAGACCCGGAAGGTCCTTCCGGAGGAGATGAAGATAGCCTTGGAGATATGGCCACTCAAATGGCCAATCTTCAAGCCGAGGTAGCGAGGTGGCGGCAAGAGGCTGCGAACAGGCTTCGTCCTCAAGTCACCCCAGTTATCCCCGAAGTGCACGAAGACGACGATCTTGACTATCCCGAAGCCCCGGAGAACGCCTCTTACGACAATGAATCTCCGTTGCATCCTGAGCTTCAGAAGGTTCGCTTCGATCCGAGGTTCAAAGCTTCAAAGCTTTGCAAGTATGCCGGAGACGAAGATCCTAGTGAGTTTGCGCGTTCTTATGCCCTAGCAATCGAGGCTAGTGGCGGAGACAGAGAAACTATGGCGAAGTGCTTCCCGTTAGCCCTTCAAGGAGTGGCGTTGAGATGGTTCTGGTCTTTAAAACCAGGATCAATCACTTCATGGTCACAGTTGAAGAAGAAGTTCATAAGTAACTTTCAGGGCACCTTCGTGCCCCCCATGTCGACAGGGAGCCTTTTCCAAGTGAAGCAGCTCCCCGGAGAAACATTGAGACAGTACTTCAAGCGCTTCGCTCACACGAAGTCGCAAATCCGGGGGCTGTCTACATCTTCAGTGGTTGATGCGGCTCGGGAAGGCGTCAGTCATAAAGGCCTTTTGGATAAATTGCATCGAAAGAGCATCACCACGGTATCACAGCTGATGTCGTACTTCGAGGAGTACTCGAAGTCAGAAGAAGGTTGGCTTCGGAGGACTACTGCTACTTCGACAGTGTTGACAGAAGTTAAAGCAGAGGTGAAGACTTCGGCTCAGCCGCAAGAACCAGTCTCCGAAGTGCAACATGATAGAAGAAGAGGGCAAAAGCACCCTCGTTCTGAGGTCTTAAACATTGCACCCCCGCAGAAGTTTGCACCAAGAGCTCCACAGTCTGCAGGGAACAAGTCCAGCGGCTGGAGGCCGCCAGGGAAAACGGTTGGCAAGGGCCAGACCCTTTTTTGCTGTATTCATGGAGAGAACCGAAGCCATGCAACTGACACCTGCAAGGCTATTCTTACCCTTCGAGGAGAATACTTGGAGAGAACTTCGGGTCGAGGTAGTACCGACCGAAGTCCAGCAGCAGCAGTGCGCCCGGAGCCGGTCCAGGCTATGGCGCGGATAGAAAATTTTGATGCTGCAAGGCATCCTCCGGTGGCCAATGTTATGCCACCTCCGAAGCAAGAAGAAGGGCAAGATAGAGGGAAGAGAGTAGTTCTCCCTATCTCCGGAGGAGGTACCCTCGGAAGCATGTCCAAGAGACAGCGAAGAGAGTACGTTCGAGAAGTAGGCCACATTGGGACTTCGTCATCTGCAGCTGCAATGCCGGAGTGGTCTCATGTTCCAATATCTTTCTCTGCGGAGGATGCAGCTGGTATCAAGTTCCCGCATGCAGATCCATTGGTTATTACTGCTGATATTGCAGGAACAGAAGTTCGAAGGGTGCTAATTGACGGAGGTAGCTCGGCAGATATCATATTTGTACAAGCCTTCGATCAGTTATGCATTTCCCGGAAGCATCTCCTCCCAGCGGCTCGTCCTCTGCAAGGCTTTGCAGGACCTCCGCTAGATGCACTTGGCCAAATAGGCCTGGAAGTAACCTTCGGAGAAGGTTTACTAGCCCGAACTGAAGAAGTTATCTTTGATGTGGTGGACGCCCCGTATGCTTATAATGTCATCTTTGGGCGAGGCATGTTGAATCAGTTCGGAGCTGTGGCGCATCACAACTACTTGTGCATGAAGATGCCCACACAATCAGGAGTTCTGACAATCTTCGGAGATCAAGCCATAGCTCGGAGGGCAGAATATGGTCATGGTCCTCCTCTTGATCCGAGGCAAGTAAACAGTGTCCAAGATAATGGAGAAATTTTTTCAGCCTCCTCCGAAGCTTCGAAGAAGTCATTTCCAAGACCAAGTCCCGAAGGAGAAATTGCAACGAAGGTCATTGTCAAAGATGGTAAAGAATACACTTTTCAATTTGGTAAAGATTTACCTCCCGAAGTTGCAACTTCCTTGGAAAAGGTCGTAGAAGAAAATTTGGATGTCTTCGCTTGGTCTGACGAAGATATCACCGGAGTCGATCGGGATATTATTGAGCATAGTTTGCTTGTAAACCCGAAGGCCCGGCCTGTTCGACAAGGGCTCCGGAAGATGTCCGCAGAGAGAGCTGCTTTAGCTAAGGACGAAGTTAAAAAACTGCTGAAGGCTGGGATTATCAGAGAAGTGGCCCATACAGAATGGTTAGCCAACCCAGTCTTCGTCAGGAAGAAGTCCTCCGGAAAGTGGCGCATGTGCATTGATTTCACATCTCTGAATAAAGCGTGCCCACGTGACCCCTACCCCATGCCCCGAATTGATCAGCTAGTTGACTCCACTGCAGGTTCGGAGTTACTAAGCTTCCTCGACGCGTATTCAGGTTATCATCAAATATGGTTGAAGCGCGAAGATGAAATCAAGACGAGCTTTGTAACTCCTTCGGGAGTCTTCTGCTATGTAAGAATGCCCTTCGGCTTAAGAAATGCCGGGGCTACTTTTTCAAGATTAGTTGCTAAGGCTCTAGGTCATCAACTAGGTCGCAATGTGGAGGCCTATATGGATGATATTGTAATAAAGAGTGCTTTAAAGCACCAACATAGCCTAGACTTAGCAGAAACATTCAATAGCCTTCGGGCATGTGGGATCCGCCTTAACCCCGAAAAATGTATATTCGGAGCTAAGGCTGGGAAGTTGTTAGGGTATTTAGTTTCAAGCAGGGAATTGAAGCTAGCCCTACTCAAATAACTGCGCTGCAGAAGACGGCTCCTCCGGAGAATTTAAAGCAAGTGCAAAAGCTGACTGGACGTCTGGCCGCACTTAGCAGGTTTTTATCAAGGTCTGCGGAGAGGAGTTTGCCAATCTTTAAAGCTTTGAAAGGGTCCGAAGATTTTGCATGGACACCGGAGTGTCAGAGAAGCTTCGAAGACATTAAAAATTATCTCAGCAATCTTGCTACACTTACGGTGCCTATTGCGGACGAAACCCTACTTCTGTATCTTGCAGCTACAGGCTCAGCTGTCAGCGCAGTCCTTGTCAGAGAAGCTGATATCAATGGGAAGTTGGTCCAAAATCCTGTCTATTTTGTATCCGAAGCATTGTCAGGAGCAAAGACAAGATACTCCGAACTTGAAAAGTTCGTTTATGCTCTGATAATGGCTTCGAGGAAGCTAAGGCATTATTTTTTGGCTCATAATGTAATTGTACCAACTTCATATCCTTTAGGAGATATGCTCCGAAGCAAAGATTCCACTGGAAGGATTGGAAAGTGGGCAGTAGAGCTAGCACCCTTCGGCATATCTTTCCTGGCAAGGACAGCTATCAAATCTCAAGTTCTAGCAGACTTCGTAGCAGAGTGGACTCCACCTACGAAGTTGACTCCGGAGAAATCAGATGACGGAGTTTGGACTATTTACTCCGATGGGGCTTTTCAAGCATCCGGAGCAGGCATTGGGGCAGTATTAATTTCACCGTCAGGACAAAGAGCAATGTACTCCGCAAGACTCAACTTTAAGTCTACCAATAATATAGCGGAGTACGAAGGAATATTATTGGGACTCCGGAAAGCACGTGCTCTAGGGGCTACAAGAATAATTATAAAAACAGATTCTCAGATAGTAGCAGGGCACGTAGACAAAAGTTTTCAAGTCCGACATCCACAGCTTGCAAAGTACTTGGAAGAAATTCGCAAGATCGAAGCACATTTCAAGGGTATTTCCATTCGGAGTATACCAAGAGCTGAAAACGTGCAAGCGGACATTTTAGCGAAGGCTGCTGCCGGAGCTGTGGATGTGCCTGACGAAGCTTTCTATGAGGAGCTCAATATACCTTCGGTGCCACAAGTTGCTTCTGCAGAGATTCTCTGCATTCCTAGTGCAGATTGGAAAGATTCAATCATAGAACTCTTGCAAGGAGGAACAAATTTGCCCGAAGAACCCCAATTGTCAAGATTAAAGCTCAGAGCAAGAAACTATCAGTTAATCAACGGTATATTATACAAGGCCGGAGTATGTTCCCCTCTACTCCGATGTATATCTCAAGCCGAAGGCCAAGAAATTCTCCGAGAAATTCACGAAGGCCTTTGTGGAAGTCATTTAGCCCCTAGAGCTCTGGCAGGAAAAACACTTCGCCAGGGGCTTTATTGGCCCACAATAACAGCTGATGCGGAGAGCTTGGTTCGCACTTGTCAAGGATGCCAGTGGATGGGTCGACGGAGTCATCGCCCACCAACAGCTCTTCAAGTCATTGCTCCGGTATGGCCAATGGCCAGATGGGGCATGGATCTAATTGGTCCCTTTCCGTTAGCAAAGGGAAATTTAAAGTTCGCAGTGGTAGCTATCGAATATTTTTCTAAGTGGGTCGAAGCAGAGCCCTTAACAGCTATCACTTCGAATAATGTACAGAAATTCTTCTGGAAGAACATTATTTGCCGGTTCGGAGTGCCTAAATATCTCACAGTTGATAATGGAACACAGTTCGACGCAGAACCCTTCAGGAAGTTTTGCGAAGACCTAGGCATTCAACTATGTTTTGCTGCAGTGAGACATCCTCAGTCAAATGGAGCAGTTGAGCGAGCCAATGGAAATATCTTATCAGGGCTAAATCGAAGAATAGTAGGATTATCAAAGGGACTGTGGACCGAAGAGCTTCCAAAGATTCTGTGGTCCATTCGGACTACGCAAACAAGGTCCACAGGTTTTACTCCGTTCAGACTACTATTCGGAGATGAAGCTATGACTCCAACGGAGCTCAAAGGAGGATCACTTCGCAGCACCGAACCAGACATCGAAGAAGAAAGACAAGCTTCGTTAGATTTGTCAGAAGAGACAAGACTTCGAGCTGTAGCCAATTTATCAAAGTATCATCAGCAGACGAAGACTTGGTATGACCCGAAGGTTAAGCTCAGCGAGTTAAGGCCGGGTCATCTTGTTCTACGAAGCATTATAGCACCAGGGAAGTTAGGCAATAAATGGGAAGGTCCATATCTAATCGTCCGCTCGGGGCGCCCTGGTTCATTTAAATTAGCTAATTTAGAAGGTGAAGAGTTAGCACATACTTGGCATGCGGAGCACCTAAAGCGATACTTCGCATAAGGGCTCCTTGTAATTCGCTTGTAATCACCTCTAAATTAATAAAGCATACACCCTGTGGCTTGCCTTCCCCTTGACGCTCCTAGTTTCCCGAGCGGACGCGCTGGGACAGAAGTCGTTCGAGAGGGAAGTGTTATTAAGCAGGGCTGTATTTCCGGACTTCGTACCCATAAAGTCGAGGCCTCCGGTGTGGTGGCTGAAATCCATCCGGAGCCCAAGCTGATACCTTGTAGGCATCCGTAAAAGAGCCAATACCACATTCTACGGAGTCCAAGCTTCGGCTGGTAGACTTCCGTAAAAAGAGCCGAAGGTGGCCAAAATCTGCGGAGTCCAAGCTGCAGCTTGTCAGACTTCCGTAAAAAGAGCCGAAGGTGGCCAAATTCTGCGAAGTCCAAGCTCCGGCTGGTAGACTTCTGCAAAAAAGAGCCCAAGTGGCCAAATTCTGCGAAGTCCAAGCTCCGGCTGGTAGACTTCTGCAAAAAAGAGCCCAAGTGGCCAAATTCTGCGAAGTCCAAGCTCCGGCTGGTAGACTTCTGCAAAAATAGCTGAAGGTGGCTACAATTTCTGCGAAATCCAAGCTCCGGCTGGTAGATTTCTGCAAAAAACAGCCGAAGGTGGCTAAAGCAAAACAGCATTTAAGCCATGAGCTTCGAATGTTTGTTCATATAAAGTGACAAATTTCTTAAGACACTAAAGTGTCCTCGAAGTTATCTTAATTGATTTCTTTCGTAAAGCAAACAAAGGTACCAAGTTACCATTCTTCTGACTACAAAGGTCAAAGACATTTCATAAGATTTCAAAAGATCTTTAAAAATGACAGAGGGGCTCCGAACCCCCAAAAATTGTACTCCGAAGTTTTTTCTTTGCGCATAACCATCTTTGAATGCAGTTCGAAGTTGCTTATACCCAAAGAGGGGCTAGTAAATATGGAGACAATTTTAAATCGGCATTCATTATTGAAACAAATATGTTTACAGATTACATTATGAAAAATTGGTATCTATACCAAGAAGGAATCGGAGACCTCTTCGGTCCCGAGAGCTAGGGGTGGAACGACTAGTTCCAACATCGGAAGTTCTAAGAACTTTACGTTTAACTCTCTTTCTCCCCTTCGAAGCTCTAAAATCCTTCTGTTCTTGTTGAAGTTCGGCCCAAGTTCGAAGCCGCTCGGGGCTTCTCTCCCAGCTTCTAAGATCTTCAGATTTTTTATTTTGGGCTTCACCTTCGTCTTCGGACCAATTAGCATCTTCAGAATACGAGGTGTTTGCGTCGATTTCTTTATCTTCCTCTTTAATATAAGACAATACGTCTTTGATTACTTCGGGCGCAATAACGCCGGAGTAATCTCGAGGGATAAGAAATCGAGGACGCTTATAACTCTTTAGAAGTTCGAAGGTGTTCCACAGTGAGTGAAGTTCGCTGTTAAGCTCTAACACTTCGATATCTTCGATAAGAGGCAAAGCCTAAAAATATGACAAACAAGATTTTCATTGATAAATGTTTACAAGCACAAAGCTTTACACGGTTAAAAATCCTAAAACATTCCTAAACCTGTGGGTTTGAAGGAGGTTGGCTGCTCGAAGCTTGGCTTCGAATATGCTTCTGGCGTTGGCCTTCATCAATCCAAGCCTTGATCGCAGATCGACCTTCGGCTCTCCACGAAGTTTGGAAGGCCCGCCAAGCAGCAGCTACACCTTCAGAAGGTTTGAGAAGTCGGTCGTCGTCGAAGGTGATTGGACCTCTTCCTGCGTCCGGAGTTATTGATCGGCCCAAATCCTCGTAATAGCGAAGCAGACCAACAGCAGACACATGTCCGGAGAGTTCTCCGTATCTAATGCCCGCCGTCTTCATCTGCTTCGCCACCCCTTGGATCCTTTTCAACCGGCGCAGAAGGCTGATGTTATCATCAGAAGGGAGAATTCCAGTAGTACCGAAGTACTCCAGGACTTCTAACAACTGATTCATAACCTCCGCAGCCACCTTCTCAGACTTCAACTTATCTTCGTTCAGCGCATCCTTCGCCGAAGTAACTTCGTCCAAAACCCCAGAAAGCCTAGCATTCTCAGTGGTCAAAGTGTTTTTCTGTGTCAACAATTGGCTAGCTTCCTCTTCAAGCCGGACGAGCCTAGACCCTGCAGTAGCATGCTCCGCCCGCAGTTTGTCAACCTCTGCTCGAAGCACAATCCTTTCCGCTTCGAGCTCTTTCCTTACAGCTTCCAAGCTCTGCCTGGCCCTTCGCTCTGTTAATATTATATTGTCCATTTGAGTCACTCGACTTTCAGAGATGTTAAAATTCCTTTGAAGAGTGCTATTTTCTTCCCGAAGCCGAGCAATTTCTTCGTCATTGCATAGACTTGCAGCTCGGGCCAAGACAGTTTGCTGCCAAAGTAAAAATCAAAGTAAATATTCATTCGAAGATAAATTCTATAATAATTTGCAGTTGTTTCATACCTGATAAGCTGTACGTTCAATAATGGCATTAAGCTCCGTCCTGTCAGCCTTGCGCAGGATAGCCACTAACTCGGTCTCCCCTATCTCACGACTAGCTCGATCCAAAGGTTCGAGCAAAGTCCGAAGACCAGTTGTTTGCCCTAAGAAAGGAGCCAGCAAGGGGAGCATGCTTATTTCCTCTTGGTCATCTTCGTTCAATGAAGGACCGGAGCTTTGGCCTGCGGTCTTCGGAGCCACTGGAGTTTGAGCCTCCCTGGAAGATTGGCTCTCGTCTGTTGAATCAGACGGAGTTGATTCGGAGCTTATAGCAGGCAGGGGCTCTATTTGTTTTTTGCCTCTTCCAGGCCCCTTTTGAGTAACTCTTGGGGCTGGCTCCGAAGTCGTCGAAGGTTCAGGAATTATTTCCTCCTGGCGGACTTCTTCCATAGGAGTGGGTTCTGCAAAGTAATCAAAAGTATTATACATAGTATAAAAATTCAAATAAATACAAAAGTTCTTCGAAATCTACCTTCGGCAGTCCGTGGAGGAGTCGTTGTCGGACTGATTGGTGGATCGAAAGCTAATTCTTCATCTGAATCAGCCGTTGAATCATGGACTACAGGAGCATCGTCCTGGGTAGTCCTCGCTGCTTCTTCGAGAATCGAAGCCATAGTGACTTCGACCCCACTTTCATTCACAGGAACTTCGTCCTGAGCTACATCTTCTTGAACTACCGAAGTCCTTGGCTGATCAATATTTTCTCCGGACTCCGGTACGTTCGCAGGTACTCCGGTTTGTGCGGCCCTTTGAGTTTCATTCTCTTCCATTAGGCGCACAAGTAACCTTTCTACTTCTTCTTGGGAATCGGAAACCGAAGCTCTGGAGCTCGAAGGTATAGGATCTAAAGGTGCGAGGTTCTTCGGCTTCCGAGCCACCCTCTTCACCGGAGTCTTTGCTGAGCCTGAAGCTCCGGCTTCAGCTACTCTTTTCTTGGGGCCTTTCTCCTGAGGCACCCAGTCCGTCAGAAGGGGTGGAGTCAACTCCAGCATTCCCCATACTCTGTTAAAACGCTCCCAACTTCCGACTAATTTGATTCGCCATTCTTTTTCTGACGGAGTTGGAGCACCCAAAATCTTCTCCGAAGCCCTTACAATTTGCTCTGAAGTAATAGGGGCTGAAGAAGCTAAAAAATAATTCAAGTTAATCTTTCTTCGAAGTAAACATGTACTATGCGTATTGGTTTCGAAGTTACCTGCAGGGCTCGAAGTATAGCTTATCTTGCGAAGACCGCCTTCCGAGTCATCCTCGAAGACAATAGGCCAGTTGGCCATCAGCGGAGGAATTTGAAGTCCGAGGAACTCTTCGGCTAAGTCCCGCATGCTCAACCTTCGGCTGATTTTCTGAAGCAAGTTGAGGCGAGCTTCGAGTTGGCCTTCGTCAGGTTGCACTAAGGCTTCTTTCCGAAACTGAATTTCCTTGAGGGGACCGGCCAGAGGGCTATTCACTCCAACTTCAGCATAAAACCACCTCAGAACCCAATCGGTGTACCATCTGGCATTGATGGCCTTAGCAGGGAATTGCAGGGCATATTCATCACGAAGCCTAAAATTGATGCTTCCGAAGGAAACTACCACCTTCTCACCTCCGGAGCCTACGAAGGTCTTTGGTTGACAAGTCGCTCTATGCAGCGCAGCGAAGATTTCAGCCCTCCCCTCACAACCTTCGGCTCTCAGTGCCCATTCGAAGATAGCCAGTCTAGCTACAGCATTCGGAGACAACTGGGGGAGGGTTACGTGAAACAAGTCAAGTACTTCGGCTAAAAAATCCACAGCTGGGAGGCCCAAGCCCGCTTCGAAAAAAGCTTCGAACACTACAACTTCTCCGGGTCTTGGTGATGGAATTGATTCTTTGCCCGGCTTCCGAATCATAACCCCATTACTAATATTTCCCCCCGCTGTGATTGCCAAAGACTCTTTCTTGCAGGTAGACGGCCCCAACTCAAAGGATTGATCCAAGTACTTGGTTGAGGGTGGGCACAGACCTTGGACATCGGGGATTTGGGGATTTTTTCCCTTTGCCGCCATGGAAGTTGTCGCCTGCATCGGAGGCGTCGCCGCCATTGTTGCCGCTGCCGCCGCCGCAGCCGCTTGTTGACGAGCCAAGGTCGAAGGAGGTGCAGAGCCTTTGGTCTTCGCCATCGCAATTGCTGGATCGATCTGAGAGAGTGGAGACTAGGGCTCAAGAACTTGAAAGCTAGGGCTCAAGAACTCAAAGGGCTAAAAAGCTTTTGACTGAGAAGAAGCAGTGAAAAGGTAATCGGGTAAGTTTTGAGGCTCTTTATTTATAGCCTAATCTTTCCGTTTGTTACCGTTTGGGCTCTGCCCTTTCGCATTCCCGCCTGTTATTTTCCTCCGAAAATAACGCTTCGTATAACTCCGTTAGAAATAGAAACTAACGGTTATATTTTCTAAGTCTAAAAAGACTTTCGAACTTCCTGAGTCAGTTCTAAAATAGTTCGAAAAGTAATTACTTTATGACTGATTCGAAGTTCATGTCTTCATGTATTTCGGAGATAAAACAAAATCAATAACCCCTATGATTGGTTATCTTTTCTTTCCGTATACTGCTCTCCTAACGTTACAGGTCGAACGGAGAAGCGTATTCGAGGGGCTACTGTTGGGGGAAAATATCTCATCTTCGGGGTTATTGCCAAAGCAGCATGAAGACAGCCAACCAGTTCGAAGATTGTCCGAAGGCCATCTTCGAAGGTGCTTGGAACCTGGTTCGAAGCCCCTAGACAGGCATTGGTTCGAAGTATGTCTTCGGGCCAAAGCCCTTCAGGATCTTTTCTGCCAGCTAAGATGGAAGACTTATTTTCTATCCTATTAGATTAGTCTTTTACCATTTTAGCCCTATTAAGGAAACTGAATAGTTTCCTTAAATGTCGGTTGTAATAAAGGGGTAAATAGGTCTTTTCCTTAATGTTCAGGCCTATAAATACCCCCCATTTCATCCTGTAACAAGGACCGATTACAAGTGAATCAATACACACTTTCGAACTATTCTAAGTTATTATCCTTTCGGAGGCTTAGAACAGTTTGCTTCGCAAACACTTCGTTTGTTAGTTTCTTTTCTACAGAAACCTGTTAGCGTAATCTTTTACGCCAACAATGTCATATACTGCTAATCTAAATAAAGTATGCCCGATTCGTTGATATATCGTTCAAATCATCATGACTACCTACTGTCTTGGTTATGTCTGATCTAGTTACTATGATGATTTCCAGGGTATAGATCTGTTATCTGGCATGCTTTATTTATTTCTATCAGAGTACAAGCTGATAGGTTATCTTCAATTCATATCCGTATCATGTTCACCATCGAAGTGTGCTCATCGGCCTATATGTACGTCATGTTTTTCTCCATCGGTCGATGGCGTGCTTATTCGATTGGGTTAATACGAGCAATCGGCCGTATGGCTGATAGCACGATGCTTTATGGCTTTATGTTTTATGCCACATTCATCGGCTTTCCAGCTGATCGGCTATGCTACTAACGTCTGTATTTTCTGATCGCTTATCAGTTGCAGGGTCAAATGATTAGCTCGCCCTGAACCCTTTTCTAAGACGTTGGACATGCACTCGAGTTAAGCAAATCTCCTAGGTCGCGCGTGCTTCAGTGTGTGACCAAAAAGCACACCAACAATATCATCTTCATGGCAGTCTTTACTACTACTGCATTTGAGGTCTCGGGAAACTAGAGGTAGTTGTTGATCCCGTCATTGTAGAGTGCAGTCTTATGCTCTCGACTGAGATCGCAGAAGTTCCTCATGGTCAACGAAACCCCCTCCCGTGCAATGAGTCCTATAACTTCCACAGACGCTGCAAGGCTGCTTTCTCTTTTAGCATGCTGTTACCGTCAATGTCCTTGACGGTTATCTTGTCTGTTGGCCACTTTGCTTGCGTCCTAGGCTTCTTGATTGCTAACTCGACCTTGTCGATGGATCTAGAAGACCTGGCAAAGGAATGAGTAGACATATAAACATAAAGAGAACGAAGACCTTATTGTTTCATTAAAAAATTAAATGAACATATGACACTATACCTACTGGGCACTAATAGGCAAGGATAGGTCCTAAATCCCATCCGGGGATGTGTGGCTCACGTAGCTAGACCACATAGTCCCGTACAGTTCCAGAATGAATTTTGGCAGTATCTCCCCGCTGTTCTCTAAATACATGTCTCGACTCAGGATCGAGAGGGTTGTGTATCGGGAGAACAATAAGGACACACCACTGAAACTCTCTTTAGAACCGTATGGGACCATGTGGTCCAGCTACGTGGGCCACATATCACCAGATTGTCCAAGCGTGGATAATTCGATGGCGTCTTCCAATAAATATGCCCAGTTGCTCGGTCATATTTATAATCCAACAATCCTGAATGGCAGATGACATAATCGGTTAAACGACTCTAACTTATTTTTCAAAATTTGTTAGAACAAGGTAAGAAACAAGAGACTCCTAAAAAACCAACTGAAATAAAAAATATAACAAATATCATTAGATTATAAAGTGAAATACAAATAATGTAATGAGAACAATGTTATAACTAAAATAAAAACAAATATAACAAATATCATAAAATTTAGTTGAACACGTTGATTGCTCTCAGATATCGAGCTGCAAACTTAATGGCCTACTTGCCACTAGGCTACAATTTAAATCATAGGTGTGTGTGACAACTAATAATATTGAGCAAAAAATGAACAAAGCATCATAGAGAACAAATTAATGAGAGAGTAGGTGTGTTTGACAACTAATAATATTGAGCAAAAAAATGAACAAAGCATCATAGAGCAAAAATTAATGAGAGAGCATTGCATTGCACGAATAAATTTGTGAAAACAAAAAAATTAAACTAAATTGTCACACACATCCTGAAATTGCACAAATTAATAACATTATCTTTATTGAGCAAATTAATTAACTATCATAGAGAAAATATTGAGCACAAAAATGAACAAAACATCATAGAGCACAAATTAATGAGAGAGCATTGCATAGCATTGCTTGAATAGATTTGTGAAAACAATAAATTTAAACTAAATTGTCACACACATCCTCATATTGCACAAGTTAATAGCATTATCTTCATTGAGCAAATATTGAGCACAAAAATGAGAAGGCCCTTATGAGGAG
Organism: Zizania palustris; assembly: GCA_019279435.1. NCBI lineage: Eukaryota > Viridiplantae > Streptophyta > Magnoliopsida > Poales > Poaceae > Zizania > Zizania palustris. The sequence goes on along the minus strand of JAAALK010000283.1, from coordinate 113,539,190 downwards.
AAGGTTGCAACCAAGGTGGCGCACAGTGAGTAGGGTCATCCACGCATGACGGAACGGATGGTGGAGAAGAGGCCATGCACGTCGGAGGCCACATGGGATGTAACGGATGGGCTCACACGATGGAACGGATGGCCGGTATGGAATAGAGAATGGTGGGGTCAGCGAGGATCATGAAAGTGATAACGACATCAGTAGAGGCGCTAGGGTTAGGTTTGCAAGATTGAAACTGTACCGATTCACTTCGGGGCCCATCTATTTATAAGCTGGAGTCATCAGTGACGGATGGTAACTACCACCTGTCACTATGGGGAGTCATCAGTGACGGGTGGTAACTACCACCCGTCACTGTTGGTAGTCATTTGTGACTGGTTGGAATTGTGGCCCATCACTAATGACTCCCACAGTGATGTCGGTAACTACCACTCGTCATAGATGATCAAAGAGAGCACAACACTTGTGCAGTCACATATAAAAGTGACCGCACAAGTGTTTGTTATACTGGTATTACTAATGCCACCACACAAGTATTGTGCTTCTGGTAAATGAAGCCATGACATAGTTTATGAGGAATGAAGCATGGCCCGACGCTTCCACATGCTTGTGGATGCATCGAGCCAGGCAACATCCACCACAAACCCCCATGGCAAACAAAGAAGCAATAAGAGTAAGAGCAAAAATCTAATGTTTAGAAGTCCAAATACAAGCAACTAGTGTATTTAAAGCATGGCAATAGCAATTAATGTGCCAGCTACTTACCTCCACTAACTACTAGTAGTAATGAGATCAAAGTAGTACTTTCACAAAATAATCTTTAGTGATGGGCAGTATTGTTTCCCGTCAGTAATGGTCATTAGTGATGGGGGCAGTAGTTGTTGCCCATCACTAATGAGTAGTGTTGGGGGAAAATACTTCATCCTCAGGGTCTCTACAGTAATAAGACAAAGGCAATCTACTAAACTGAAGTTCCAGTTTTAACTCCGGTTTACTACGTGATCAAGTTCGAAGAATCAATGCAGACTTCTGTTCGGAGTATAAACTTCAAAGGTTGAATCTTGAGAGAGCTTATCTGCCATCAAGGATGGAATACTTATCTGCTTTCTGATTAGATTAGTCTTTTACCATTTTAACCCTATTAGGGGTACCAAATAGTCTCCACTATGTCGGTTGTAATTGAGGGGTAAAAAGGTCTTTTCCTTAAGATTTTTACCTATAAATACCCCCCATTTTACCCTGTAATGAGGATCGAATACTCAGTTATTCAATACACAACTTCGAATTGCTTCAAGCTATTATCCAATTCAGAGGCTTGAAATAGTTCACTTTACAAACACTTCGTTTGTTAGTTTCTAATATCTGAAAACCTGTTAGTGTAATCTTTTACGCCAACTGTTGGCGCCGTCCGTGGGGACCCTAGTCCAAAAAACTTCATTCTCTACCAAGTTCTCAAAACCATGCCTCCTAAGCGGAGTTCAGGTGGTAGTCCTACTCGAAGGTCCCAACGGACCTCCGGAGCAAGATCTTCGAACACAGTCCAGGTCGGAGTAGCTTCGGTAATTCCTCCACCTCAGACTCCCGAAGGGAATTCCCTTCCTCGAGCATATGGAGTTCCTCCTCCAACTCCATCTATGCTTCGGCCAGCCAGAGTCCCTTCTCCAGCTCCGATTCCGCTTCGAACTGACACGTACAGTTCTCAAGACCCGGAAGATCCTTCTGGAAGAAACGAAGATGGTCTTGGAAACATGGCAACCCGGATGGCCAGTCTCCAAGCTGAAGTGGTGAGGTGGAGACAAGAATCCACCGATAGGACTCGTTCTCAGGCCACCCCGGTCATTTTTGAAGTGCCTCAAGACGACAATCTTCCTAATCCCGAAGCCCCAGAGAACGCTTCCTTCGATAGCGAGTCTCCGCTGCATCCCGAGTTATAGAAAGTGCGCTTTGACCCTAAGTTTAAAACTTCGAAGCTCTATAAGTACTCCGGAGAGGAGGAACCCAGGGAGTTCTCCCGTTCTTATGCTTTGGCAATTGAAGCCTGTGGAGGAGTGCGAGACACCATGGCCAAGTGTTTCCCTCTTGCTCTCGAAGGGGTGGCTTTGCGTTGGTTTTGGTCCCTAAAGCCGGGATCAGTTAGAATCAGGGAGAAGTCTTTTCCAGGTGAAGCAGCTGCCTGGAGAAACTTTAAGATAATTTTTCAAGCGCTTCGCCCATACGAAGTCGCAAATACGGGGGTTGTCTACGCCCTCCGTGGTTGATGCAGCTCGAGAGGGAGTTACCCATGTCGCCCTCCTTGATAAACTCCATCGGAAACAGATATCCTCTATAGCTCAGCTGATGGCTTATTTTGAAGAATATGCTAGGTCAAAAGAAGGGTGGCTTCGAAGAACAGCTTCAACTCCGTCAATCCTACAAGAAGTCAAGCTCGAAGTAAAGACTTTAACACCTTCGCTAGGTCCTAGCATCGAAGTCTAGCATGACAGATGTCGGGGGCAAAAGCACCCTCGTTTAGAAGTCCTAAACATTGCTCCTCCGAAGAAATTTTCCCCTAAAACTTCACAAGCCTCAGGAAGCAAGACCAGCGGCTGGAGGCCGCCAGGGAAGCCTGCTGGCAAAGCCTAGGACTTCTTTTGCTGCGTCCATGGTGAGAATCGGAGTCACGGTACTGATGCATGCAAGTCTATACTCTCTTTAAGAGGCGAGTACCTTGAAAGGACCTCTGGTCGAGGCACTACTGACTGAGTTCCTTCCGAGGCACGTACGGAGCCTGTCTAGGCTGTGGCACATATAGACAACTTCGACCCTAGAAGACAACCTCTAGTGGTCAATATTATGCCACCTCCGAAGCAGGAAGATGGCCAAGATCGGGGTAAAAGAGTAGTCCTCCCCATTTCCGGAGGAGGGACCCTCGGCAGTATTTCGGAGAGACAGCGAAGAGAATATGTCCGGGAAGTGGACCATATCAGAACTTCTTCATCCGTAGCTACCATGCCCGAGTGGTTCCATGTGCCGATATCTTTCTCTATAGATGATGCAGCTAGCATAAAGTTTCCGCATGCAGATCCCCTTGTTATTACTACCGATATAGCAGGGACTGAAGTCCGGAGAGTGCTGATTGATGGAGGGAGTTCAGCAGATATCATCTTCGTTCAAGCCTTTGATCAGTTCTGTATCTCCAGGAAACATCTCCTCCCTACAGCTCGTCCCTTGCAAGGCTTCGCAGGACCCCCTCTTGATGCCCTCGGCCAGATAGGTCTGGAGGTTGCTTTCGAAGAGGGGCTACTAGCAAGGATGGAGGAGGTGATTTTCGATGTTGTAGATGCTCCTTATGCATATAATGTTATCTTCGGGAGGGGCATGTTAAATCACTTCGGAGTTGTGGTGCATCATAACTATTTATGTATGAAGATGCCCACACACGCGAAAGTACTCACTGTCTTCGGAGATCAAGCCACTGCGCGAAGAGCAGAATATGGTCATGGCCCCCCTCTCGACCTGAGACAAGTGAACAATGTACAAGGTAATCCATAGGATATCTCCGCTCCAGGTGAACCTTCGAAGAAGTCCTTCCCAAGGCCCAGCCTCGATGGAGAAATTATAACGAAGGTTATTGTCAAAGACGACAAAGACTATTATTTTCAGTTCGAAAAAAGATTTGCCTCCAGAAATCGCTACTTCGTTAGAAAAGGTAGTTGAAGAAAATTTGGATGTCTTTGCCTGGTCTGATGAAGATATTCCCGGAGTCAGTCGAGATATCATTGAGCATAGCTTGCTTGTGAACCCGAGGGTTCGACCTGTCTGACAAGGACTTCGGAAGTTATTCGTGGAGAGGGCCATCCTTGCTAAAGCAGAAGTGGAAAAATTGCTGAAGGTTGGGATTATCAGAGAAGTAGTTCATACGGAGTGGTTAGCCAACCCAGTCTTTGTCAGAAAGAAATCCTCCGTGAAGTGACGCATGTGTATTTATTTTACATCCTTGAATAAAGCATGCCGCCGTGACCCCTATCCCATGCCCCGAATTGATCAATTAGTTGACTCCACTACTGGTTCGGAGTTATTAAGCTTCCTCGACGTGTATTTTGGCTATCATCAAATCTTGTTAAAGCGCGAAGATGAAATCAAAACAAGCTTTGTAACTCCTTCGGGAGTCTTATGCTATGTAAGAATGCCTTTCGGTTTAAGAATGATGGGGTAACTTTTTCGAGGTTAATTGCTAAAGCTCTAGGTCATCAAATAGACCGCAATGTAGAAGCCTATATGGATGATATTGGAATAAAGAGTGCTTTAAAGCACCAACATAGCCTAGACTTAGCAGAAACGTTCGATAGCCTTCGGGCATGTGGAGTCCATCTCAACCCCGAAAAATGTATCTTTGGGGCTCAGGTTGGAAAATTGTTAGGGTATCTAGTTTCGAGTAGAGGGATTGAAGCTAGCCCTACTCAAATAACTTCATTACAAAGGATGGCTCCTCCGGAAAATTTAAAGCAGGTGCAAAAGCTAACTGGCCGTCTAGCAGCACTTAGCAGATTTCTAGCAAGGTCTGCGGAGAGAAGTTTGCCCATTTTCAAAGCGTTGAAAGGATCTAAAGATTTTGCATTGACGCCGGAGTGTCAAAAGAGTTTTGATCATATTAAAATTTATCTCAGTAACCTCGCTACACTCACTGTGCCCGTTGCGGACGAAACCCTACTCCTCTACCTTGCAGCTACTAGCTCCGCTATCAGTGTCGTCCTTGTCAGAGAAATTGATTTCAATGGGAAGTTGGTACATAATCAAGTCTATTTTGTATCCGAACATTGTCTTAAGCAAAAACAATATATTCCGAGCTTGAGAAGTTCACATATGCTCTGATAATGGCTTCGAGGATATTGAGACATTATTTCCTACCACATAATGTGATTGTACCAACTTCGTATCCCTTGGGAGATATGCTTTGAAGGAAAGATTCTACGGGAAGAATTGGAAAATGGGCCGTTGAACTAGCATCCTTCGGCATCTCCTTCGTGGCAAGGACAGCAATCACGTCACGGGTAGTGGCAGATTTTGTGGCAGAGTGGACTCCATCCGCAGTATGGGCTCAGAAGAAATCAAATGAAGGAATTTGGACTATATACTCCGATGGAGCTATCCAAGCATCTAAAGCAGGCATCAGAGTAGTAATAATTTCACCTTCAGGGCAAAGAGCAATGTACTCCGCAAGGCTCAATTTTAAGTCCACCAATAATACAGCGGAGTACGAAGGAATTTTGTTAGGACTTCGAAAGGCGCGTGCTTTGGGCGCTATAAGAGTTGTTGTTAAAATAGATTCTCAAATTGTAGCAGGGCACGTCGATAAAAGTTTTCAAGTTCGTCACCCACAGCTTGCAAAATATTTGGAAGAGATCCGTAAGATCGAAGCAGCATTTAAATGGATTTCCATCCGAAGTATACCAAGAGCTGAAAATATGCAAGCTGATACCTTAGCGAAAGCTGCAGACAGAGCTATGGACATTCTAGAAGGAGCTTTTTACGAAGAGCTTACTTTGCCTTTGGTGCCACAGATCCCTTCTGTGGAAGTTCTTTGCATTCCAAACACTGATTGGCAGAGCTCAATTATGGAATTGTTGCAAGGTGAAGAAAATTTTCCTGAAGGGCCACAACTTTCGAGGTTGAAGTTAAGAGTTCAAAATTATCATATAATCAATGATATTCTTTACAAGGCCGGAGTATGTTCCCCTCTTCTCCGATGTATATCTCAAGCCGAAGGTCAAGAGATGCTCCGAGAAATTCATGAAGGCCTTTGTGGTAGCCATCTAGCCCCTCAGGCTTTGGCAGGAAAAACACTTCACCGAGGGCTTTATTGGCCTACAATACTAGCTGATGCGGAGAGTTTAGTCCGCACGTGCCAAGGTTGTCAATGGATGGGAAGACGAAGTCATCGTCCGCCAACAACTCTTCAAGTCATTGCTCCAGTTTGGCCCATGGCCAGATGGGGCATGGACGTTATTGGCCCCTTCCCAATAGCAAAAGGAGATCTCAAATTCACAGTGGTAGAAATTGAGTATTTTTCTAATAATGTACAAAAAATTTTCTGGAAAAATATTATATGCAGCTTCAGAGTGCCTCGACAGCTCACAGTTGACAATGGGACACAGTTTGACGCAGAGCCCTTAGGAAGTTTTGCGAAGATCTTGGCATACAATATGCTTTGCTGTTGTGCACCATCCCCAGTCTAATGGAGCTATCGAAAGGGCCAATGGTAATTGTTGTCGTAAAAGATTACGCTAACAGGTTTCTAGAAATTAGAAACTAACAAACAAAGTGTTTGCGAAGTAAACTGTTTTGAGCCTCCAAAAGGATAATAACAAACAAAGAAGGTGTTACAAATGATTACAAGGAGCCCCTATGCGAAATAATGCTTTAAGTGCTCCGCATGCCATGTATGAGTTAGCTCTTCACCTCCTAAAGTAGCTAACTTAAAAGACCCAGGACGCCCAGAACGGACAATTATATATGGACCTTCCCACTTATTTCCTCATTTTCCTAGTGCTATAATACTTCGCAAAACAAGATGACCCGGCTTAAGCTCATTAATCTTGACTTTCGGGTCAAACTAAGTCTTCGTCTGCTGCTGATACTTTGTCAAATTGGCGACAGCTCGAAGTCTTGTCTCTTCTGCTAAATCCAGTGAAGTTTGTCTTTCTCCTTCTATTTCCGGTTCAGTGCTGCGAAGTGATCCTCCTTTGAGCTCAGTTGGTGTCATAGCTTCATCTCCGAATAATAGTCTAAAGGGAGTGAAACCCGTGGACCTCGTTTGAGTGGTCCGAATGGACCATAAAATCTTCGGAAGCTCTTCAGTCCACAATCCCTTTGCCAATCCTACAATCCTTCGATTTAGCCCTGACAAAATATTACCATTGGCTCTTTCTACAGCTTTGTTAGACTGAGGGTGTCGCACTGCAGCAAAGCATAATTGGATGCCTAGATCTTCACAAAATTTCTTGAAAGGTTTTGCATCAAATTGTGTTCCATTGTCAACTGTGAGTTGTCTAGGCACTCCGAACTAGCAAATGATATTCTTCCAGAAAAATTTCTGTACATTGTTCGAAGTGATAGCTGTTAAGGGCTCTGCTTCTACCCACTTAGAAAAATATTCAATTGCTACCACTTCGAACTTTAAATTTCCTTTTGCTACTGGGAAGGGACCAATCAGATCCATACCCCATCTAGCCATGGGCCATACTGGAGCAATAACTTGAAGAGCTGTTGGTGGGCGATGACTCCTTCGTCCCATCCATTGACATCCTTGGCAGGTGCGGACTAAGGTCTCCGCATCAGCTACTATTGTAGGACAATAAAGCCCCTGGCGAAGTGTTTTTCCTGCCAAAGCTCGAGGGGCTAGATGGCTACCGCAAAGTCCTTCATGAATTTCTCGAAGAATTTCTTGACCTTCGGCTTGAGATATACATCAGAGTAGAGGGGAACATACTCCGGCCTTGTATAAAATACCGTTGATTATGTGATAATTCCGGGTTCTAAGCTTTAATCTTGAAAGTTGTGGCTCCTCGGACAAGCTTGTTCCTCCTTGCAACAGTTCCATAATTGAATTTCTCTAATCTGTACTTGGAATGCAAAGGATTTCTGCAGAAGGAATTTGTGGCACCGAAGGTGTACTGAGTTCCTCATAAAAAGCCTCTTCTGGTATGTCCATAGCTCCGGCTACAGCTTTTGCTAAGATATCAGCTTGCACATTTTCTGCTCTAGGAATACTCCGAATTGAAATCCCTTTAAATGCTTCTTCAATCTTACGAATTTCTTCTAAGTACTTTGCAAGCTGTGGATGCCGAACTTGGAAACTCCTGTCTACGTGCCCTGCTACAATCTGGGAGTCTGTCTTAATAACAACTCTTGTAGCCCCTAGAGCACGTGCCTTTCGAAGTCCCAGTAAAATCCCTTCATACTCCGCTATATTATTGGTAGACTTGAAATTGAGTCTTGCGGAGTACATTGCCCTTTGCCCTGAAGGCAAAATTATCACTGCTCCAACACCCGCCCCGGATGCTTGGAAAGCTCCATCAGAATAAATAGTCCAAATCCATTCACTTGGCTTCTCCGGAGCCCACGCTGTAGGGGGAGTCCACTCTGCCACAAAGTCCGCCAACACTTGTGACTTAATTGCTGTCGTGGCCACAAAGGATATGCCGAAGGGTGCCAATTCAACGGCCCACTTCCCAATTCTTCCAGTGGAATCCTTACTTCGGAGCATATCTCCCAAAGGATACGAAGTTGGTACAATTACATTATGTGCCAAGAAATAATGCCTCAATTTTCTCGAAGCCATTATCAGAGCATATGTGAGCTTCTCAAGCTCGAAATATCTTGTTTTTGCTCCTGACAATGCTTCGGACACAAAATAGACTAGATTTTGTACCAACTTCTCGTTGAAATCCATCTCTCTGACAAGGACTGCGCTGACCGCAGAGCCAGTAGCTGCAAGGTAGAGGAGTAGGGTTTCGTCCGCAATATGCACCGTGAGTGTGACGAGATTACTGAGATAGTTTTTAATATCTTCGAAACTTTTTTGACACTCCGGTGTCCATGCAAAATCTTCGGACCCTTTCAATGCTTTAAAGATGGGCAAACTTCTCTCCGCAGACCTTCCAAAAACCTGGTAAGTGCTGCAAGATGACCAGTCAGCTTTTGCACTTGCTTTAAATTCTCCGGAGGAGCCATCTTTTGCAGCGTAGTTATCTGAGTAGGGCTAGCTTCGATTCCTCTGCTCAAAACTAAATACCCTAACAACTTTCCAGCCTGAGCCCCGAAGATACACTTTTCGGGGTTAAGACGAATTCCGCATGCCCGAAGGCTATCAAATGTTTCTGCTAAGTCTAGGCTATGTTGGTGCTTTAAAGCACTCTTTATTACAATATCATCCATGTAGGCCTCTACATTGCGACCTAGCTGATGACCTAGAGCCTTAGCAATTAACCTTGAAAAGGTGGCCCCGACATTTCTTAAGCCAAAGGGCATTCTTACATAACAGAAGACTCTCGAAGGAGTTATAAAGCTTGTCTTGATTTCATCTTCGCGCTTTAGCCAGATTTGATGATAACCGGAGTACGCATCGAGAAAGCTTAATAACTCCGAACCAGCAGTAGAGTCAACCAACTGATCAATTCGGGGCATGGGGTAGGGGTCACGGGGGCATGCTTTATTCAAAGATGTAAAATCAATACACATGCGCCATTTCCCGAAAGATTTCTTCCTAACGAAAACTGGGTTGGCTAACCACTCCGTATGAGCCACTTCTCTAATAATCCCAGCCTTCAGCAGCTTTTCAACTTCGTCTTTGGCAAGGATAGATCTCTCCATAGACAGTTTCCGGAGTCCTTGCCTAACAGGCCGAGCCTTCGGGTTCACAAGTAAACTGTGTTCAATAATATCCCGACTGACTCCGGTGATGTCTTCATCAGACCAAGCAAAGACATCTAGATTCTCCCCAACTACTTGCTCCAACGAAGCAGCAACTTCTGGAGGCAAGTCTTTGCCAAACTAAAAAGAATATTCCTTGCCATCCTTGACAATGACCTTCGCTGCAATCTCTCCTTCAGGGCTTGGCCTTGGGAAGGACTTCTTCGAGGATTTGCTTGGAGCAGAAAAAACCTCCGGGTTATCTTGCACGCTGTTCACCTGTCTCGGGTCAAGAGGAGGGCCATGACCATACTCTGCTCTTCGTGCAGTGGCCTGATCTCCGAAAATAGTGAGCACTCCCGCCTGTGTGGGCATCCTTACCACAAATAATTATGATGCGCCACAGCTCCGAATTGATTCAACATGCCCCTTCCGAAGATAACATTGTATGCATACGGAGCATCCACCACATCGAAAATTACTTCCTCCGTCCTGGCCAGTAGCCCTTCTCCGAAAGTAACTTCCAGGCCAATTTGGCCGAGAGCATCAAGGAGGCGTCCTGCGAAGCCCTGCAAAGGACGGGCTGCTGGGAGAAGGTGCTTCCCGGAGATGCAGAGTTGATCAAAAGCTTGGACAAAGATAATATCTGCCAAACTCCCTCCGTCAATTAGCACCCTTCGAACCTCAGTCCCTGCTATGTTGGCAGTGATGACAAGTAGGTCTGCATGTGGAAACTTTATGCTAGCTGCATCATCTGCGGAAAAAGATATCGGCACATGCGACCATTCAGGCATAACAGCTACAGATGAAGAGGTTCCAATATGGCCCACTTCTCTAACATATTCTCTTATTTGCCTCTTCGACATACTTCCGAGGGTGCCTCCTCTGGAGATGGGGAGGACTACTCTTTTTCCTCGATCTTGACCATCTTCCTGCTTCAGAGGTGGCATAACATTGACCACCGGAGGCCGTCTTGCAGGGTCAAAGTTTTCTATCCGTGCCACAGCCTGAACAGGCTCCAGACGCACTTCGGTCGGAACTCGGTCATTAGTGCCTCGACCCGAAGTTCTTTCCAAATACTCGCCTCTTAAAGCAAGTATAGATTTACATGCATCAGTCGCATGACTCTGGTTCTCACCATGGACACTGCAGAAAAAGGCCTGGGCTTTGCCAGCTGGTTTCCCTGGCGGCCTCCAGCCGCTTGTCTTGTTTCCTAAGGGTTGCGGAGTTCTTTGGGCAAATTTCTGCGGGGGTGTAATATATAAAACTTCTGAACGAGGATGCTTTTGTCCCTGATGCCTGTCATGCTGAGCCTCGAAGCTAGGCCCCTGCGGCTGTGTTGAAGTCTTCACTTCCAACATAACTTCTTGCAGGATTGATGGGGTTGCAGCAGTTCTCCGAAGCCACCCCTCTTCCGACCTTGCATACTCTTCGAAGTAAGATATCAACTGAGCAACTGAAGATATCTGCTTCTGGTGAAGTTTATCGAGGAGACCTGCGTTGGTAACTCCCTCTCGAGCTGCGTCAACTACAGAAGATGTAGTTAACCCCCGAATTTGCGACTTCGTATGGGCGAAGCGCTTAAAATATTGCCTTAAAGTCTCTCCGAGGAGCTGCTTCACCCGGAAAAGACTTCCTGTTGACATTGGGGGTATGAAGGTACCCTGAAAATTGCTTATAAACTTCTTCCTTAGCTGCTCCCAGGTTCTAATTAAACCCGGCTTTAAAGACCAGAACCACCGCAGCGCCACTCCTTCTAGAGCTAGAGGAAAGCATTTGGCCATGGTGTCTCGCACCCCTCCACTGGCCTCAATTGCTAATGCATAAGAACGAGAGAACTCCCCAGGGTCTTCGTCTCCACCATACTAGCAAAGCTTCGAAGTTTTAAACTTCGGATCAAAGCGCACTTTCTGCAGCTCTGGATGCAGTGGAGATTCAGTGTTGAAGGATGCGTTCTCCGGGGCTTCGGGATAATGAACTTCGTCATCTTCGGGCACTTCAGGAATGACTGGGGTGGCCTGAGGGCGAAGCCTATTTGCGGCTTCTTGCCACCACCTTGCTACTTCGGCTTGGAGACTGGCCATTTGAGCAGCCATATCACCAAGACCATCTTCATCTCCTCCGGACGGACCATCCGGGTCTTGAGAACTATATGCATCAGTTCGAAGTGGAACTTGAGGTGGAAGTGGAACTCCGGGCAGCCGAAGTATGGATGGATTCGGAGAAGGAACTCCGTATGCTCGAGGAAGATGAGTTCCTTCCAGAGTCTGAGGTGGAGGAAAAATCGAGGGTCCTCTAGCCTCAACTGTATCTAAATATCTTGCTCCGGAGATCCGAGGAGACCTCCGAATAGGGCTACCACCTGAACTTCGCTTGGGAGGCATGGTTCGGAAACTTGGTAGAGAACGAAGTTTTTTGGACTAAGTTCCCCACGGAGGCGCCAACTGTTGGCGTAAAAGATTACGCTAACAGGTTTCTAGAAGTTAGAAACTAACAAACAAAGTGTTTACGAAGTAAACTGTTTTGAGCCTCCAAAAGGATAATAACTCTAAATAGTTCGAAAGTATGTATTAAATAACTTGGTATTCCTCCTCTTTTACAGGGTGAAACGGGGGGTATATATAAGCCCAAACATTAAGGAAAAGACCCTTTTACCCCTCCATTACAACCGACATATTGGAAACTATTCGGTACCGTTAATAGAGCTAAAATGGTAAAAGGGTAATCTAATAAGAAAGAAGATAAGTCTTCCATCCTAGCTAGCAAAAAGGCTCTCTGAAGAATCCACGTTCGAAGATATACTTCAAACTAGCGTTCGCCTTCATGCTTCGAATCCTATCCAAAGCGCTCCCGAAGTAAGACATTAAAAGCCTTTGATTGAATCTTCTGCCTGTCTTGTCGCAACAATGCTCTGAGGATGAAATATTTTCCCCCAACAGTAATACCTTGTCAGGCTAAATCGAAGAATAGTAGGGTTGGCAAAGGGGTTGTGGACGTGAGAGCTCCCAAAGATTTTATGGTCCATTCGGACCACTCAAACAAGGTCCACAGGTTTCACTCCTTTCAGATTATTATTCAGAGATGAAGCTATGACGCCAACGGAGCTTAAAGGAGGATCTCTTCGTAGCACCGAACCTGAAATAGAAGGAGAAAGGCAAGCTTCACTTGATTTAATACAAGAAACAATACTTCGAGCTGTCGCTAATTTGTCGAAATATCAGCAGCAAACGAATACTTGGTTTGACCCGAAGGTTAAGCTTAACGAACATAAACCAGGTCTTCTAGTTTTGCGAAGCATTATAGCACCAGGGAAATTAAGAAAATAAGTGGGAAGGTCCATACATTATTCTCCATTCAGGAAGCCCCGGTTCTTTTAAGCTAGCTAATTTAGAAGGCGAAGAGTTAAAGCATGCCTGTCATGCGGAGCACTTAAAGCGATATTTCGCATAGGGGCTCATTGTAATCATTTGTAAACACCTTCTGAATTAAGAAAGTTCATGGTTCAGATAATGCCTACCTCTCAAACACTTCATACTTCTAGTGGATGCATTGGAAGAATGAAGTTGGTTGTGAGGGAAGTGTCATTCATTTGAACCAATTTTGTGGACTTCGAACCACTGGTTCGAAGCTTCCGACGAGGTGGGAAAGTCACAGAAAAACGGATTCCAAGCCACCGGCTTGAAAGCATCCATAAAAAGAGTCCAAGGAGACCAAATGATACGGATTCCAGGCTCCGGCTTGAAAGCATCCGTAAAAAGAGTCCAAGGAGACCACTATGCGAATTCTGAACCACTGGTTTGATAGCATTCGCAAAAAGAGCCAAAGGAGGCCAAATAAAACAAATTTTGAGCTGGTAGCTTCGAACGTCTGTAAAAAGAGTCCAAAGTGACCAATTGCTTTGGATGCTAAGGTATCTGAAAAACTAGTCCGAAGTGACTACATTCAAACAAAAAGATACTAAGTTACCAAGTTTCATACTCCAGGTAGTCGAAGACATTCTTTGAGATTCTAATCAATCTCTAAGTTGAGATTCCAAAATTGTACTCCTAACTAAAGTTATTGTCGTTGAGCGTAACCATCTTTGACCAAATTTCGAAATTGCTTACACCCAAAGAGGGGCTGGGAAGTAGGGAGACAATTTTAAAACTTTAATCTTTATCATTCGAACAGATTACATTACATTACGAAAAGTCTGTATCTATACCAAGAAGGAAACGAAGACCCCTTCGATCCCTAGAGCTATTGCTAAGGCCAGAACGACTAGTTCCGGAGCCGGGAGTCTTAGTAACATTACGTTTAACTCTTCTCCCTCCTTTCGAAGCTCGGAAATCTTTTTGTTCCTATTGGAGTTCAGCCCAAGTTCGAAGTGGCTCGGGGCTTCTCTCCTAGCTTCGAAGTTGTTCATGTTTCTTTGTTTGTTCTTCAACAGTATTCTCTTCTTCGGACCATCCAACGTCTTCAAAAGATGAAGTTTCCAAGTTAACTTCTTTTTCCTCCTCTTTAATGTAAGATAATATATCTTTGTATATTGCAGGCGCAATCGCACCGGAGCTTTCTCGAGGAATCAAAAATCGAGGTCGTTTGTCAGGTCTTAGAATTTCGAAGGTAGCCCATAGCAGGTGAAGCTCTTCTATAACTTCTAACACTTCGAGATCATCCATAAGAGGTCGGAATGCCTAAAAACATTTCCATGTAAGTCTTCATTCATAACAGATGAAAGCATACATTTTTACATGTTCGGAGCCCTAAACAAAACTAGGCCTTCGGGTCTGGCGGAGGCTGGCTACTCGAAGCCTGCGACCGAGCTTGTATCTGGCGAAGTCCTTCATCAATCCAAGCCTTGATCGCTGATCGACCTTTGGCTCTCCAAGATGCTTGGAAGGCTTGCCAGGCTGCGGCCATGTCTTTAGGAGGGTTTAATAGTCGGTTGTCGTTGAAGGTAATGGGAGCCGCCCCCATGTATGGTGCTACTGATAGCCCTAGATATTCGTAGTAGCGAAGTATTCTGAGAGCGGATACTTGGCCGGAGATTTCTCCATACCGAATACCCGATGTCTTCATCATCTTCGCCGCTCCTTGGATAATCTTCAATCGTCGCAGCAAGGGGACGTCGCCAGTCGAAGGTAATGTACAAGAAGTACCGAAGTATTCTAAGACACCCAGAAGGTTGTCCATGGTCTCCGTAGCTACCTTCTCAGAGTTCACCTTCTCTTCGGCCAAAATATGCCTTGATGAAGACAGCTCGTCTATCAAAGAAGATAGTCTGGCTGCCTCCATGACCAAGGAGTTCTTCTGGCTGAGAAAGTTGTTGGCCTCTTCCATTGACTTCGTTTGTTCTTCTCGGAGCTTGACCAGCTCAGCCCCCGTGGTTTCTTGCTCCGTCCGCATTCTTTCTATTTCAGCCTGAAGCACGATTTGTTTGGCTTTGAGCTTCTGATTAGCAGCCTCCAGAACAAGTCTAGCTTTCTGTAGGACCGAAAGTAGCGACTAGAGGGGGGTGAATGGGCGCCTAAAAAAATTCTTTCGAATCAATGGCCTGCTCCCAGCACCCAACACACCTCAACAGACTTAGCAGGGAAAAGTAACCAGATCAACAAATCCTAAAATGATCTAGCCTAAAAATGACCAGTGTCCTAAACAAAGAGACACCAACACAGTGCTTAAAGGCAGATTAACAAAGCATTTAAAACATGGACGTATCAAGTTTCACAAAACTAGATCATCACAGAGGTTTAATTTGAGTGCACGTAAAACGAGGAATCTTAATGTTCAAGGTTGTCTCCTATTCAATACTCGTCGAAGCCTATGCTATGTGGACATGCGAAGCCTAAAGTTGTCAAAGCTTGTTCAGTACAGTTGAGCGAATTGTGTAGCTGTCGAAGCCTACTTCGAAACCTTCGAATCACAGCATGCAAACGAAAAACTTCAAAGCCATAAGCAAAAAACTGACCGAAGCCTGTTGGCCCGGACTAAAGAGCTTCGAATAGGCTTTAAAGAAAAACAGACTTCGAAGTACGAAGCCTAAAATTTGAAGCTTAACAGCTACCTTCGCAAGCACACTTCGCTAAACAACTCTTCGAACAGCAAAGCCAATAGTTCAAGAAAAACTTCCGAAGTCTTGCATCGAACTACGTGCAACCAGAAGACTCCGGCACATGCAGGCTTCGTTTGCTGAGCGAGAGGGCTTCAAAGCTTGTTGTTCAGACTTCGCCCGAAAGGAAGTACTTTGCAAGTATTACTTCGGAATCCGCAGCGAAGCTTTCTGAACAATTGTATAGGCCGCTGGCGAAGCCAAACACACACACTTCCACACGAAATTTTTGCGGCTGACAAGCTGACACACTGTGCACCTAGGCTAGGCAAATTAAAAGAAACGTTGAGAGAAGACTTCAAGACCTGTGTACAACATGGCTACTGCTGATCAAATCAACATATAGCAAGCCTAGGCAAAAAGCTAACAGGCTACATCATAGGCCATTAAAAAAACTGCCAAGAACTGCTCCAAGCAGAGGCTTCTGCTACGAGCTATACTGCTGCGAAACAGTAACGAAGGACATCCCGAGATAGAAGACTAAACACGCAATCGACTGGCTATGAAGGAAAAACGTGCACCTATTCCTGCCTCTACACACTAGAGCAGGCAGACTAGCTGAGAAAAACAGTCTATGTCAGGAAGGAAAAATAATTTCGCCTGGAGAAACAAATAAACTCTGTAAAAACCGTGCAAGCAGACGAGATTGCAATGGCTTCGAGAATAAACACTTTCTGCGGCAAACTCAGAACCAACGAACAAATAGGATACGCAAAACAAGGTGAATAGAATAAAAACTCCACAGCGTGATGTTCTATGATTAGGAGAGGAATATCAGAACCTGATGAACTCATGAAGAACAGAGGTTCTATAATGCATGGTGGCGGCGCTCTCAGAACGATGGAAGAGGAAAGCCAAAAAGTGACCCAAACTTTAGTGAGATTAAAACTTGATTTCAGAATGGGTAACCCTAACCCTATGGATTGGGGCCCTATTTATAGGCAGCCCAATAGCCTAGGAAAATACAAAAAGACCCTTAGGGTTTTTACAGACGCTGAAATAAAATGGAAAAGACCAAAATGCCCTTAGGATATTTTTACAGACTCAACTGACTGACTGTGGGCCTAAAGGCAAAATAGTAAACTCCTAATTAAAGATGACTTATCCTGAAGTGGAGCTTTCGTAGCGACTACGACTTCGCCTCAGAACGGTCAGATCTGAGATCAGCGGTTGTCAGTTTTGTGCCGAAACTGACAAAGCGTCCACCGACTCTGCACCAGGTACCTAGATTGGGCCGGCCCGATTCTGCAGCTCTCTCAGCCCGGCAATCGCTCGCCGACTGTGTACCTGAGTCAATCCTGGTCAACATCCTAGTGGATCCTCTGGTGCTCCTAGCCCATGTACCCGGATTGGGCCAACCTGACTTCGCGGCCCATCTGCCCGACAGTCGCTCGCTGCCCGTGTACCTTAGTCACATACGGCCTAGACACAGCAGATCTTCTCCCCTTTTTGTGTCCTCTTGACTTCCGTTGACAATGACTCAACACATCTGGAGCCATGAGGCCCATACTCTTCAGCATGGCTCCTCACTTTCCTCTCCGCTGCTACCATCTCGTCCAAGCTAGAAGTTCGAATTTCGGAGCTGTCAAAACTCCCTTGGAGGGCAGTAATCTTCTCCTTAAGACGAATGCATTCCCGCTCGTTCAAAACAGCCACAACTCGAGCCAAGACTATTTGTTGTGAAGGAAAAAGCAATGTTAGAAACTATTTATAAGCTGAAACTAACCTTGTTATTGAAGAAACTTCGTACCTGGTATGTTGCCCGCTCCAAAGCTACATCCAACTCCGACCACTCAGTTTCCCCGAGTATAGCCACCAAGTCAGTCTCCCCGACTTCGCGATTGGCCTGAGCCAAAGGCTCTAGCTGAGTCCGAAGTCTAGTCCTTCACTCCAAAAAAGGAGCTAGGAGGGGGAGCATTGAAAAGGCTCTTTGGTCGTCTTCATTGGGTGAAGGGCCCCCCTCCGCAGATTGACTCCTGTCTGTCGATTCTAACGGAGTTAATCCAGAGTTCGGAGCAGGAAAAGGATCAATTTTCCCTTTACCTTTTCTGGGCCCCATCTTTATAACTTCCTCCAGAATCGACTTCGGAGATGTTCAAGAGTCAGGTGCAGTCTTCGCAGGAGGAGTCGTCTCCATGGGGGGTAGACCCTGCAAAATCAAATGTATTATATATTGCATAATTTTGCAGGACATGAAGAAAAAGGTGCTTTAATTAAGTTTACCTCCAAAACCCTATCGGTGAATGAGTATGGGCCTACTTGGAGGGTCGAATGCCCCCTCGAAATCTTCGTCAGATTCAGGATCATGAACCAAAGGGTTAGCTGTTGGAACCTCTCTTAGAGCAACAATTACCACTTCATCCGGAATCGAAGCTTGATGAGCTGCTACTTCGACTCCGCCTTCAACAGTAGGGGCTTCTTGGCTTGGCAGATACAGCAGGACATTCGAAGTCCCGGCCAATTCGGAGTTGTGTAGCACAGCCGGCACAACCGCTGCATCACCAGTGGCCACGACTTCGATATCCGCTTGTGCCTCTTCGTCCCCGGTAACAAGGTCTATAAAGACCCTTTGCATTTCTCTTTCTCCTTCATCTTCAAATGAATCTGAAGATGAAGCGGCGAACTTAGAAGAAGCCACGTTCTTAGGTTTACGGGCCAACTTCTTCACGGGAGTCTTGGCTGGTGTCGAAGTCCCAGCCTCGACTTTTCTCTTCTTCGGACCAGTCTCAGAAGGAACCCAGTCTAGAAGAGAAGGGGCTACGACTCCGAGTACGCCCCATGAGGAGCCATTCTGAAGAGCGTGGGCCTCATGTCTCCAGATGTGATGAGTCATTGTCAACGGTAGTCAAAGAGGATTGAAAAGAGGAGAAGACCTGCTGCGCCTGGGCCACGTGTGACTCAGGTACACAGGCAGCGAGCGACTGTCAGGCAGAGGGGCCATGAAGTCGGGCTGGCCCAATCCGGGTACATGGGCTAGGAGCAGCAGAGGATCCACTGGGCTGTTGACCAGGATTGACTTAGGTACACGGTCGGCGAGCGATTGTCGGGCTGAGAGAGCTACGGAATCGGGTCGGCCCAATCTGGGTACCTAGTGCAAAGTCAGTGGACGCTTTGTCAGTTTCAGTGCAAAACTGATGACCGCTGATCTTGGATCAGACTGTCCTGGAGCGAAGTCGTAGTCACTATGAAAGCTCCGCTTTCAGATAAGTCATCTGTAAATAGGAGTTTACTATTTTGTCCTTAGGCCCACAATCAGTCAGTCGAGTCTGTAAAAATATCCTAAGGGCAGTTTGGTCTTTTCCATTTATTTCAGCATCTGTAAAAAAACCCTAAGGGTGTGATGGAATATTCCTAGGCTATTGGGCTGCCAATAAATAGGGCCCCAATCCCTAGGGTTAGGTCACCCTTTCTGAAATCACTTTTCTAATCAAAGAGATTGGGTCACTTTTTGGTGTCTTCCTCCTGGTGCTTGTTCGTCACCGCCGCCACAGAGTTCCTTCGTGCATGCGACAAGAAATCTCGTAATCTGGTGTTTTTGTTTCTCAACCATCAAGTTTTCGCTGTGTTTTTATTGCATCGGATTGCATGCCCTTTCTTCTGGTTGTGATTGCTACAAGTTTTGCTACAGCACTGTACTCCCATCTGTTTCTACGAAGGGATCATTTTTCTATTGGAAAAATGGTCTAGTTCTGGCAGCTAGTTTCTTTAAAGTTTTCTTCTCTGTGTTCGTAGACTGTAGGAGGTTCTCTGGTTGTTCATTGCATAGGAGCTATCTTTGCAGAAGTAGCACTGCTGTGCAGGTTGATGCTTTCTAGACAAACTAGTACTAGTCTAGAGATCTTGCATTAATCTATTGTTTCAGTTGCAATCTTGTTCGGTCGGATATCATTTTCTTATGAACCTAGGCCTGTGATGTGTTGCGGCATGCATGCGTCTAGCTAAGCCTAGGCTCTAGCTTTTGGTTTTTGCTGCAGCAGTGTTGGTTTCCTGTTCGAAGCTAACCTCGCTCTGCCTTTCGAAGCTTTGCTGCAGAGCCTGTCTCTAGTCTTAATCGCCTTCGGAGTTGCTTCTACACTTAGCACGAGGTCCTTAACTGAAGCAGCACTTGTTGCGTCAGGATTTTTGGTTTGTGCGAAGGTTCTTCGAAATCCAGACTTCGGCAGTGATTTTGTGATTTTTCTGTACACACTTCACTACAGGCTTCGAACGCTTTGTGCTTCACAAGCGAAGTGTGCTGCTAGGCTTCGCACTGTTTTAAACGCCGTTTTCTGCTGTGCTTCGAAGCTTGCGAAGTAGTACTTCGATTTTAGTACTTCGGCCAGTCAACTTCGCAGTACGTACTTCGACGGATCTTTTCGGAGATTCCCTTTTCGATGTGTGCTACTTCAGCGTATTTAGCTCAGCAGGCTTCGAAGGTTTTGTAAGCTGTGTTTCGAAGTCTGTGTTTGGCTTCAGTACTGAAATTTTCGGAGTAGGCTTCGACTGTTACGTGCTTCGCTGCTGCATAGCTTCGCACTAGTCTTCGAACTCTCTTCTGCACAGTTTTGGATTCGAAGGGTTTGGAGTTTACATCTACAATCTTCGGTACTACATACTTCGAATAGGCTCCGACAACATCACACTTCGTACGACTCCTCCGAACAGGCTTCGACTTCGTCAGACTTGGCACAAAGGACTTTGAAACAGACTTCGGCACAACCATCACATGTGTTGGAACAATTGCGTTAGTTCCAGCAGGTTTATGTGTGGTGGAGTGTGATGTGGAGAATCAGCCTCGAAGGACTCTAACAGAGGGAGAAAAAGGTTTATACTGGTTTGGGCCTCTCCTGGGAGATAATAACCCTACGTCCAGTTGTGGTGGATTTGGCATGGTATGCCCTAGTATGGAGCAATAATTCTAGGGTCTCTTGGCCCCCTGGAGCGTGTTTTTTACTACAAGGGCTTGGCCCTACTTTTATAGGCACGCAGGCCTTAAGAAAAAGACCAAGATACCCTTTACAAGCCCCTAGGCTTATGGGGGTAGACAGGGAAGGGGAGCTAGCTACTGTACAAAAGTACCAGACAACTTTACAGCTTTACAGACGTGTCAGGCTATGCCAGGCTTTGACCAGCTAAAAGACACACTGAAGGTGGAGGCTAGGGGGAAGGCTTCGAAGTGTACCCCGGAGGGGGGCTTCGAAGCATGCTCCGGAAGGCGGCCTCCGGACTTGGCTTCCGGAGGGCGGCCTCCGGACTTGGCTCCCGGAGGGCGGCCTCCGGACTTGGCTCCCGGAGGGCGGCCTCCGGACTTGGCTCCCGGAGGGCGGCCTCCGCACTGGGCTCCCGGAGGGCGGCCTCCGGACTGGGCTCCCAGAGGGCGGCCTCCGGACTTGGCTTCCGGAGGGCGGCCTCCGGCGTCCTGCGCCCGGAGGGTGGCCTCCGGCGCCCTGCGCCAGGGCCCGAACTGGGGGCTCCGAGCCGGACCTCCTGATCTGAGGGCTCCGAAGCTACAGGCCCCGAAAGGCACCTTGGGACCTGAAAACAACACATAGAGAGAAAACAGGCTCCGACAGTGCTGGGCTATGGGCCGAAGGCTATCGGAGGCTGACGTCATTTGGCCCCTGTTCAAGGGAAATATATTCCCCCAACAACATGCTTCGTTGCTGCATGCACTCAGATTAATTGTTGTGGTGATTTATTTCTGTGAACCTTGATCTGCCCATGTGTTGAATGCTTAGTTAATCTGCCTACTAGCACTGTTTTGGTGTCTTTTCGATTAGGACACCGGTTGTTGTTAGGCTAGATCCTTTGATGCTTTGTTGATCTGTTCACCTTTCTTTGACAAGTCTGTTGAGGTGCGTCGAGTGTTGGGAGCAGTCCATTGATTCGAAAGAATTTTTAGTCGCCCATTCACCCCCCTCTTGTATCAGAGCCTGGTGTAGGACCGAAAGTAGCGACCATAGGGGGGGTGAATGGGTGCCTAAAAATTCTTGCTAAACTATGTCCTAATCCCAACACCAAAATGAACTAAATCAGACAAATAATATTAGCAAAGGAAATTTCAGAAATTAAAGTTGTCTAGATTAAAAATGACTCGTGTACTAATTAAAATGATATTAAAAAGTAATCGAAAAAAAACTGCAGTAAATAAAAACACCTAGACGAAATTACGGAATATTTATATTTCAGTCTAGAAATAAAATATTAACCTAATAAATAGAACATGAATCTCTAAAAATTAATTCAGAATTAAATCGAAAATATCGCAGGTAAAAAAAATATATAACTACGACTAATAAATTTGTCTTTTCTTTTTATATGACCAGATTAAAAAAATACTTAAATAAATAATCCGAGATATGTAATAGAAATTTAATAGATTAAAAATTTAACGGCGAGATTAATTATTTTCCCAATACAATAAAAACTAACAAATAAAATTATTACGAGATACTTAATCAGATTTAATCTAATCAAGAATAAAGAATTGATTTAATTAAAATGCTGAAAAATAATAGATTAAGAGACACAGAAAAAAACTAACCTACATGACTCTCTCGCCGTCGGCCGAGACTTCCCGAGCCACTGCTCCGTGCGAACAGCTTGCCCCGTCCTCGTGCTGCGTGCTAAGTAAATCAACCAAAACAGAAACACCACTGCTGGCCTTTTTCTTTTGCAGGGGAACAGAGAACTGAAAAATTGGCTTTGATGCCTATGCGGCGGGGCCCGCCTGTGGAAAGCTTCAGCGGGAAAAATTTGCAGCAATGCCTGCCGTGCTCACCTTGCTTTCCCTCCTCCCGAGATGGCCTGTGATGCGAACTGCTGCGTGCAGCATGCGGCGGACGGGTGCAGGAACCGGTGCTGCCTCTGATTCACGTGGGACCCGCGATGCAGCTTTGATAAAATTGACAACGTCGGGGGGAGATGCGCGCACGTTCGTGGAATTCCTGAAGCACACGCTAAGACCTCCGGCCGAAGGAAAACAGCCAGGTACCGGCCGGCACGACGGCTGCGGAAGAAAAATTTGAGGATCCAAAAATCTTAGACTGCAGATTGATTTCTTCGAAAACAGTCATCTATCCCCAGGGGGAATAGGGGCCTATTTATAGGCGACTCCTAATACATAAAAAGACTAATTTACCCTCCGGTAAAATTAAACTGAGTCTAAAATAAATTCCGAAAATTACTAAAATATTCTCAGAAAAATCACCTGACTTTAATAAAAATATTCTAAACTTAAAAACTAAATATTAATAACCTAAAAATGAATTAATCATAGATTGTCCGTTTTGCGCCAAAACTGACAAAGCGTCCACCGTGTTCGCACCGGGTACCCGGATTGGGCCGACCCGACCCCGCAGCTTCCTCAGCCCAGCAATCGCTCGCCGCCCGTATACCTGAGTCAAACCCAGTCAATAGACCAATGGATCAGCTGCCGCTCCTAGCCATGTTCCCGGATTGGGTCAGCCCGACTACACGGCTCTTCTGCCCGGCCGTCGCTCACTGCCCGTGTACCTGAGTCACATGCGCCTCAGACTCGGCAGGTCTTCATATCTCCCTTCCTTCGACTTCCGTTGATAATCACTCGTCACATCTGGAATATCAAAACCATATTCTTCAACATGGTTTCTCAATCACCCCCTTGATGAGTGCATTGTCAACACCCTTTTCAGCTCATCTTCAGAACCTGCAAAAACATGTGGAAACAGAAAAACAAAAACAAAAGAAAATAGAAGAGAGAAAATAAAAGTTTAACCCTAATGACCAAAAGCCAAACAGAAGCAAGAAAAACGGTCATTATGGTTAACCAAAAATAAAGACTCAAAACAAGTGCAATATCAAAATTACGAACAAGGAACTCCCCCTGAAATAAATCCTAGAGAAAGCTAAAAAATGTACTCCAAAATTTCTCCCCCTTGTTGACAATTGGACTCATCAAGTGAGACTAATTGCACTCTAACAGGACATAGACACAAACTCCCCCCTGAAATGCAGCTCCCCCTTAAAATATGCCATGAATGCAGATGGGGTGCTGGTGGAGTGTAAAAAGCATGCTTCTTAGATACGATTAACTGCAATTACAACATCTAACAGTTATAGCAAAAGATATACTGTCTAAGATACATGACATGATCAGTGCAACAGATGATATCTAAGGAGAGTCATTAGCACGCATTTTTCGATTTTTGCAAACAAAAACATCACCACATTTTCTAGTTGACAAGCAGAGTAAAGCATGATATGCAAAAGCTAACTAATATCTACCAAGATAAGCGTTGTCCAAAAACAAATTGCTCCAGCAAACTTGTCATCTTTTTCAAATTTTCAGACTTTTTCCTTTTTCTTTATATTTTTCATTTCTTCCAGGGGTTATTTGCATGTCAAACCTTATGCTAACCGACCAAATCAAGCCTAGGCCAAAACTGGACCATCAGAAGCTTAAGACATTGGTCTTGGCATACATTACACCGTCCTAGTTCATACCAAAGTGCTATGGTAAGTAGTCCAAAACAATGCAATGCAACAAAGCAAACCCACCTAGATCTTTTCTAATAATCATAAAAATGCATAAATTTCTCATTTTTCTGAATTTTTATCATTTTTATAACACATTTTTCATATTTAAAGCATATAGTTGTCCAAGTTGCATATCTGCATCTAAGTAAGGATCTAGCTACAAGGCATGTAAAAGATAGCGAAAGCATTCAGCTTACACATGCTAGTTACCAATGGTGATCATTTTTCAATTTTAAAGCATAAAAGCCATGCATATGACAAATATCAGATATATCATGTGAACTGAACCAGAACATGATCATCGACAGGTAATCAAAAGCATATACTAGCTAGAGAAAGTAAAGCAGATTAATCATATAACAGAAGCAAGCTCAAAATGTGATAGATGATTATGCATGATATGAACGCACACAAAAGGACTCAAAAAATAAAGAAGAAAAGAAAAAAACTGACTCAAAATATCCTAAAAAGGATACACAACTCCCAAATCCCCTCGTAAACGGTCAAAAGTAGACTGATCTAGGGGTTTGGTAAAAATATCAGCCAACTGTTGATGGGTATCAACATGTATAAGATCAATGACTCCTTTCTCATATTGATCCCTCAGAAAGTGAAAGCGCACATCAATATGTTTGGTTTTTGAATGAAGACATGGGTTTTTTCCTACACTAATTGCACTAGTGCTATCACAAAACAAAGCAACTCGCGAAGAAAGGAATAACCCAAAATCCCGCAAAGTAGAAATCATCCAAACTAATTGAGAACATCAGCTAGCAGCAGCTACATACTCAGCCTCAGTAGTAGAAAGCGCAACTCCAGATTGTTTTCTAGAGGACCAAGAAACAAGTGAAGAACCACGAAGCTGGCAAGTACTAGAAGTAGACTTGCAATCCAGCCAGCACCCACCAAAATCAGCGTCTGAAAAACCAGCTAAATCAAGAGATGATGATGCAGAATAATATAGACCTAAATCAGGAGCATAAGTAAAATACCTGAAAATACGCTTCACAACCTGCCGATGAGAAAACTGAATGTCAAACTGAATGTCCAGTCTCGTTGCAGTCAAGTATAGTAGCGAACCGATCATCCCTCGATACTCTCTCTCATTTACCTTGACGTCGTCCTCGTCCTTGTCCAGACCTCCAGATGTGCCCATTAGGGTCATCTGTGGCTTTAGCTCTCCACCAAAATCAAATTTCTATAGCATGTCTCGTGTGTACTTACCCTGGTGGATGAAAATGTCGTCCTTGGTCTGCTTGATCTGGAGCCCTAAAAAGTACTTGAGTTCTCCCATGAGACTCATCTCAAACTCGCTATGTATCTGCTCAGAAAACTTGGATACAAGCTCATTAGTAGAACCACCAAAAATAATATCATCAACATAAATATGAGCAACCAACAAGTTTGTGTCATCTCTAAGCAAGAAAAGAGTCTTGTCCACAGAACCCATCACAAAACCTTTCTGCAACAAACTGCTTCAGGCGATCATACCAAGCCCTAGGGGCCTGCTTCAGACCGTATAAAGCCTTCTGCAACTTGTAAACATGTCGTGGAAATTTAGGTTTCTCAAAACTGGGGGGTTGCTTAACATATACCTCCTCTTCTATATACCCGTTTAGAAAAGCACTCTTGACATCCATTTGATGAAGCTTAAAACCTTTAGAAGTAGCAAAGGCCAAAAGAATACGAATGGACTCAAGGCGAGCAACAAGGGCGAAGGTCTCTTCAAAATCAATACCTTCTTTTTGACAAAAACCCTGTGCCGCTAATCGAGCTTTGTTGCGCACCACAACACCATCTTCTCCTTGTTTGTTCTTAAACACCCACTTGGTGCCTATGGTGTTGCATCCATTTGGCAGCTCAACTAGTGTCCAAACCCGATTGCGAACAAAATTTTCAAGCTCTTCTTGCATGGCATTTATCCAATTTGAATCAGAAAGAGCATGAGAAACGTCTCGGGGCTCAAAACTAGCAACAAAATCCGACTCAGCAAACATAGCAAGTGAACCAGCTGAGGAACGTAAAGATCTCTCCGTAAGATCACCTATGATGAGCTCTAAAGGGTGATCACGTTGAACTGCTCGGGATCCTAGGTGATCTGAAGTCACCTCACCAGAGTCAGCAACTGGCTCCTCTGGACTCGGCTGAGAAGTCATCTCACTAGAGTCAACACCTGGCACCTCTGGACTCGGCTGAGGAGGCTCGATCGAAGTAGAAGGAGTAATTAGAGGTCCGTCCTCATCCTCAGTCGAAGTCTCAGAAGGTGTGGGGTCTGCAGGCGGTGCAGAGGGCCCACCCTCATCATCAGCAGGAGGGTCATCATCTTCCTCGAAGATGGACTCTCCAAGCTCATCATCTCCAGAAAGCTCAAAAGAAGGAGTCAGTGAGGGCAAAGACTCATCAAAGGAAACCTCACATGTCTCAACAAGCATCTGGGAGTCTAGGTTCCAAACACGAAAGCCTCGTGAATGCAAAGCATAACCTAGAAAGACTCCATCCCAACAACGAGACTCAAACTTATCCAAATGCCCTCCCTTCTTAAGCACAAAGCACATGAATCCAAAAGCTCGCAAGTGACTCACCTTGGGTTGTCTACCAAAACGCAACTCATATGACGTTTTACCTAAGTAAGCTCTAAGAAAAATGCGGTTTGCAAGATAGCAAGCTGTGTTCATTGGTTCAGCCCAAAATCGTCTAGGAGTCCTATGCTCATCAAGCATCGTCCTGGCCATCTCGACAAGTGTGCGGTTCTTTCGCTCCACAACGCTATTCTGTTGCGGAGTGTAAGGAGCAGAGAACTGATGATCAAGACCCTGATCACTACAAAAACTGACAAACTGAGAGTTCTTAAACTCAGATCCGTTGTCTGAATGAATTGCTTGCATCAGACCATTATTCTCATTCTTCAACTTCAAAATCAGGTCATGAACATACTAAAAAGTCTCATCCTTAGACTCTAGAAAGTAAACCCACGAGAAACGAGAAAAATCGTCAACTATCACAAGAGCGTACCACTTCCCACCGACTGAGCATACTCAAGCTGGACCTACTGTGTCCATGTGTAACATCTCTCCCGGGTACGAAGTCACCACCTGAGTCACAGGTGCGTGAGAAGCGGCAACCATTTTCCCATGACGACAAGGATGACACACTAGATCCTTCTCCATCTTAAGCTTAGGAAATCCTCGGATATAATCCATAGAACTCAATCTAACAAGTATATCAAAGCTCAAATGCCCTAACCTTCTATGCCACTTCCATAACTCAGAGGAGGATCCGGCCATCAGGCAGCGAGAAGGGCCAGAAGAACTAGAGAAATCAATATGAAAAACCTTACCGAAAGGTAGGACCCGGCAAACTAAAGATCCTCTAGAGTCGACAACAAAAGACATGCCCTTCTTAAAGCACACTTCTAAACCATCCTCAAGCAGTTGCGAAACAGAAATTAGATTAAAGTTCAGATTTCCAACTAAAGCAACATTCTTCAAAGAGAAATAATCAGAAATATGAATCGACCCAATGCCTTGTACCTTCCCTTGACCACTGTTCCCGAAATTGATGTATTCCTTGGAGCTCGGGGGAGTGAGGCTGGAGAATCATCTGTGGTGTCTCGTCATATGGCGAGAACATCCTGAATCCATGATGCATACGTCCTCCAGTCCTCGATCCTGCAAGATCAATGGTCATGAGTGGAAGCAAATGGTCGACCACTAGGTCTAGCAAAAGTACTAAACCAGTGTCGAGCCATCTGCTCGTAAGTAGGAAAGCAGACGGAATCGTATGAGTCGGGACCACCACGCGACTCAAAGCGCGGTCCTCTGTTCTGCCTAAAATCACGGTCACGAGGTCCAAAATCGTATCCATAACGATCTGGAACTCTGCCGGAACGGAAACCACACTCCGGAGCACGGTCATGAAAACCTTCTCCTCTACCACCACCTACACGACATGGCCTGGCCTCTAGCCTCTCTCTACATCGAGGGACTCTCTATCTACCACCCTGCTGGTAGAACTGCTCCTGCCCACCTCGAGCTCTCTCTGCTCGCTCAACCCGCTTCGTCCTAAAGCAAAACTCCTCAAGATGCCCGTCTCTTTGACAAAACTCAAAGTGATAGGTAGGCTTCATGGGATGTTGTTGTGGCTTAGGGTTCTTAGGCTTGGTGGTGTTGGGTGTAGCATCTTTGGTGTGAGAGGCGCCAGGTAAGGAATCAAGAGGAGTGTGGAGGGTTTTAGGCTTTGGAACCCAGATCTGCTTCTTAGGTGGAGCTTTAGGTTGTTCTTGGATCACTCCAGCCTTGGGCTGACTATCCTTAAAGGATTCAGTGGAGTGAGTCTTGGGATATCTCTGTTCGGGAGTCATCTTACTCCACTCCACTGCACGGCTAATGGCGCTCTCAAAATCAGCCTTGGTATATATGTAACAAACTCCAAAACCATCCGGTCTCTTGAACTGCTGGATCATCATGCCGAGCTGTGGCTCTCTAGCACTAATCAAACTCAGGATCTGATGGAGGTAAAAGTTCTCGTTCTGAACATCAGCTAGCTCCTCTCTCAAAGAAGCTAACACCTCCACCTGAGACAAGCAGATCTCACACTATTTATCAACTTCGACAGACTTCTCAGCTTTTAGCTTGATCAACTCCATTCTAATGGACAGACAGTTCTCACAAATAGTGGATGGAACTGACATGGTCTCAAGCTCTAGCTTAGTCTCCTCCAACTCACCTCTTACTCCAGCTAACTCGCTCAATTGTTCATCACTCTTGGCTCTCAGCTCAGCTATAATAGCTAAAATAGATGGTCAGTCTACACAAGGTGCGACGATAGTGGCATGAGCATCTTTTAGCTCCTGCTGAGCGCTCTCAAGCTCAGTGGCCAATGCGTTTATCTCATCTACTCTCTTTGTGTACCTGGACTTAAGAGTCGTCAGGTCACACAATAGCACCTCACAATTAGGGCACTCACCACTATCACCCAAGCAAGGGGAAGAAGATAGACTTTCAATCTTTCCATTTGCTGTGGCAAGCTCACTCTCAAGCTCATCTATCCTCTTCTTAGCCCCTCTAAGCAGTTTCTCCCTATACTTCAACTCCTAACGGTTCTGTTCTAATAAATAAACAACTTCTTGTTCATAGGATGATACCTTCTCATCGTCGTCGTCGTCGGAGTCATCGGAGGAGTCCTTTTCTTTCTTCTCCCCAAGAGCATTGAGCAGAAGCTCTCGGGGGGTCTTCGGCTGTCACGTGAGCGTCTCTTCGGCTTGTCCCCGAAGGCCATGAAACAGAGGCCCGTCGGATCATCCCTGTCCTTCCCCTTCCTGATTACGATCTCTTCATCACTTGAGCTCGACGATGAAGAGGAAGACGAGGATCTCTTGGAGTAGCTTTTCTCCATCTCGACGAAGAAAGCCTTGTCTCGTTTCTTGTTCTCACGACTGTAGTCCTTCAAAGCTTTACAAAATAATCTCGTCTTGGGCTTGCCCTTTGTAGAGTTGTCGTACTTGTCAGAGTCTTAGGAGTTGCCGCCGGTTCCCTTCTTATAATTCTTCCGCTTGGGGCAGTCGGCAATGAAATGACCTGTATCACCACACTCAAAGCATCCGGATTTTGTGCCGTGTATCTTAAACATTCGCTTATCATAGACATGTCGCACCCGGTTTTTAAACAAGCACAGATCATCATCTCCTAGAGTATCAAGTTGTTCCTCGGAAATAGACATCAAGGAAAACGCAGTACAACTCATGGCATTAGGATCAGCAGATGGTGTCGAAAGCGCCAGAGTCTTTGATCCAGAACCAATGAGATTTGATCTCAACTAGATATCGACCTATGTGGCCTTGAGCTTACTAAACAGCTCTGCGATGGTCAAGGTATCATAAGACGTGCTCTCAACAATAGAAGAGACCTTGATCTCCCAGATCTTAGGGTCTAAAGTATGAAGTACCTTAAGCGCCTGTTCATGATCTGAGACCAGCTGGTCACCATCGGCCTTGTTAACGTGTAGCTTGTTAATGATCGATTGAAAGCGACCAAACAAAGCCTCAACTGTCTCACCCGACTTCTGTGAGAAATTCTCATACTCACGCCGGTAGGTCTGATATAGCCTAGCCTTGACCTGAGCTGTCCCCTCATGGTGTGCCTAGAGGGTAGCCCAGATCTCTCGAGCAGTGGTGAGATGGCTAACACGCTCAAACTCACTAGGACCTAGACCAGAAAATAAAATATTCACCACCTTACTATTATTTTGATGCTGGGTAATTACATCTGCAGCAGTATCCGCAACAATAGTTGTTATGGTGAAACTAGGATGAACAAAATCTCCCATATGTCCGAGCTCTGGCTCATAAGGTATGCTCGCATGCGAGTCTTCCAATAAGTGTAGCCAAAAGCCTCTAGGGACGGGATTTTGCCAGAAGACGTCATGGTCACTACCTAGGTTTAGAATCGGTTAAGATATTAGAAAAACTTAACCTTACTCTGATACCACTTGTAGGACCAAAAGTAGCGACCGGAGGCGGGGTGAATGGGTGCCTAAAAATTCTTGCTAAACTATGTCCTAATCCCAACACCCTAACGAACTAAATCAAACAAATAATATTAGCAAAGGAAATTTCAGAAATTAATGTTGTCTAGATTAAAAATGACTGGTGTACTAATTAAAATGATATTAAAAAATAATCTAAATAAAAAACTGCAGTAAATAAAAACACCTAGACGAAATTACGGAATATTTATATTTCAGTCTAGAAATAAAATATTAACCAAATAAATAGAACATGAATCTCTAAAAATTAATTCAGAATTAAATCGAAAATATCGGAGGTAAAAAAAGAATAAATATAACCGCGACTAATAAATTTGTCCTTTCTTTTTATATGAGCAGATTAAAAAATACTTAAATAAATAATTCGAGATAAGTAAAAGAAATTTAACATATTAAAAATTTAACTATGAGATTAATTATTTTCCTAATACAATAAAAACTAACAAATAAAATTATTACGAGATACTTAATCATATTTAATCTAATCAAGAATAAAAAATTGATTTAATTAAAATGCTGAAAAATAGTAGATTAAGAGACACAGAAAAAAACTAACCTGCATGACTCTCTCGCCGTCGGTCGAGACTTCCCGAGCCGCTGCTCCGTGCGAACAGCTTGCCCCGTCCTCGTGCTGCGTGCTAAGTAAATCAACCAAAACAGAAACACCGCTGCTGGCCTTTTTCTTGTGCAGGGGAACAAAGAACTGAAAAATTGGCTTTGATGCCTATGCGGCGGGGCCCGCCCGTGGAAAGCTTGAGCCGGAAAAATTTGCAGCAACGCCTACCGTGCTCACCTTGCTTTCCCTCCTCCTGAGATGGCATGTGATGCGAATTGCTGCGTGCAGCATGCGGCGGACGGGAGCAGGAACCAGCGCTGCCTCTGATTCACGTGGGACCCGCGATGCAGCTTTGATCAATTGACAACACCGGGGGGAGACGCGCGCACGTTCGTGGAATTCCTGCAGCGCACGCTAAGGCCTCCGACCAAAGGAAAACAGCCAAGTATCGGCCGGCACGACGGCTCCGGAAGAAAAATTTGAGGATCCAAAAATCTTGGACTGCAGATTGATTTCTTCGAAAACAGTCATCTATCCCCAGGGGGATAGGGGCCTATTTATAGGCGACTCCTAATACATAAAAGACTAATTTACCCTCGGGTAAAATTAAACTGACTCTAAAATAAATTCCGAAAATTACTAAAATATTCTCAGAAAAATCACCTGACTTTAATAAAAATATTCTAAACTTAAAAACTAAATATTAATATCCTAAAAATGAATTAATCATAGATTGTCAGTTTTGCGCCGAAACTGACAAAGCGTCCACCGTCTTCGCAACGGGTACCCGGATTGGGCCGACCCGACCCCACAGCTTCCTCAGCCCGGCAATCGCTCGTCGCCCGTATACCTGAGTCAAACCTAGTCAACAGACCAGTGGATTAGCTGTCGCTCCTAGCAATGTACGCGGATTGGGCCAGCTCGACTCCGCGGCTCCTCTGCTCGGTCGTCGCTCACTGCCCGTGTACCTGAGTCACACGCGCCTCAGACTCGGTAGGTCTTCATATCTCCCTTCCTTTGACTTCCGTTGACAATCACTCATCACATCTGGAATATCAAAATCATATTCTTCAACATGCTTTCTCACCTGGTTAGGGTTTTTCTATACCTTAACCGGTTCTAAACCCTAGTAGTGATCATGACGTCTCCTGGAAAGGTCCCATCCTTGGAAGCTTATGGCTACAATTATTGGAAGACTCGCATGCGAGCCTATCTCATGAGCCAAAGATCGGACATCTGGGACATTTGTATTCACGCTACTTTCACAGTGTTGCCTGTTGCTGAGCGGACTACTCTAGATATTGTTGCCCAGCATCAGAACAACAACAAAGCAGTGAATATTTTGTTTTCTGGTTTAGGTCCCACTGAATTTGAGTGTGTGAGCCATCTCACCACTACGAGAGAGATATGGGCTACCCTTCAGGCACACCATGAGGGGACAGCCCAGGTTAAGGCTCGGCTTTATCAGACCTACCGGCGTGAATATGAAAATTTCACATAGAAGTTGGGGGAATCTGTTGAGGCGTTGTTTGGTCATTTTCAATCGATCATAAACAAGCTTCGGGCCAACAAGGCTGAGGGTGTTCAGTTAGTATCAGATCATGAGCATGTGCTCAAGGTTCTCCATACCTTGGACCCTAAGATCTGGAAGATCAAGGTATCCTCTATCATTGAGAGCACATCTTATGATACCTTGACAATCTCTGAGTTGTTTAGCAAGCTGAAGGCCACTGAGGTTGATACCCAGTTGAGATCAAATCTCACTGGCTCTAGTTCAAAGACATTGGCCCTTGCTACACCTTATGTTGACCCCTCTTCTGTGAGCTGTGCTAGGTTCTCTTTGATGTCTATCACTGAGGACCAGCTTGAGTCGTTAGGAGATGATGACCTGTGTCTTTTTAACAACTGGGTGCGTCGTGTTTATGACAAGAGAATGTTCAAAAGACACGGCACAAAGACCAGATGCTTTGAGTGTGGTGATCCAGGTCACTTTATCGTCGACTGCCCCAAGCGCAATGGTCATAAGAAGGGCACCGGTGGTGGCTTCCACGACTCCGGCAAGCACGACAGCTCCTCCTTCACCAAGGGCAAGCCAAAGACCAGATTCTTCAGAAAGGCCCTGAAGGACTACCGGCGTGAGAACAAGAAGCGCGACAAGGCCTTCTTCGCCGAGATGGAGAAGAGCTACTCCAAGCGTTCCACGTCTTCTTCCTCTTCATCGGGCTCAAGGAAGGGGAAGGACAAGGACGATCCAGCGGGCCTTTGCTTCATGGCCTTCGGGGACAGGCCGAAGAGCCGCTCACATCAACGCCGAAGATCCCGCAAGAGCTTCTGCTCTATGGCTCTTGGGGATAAGGAAAAGAAGGGCTCCTCCAATGACTCCGACAATGACGACAATGAAAAGGTATCATGTTACGAACGTGAAATCATTGATTTACTTGAAAGTAATCGTTGGGAGTTAAAATATCGGGAAAAACTGCTTAGAGGGGCTAAGAAGAGGATAGATGAGCTGGAGAGTGAGCTTGCCATGGCCAACGGCAGAATTGAGAGTCTATCTTCTTCCCCTTGCTTGGGTGATAGCAGTGAGTGCCCAAAGTGTGAGGTGGTTCTGTGTGACCTGTCGACTCTGAAGTCCAGGTACACAGAAAGGGTTGATGAGAGGGACGCTTTGGACTCTGAGCTTGAAAGCGCTCAGTTGGAGCTCAAACATGCTCATGCCACTATCGTCGTGCCCTGTGCTAATTGCCCATCTCATCTAGCCAGTCTAGCTGAGCTGAAAGCCATGGGCGATGAGCATTTCAGTGAGTTGGAGAGAGTTAGAGCTGAGCTGGGGTAGACTAGGCTAGAGCTTGAGACACTGTCAGTTCCACCCACTGTCTGTGAGGAATGCCTGTCTCTTAGATTGGAATTGATTAAGCTGAAAGCCAAGAAGTCTTTCCAGGTTGATAGAGAGTGTGAGACCTGCTTGTCTTAGCTGGAGGTACTAGCTTCCTTGAGAGAGGAGCTAGCTGATGTCCAAAATGAGATTTTTTACCTCCGTTCAATCCTGAGTTGGATCAGTGCCAGAGAGCCACAGCTCAACATGATGATCCAGCAGTTTAAGAGGCAGGATGGGTTTGGGGTAGGCTACACCTACACCAAGGCTGACTTTGAGGGTGCTATTAGCCGGGCAATGGAGTGGAGTAAAAAGACTCCTGAGCAGAGATACCCTAAGACTAACTCCACTGAGTCTTTTAAGGCTAGTCAGCCAAAGGATGGAGTGTTCCAAGAACAGACTAAAGCTCCACCCAAGAAGCCCATATGGGTTCCGAAGCCCAAACACCTCTGCACTTCTCTTGACTCCCTTCCTGGACCCTCTCATAACAAGAAGACTACAACAAACACCACTAAGCCCAAGAACCCCAATCCTCAACCACATCCCAAGAAGCCCACCTATCATTGTGAGTACTGTCAGAGAGACGGGCATCTTGCGGAGTTTTGCTTCGGGAGGAAGTGGGTTGAGAGAGCAGAGAGAGCTCATGGTGGTCAGGAGCAGTTCTACCAGCAGGGTGGTAGACTGAGAGTTCCTCCACGCGGGGAGAGGCTGGAGGCCAGGCCACGTCGTGTATGTGGTGGTAGAGGAGACGACTTTCATGCCCGTGCTCCAGATGGTGGTGTTCGTTCCGGCAGAGCTCCAGGCCGTTTTGGTCACGGTCCTGGACTTCGTGGCTGAGTTTTTTGGTAGAACCATGGACCGCGCTTTGAGCCGCGTTTTGGTCCAAACTCTTATGATGATTTCTGTGTTCGTAGACTGCAGGAGGTTCTCTGGTTGTTCATTGCATAGGAGCTAGCTTTGCAGAAGTAGCACTGCTGTGCAGGTTGATGCTTTCTAGGCAAACTAGTATTAGTCTAGAGATCTTGCATTAATCTATTGTTTCAGTTGCAATCCTGTTCAGCCGGATATTATTTTCTTACGGACCAATGCTTGTGATGTGTTGCGGTATGCATGCTTCTAGCTAAGCCTAGGCTCTAGCTTTTGGTTTTTGCTGCAGCAGTGTTGGTTTCCTGTTCAAAGCTAACCTCGATCTGCCTTTCGAAGCTTTGCTGCAGAGCATGTCTCTAGTCTTAATCGCCTTTAGAGTTGCTTCTACACTTAGCACGAGGTCCTTAACTGAAGCAGCATTTGTTGTGTCAAGATTTTTGGTTTGTGCGAAGGTTCTTCTGAATCCAGACTTCGGCAGTGCTTTTGTGATTTTTCTGTACACACTTCGCTACAGGCTTTGAATGCTTTATGCATCACAAGCGAAGTGTGCTTCTAGGCTTCACACTGTTTTAAACGCCATTTTCTGCTGTGCTTCGAAGCTTGCAAAGTAGTACTTCGATTTTAGTACTTCGGCCAGTCAACTTCGCAGTACGTACTTCGATGGATCTTTTCGGTGATTCCATTTTCGAAGTGTGCTACTTCGGTGTATTTAGCTCAGCAGGCTTCAAAGGTTTTGTAAGCTATGTTTCGAAGTCTGTGTTTGGCTTCGGTACTGAAATTTTAGGAGTAGGCTTCGACCGTTACGTGCTTCGCTGCAGCATAGCTTCGCACTATTCTTCGAACTCTCCTCTGCACAGTTTTGGATTCAAAGGGTTTGGAGTTTACATCTACAACCTTCTGTACTACATACTTCGAACAGGCTCCGACAACATCAGACTTCGTACGACTCCTCCGAACAGGCTTCGACTTCATCAGACTTCGCACAAAGGACTTCGAAGCAGACTTTGGCACAACCATCACAGGCTTCGTTGTTGCAGGCTTCGTCAAGTACCTAACAGGAGACAACCTTGAACAGTAATCCTTCATCTCCTTTTACGCGCACTCAGATTAATTGTTGTGGTGATTTATTTCTGTGAACCTTGATCTGCCCATGTGTTGAATGCTTAGTTAATCTGCCTACTAGCACTGTTTTGGTGTCTTTTCGATTAGGTCACTGGTTGTTGTTAGGCTAGATCCTTTGAGGCTCTGTTGATATGTTCACCTTTCTTTGATAAGTCTGTTGAGGTGCGTCGGGTGTTGGGAGCAGGCCATTGATTCAAAAGAATTTTGTAGGCGCCCATTCACCCCCCTCTAGTCGCTACTTTTGGTCCTACACCCCACACCCGGTTGAATCGATCCCAGCTGCCTACCAGTTTCACCCTCCATTCTTTTTTAGCGGGGGTAAGATCCCCAAGAATCTTTTCCGAAGTCCGAATGACTTGCTCCGAAGTCAAAGAGGCTTGTGGAGCTGAAAGATAAGTTTTTATTAGTCATCTTTTATGAAATAATCATACAAGAAGCATGTTGTAGTTTTTGAAGTTACCTGCAGAGCTCGAACTCGAAGAAATTTTTCGGAGTCCACCCTCCGGATCCTCTTCAAAGTTAACAGGCCAGTTGGCCATCAGAGGTGGAATCTGGAGCCCGATGAACTCCTCCGCTAAGTCTCGCATGCTCATGCGGCGACTAATCCTTTGAAGCAGATTAAGATGAGCTTCGAGTTGGCTGGGGTCTGGATGAACTTCGTCTTCCCTTTAGAAATATATATCTCATAGAGGCCCGGCCAAATGGCTGTCTGCTCCAACTTCGGCATAGAACCATCGAAGAATCCAATCTGTGTACCATCTGGCATTGATGGCCTTCGCTGGAAATCACAGTTGGAATTCGTCCTAGAGTCTAAAGTTGATGCTGCCGAAGGCCACTACAATCTTTTCTCCTTCAGAGCCCTGGTAAGTCTTCGGCTGGCAGAAGGCTTTGTGAAGTATTGCGAATATTTATGCTCTCCCTTCGCAGCCTTTGGCTCACAACGCCCACTCGAAGATAGCGAGGCGTGCTATCACATTCGGAGATAGCTGAGGAAGAGTAACGTGGAAAAGATCTAGTACCTCCGACAGAAAGTCTACTGCTGGAAGCCCTAACCCCGGTTCGAAGAAGGCTTCGAAAACGACGACTTCTCTGGGCTGAGGCAAAGGGATGGCCTCCTTCCCGGGCTTGCGAACATTAACCCCCAGGCTAATTTTCCCCTCAACTACTGCTGCAATTGTCTTCTTCTTGCAGGTGGATGGCCCCAGTTTATAAGACTGGTAGGAGTACTTCGAGGAGGCCAGGAGAAGGTCATGGGGGCCGAATTGTTGGGGATTCCCCGTAGGTGCCACTGCTGCCGCCGCCGCCATGGCTTACTGCCGGGCTAAGGCCGAGGTCGCCCCAGGAGCCTTGAAGCTTGTCTTCGCCATCAAGCAAAACAGGGTGATTGGAGCTAAAGTTTGGAGGCTTAATGGCAGATTGCGCGAGGACGGTGAGAAAGGTATCTTGGATGTTTCTAGGTCTTCTATTTATAGCCTGGACTCTAGATTTTTTTTACCATTCAGACTTGGTGTTCCATCTTCTTGACCGTTAATACTTACGAAATTGTTGACACGGAAACGTGCCCCCGCACTTGGGTCAGTTCAACGATCCAAAAGTGCACGGATACTTATGGACAAGCCTAAGCGTGACGTGGCACCGACGTCGCGTTCTGACTACCCTTAATAGTGATAAGGGGGTGGAGTCGCCAGGCAACCAGATTACACAAAATAATCCAATTAGCCGAAAGATATAGATTAAACAAAATAAAATCAGCAAACCAGTCGGAGTCCGCATGGTTCAAAGTCTAGTCCGAAGGGGTCACCGAAGTATACCTTCGGTGTCTGGTGCGAAGTGCTTCGCCGAAGGGTGCTTCGGTGTTCGGACTGATCCGGCCAAAGACGGGCTCCGAACGGATCTGCACGAGGTAATCACCTCCGAACAGCGGGGTCCAACATACGATCTCCGATACAACAAACTATGAAATAATGACGCGAGGGCCACACGCGAGTGCAACTTCGTCTGATGTGGAGTATGGTCGTGGCGAAGCCGGTTGTAATGAAGTATGATGGCGAAGCCTGTTGCCGGAGCCTACAGTTCCGCCGAAGGGTGTCCTGGGGACCTCCGAAACCGATCTCTCAGCTCCAGACACCTCCGATGGAGTTGCTCCGAACGTGCGAACCTACAACAGAGATGATGCGAAGTACCAATTCGGCGTGAGGATCGAATTTTGCTAAGTGTTGCACTAGTAGCAAAGGTAGCAATCTATTACGCATATTAGCGGATACTTCACAGGCGAAGTAACAAGGCGATAACAATCTATTACGTAGATTAACGGATACTTCATAGGCGAAGTAACAAGGATTACCACTGTTCCATAGTGGCTGATGGAGGGCTTCCAAGCAAACCCACGAAGAGGTACAGGAAAATAAAGGTAAAGTAAATACGATCAAAGCACGGGCTTTGGTTTGGTTTGAGTTGGGGGGCTCTCCACGCCGGCCATGCCTCTCTATTTATAGGGGGTTAACTCCTAATCTAATCTTCTATTAATCTGGCCAGATAGAGATAGAGATTGAGCCGGTGACGCAAACAACTCTATCTCTGCCGAGGCGGGCTTCGGCCAGGCCCGTCGAGGCCTGCTCCTTGGGCCGAAGCATCGGCAGCGTGGACCTCCGAAGGCTTCCTGTCCGAAGCCCATGGGCTGGCTAGAGGCTTTCGGAGCCCATAGCTCAATGGACTTCAGCCCTATAGGGCTTCGGATAGACCCTGGACATGTGTACTTTTGGCCCAAACCAAAAATTGATATTTTGGCAATGTAGCCATTAATGCCATTTTTACTATCAACACATGCCCCCTGCCTTTTAATGAACTAGTGAACTAAAAGCACAATGAGCTGAAGATGATACCATCCATATCGGCTTTCCGACACTTTTATGATGTTTGCCACACACTTGGGAAATACCTTTTCAAGTATTCAAAGCTCTTCAAAACCGCTCTCCCTTTAGGGATTCCAACACGTATGCGTTGCCGCGAGCGATTTCGGCTACCTTAAAAGGACCTTCCAAACTAGGTGACCATTTAACAAACTTGGTATTCTTCGTGCCTAAGGGTAAAATCATTTTCCACACTAAATATCCTATTTGAAACGATTTTGGTTTAACCTTCTTATTGTAGGCCTTAGCTACTCTCTTCTTGTCTACTTCTATGGCTTCTAAAGCCCATAGTCTCTTACCGGTCACTTCCTCCAGATTATCCTTCAGAAGAGCTTCGTACTCATTGACCGATAAGCTGTTTTGCTTTAACACCCTTAAATAGCCAAGATCTACCTCTACAGGCAGGACGGCCTCTTGTCCATATACTAACTCATATGGACTGACCTTGGTGGCACCGTGCTTTGCGATCCTACAAGCTCATAACGCCTCGGAAAGCACTTCATGCCACCTTGTAGGAAACTCTTCAATTTTCTTCTTAATAGGCTTAATCACGGTTTTATTACTAGACTTGGCCTGACCATTGGCCTGAGCATAGTAAGGTGAAGAGTTTATCAACTTAATACTATAGTATTCAGCGAAGTCCCTTACTTCTTTAGAGACAAATGAACTACCTTGATCCGTAGTAAGAGTCTGAGGGATGCCAAATCTATGTATGATGTGCTTTAAAATAAAATCACGTACCTCACTGTGAGTCATGTTCTTGAGAGGTACGGCCTCGGTCCATTTGGTGAAGTAATCTGTCGCCATCAACATGAACCGATGCCCCTTTGAGGAAGGAGGGTAGATCTAGCCGATGAAGTCTAAACCCCAACCTCAAAATAGCCATGGCATGACAATAGGATTGAGCAATGAGGAAGGAGCTAACTTAATATTGCCAAACCTATGACATGCTTCACACCCTCTATAGTATTTGAAACAATCTTCAGTCATAGTCGGCCAATAAAAACCCGCTCTTTTGAGCATCCAACTCATTTTTTGGGCCGACTGATGAGTGCCGCAAAGCCCTTCATGGACTACTCTTGTGGCCACCTAAGATTGCTCATGATCTAAACACTTCAATAGCGCTCCGTCGATGGTTCGACGATACAAGGTGTCATCTATCAACATGAATTTGAATGCTTGTTGCCGAACCTTCCGGTCAACCCTTTAGCTAGGGTCTCTCAAATACCGAACGATTGGGACTCTCCAATCGCCCTTATGGGTTTCAGAGGGTTTTACTGTTCTGTCCTCTAAACAAACTCCCAAATTACTGACTTCGGGGTGCCCCCCGAGCCATTCCAGCTCCTGTCGAAGCCTGGCCGAGGTGGTCGTTCGGAGTGTGCTGGGCCGAAGCTCTTCAGAGGGTTCGGACTTCGGGGAGCCTTCTCCGTTCGGGAGGCTTCACACTATGGGCTCCGGCGTGCTAGATCCTTTGATCGGTAGAGCACTCCGATCCAGGGGCTTCGGTATGCGGTGGCCTTCGGTGAATCGAGGGGTTCGACCCG
Source organism: Zizania palustris (assembly GCA_019279435.1). NCBI lineage: Eukaryota > Viridiplantae > Streptophyta > Magnoliopsida > Poales > Poaceae > Zizania > Zizania palustris. The sequence continues at coordinate 113,498,806 of JAAALK010000283.1, read as the reverse complement.
AGGCGTGCGCCTGCCCACCATTACTGGCTTCGGCAGTTGGACTAAACACCGGCTTCTCCAATACAGAAAATTTCCCTCTCCTGACTTGGTAGCCAGATGCTTGCTGAGAAAAATCATTGGCGACTGAATTAGCTTCTCTTGACACGTGAGATATTTTGAAATCATCAAAAGTAGCAACTATGTCTAGACATTTGTCCAAGTAGCTATTCAGCAAGCCATTAAAACATTGAGCATTCTTAGCTACTTGTTGTACTACTAATAACGAATCACCATACACGTGAACATGTTTAGCACCTACATACTTTAGTAGTTCAAGACCTAGCAACAAAGCCTCGTATTCGGCTTGGTTATTAGTGGAAGAAAACTCTAGTCGGGCCGAGGTTTCGAAGCGCATACCATTAGGTGATATGAGAACCACTTCAATACCTTGGCCACTCTTGCAAGCCGAACCATCAAAATAGATTTTCCATGGTACTACCTCAACTAGAGCAATAGCATCACTCTAGCTAACATCTATGTGATGATCAACTATAAAGTTGGCTATGACTTGGCCTTTCATCGCTCTTAGGGGCTCGTAGTCCAAATCATACTCAATCAACGCGTAAGCCCATTTTCCGATTCTTCCACTTAGAATCGGCTTATGTAACATGTGCTTTATAACATCGGTTTGGCAAACGACAACACATGTGGTGGGGAGAAGATAATGGCGTAACTTGGTGCACGCGTAATAAAGTGATAAACATAATCGCTCCACAAATGTGTACTTGGTATTGGCGTCCTGCAGGCGGCGACTCAAGAATGTTATGATGTACTCCTTCCCCTCCACCTCCTGGGTTAGCACGGCTCCAATCACGCTATCTTCAGCGGCGACATATAACCGAAACGGAATGCCGGCTTTAGGTGCTCTCACCACAGGCGGTGATGTTGGACTGGAAACGGCGACTAGAGGGGGGGTGAATGGGAGCTTTTAAAATTTCAGACTAAAAATAGCCTTCTGTTTTTTGTTGGGGGAAAATACTTCATCTTCAGAGTTATTGCTAAAACACGACAAAGGCAGGTGGTTGAATCAAAGGTTTCCAGCGTCTAACTCCGGGAGTACATTGGATCAAGTTCGAAGTATGGAGGCGAACTCTAGTTCGAAGTATATCTTCGAACTTGGACTCTTCCGGGAGTACATTAGATTAGTCTTTTACCATTTTAGCCCTATTAAGGGTACTGAATAGTTTACACTATGTCGGTTGTAACAGTGGGCTAAAAGGGTCTTTTCCTTAATGTTCGGGCCTATAAATACCCCCGTTTTACCTTGTAATGAGCATGGATTACTGAGTTATTCAATACACATCTTCGAACTATTTTGAGCTATTCTCGACTTCGGAGGCTTGAAATAGTTTACTTCACAAACACTTCGTTTATTAGTTTCTAATCTCTAGAAACCTGTTAGCGTAATCTTTTATGCCAACAGTTGGCGCCATCCGTGGGGAACTTAGTCCAAAAAACTTCGTTCTCTACCAAGTTTTCAAACCATGCCTCCTAAGCGGAGTTCAGGCGGTAGTCCAACTCGGAGGTCCCCTCGGACCTCCGTAGTAAGATCTTCAAACACAGTTGAGGTCGGAGGACCTTCGACATTTCCTCCACCTCAGACTCTAGAAGGAACTCCCCTTCCCCGAGCATACAGAGTTCCTCTTCCACCTCAAGTTCCACTTCGAACTGATACATATAGGTCTCAAGACCCGGAAGGTCCTTCCGGAGGAGATGAAGATGGTCTTGGCAATATGGCCACTCAAATGGCCAGTCTCCAAGCTAAAGTAGCGAGGTGGCGACAAGAAGCCGCAGATAGGCTTCGTCCTCAAGCCACCCCAGTCATTCCCGAAGTGCCCGAAGACGATGAAGTTCATTATCCCGAAGCCCCTGAGAACACTTCCTTTGACACTGAATCTCCGCTGCATCCATAGCTACAGAAAGTGCGCTTCGATCCTAAGTTTAAAACTTCGAAGCTTTGCAAATATGCTGGAGACGGAGACCCTGGGGAGTTCTCCCGTTCTTATGCATTAGCAATTGAGGCCAGCGGAGGAGTGTGAGACACCATGGCCAAATGTTTCCCTCTAGCTCTTGAAGGAGTGGCGCTGCGGTGGTTCTGGTCTTTGAAGCCATGGTCAATCAGAACCTCGGAGCAATTAAGGAAGAAGTTCATATGCAATTTTCAGGGTACCTTCGTACCCCCAATGTCAACAAGAAGTCTTTTCCAGGTGAAGAAGCTCCCTGGAGAGACTTTAATGCAGTATTTCAAGCGCTTCGCTCATACGAAGTCGCAAATTTGAGGGTTAACTACATCCTGTACAGTTGATGCAGCTCGAGAGGGAGTTACCCACGCAGGCCTCCTTGATAAACTTCACTAGAAGCAGATATCTTCTGTTGCTCAGTTGATGTCTTATTTTTAAGAGTATGCAAGGTCACAAGAGGGATGGCTTCGGAGAACTGCTGCAACTCCGTCAATTGTGCAAGAAGTCAAGCTGGAAGTGAAGACTTCAACACAGTCATAGGGGCCTAGGTTCGAAGCTCAGCATGACAGGCGTCGGGGGCAAAAGCATCCTCGTTCAGAAGTCTTGAACATTGCACCTCCGCAGAAATTTGCCCCAAGCACTTCCTAGCCTTCAGGAAGCAAGACCAACGGCTGGAGGCCGCCAGGGAAACCAGCTAGCAAAGCCCAGGCCTTTTTCTGCTGTGTCCATGGTGAGAATCGAAGTCACGCAACTGATGCGTGTAAGTTTATACTCGCTTTAAGAGGCGAGTACCTAGAAAGAAATTCGGGTTGAGGCACTGAGAAACCATGTTGAAGAATATGGTTTTGATATTCCAGATGTGATGAGTGATTGTCAACGGAAGTCAATGGAAGGGAGAGACGAAGACCTGCCGAGTCTGAGGCGCATGTGACTCAGGTACACGGGCAGTGAGCGACGGCCGGGCAGAGGAGCCGCGGAGTCGGGCTGGCCCAATCCGGGTACATGGCTAGGAGCGGCAGATGATCCACTGGTCTGTTGACTGGGTTTGACTCAGGTACACGGGCGGCGAGCGATTGCCGGGCTGAGGAAGCTGCGGGGTCGGGTCAGCCCAATCCGGGTACCCGGTGTGAAGACGGTGGACACTTTGACAGTTTCGGCGTAAAACTGACAATCTATGTTTAATTCGTTTTTAGGATATTAATATTTAGTTTTAAGTTTAGTATATTTTTATTCGAGTCAGTTAATTTTTTTAAGAATATTTTAGTAATTTTCGGAATTTATTTTAGAGTCAGTTTATTTTACCCGAGGGTAAATTAGTCTTTTCATGTATTAGGAGTCGCCTATAAATAGGCCCCTATCCCCTTGGGGATAGATGACTATTTTTAGGAGATCAATCTACAATCCGTGTTTTTCTACCGTCTATTGTTTTTGCCGCAATACACAGGTGCAGTGAGTTTTTCCGCCGCTCGTGAACCAAGGCGGCGGCTGGTGCTTCATCCTTGTGCGGGCCCCACTGTGGCCTTTTTCCGCACGGCACCTCAGCTCTCTGCCAGCAGCGGCAGCTGCATCCCCAAGGGAAGTCAGCATGTTTTACAAATTTTTTTATACGGCTGGTTTTCTGCAATTGCGAGATTTTTTTTGTTGGGCAACGTGCGCATGCAGCGCAGGCAGGAACAACTTTTATCTAGAACTTTCTCCACGTAATTGCAATTCAAATCCAATTTGGCTTTTGGCTGTTCATCCGAAGGAAAATTTCTAGTGCTTGATTCTCTACAGAATCGCAGTGATTTTGCTGTAATCCATGCAGCGTTGCCAACAACCTGATCGGCTACAGGAAGCGCTAGATCACCAATTCAATTGTGCCGAATTTTTGAGGAGCATCATCTGCTGTGTTCTGCAACTCCCCGATTGCTCACATCCTCGCGTTCCACACGGCGGCAAGGCCAAAGCAGCACGGGCGCGGCGACGTGAACAACGAGCACGTAGATAAGTTTTTCTTTCATCTCCTATTTTTTAGTTAGATCAAATAATTCAATAATTATCTATCTTTAATTAAAATACAGATCTGTTAGTTATTTCGTAGTTATTTTTATCTGCTAGATATTATTAGTACTCTTATATTATTTATTTAAATATTTTTAAACTGCTCATATAAAAAATTATTATTAGTTGCAGTAATATTTTTATTCTAGATTTACGCGCAATATATTAGTTTTATTTCTGAATTAATTTCTGGATGATCTATGTTTTTATTCATTTGATTAGTATTTTATTTCTAGACTGCAATATAAATATTTATTAATATATCTAGGTGTTTTTATTTACTACAAGTACTTTTATTTAGTTTATCTCTAATATAATTTCAATTAGGATACCGGTCATTTTTATGCTAGACAACTATAGTACTAGTAATTTACTTTGCTAATATTGTTTGTCCGGTTAATTTGGTTGGGTGGTGGGATTAAAATATAGTTTAGCAAGAAATTTTTAGGCGTCCATTCACCCCCCTCTGGTCGCTACTTTCGGTCCTACAAGTGGTATCAGAGCGAGGTTAGGTTTTTCTAATATCTTAACCGATTATAAACCTAGGTAGTGACCATGACGTCTTCTGGCAAAATTCCATCCCTAGAGGCTTTTGGCTATACTTATTGGAAGACTCGCATGCGAGCATACCTTATGAGCCAGAGCTCGGGCATATGGGAGATTTGTGTTCATCCTAATTTCACCATAACGACTATTGCTGCGGATACTGCTGCTGATGCAATTACCCAGCATCAAAATAATAGTAAGGCGGTGAATATTTTATTTTCTGGTCTAGGTCCTAGTGAGTTTGAGCGTGTTAGCCATCTCACCACTGCTCGTGAGATCTGGGCTACCCTCCAAGCACACCATGAGGGGACAGCTCAGGTCAAGGCTAGACTATATCAGACCTACCGGCGTGAGTATGAAAATTTTTCACAGAAGCCAGGAGAGACTGTTGAGGCTTTGTTTGGTTATTTTCAATCGATCATTAACAAGCTTCGCGTTAACAAGGCCGAGCGTGATCAGCTGGTCTCAGATCATGAGCAGGCGCTTAAAGTACTCCATACCTTGGACCCTAAGATCTGGGAGATCAAGGTTTCTTCTATTGTTGAGAGCGCGTCTTACGATACCTTGACCATCGCAGAGCTTTTTAGTAAGCTCAAGGCCTCAGAGGTTGATATTCAGTTGAGATCAAATCTCACTGATTCTGGCTCCAAGACTCTAGCGCTTGCGACACCATCTGCTGATCCTAATGCCATGAGTTGTACTGCTTTTTCCTTGATGTCTATCTCTGAGGAACAACTTGATACTCTAGGAGATGATGATTTGTGCTTGTTTAACAATTGGGTGCGACGTGTTTATGATAAGCAAATGTTTAAGAGACACGGCACAAAATCCGGATGCTTTGAGTGTGGTGACCCAGGTCATTTTATCGCCGACTGTCCCAAGCAGAAGAATTAAAAGAAGGGAACTGATGGCAACTTCTACAACTCCGGCAAGCACGACAACTCCACAAAGGGAAAGCCCAAGACAAGATTCTTTTGAAAGGCTCTAAGAGATTACAGGCGTGAGAACAAGAAGCGAGACGAGACCTTCTTCGCCGAGATGAAAAAAGATACTCCAAGAGATCCTCGTCTTCCTCATCGTCCTCGAGTTCAGGTGATGAAGATATCATGATCAGGAAGGGGAAGGATAGGGACAATCCGGCGGGCCTCTGTTTCATGGGCTTCGGGGACAAGCCGAAGAGTCACTCACGTCACAGCCGAAGACCTCACAAGAGCTTCTGCTCAATGGCTCTTGGGGAGAAGAAAGAGAAGGAATCCTCCGACTGACTCCGACGACGACGATGAGAATGTATCATCCTATGAACAAGAAGTTGTTAATTTACTAGAACAAAACAGTCAGGAGTTGAAGTATCGGGAGAAACTGCTTAGAGGGGCTAAGAAGAGGATAGATGAGCTTGAGAGTGAGCTTGCCACAGCAAATGGCAATATTGAGAGTCTGTTTTCTTCCCCTTGCTTGGGTGATAGTGGTGAGTGCCCTAACTATGAGGTGTTGTTGTGTGACCTGACGACTCTTAAGTCCAGGTACACAGAGAGAGTAGATGAGAGAGACGCATTGGCCACTGAGCTTGAGAGCGCTCAGCAGGAGCTGAACGATGCTCATGCCACTGTCGTCGCACCTTGTGTAGACTGCCCATCCCATTTAGCTAGTATAGCCGAGCTGAGAGCCAAGAGCGATGAGCAGTTGAGCGAGTTAGCTGGAGTAAGAGCTGAGTTGGAGCAGACTAAGCTAGAGCTTGAGACCTTGTCAGTTCCACCCACTGTTTGTGAGAACTGTTTGTCCATTAGAATGGAGTTGATCAAGCTAAAAGCTGAGAAGTCTGTCGAAGTTGATAAAGAGTGTGAGATTTTCTTGTCACAGGTGGAGGTGTTAGCTTCTTTGAGAGAGGAGCTAGCTGATGTTTATAACGAGAACTTTTACCTCTGTCAGATCCTGAGTTGGATTAGTGCCAGAGAGCCACAGCTCGGCATGATGATCCGACATTTTAAGAGACAGGATGGGTTTGGGGTAGGTTACACCTATACCAAGGCTGATTTTGAGAGCGCCATTAGCCGAGCAGTGAAGTGGAGTAAGATGACTCCCGAACAGAGATATCCCAAGACTAACTCCACTTAGTATTTTAAGGATAGTCAGCCCAAGGATGGAGTGATCCAAGAACAACCTAAAACTCCACCTAAGAAGTAGGTCTGGGTTCCTAAGCCTTAAACTCTTCACACTTTTCTTGATTTTTTACCTGGACCTTCTCACACCAAGGATGCTACACCCAACCCCACTAAGCCTAAGAATCCTAAGCCTCAACAACATCCCAAGAAGACTACGTATCATTGTGAGTTTTGTCATAGAGATGGGCATCTTGAGGAGTTTTGCTTCAGGAGAAAGCGGATTGAGCGAGCAGAGAGAGCTCGAGGTGGGCAGGAGCAGTTCTACCAGCATGGTGGTAGACAGAGAGTTCGTCGACGTAGAGAGAGGCTAGAGGCCAGGCCACGTCGTGTAGGTGGTGGTAGAGGAGACGGTTTTCATGACCGTGCTCCGGAGGGTGGTTTCCGTTCCGGCAGAGTTCCATATCGTTCGGTATACGGTTTTGGATCTCGCGACCATGATTTTAGGCAGAACAGAGGACCGCGCTTTGATCCGCACTTCAGTCCAGACTCATATGATTCCTTTTGCTTTCCTACATACGCACAGATGGCTCGACACTGGTTCAACACTTTTACTAAACCTGGCATTGGACCGTTTGGTCCCACTCATGATTATTGATGTTGTTTTGGGAGTTGTGTATCCTTTTTAGGATATTTTGAGTCAGTTTTTCATTGGTATCAGTTTTACTTTCTTTTTTATTTTTTTATTGAGTCTTTTTGTGTGCGTTCATATTATGCATAATCATCAGTCACAGTTTGAGCTTGCTTCTGTTATATGATTAATCTGCTTTATTTTGTCTAGCTAGTATATGCTTTCGATTACTTGTCGATGATCATGTTCTGTTTCAGTTCACATGATATATCTAATATTTGTCATATGCATGGCTTTTATGCTTTAAAATTGAAAAATGATCACCATTGCTTCTGGTAACTAGCATGTGTAGGCTGAATGCTTTCGCTATCTTTTACATGCCTTGTAGCTACATCCTTACTTAGATGCAGATATGCAACTTTGACATTTATATGCTTTGAATATAAAAAATGTGCTATAAAAATTATAAAAATTTAGAAAAATGAAAAATTTATGCATTTTTATGATTATCAGAAAAGATCCAGGTGGGTTTGCTTTGTCGCATTGCATTGTTCTGGAGTGCTTACCATAGCACTTTGGTATGAACTAGGACGGTGTAATGTATGCCAAGACCAATGTCTTAAGCTTCTGATGGTCCAGTTCTGGCCTAGGCTTGACTTGGTCGGTTAGCATAAGGTTTGACATGCAAATAACCCCTGGCAGAAATGAAAAAGAAATAATCTGAAAAATTTAAAAAGATGACAAGTTTGCTGAAGCACTTTGTTTTGGACAATGCTTATCTTGGTAGATATCAGTTAGCTTTTGCATCTCATGCTTCACTTTGCTTGTCAACTAGAAAATGTGGTGATGCTTTTGTTTTGCAAAAATCAAAAAATGCGTGCTAATGACTTTCTTTAGATATCATCTATTGCACTGATCATGTCATGTATCTTAGATAATATATCTTTTGCTATACCTGTTAGATAGGGTAATTGCAGTTAATCATATCTAAGAAGCATGCTTTTTACACTCCACCTGCACCCCATCTGCATTCATAGCATATTTTCAGGGGGAGTCTGTGTTTATGTCTCTTTAAAGTGCATTTAGTCTCACTTGATGAGTCCAATTGTCAACAAGGGGGAGAAATTTTGGATATATTTTTTTGGCTTTCTCTGGGATTTATTTCAGGGGGAGTTTATTCTTGTTGGTAATTCTGAGATTTGCACTTGTTTTTGAGGCTTTATTTTTGTTTAACCATAATGACCATTTTTCTTGCTTCTGTTTGGCTTTTGATCATTAGGGTTAAACTTTTATTTTCCTTCTTCTATTTTCTTTTGTTTTGTTTTCTTGTTTCCACTTGTTTTGCAGGTTCTGGAGATGAGCTGAAAAAGGTGTTGACAATGCACTCATCAAGGGGGAGATTGAGAAACCATGTTGAAGAATATGGTTTTGATATTCCAGATGTGATGAGTGATTGTCAACGGAAGTCAATGGAAGGGAGAGACGAAGACCTGCCGAGTCTGAGGCGCATGTGACTCAGGTACACGGGCAGTGAGCGACGGCCGGGCAGAGGAGCCGCGGAGTCGGGCTGGCCCAATCCGGGTACATGGCTAGGAGCGGCAGATGATCCACTGGTCTGTTGACTGGGTTTGACTCAGGTACACGGGCGGCGAGCGATTGCCGGGCTGAGGAAGCTGCGGGGTCGGGTCGGCCCAATCCGGGTACCCGGTGTGAAGACGGTGGACGCTTTGTCAGTTTCGGCATAAAACTGACAATCTATGTTTAATTCGTTTTTAGGATATTAATATTTAGTTTTTAAGTTAAGAATATTTTTATTCGAGTCAGTTAATTTTTCTAAGAATATTTTAGTAATTTTCGGAATTTATTTTAGAGTCGGTTTATTTTACCCGAGGGTAAATTAGTCTTTTCATGTATTAGGAGTCGCCTATAAATAGGCCCCTATCCCCTTGGGGATAGATGACTGTTTTTAGGAGATCAATCTACAATCCGTGTTTTTCTACCGTCTATTGTTTTTGCCGCAATACACAGGTGCGTGAGTTTTTCCGCCGCTCGTGAACCAAGGCGGCGGCTGGTGCTGCATCCTTGTGCGGGCCCCACTGTGGCCTTTTTCCGCACGGCACCTCAGCTCTCTGCCAGTAGCGATAGCTGCATCCCCAAGGGAAGTCAGCACGTTTTACAAATTTTTTTATACGACTGGTTTTTTGCAATCGCGAGATTTTTTTGTTGGGCAACGTGCGCATGCAGCGCAGGCAGGAACAACTTTTATCTAGAACTTTCTCCACGTAATTGCAATTCATATCCAATTTGGCTTTTGGCTATTCATCCGAAGGAAAATTTCTAGTGCTTGATTCTCTACAGAATCGCAGTGATTTTGCTGTAATCCATACAGCGTTGCCAAAACCCTGATCGGCTACAGGAAGCGCTAGATCACCAATTCAATTGTGCCGAATTTTTGAGGAGCATCATCTGCTGTGTTCTGCAACTCCCCGATTGCTCACATCCTCGCGTTCCACACGGCGGCAAGGCCAAAGCAGCACGGGCAAGGCGACGTGAACAACGAGCACGTAGATAAGTTTTTCTTTCATCTCCTATTTTTTAGTTAGATCAAATAATTCAATAATTATCTATCTTTAATTAAAATACAGATCTGTTAGTTATTTCGTAGTTATTTTTATCTGCTAGATATTATTAGTACTCTTATATTATTTATTTAAATATTTTTAAACTGCTCGTATAAAAAATTATTATTAGTTGCAGTAATATTTTTATTCTAGATTTACGGGCAATATATTAGTTTTATTTATGAATTAATTTCTGGATGATCTATGTTTTTATTCAATTGATTAGTATTTTATTTCTAGACTGCAATATAAATATTTATTAATATATCTAGGTGTTTTTATTTACTATAGTACTTTTATTTAGTTTATCTCTAATATAATTTCAATTAGGACACCGGTCATTTTTAGGCTAGACAACTATTGTACTATTAATTTACTTTGCTAATATTGTTTGTCCGGTTAATTTGGTTGGGTGGTGGGATTAAAATATAGTTTAGCAAGAAATTTTTAGGCGCCCATTCACCCTGTAACACCACAAGGAATAAAAACAAATAAAATAAAAGAAAATTATTATTTCTGGATTTATTTATTCAAGGAAAATCATAAAAGAACCCAAATAAAGCCAAACAGGGAGAAATACTCAAAATTTGGACCTGGAAATTTTATGAGATGAACTAGAGGCCAAGACATAATTTTAGGAATTTTTACAAATTTTTATCAACAGTGATTCAACCCTTAATCAAATATATGAATAACTGGATTTATTTTAAATCAGAAAAGGATTAAAAAGCTTAACGGGCCTCAACCTCCAAAGTAATCGAGCCCAGCCCAGTCCAAACCATCAGCCACTGACATGTGGGACCCGCCTGTCGGTGCTCGCGTCCCCTCTCTCCTCCCGCCCGCGCTCCGCCTGGCCCGCCCGTCAGTCTCACATGCGCCGCATTCACCCGCTGATCGCTTGGTCCCGCATGTCGGCGCCCTCCTCCCCGCACTCGCACACCGACAGGTGGGGGCCACCTGTCGGGATCGTCTTCCTCGTTGGAAGGGGATCCCCCTTCCTTCCCGCCGGCGATTCCCTTCCCTGTTTCGCCGCCAGCCGCCTCGATCTCA
>JAAALK010000283.1:113183547-113487719 GCA_019279435.1 Zizania palustris | reverse complement strand
TATATTAGCATGAATGAGTAAAGGCGGTTTAATCATATAATAGAAGCAAGCTCAAAGCGTGATATATGAGTATGCATGATATGAACTCACACAAAAAGACTCAAACAAAAGAGTAAAGAACAAAGAAAAGACTCAAAATATCTTAAAAAGGATACACAACTCCCTAATCCCATCGCAAACGCTCCAAAGTAGATTGATCTAGGGGTTTGGTAAGAATGTCAACCAACTGATGATGGGTATAAATATGAACATGGTTAATGACATCTTTCTCATATTGATCTCTCGGAAAGTGAAAGAACACATCAATATGTTTGGTTTTTGAATGAAGACATGGGTTTTTCCCTACACTAATCACGCTGGTGTTGTCACAAAACAAGGACACTTTGGCAGGAAAAGACAACCCAAAATCTTTCAAAGTGGAAATCATCCAAATCAACTATGAGCAATAGCTAGCAATAGCTACATACTCAGTCTCTATGGTAGAAAGCATAACTCTAGATTGTTTTCGAGAAAACCAAGAAACAAGCGAAGAACCAAGAAACTAGCAAGTACCGGAAGTCGACTTGCGATCCAATCGGCACCAACCAAAATCAACGTCGGAAAATCTAGATTACACAAGAGATGATGATGTAGAATAGTAAAGACCGAGATCGGGTGCATAGGTAAGGTACCTAAAAATGTGCTTGACGTCCTATTGATGAGATGTGCATGGTGAAGACTGGAAGCGTGTGCACAATCCTATGACAAACTTAATGTCCAGTCTCATCACCGTCAAGTACAGAAGCGACCTGATCATTCCTCGATACTCCCTCTCATTGACCTTGATGCCACTCTCGTCCTTATCCAAGCCTCTAGATGTGCCCATGGGGGTCACCTAAGGCTTCAGCTCTCCACCAAAGTCGAACTTCTTTAGCATGTCTTGTGTGTACTTTCTCTGGTGGATGAAGATGCTGTCCTTGGTCTGCTTGATATGGAGCCCTAAGAAGTACTTGAGCTCACCCATGAGGCTCATCTCAAACTCTTTGTGCATCTGCTCAGAAAAATTGGACACAAGATCATTAGTAGAACCACAAAAAATAATGTTGTCCACGTAAATATCAGCAATCAAGAAATAAGAGCCATTATTGAGCAAGAAAAGAGTTTTGTCCACATAACCAATCACAAAGCCATTCCCCAAAAAAACTTCTTTAAATGATCATACCAAGCCTTGTGGGATTACTTCAAACCATACAAAGCTTTATGCAACTTGAAAACATGTCAAGGAAACTTAGGGTTTTCAAAACCAGGGGTTGCCTAACATAGACCTCCTCCTCTATCTACCCATTCAGAAAAGCACTCTTGACATTCATTTGAAAAAGCTTAAAACCTTTAGAAGCAGCAAATGCCAAAAGTATGTGAATGGACTCAAGACGGGCAATAGGGGCGAAAGTCTCCTCAAAATCAATATCCTCTTTCTAGCAAAAAACTAGGGAAACTAATCGAGCTTTGTTGCACACCACAACCCATCTTCACCTTGCTTGTTCTTAAACACCCACTTAGTGCATATGGGGTTGCATCCAAGTGGTAGCTTAACCAGTGTCCAAACCCGATTGCGAACAAAATTTCCAAGATATTCTTGCATGGCGTTTATTCAATTCTCATCAAAAAGCAGCCTCGGCAAAAAAGCGAGAGAACCCGCCTGAGAATGCAAAGATATCTAAGTGAGATCACCAATGATGAGCTTTGAGGGGTGATCATGTTGGACTGCCTAGGAGCCTGGACGATTAGACGTCACTTCACTGGAGTCAGCAGGTGGAACCTCTAGACTCGACTGAGGTGGCTCGATCAAAGTGGAAGTAGTGATCAAAGGTCTTCCCTCGTCCTCAGTCGATGTCTTAGAAGGTATGGGGTCTGTAGGCTATGCAGAAGGCCCACCCTCAATAACAGCGAGAGTGTCCTCATCTTCCTCAAAGATGGACTCTCCAAGCTCATCATCACCAGAAATCTAAAAAAGGAGTAAGCGAAGGTATAGACTCATCAAAAGAAACCTCACACGTATCGACAAGCTGTTGGGAGTCGAGGTTCCAAACTCGGAAGCCTCTAGAATGCAAAGCATAACCAAGAAAGAGTCCATCCCAGCATTGAGAGTCAAACTTATCTAAATGCCCTTCCTTCTTGAGGACAAAGCACTTGCAGCTAAACGCTCGCAAGTGGCTCACCTTGGGCTATCTGCCATACCGCAACTCATATGAAGTCTTACCTAAGTAAGCTCTAAGAAAAATGTGGTTGGCTAGATAACAAGTTATGTTCATAGCTTCAGCCCAAAAGCGCCTAAGAGTCCTATCATCGAGCATCATCCTGTCCATCTCGACCAGCATGTCTTTCTTTCGTTCCACAACACTGTTCTGTGGGGGAGTGTAAGGGGCAGAAAACTAGTGCTCAAGACCCTGATCACTACAAAAACTGACGAACTGAGAATTCTTGAGCACAAAACTGTTGTTAGAGAGAATTGTTTACATTCGACCATTGTTCTCATTCTTTAGCTTTAGGATCAGGTCATGAACAAAATTAAAAGCCTCATCCTTAGACTCAAAGAAGAAAACCCACAAAAATTGAGAAAAATCATCAACAACCATAAGCGTGTACCACTTCCCACCGACTAAACGTACCCGAGCTGGACCAATAGTATCCATATGTAACAGCTCTCTTGGGTACGAAGTCATCACCTGAGTCACAGGTGCGTGAGAAGCGACAACCATCTTCCCATGATGACAAGGATGGAAAACTATATTCTTCTCCATCTTAAGCTTGGGCAATCCTCGGATGAGGTCCAGAGAACTCAATCTGACTAGAAAATCAAAGCTCAAATGACCTAACCTCCTATGCCACCTCCAAAGATTAGAGGAGGATCTAGCAATCAAACAGCGAGACAGGCCAAATGAACTAGAGAAATCAATCCAAAAAACCTTACTAAAAGGTAAAATCTGGCAAACCAAAGAACCTCTAGAATCAACAACTAAAGACATGCCCTTCTTAAAATGAACCTCTAAGCCCTCCTCAAGAAGTTGCAAAATAGAAACTAGATCAAAACCCAAATTTCCAACCAAATCAACATGCTTCAAAGAGAAATGCTCAGAAATCCGAATTGAGGCAAAACCGTGTACCTTCCCTTGACCATTGTTCCTGAAAATGATATACTCCTTGGAGCTCGGGGAAGTGAGGCTAGAGAACCATCTGCGATGTCCCGTCATGTGGCGAGAGCACCCCAAATCCATGATCCATATGTCCTCAAAGACTCGATCCTGCAAAATCAATGGTCATAAGGGGGAGCAAATGGTTTGACACTAGGTTTAGCAAAAATAGCTAAACTAGTGTCGAGCCATCTTGTCAAAGGAAAGAAAGTAGAAGGTAGTGTAATAGTTTGGACCAAAGAGCGGCTCAAAGTGTGGTCCTCTGTTCTACCTAAAGTCACGACCACGAGGTCCAAAGTCGTATCTAGAACGACCTAGAACTCTGCCAGAGCAAAAACCACCCTCCAGAGCACGGGCATGAAAGTCGTCTCCTCTACCACCACCTACACGATGCGCCATTGCATCTAGTCTCTCTTCACGTTGAGGGACTACCTGTCTACCGCCCTACTAGTATAAATGCTCCTGCCCACCTTGAGCTCTCTCAGATCTCTCAACTCGCTTCCTCCTGAAGCAAAACTCTGCAAGATGCCCTTGAGGAGCAATGCTGAATAGCGTGGGCCTCATGGCTCCAGATGTGATGAGTCATTGTCAACGATAGTCAAAGAGGACTGAGAAGAGTGAAGATCTGCTGTTTCATGGGTCGTGTGTGACTCAGGTACATGGGCAGCAAGCAACGGTCAGGCTGAGAGAGCTGCGAAGTCGGGCTGGCTCAATCCAGGTACATGGGCCAGAAGCAATAGAAGAACGACTAGGCTGTTGACCAGGATTGACTCAGGTACACGGGCGGTGAGCGATTGCCGGGCTGAGAGAGCTGCGGAGTCAGGCCGGCCCAATCCGGGTACCTGGTGCAAAGTCGATGGAGTCTTTGTCAGTTTCGGTGCAAAACTGACAACCGTTGATCTTGTATCGGACTGTCCAGAAGAGAAGCCGAAGTCGCTACGAAAGCTTAGCTTCTGGATAAGTCATCTGTATCACTAGGCCCACAGTCAGTCAGTCGAGTCTGTAAAAAATCCTAAGGGTAGTTGAGTCTTTTCCTTTATTTCAACGTCTGTAAAAAACCCTAAGGGGCTGGTGGAATATTCCTAGTGTTGGGCAGCCTATAAATAGGGCCCCAATCCCTAGGATTAGGTTACCCTTTTGCTGAAATCATTTTCTATTCTATTGGGTCATTTTGTTCCCTGCATTCTCTCTCTCTTGCTCTCCTGTTCATGCGTGCGCCGCCAGGAAGTGTGCTGTGAGTTCATCTTGATTTCTTCTCTGATCTGGATGTGTTTCTTCCTGTTGTTTATGTGTGGCTTTTAGTTGAGAACCCAGCTGTTTTCGGGTTGAATGCCGTGATTTTATTCCCGAATATAAGCTTCTCTGTTTGCCCCATTCTGTTCTTCACGTGAGTACTAGTTCTTGCTGCTGCAACTAGTACCTACTCCCTGCAGCAACAGTACCCTAGCATTGCTTTTTACTGTGTTACTTTTTGATCGAGTAGACAAGGCTGAGTACCTTTTCTGGCTGTTTTCTGGCGAAGTCCCTTCTCTGTTCGAAGTCCCTCAGCTTCGTGAGGCAGGCTCCGATCTGATATCTTCAAAGGCTTCGTTTAAACTTTGACTTTGTTTTGAGTACTGTGATCCTAGCTTCGGAGTATGTTTTGCGCTTAGTGTTGATTAGCTTGTCATACTTCGACCGTCTTTGCGAAGGTGTACTCCGACTTGAGTTCTTCGAAGTTGGCTTCAGAGCATGTCTCTCTGATAGACTTCGCTCGGAGTGTGCAGCTGTCTATTCCGAAGGTCTTAGTGTGTGAGTTCGGAGTTTGTTTTGTCGAAGTATGGTTGTAGGCTTCGACTTCTTGTGTGTCAACATCAGCATACTTTGATTCGAAGCTAGTCTGTGGTTCGAAGGTCATACCTCGATACTGCTAGCTTCGAAGGTAACCTTGTTGGCTTCGAAGTTGATCTTGCTGCTGCATGTTTGGCTTCGCTTATCTTTCGAAGGTTGTTTTTCTGTGCATCGTGTGCGAAGTTTTCTGATCGAAGGTTAGGCTTCGAAGTACGTTGTCTGAAGCAAGCTTCGACCCTGTCATACTTCACTTCAAAGCATATTTCGCTCTTTGCCACACTTGATATAGGCTAGACCAAACAAACCTTCGGCACGTCAACATCAACTTTCGCACAACTTCGACAAGGGACTCCGAAGTAGGCTTCGACACAGCGAAGCAGGTTTCGACACTACGAAGCAGGCTTCGCCAAGTTTCGAACAGGAGATAGATTTCGAACAGTAACTTCTCATTTCACTCTTTGTGCACTTAGATTGCTGTACTGAGAAGTTCGATTTTCTCTATCTTGTGTATACTATTTATCTGTCTATTAGCACTGTATTGGTGTCTCTCTATTTTTAACATCAGTTGCTTCTAGGCTAGATACCTTTAGACTTAGGCAATCTGTTCATGCTTTGCTGCTTAGTCTTTTGAGGTGCATTGGGTATTGGGATTAGGCCATTGATTCGAAAGAATTATTAAGGCGCCCATTCACCCCACCTCTGGTCGCTACATTCGGTCCTACAAGTGGTATCAGAGCCTGGTTAGGGTTTTTCCATACCTTAACCGGTTCTAAACCCCTGTAGTGATCATGACTTCTCCTGGAAAGGTCCCATCCTTGGAAGCCTATGGCTATAACTATTGGAAGACTCGCATGCGAGCCTATCTCGTGAGCCATGGCTCGGACATCTGGGACATTTGTGTTCACGATACATTTGTTATATTGCCAGTTGCTGAGCATGGTACTCCTAGAATCATTGCCCAGCATCTGAGCAATAGTAAAGCTGTGAACATTCTGTTTTCTGGTCTGGGTCGCACTGAGTTTGAGCGTGTGAGCCATCTCTCCACTACGAGAGAGATCTGGGCTACCCTCAAGGCACACCATGAGGGAACAGCCCAGGTCAAGGCTCGGCTCTATCAGACCTACCGGCGTGAATATGAAAACTTCACACAAAAGCCGGGTGAATCTGTTGAAGCTTTGTTTGGTCATTTTCAATCGATCATAAACAAGCTTTGGGACAACAAGGCTGAGGGTGCTCAGTTAGTCTCAGATCACGAGCAGGTGCTCAAGGTTCTCCATACCTTGGACCCAAAGATCTGGGAGATCAAGGTATCCTCTATCGTTGAGAGCACTTCTTATGATACCTTGACCATTTCTGAGTTGTTTAGCAAGCTGAAGGCCACTGAGGTTGATATCCAGCTGAGATCAAATCTCACTGGTTCTGGATAAAAATCCCTGGCCTTTGCTACACCTTCTGTTGATCCCACTTCTGTGAGCTGTGCTGGGTTCTCTTTGATGTCTATCGCTGAGGACCAGCTTGAGTCTTTGGGAGATGATGACTTGTGTCTTTTTAACAACCGGGTGCGTCGTGTTTATGATAAAAGAATGTTCAAAAGACACGGCACAAAATCCGGGTGCTTTGAGTGTGGTGATCCAGGACACTTCATCGCCGACTGCACCAAGCGCAATGGACACAAGAAGGGCACCAGTGGTGGCTTCCACGACTCCGGCAAGCACGACATCTCTTCCTTCAACAAGGGCAAGCCGAAGACCAGATTCTTCAAGAAGGCCCTGAAGGACTACCAGTGAGAGAACAAGAAGCGCGACAAGGCCTTCTTCGTTGAAATGGAGAAGAGCTACTCCAAGCAGTCCACGTCTTATTCCTCTTCATCGAGCTCAAGCGATGAGGAGATCGTCATCAGGAAGGGGAAGGACAAGGACGATCTGGCGGGCCTCTGCTTCATGGCTTTCAGGGATAGACCGAAGAGCCATTCACACTAGCTCCAAAGATCCCACAGGAGCTTCTGCTCAATGTCTCTTGGGGATAAGGAAGAAAAGAGCTCCTCCGATGACTCCGACAACGACAATGAAAAGGTATCATCTTATGAACGCGAGATCGTTGATTTACTTGAAAGCAATCGTCAGGAGTTGAAATATCGGGAAAAACTGCTTAGGGGAGCTAAGAAGAGGATAGATGAGTTAGAGAGTGAGCTTGCCTTGGCCAACGGCAGAATTGAGAGTCTATCTTCTTCCCCCTGCTTGGGTGATAGCAGTGAGTGCTCGAAGTGTGAGGTGCTTCTGTGTGACTTGTCGACTCTGAAGTCCAAGTACACAGAAAGGGTTGATGAGAGGGACACTTTGGCCACTGAGCTTGAAAGCTCTCAGCTGGAGCTGAAAGATGCTCAAGCCACTGTCGTCGCACCCTGTGTTGATTGCCCTTCTCATCTAGCTGTCTTCGCTGAGCTGAAAGCCAAGGGCGATGAGCATTTGGGGGATTTGGAGAGAGTGAGAGCTGAGCTAGCGCAGACTAGGCTAGAGCTTGAGATACTGTCAGTTCCACCCACTATCTGTGAGAACTGCTTGTCTCTTAGAATGGAATTGATCTAGCTAAAAGCCGAGAAGTCTGTCCAAATAGAGAGTGAGTGTGAGACCTGCTTGTCTCAGGTGGAGGTTCTAGCTTCCTTGAGAGAGGAGCTAGCTGATTCTCAGAATGAGAACTTTTACCTCTGTTCTATCCTGAGTTGGATCAGTGCCAGAGAGCCACAGCTCGGCATGATGATCCAGCAGTTCAAGAGGCAGGATGGGTTTGGGGTAGGTTACACCTCAACCAAGGCTAACTTTGAGAGTGCCATTAGTCGGGCAGTGGAGTGGAGTAAAATGACTCCTGAGCAGAGATACCCTAAGACTCACTCCACTGAGTCCTCCCAGGCTTGTCAACCCAAGGATGGAGTGATCCATGAACCACCCAAAGCTCCACCCAAGAAACCTATCTGGGTTCCAAATCCCAAACACCTCCACACTTCTCTAGACTCTCTTCCTGGACCCTCTCAGCCCAAGAAGTCAACACCAATCACCACTAAGCCCAAGAACCCTAAGCCTCAACCACATCCCAAGAAGCCCACCTATCATTGTGAGTATTGTCAGAGAGAAGGGCATCTTGCGGAGTTTTGCTTCAGGTGGAAGCGGAATGAGAAAGCAGAGAGAGCTCGAGGTGGTCAGTAGCAGTTCTACCAGCAGGGTGGTAGACTGCATGTTCCTCGATGCGGGGAGAGGCTGGAGGCCAGGCCGCGTCGTATAGGTGGTGGTAGAGGAGACGTCTTTCATGCCCGTACTCCAGATGGTGGTGTTCGTTCCGGTAGAGCTCTAGGCCATTTTGGCTATGGTCCTGGACCTCGTGGCCGAGGCTTTAGGCAAAACCAAGTACCGCGCTTTGAGCCGTGTTTTGGTCTGGTCTCTCATAATGATTTGTGCTTTCCGTCTTTCGAGCAGATGGCTCAACACTGGTTTAGCTCTTTTGCTAAACCTGGTGCCGGACCATTTGCTCCCACTTACAGCCACCGATTGTGTAGGATCGGGGACTGGAGGACGTTTGGATCATGGACTCACGATGCTCTCGCCACATGACGGGACATCGCAGATGGTTCTCCAGTCTCACTCCCCCGAGCTCCAAAGAGTACATCACATTCGGGAACAGTGGTCAAGGGAAAGTAAGTGGCATTGGCTCAATTCGCATTTCAGATCATTTCTCTTTGAAGAATGTTGCCTTGGTTAAAAATTTGAACTTCAATTTGATTTATGTTTTGCAACTTCTTGAGGATGGTTTGGAAGTGCGTTTTAAGAAGGGAAATTCTTCTGTGTTTGATTCTAGAGGGTCTTTGATTTGCCAGATCTTACCATTTGGTAAAGTTTTTCGAATTGACTTCTCTAGATCTTTTGGCCCTTCTCGTTGTTTGATTGCTGGATCCTCCTCTGAGCTCTGGAAGTGGCATAGGAGGTTAGGTCATTTGAGTTTTGATCTGCTAGTCAGGTTAAGCTCTATGAACCTCATCCGAGGATTGCCCAAGCTTAAGATGGAGAAGGATCTAGTTTGCCATCCCTGTCGTCATGGGAAAATGGTTGCTGCTTCTCACTCACCTGTGACTCAGGTGATCACTTCGTATCCAGGCGAGCTTTTACATTTGGACACTGTTAGTCCAGCTCGGGTACGTTCAGTCGGTGGGAAGTGGTATGCGCTTGTCATTGTTGACGACTTTTCTCGATTTTCGTGGGTTTTCTTTTTGGAGTCTAAGGATGAAACTTTTCAGTTTGTTCATGACTTGATCTTGAAGCTGAAGAATGAGAACAATGGTCGAATGCGAGCAATTCGCTCTGACAATGGCTCTGAGTTCAAGAACTCTCAGTTCATCAGCTTCTGTAGTGATCAGGGTCTTGACCATCAGTTTTCTTCTCCTTACACTCCCCCACAGAACGGCGTTCTGGAACGAAAGAACCGCACACTAGTCGAGATGGCCAGGACGATGCTCGATGAGCACAGGACTCCTAGGCGTTTTTTGGCTGAAGCCATGAACACGACTTGCTATCTGGCCAACCGCATTTTTCTTAGAGCTTACCTAGGTAAGATCTTGTACGAGTTGCGGTTTGGCAGGCAGCCCAAGGTGAGCCACTTGCGAGCGTTTGGCTGCAAGTGCTTTGTGCTCAAGAAGGGAGGGCATTTGGACAAGTTTGAGTCTCGTTGCTGGGATGGAGTTTTTCTTGGCTATGCATTGCATTCTCGAGGCTTCCGTGTTTGCAACCTCGACTCCAAGCAACTTGTCGAGACTTGCGAAGTTTCATTTGACGAGTCCATGCCTTCTTTGACTCCTTCTTTTGAGCTTTCTGGTGATGATGAGCTCGGAGAGTCCATCTTCGAGGAAGATGAGGAGACTCCAGTTGCTGATCAGGGTGGGCCCTCTGCATCTCCCACAGAGCCCACACCTTCTGAGACTTCGACTGAGGACGAGGGCGGACCTCTGATCACTTCTTCCACTTCGATCGAGCCCCCTCAGTCGAGTCCAGAGGTGCCAGTTGCTGACTCCGGTGAGGTGACATCAGATCACCAGGGAACCCGAGCAGTTCAGCATGATCACCCCTCGGAGCTCATCATTGGTGATTTGACTGAAAGAACTTTGCGTTCATCTGGTAACTCTCTTGCTGTGTTTGCTGAATCTACTTTTGTTGCATCTTTTGAGCCTAGAGACGTTTCTCATGCTCTTTCTAATTCTAATTGGATTAACTCTATGCAAGAAGAGCTTGAGAATTTTGTCCGTAATCGGGTTTGGACACTAGTTGAGCCACCACCAGGATGCAACCCCATAGGCACCAAGTGGGTGTTCAAGAACAAACAAGGTGAAGATGGGGTTGTGGTGCGCAACAAAGCTCGAGTTTGTAACACCCTTATTTTTCAAACTGTCAAACCGAAAATTTCAAACCGAATTTCAAAATTTAAATTTATTTAAAGGATGAAAAGCTTTGTAAATTAAAACCCTTGGATAAAATATTGAATTTTGATATTTTATAATTTTGTTAGGATCTTTGAACCTTAAAATATTTTATAAAATTATTTTGGAAATTTTTAGAATTCAAATTCATAATTTAAATTTCAAAACTATTTTTCGGAATTAAATTAATTCGAAAAGCAATTTTTATTCTTTGTGGGCCGCTCCCTCTCTTTTGGCCCAGCCGGCCCAGTGGCCCGCGCCCTTCCCCCTCTCTCTCTGCCGGCGGGGCCCGCCTGCCAGCGCCCGCCAGCCTCCCTGCTGCCGGGGCCCGCCTGTCAGCCCCCAGCTCCTTTCTTCTCGCGCCAGCCCCGCGCCCCTCTCTCTCTCTCTCTCCTCCCCCGCCGTAACCGCCCGCCGACTTCACCGGAAGCCACCCCCGAAGCTCTAGAAACCCCGCGCCCCCCCCTTTCGGTTCTATTTAACCCCCGAAACCGAATCCGTTGTCCATTTTTCGCTTTCTCCGCTCCTTCTCGCCGCATTTCACCTTCCCGCAAGCTCCACCGCCTCCTCTCTGTTCGCCGCTAGCCCTCGCCGACGACCGCCTTCGCCTCCGCCGTCGGCACCCACGCGCTCGTCGTCATCCGCCGGACCCCGGCACCGCCTCCGTTCGGGCTTCCCGCCGCCGGAAGCGCCTCCCCGCCGCCAACCCGAATCGCCGCCGCCTTCTTCCTCGCCGCCGGCCACCCTCTCGCCCGGAGCTCGCCTCCCTAGGTATATTCTTGCTCCCCACCCCGTCCTCTATCCATTTTTGCGGTTTGTTTGGGGGCTAGGACCAGCGTTCGCCGGCGTCGCCGTTCGCCGCCGATAGCCGGAGTTGGGGAAGACGGTCCCTGGGCGCGTGCGTGCCGCCCGCGTGCCCTACGCGCGCCTAGCCGTGGATCCCCGATCCAACGGTTAGGGTGCGGCCGGTCCACGGCGGGTGTGCGCCGGTGCGTGGTGCACCCGGCCCACCTTGCTCCCCTGGTGCGCATGGCCTGTGGTCCATTGTGGACCGAGTGCGCAGGCGCGTGCGGTCCACGGTCCACCGTGGACCGTCTCCGACTGTTTTTAGGTTTAAAACCATGCAGAAATTGATTAATTCTTGTAAAATTCATATCAAATCCAAAATAACTCCGATTGAGCCCATTCAAATTTCTAAATGTTCATAAAATTATTTTCTACATACTGATGTAATTGTTTTGTACTGTTTGCATGGAATATTGTACTGTTATTTATTTGTTTTGTTCTTTCGACGCGTTGTAGTCGAAGTCGAGGCGACCGAAGAGTTGCCGATTGCCGCCGAAGACCCGAATCTTTGCTACAAGGACCAAGGCAAGTCACCGGACCCTCTTGTGGACATAGTTGATCATGTTGAACCTATTTTTCGCAATAAACGCAATAACCCATAGGTTAAATATTGCATTAGCGATAAACTGTTCACTTTGTAGTTTATTTAGTTAATATATAGTTTTGCTCCCTGAAGTGTAAACCCAAGCCATGCTTATATCACCGTCTCCCTGTCGCCAGTGTCGTTTAATAGTTAGCGCTGTATTATATAGGCGCAGTAATGCTAGCTTTAATATAATTAATATTTAGTCGTCAGGTTATTATCTCTACACCCCTTTGGATTTATATAAGTCTTGTCTCGTCGATTTCTATGGTGGAAAGCGTGTGGAGTCGAAGTGATGTTGTGCATGGTGGGTTCCGGGTGCAAGCTAGTGCATTGGTGGTCGCACCCGGGGCACTATAAGGACCGGTCTGCGGGATCTGTCGCAAAGCATTACCGTGCTAGCCACAAGTCTATGGGTAAGACCTAATCCGTAGTATGGGTCGGTTCAGCCGGATGCACCGAGCGGAGGAGGCAAGATCATCTATCGGGAGTAGCCCAGTAATGACTTGTGCTGACGAGGCACTAATGGGGGTCGCACGTCTACCAATCGGGGTCTACTCAGACGTTATGAGGGAGATCCCAGTGGAGCGTGGATGAAACCTAGTGAGGTTGTCCTCTTGCTGAGCCGGACATGCGAAAGGTTTTGGCATGAGTTCCTTCGGGGTGACGTGGTGTCATCTCGACACACTGTTGTGTGCGGGAGCGAGTGCCTTGTGGGTAAAGTAGTACACCTCTGATCAGAGTATAACTTTTCGAAAAGCCGTGCCCACGGTTACGGGCGGCCAAGTGATGTTCTCCGCAGTTAGCTTTCAATGTTGAAGTTGTGAATTGCATGTCATGATCAGTATGGGTTTGAAAGAGCGAGTGGGCACAGGTGTGCAACTCGAGGTAGTGGAAAGTTAAGTTCTGTTATTTAATTCAGCATGTTTATTTCTGTTTAACACTGCTCATTAAATATTAAATAACAATTAATCTTCTTTTACGCAATTAGCCCTGTTATGCATCCTTGTTCAACAACCATCATTATATGCATGTCCGTGGCTTGTTGAGTACTTTGTACTCACCCCTCGTGGGCTAATTCTTTTAGATGTCGTTTACGAAGAAGAAGTCCAGGAGTAGCGTCCCAGTCGAGGAGTCGGATCCATGGAGCCAAGGCGTTCTGCAGCTGGATTATTTTGCTTCCGCTTTATTTTGAGTTGTAATAAGTGTAGCCTATGAGCTACGTGCTCGCTTTATTTCATTTTAATTCGTTGTCAGCTGTGATCGTCTTGTAATAATGACATTTCATTTATATTCAATGAATTTGTGGTTCGTGAGAACCCGGGTCGTTACAAGATGGTATCAGAGCCGACTCGACTGTAGGAAGCCCCCTGGACCGTCAATAAAAACTATTTAAAAAAATCTTATAAAAATTATTTTGGATAACTTTGGTCATACCTCTTGCCTACTCTTGTTTTATGCTGTTCTGACACTTTCCTCTACTTTAAAAATTTTCTTGTGTAGCATGTCGACTCCGCCAGAGGTTCGTCACAGCTACTGCCGCCACCTTGGGGGCTTTGTCCGGATGCTGAGGATACTTGTCAGAGTCCTTGAGCTCGAGGACGAGCCTTCCTTCCAGGGATCCTTTCCCCGTGTGGTAGGCGCGAGCGATGAGCGTTGTGAGGTCGTAGTCACCGTCTTCGGCCCCGAGGAGGTGCTACTTTTTCACTCCGCGACCGCTACCGCCTTTGGGTTCGAGACCGCGTGCCAGGAGGCCGCTTTCCAGATGTTAGCAGAGTTGCGGTGCATGTTCGATGACCGTCTGTGTACATCCATCTTCCGTCACCTGCCGTCTCGCAGCCCCGGCACAGGTCGGAGCGTCTACATGGGTCCTTCCTCTGCCAGCGACCCAGTTGGAGGCCAGACCTTGTATATGCTCAGCGCGTTGGATACTCTTCACTCCGAGGCACTTCGACGTGCTGACGAGGGTGATCTCGCCACCCAGTCCCTGAGAGCAGAGAATGAGTCCCTCCGTCACCAGCTTCAGGAGGCCCAGGCCAGACTTGCTTCTTCTCGCACCGGACCTCGCATCAGGAGGACTGCGAGGAAGGCGACTGGTCGTCCGCCGCGGCTGCAGCACCAGCCCCCGCAGCCAGCTTCTACACCAGCAGAGCCGAGATTCCCCGCGGATAATGCGGAGGACGTCGTCCGCGACATCGAGATGATCCCTTGATTCATCGTAGACTGTCGCTTGAGCTTTGTTCGTTGGTGTCTGTTAGTCTGATGTCTGCTAGTTCGTTGATTGTATTCGCCTGCTTGGATGTTTGTTAGATGTTGTGTGGAGTCGGTTTGTGTGTGCAGACCCGACATCTTGTGTCGGGAATGTACGCGTCGTAATATCTTTTGTCATAATAACTCATCGCTATTTCAGTAATAAAAGAACTAGTGGAATCAAAACGTTATTTTCCTTTATTTCATTTTTTTCTTCCTCTACTTTACTCTTGGGTGGATTCGCCTATCTTCGTGCAGATGTCTTCCAACCCGAGTGACCGTCCCGAGGCTAGCAATGCCAGAGCTAGTCAGCCAGCAGCTGAAGGCCACTCTCAGGCCAATGAGACCCAGGCCAACGACATTCTGAGGAACTTGGGTGGGCCCAGCTGGGGCGCCACAGGACCTCGCCAGGCTATACCAGCACCGGCGCCAGCCCATCCCACTCTAGCTGAGGCCATGGTTCAACAGAGCAATTTGTTGGCTGCTCTTATGACTCAGATGCAGCGGCAGCAGGAGAAGCTCGAGCAGCTAGAGCGACAGTTGACAGCAAGAGAGCAACAGGCTCCCCCTCTAGCACCAGCACCAGTACCTGCGCCAGCCCCGGTCCCACCTCCCGCACCGACGCCGGCTTCTCAACTCTCAGAGTTCCTGCGGGTCAGACCACCCACCTTCTCCAGCACCACAAATCACATGAAGGCGGGTGATTGGCTTCGCACCATCACCAAGAAGTTGCAGCTATTGCCATGTACTGATTGGGAGCGTGTGGCGTTCGCCACTCATCAACTTCAAGGACCCGCCGCTGAATGGTGGGATAATTTTCAGGAGGCTCAGCCAGTCGATCATGTGATTACCTGGGCTGAGTTCACTGCAGAATTCCGAGATGCACACATCCCGTCCGGTTTGGTGGACCTGAAGAGACAGGAGTTCATGGATCTGCGGCAGGGCAATCGTTCTGTTACGGAGTATTTGCATGAGTTCAATCGTCTAGCACGTTATGCTCCTGAGGATGTTCGCACTGATGCGAAAAAGCAGGAAAAGTTTCTTAAAGGCATCAAGGATGAGCTGAAACCTCTGTTGCTAGCCACTGATCACGCTAACTTTCAGAGGCTGGTCAATAGAGCTATTATTCAAGAGTCAGAGCAGAATAGGGTGGAGAATAAGAAGCGCAAAATGGTGGTTTATCGTTTCCCACCAACCAGCAACCAGAGGCCCAGGTTGACACCACCTGCTCCAGTGCAAAGCTACCAGTCCCGACCAGTGTACCGGCCCTCAACTATAAGTGGCACCGGTTCGGTAGCGTCTCGCCCAGCTACTCCTTCAACTCAGAGCACCGCTCAATCGCCAGCTCAGAAGACAGATGTACTGAAGGACAAGTTTGGTAACCCAGTGGTGTGTTACAATTGCCGTCAGGTCGGCCACTATTCTTCAGCCTGCCCTCGTCCGAAACGACCCCAGGCACCTGCACCAGCCCCTACCAGCCAAATGGTCCGTGCCAAAGTGAATCACATTACTGCAGAAGAAGCTCAGGAGGCACCAGAAGTGGTGTTGGGTATGTTTCCTGTTAACTCAGTATCTTCAGTTGTTTTATTCGATTCTGGAGCAACACACTCGTTTATATCTGCATCATTTGTAAAGAAGCATGATTTGAAAACTTTGCTACTATCTAAGCCTATGCTTATAGCCACCCCGGGCAAACAGACCCCAGCTGACCTATTTAGCCCAAGGGTGCTAATAGAAATTCAAGGGGTAGAATTCTGGGTAGACCCTGTTCTAATAGAATGCAAGGGTTTGGATATCATCCTAGGGATGAACTGGCTAGTTAAACACAAGGGAATGATTGATTGTGCCAGTAAAGAGGTTACCCTGACTAATGAAGATGGACGCGTCGTCACCTTCAAGATGGTAGGGAAAAGAATCGATACCCCAATGGTGAACCAGATAGCCTTGGAAGAAGTGCGGGTTGTCAAAGAGTTCATGGATGTTTTTCCTGAAGATCTGCCAGGGATGCGCCAAAAAGGGGCATCGAGTTCAGAATCGACCTTGTACCAGGAACCACTCCCATCTCAAAGCGCCCATATAGAATGGCCGCTAATGAGCTAGCGGAAGTGAAGAAGAATATTGAAGATCTCGAGCAAAAAGGGTACATCAGGCCGAGTACTTCCCCATGGGGAGCACCGGTAATCTTTGCAATGAAGAAGGACAAGACAAAGAGAATGTGTGTTGATTACAGAGCTTTGAATGAAGTCACCATCAAGAACAAGTATCCATTGCCTCGCATTGATGATTTGTTTGATCAGTTGAAAGGAGCTACAATGTTCTCTAAGATTGACCTCCGATCAGGTTACCATCAGTTGAGAATCAGAGAGGAAGATATTCCGAAGACTGCTTTCACATCAAGATATGGTCTATACGAGTATACAGTGATGTCGTTTGGACTTACTAATGCTCCAGCCTTCTTTACGAACATGATGAATAATGTCATCATGGACTGTTTGGACAAGTTCATTGTAGTGTTCATCGATGATATCCTCATTTACTCCAAGACCCCAGAAGAACATGAAGAGCACATTCGTCTGTCTCTGACGAAGCTAAGAGAACATCAGCTATATGCCAAGTACAGCAAGTGTGAGTTTTGGACGTCTGAAGTAAAGTTTTTGGGGCACATCATATCAGCAAAAGGGGTAGCAGTGGATCCTACTACTGTTGAAGCAGTGACAGATTGGTTGCAGCCTACATCAGTTTCCGAGATTCGTAGTTTTCTTGGATTGGCGGGTTATTACCGTCGATTCATCGAGAACTTCTCCAAGATTGCAAAGCCCATGACCAGATTGCTTCAGAAGGACACTAAGTTCAAATAGACACCAGATTGCGAAGAGAGTTTTTGTACCTTGAAGAAAAAGTTAGTCTCAGCACCAGTGTTGACTCTGCCGGATATTCGAAGGGATTTTCATGTCTATTGTGATGCGTCTCGTCAAGGACTAGGATGCGTGTTGATGCAAGATGGAAAGGTCGTATCGTATGCCTCACGTCAGCTTCGCCCTCATGAGCTGAACTATCCTACTCATGATCTAGAGCTAGCAGCCGTAGTACATGCTTTAAAGATTTGGAGACATTACCTCATCGGCAACAGATGCGAAGTATTCACTGATCACAAGAGTCTGAAATATATATTCACACAGCCAGATCTGAACCTAAGGCAAAGAAGATGGCTAGAGTTGATTAAAGATTACGACATGGGAATTCATTATCACCCAGGCAAAGCTAATGTAGTGGCAGATGCATTAAGTCGAAAAGGGTATTGTAACGCCATAGTTCTCCAAGACAGCGCCCCTATGCTGTGTCGTGAAATGGAAAGATTGAATCTGGGAGTCACAACCCGAGCATACCTTGCTACGCTCGAGGCAAAACCAGCTCTCGAAGATCAGATTCGTGAAGCTCAGAAGGAAGATCCAGATATGGCAGAGATAAAGAAGAACATGAGGAAAGGGAAAGCTCCCGGTTTCTCGGAAGATGAAATGGGAACAGTTTGGTTTGGGAATCGTCTCTGTGTACCAGATAAGCCAGAGTTGAAGACCATTATTCTAAAGGAAGCCCATGATACCTTGTACTCTATCCATCCCGGAAGTACGAAGATGTATCAGGACTTAAAAGAGAAGTATTGGTGGATTAGTATGAAAAGAGAAATCGCTGAATATGTGGCAATGTGTGACACTTGTCAGCGGGTCAAAGCGGAACACCAAAGGCCAGCAGGACTGTTACAACCTCTTAAGGTTCCCGAGTGGAAGTGGGAGGAAGTCGGTATGGATTTTATTACCGGTCTGCCCAGAACTCAAGCAGGTAATGATTCGATATGGGTGATCATTGATCGTTTGACTAAAGTGGCTCACTTTATAGCAGTCAAGACAACTTACAGTGGACCAAAGTTGGCAGAATTGTATATGGCTCGGATAGTGTGTTTACACGGTGTTCCAAAGAAGATCGTTTCAGATAGAGGAAGTCAGTTTACTTCAAAGTTCTGGAAGAACCTACAAGAAGAGCTTGGTACCAGGTTAAATTTCAGTACAACATATCATCCTCAAACAGATGGTCAGACAGAAAGGGTTAATCAGATTCTCGAAGACATGTTGAGAGCTTGTGCTTTAGACTTTGGAGGTTCTTGGGATAAAAATTTGCCTTATGCCGAGTTTTCTTACAACAACAGTTATCAGGCTAGTCTACAAATGTCACCGTTTGAAGCTCTGTATGGTCGCAAGTGCAGAACCCCTCTGCTTTGGGATCAGACCGGAGAAAGTCAGGTTTTTGGGACAGATATCCTTCGTGAAGCCGAAGCCAAAGTCAAGGTTATTCAGGACAGGTTAAAGATAGCTCAGTCTCGTCAAAAGAGTTATGCCGATGTTCGTCGCCGGGATTTGTCCTTTAAAGAAGGAGACCATGTTTATCTCCGAGTGACCCCGCTTCGTGGTACTCAAAGGTTTAACATGAGAGGCAAGCTCGCTCCTCGCTTCGTTGGTCCGTTCTTGGTTACCCGTCGCCGAGGAGAGGTTGCCTACGAGCTTGAGCTACCAGCGTCACTGTCAGGTGTGCACAATGTGTTTCATGTCTCGCAGTTGAAGAAATGTCTCCGAGTGCCTGCTGAGAAAGCCGATCATCAGCAGCTAGAGATTCAAGAGGATCTGACTTATGTGGAGAAGCCTATCCGCATTCTGGATACCAATGAGCGAGTTACAAGGAGCAAGGTTATCAAGTTCTGCAAGGTCCAGTGGAGTAACCATTCGCCAGAGGAAGCGACGTGGGAAAAGGAGGACGAGTTAAAGGCTTCGCATCCCGAGTTATTCGAAGGTCGTTTCGAATCTCGAGGATGAGATTCTCTTTAAGGGGGGTAGGTTTGTAACACCCTTATTTTTCAAACTGTCAAACCGAAAATTTCAAACCGAATTTCAAAATTTAAATTTATTTAAAGGATGAAAAGCTTTGTAAATTAAAACCCTTGGATAAAATATTGAATTTTGATATTTTATAATTTTGTTAGGATCTTTGAACCTTAAAATATTTTATAAAATTATTTTGGAAATTTTTAGAATTCAAATTCATAATTTAAATTTCAAAACTATTTTTCGGAATTAAATTAATTCGAAAAGCAATTTTTATTCTTTGTGGGCCGCTCCCTCTCTTTTGGCCCAGCCGGCCCAGTGGCCCGCGCCCTTCCCCCTCTCTCTCTGCCGGCGGGGCCCACCTGCCAGCGCCCGCCAGCCTCCCTGCTGCCGGGGCCCGCCTGTCAGCCCCCGGCTCCTTTCTTCTCGCGCCAGCCCCACGCCCCTCTCTCTCTCTCTCTCCTCCCCCGCCGTAACCGCCCGCCGACTTCACCGGAAGCCACCCCCGAAGCTCTAGAAACCCCGCGCCCCCCCCCCTTTCGGTTCTATTTAACCCCCGAAACCGAATCCGTTGTCCATTTTTCGCTTTCGCCGCTCCTTCTCGCCGCATTTCACCTTCCCGCAAGCTCCACCGCCTCCTCTCCGTTCGCCGCTAGCCCTCGCCGGCGACCGCCTTCACCTCCGCCATCGGCACCCCCGCGCTCGTCGTCATCCGCCGGACCCCGGCACCGCCTCCGTTCGGGCTTCCCGCCGCCGGAAGCGCCTCCCCGCCGCCAACCCGAATCGCCGCCGCCTTCTTCCTCGCCGCCGGCCACCCTCTCGCCCGGAGCTCGCCTCCCTAGGTATATTCTTGCTCCCCACCCCGTCCTCTATCCATTTTTGCGGTTTGTTTGGGGGCTAGGACCACCGTTCGCCGGCGTCGCCGTTCGCCGCCGATAGCCGGAGTTGGGGAAGACGGTCCCTGGGCGCGTGCGTGCCGCCCGCGTGCCCTACGCGCGCCTAGCCGTGGATCCCCGATCCAACGGTTAGGGTGCGGCCGGTCCACGGCGGGTGTGCGCCGGTGCGTGGTGCACCCGGCCCACCTTGCTCCCCTGGTGCGCACGGCCTGTGGTCCATCGTGGACCGAGTGCGCAGGCGCGTGCGGTCCACGGTCCACCGTGGACCGTCTCCGACTGTTTTTAGGTTTAAAACCAGGCAGAAATTGATTAATTCTTGTAAAATGCATATCAAATCCAAAATAACTCCGATTGAGCCCATTCAAATTTCTAAATGTTCATAAAATTATTTTCTACATACTGATGTAATTATTTTGTACTGTTTGCACCTTGCTCCCCTGGTGCGCACGGCCTGTGGTCCATCGTGGACCGAGTGCGCAGGCGCGTGCGGTCCACGGTCCACCGTGGACCGTCTCCGACTGTTTTTAGGTTTAAAACCAGGCAGAAATTGATTAATTCTTGTAAAATGCATATCAAATCCAAAATAACTCCGATTGAGCCCATTCAAATTTCTAAATGTTCATAAAATTATTTTCTACATACTGATGTAATTATTTTGTACTGTTTGCATGGAATATTGTACTATTATTTATTTGTTTTGTTCTTTCGACGCGTTGTAGTCGAAGTCGAGGCGACCGAAGAGTTGCCGATTGCCGCCGAAGACCCGAATCTTTGCTACGAGGACCAAGGCAAGTCACCGGACCCTCTTGTGGACATAGTTGATCATGTTGAACCTATTTTTCGCAATAAACGCTATAACCCATAGGTTAAATATTGCATTAGCGATAAACTGTTCACTTTGTAGTTTATTTAGTTAATATATAGTTTTGCTCCCTGAAGTGTAAACCCAAGCCATGCTTATATCACCGTCTCCCTGTCGCCAATGTTGTTTAATAGTTAGCGCTGTATTATATAGGCGCAGTAATGCTAGCTTTAATATAATTAATATTTAGTCGTCAGGTTATTATCTCTACACCCCTTTGGATTTATATAAGTCTTGTCTCGTCGATTTCTATGGTGGAAAGCGTGTGGAGTCGAAGTGATGTTGTGCATGGTGGGTTCCGGGTGCAAGCTAGTGCATTGGTGGTCGCACCCGGGGCACTATAAGGACCGGTCTGCGGGATCTGTCGCAAAGCATTACCGTGCTAGCCACAAGTCTATGGGTAAGACCTAATCCGTAGTATGGGTCGGTTCAGCCGGATGCACCGAGTGGAGGAGGCAAGATCATCTATCGGGAGTAGCCCAGTGATGACTTGTGCTGACGAGGCACTAATGGGGGTCGCACGTCTACCAATCGGGGTCTACTCAGACGTTATGAGGGAGATCCCAGTGGAGCGTGGATGAAACCTAGTGAGGTTGTCCTCTTGCTGAGCCGGACATGCGAAAGGTTTTGGCATGAGTTCCTTCGGGGTGACGTGGTGTCATCTCGACACACTGTTGTGTGCGGGAGCGAGTGCCTTGTGGGTAAAGTAGTACACCTCTGATCAGAGTATAACTTTTCGAAAAGCCGTGCCCACGGTTACGGGCGGCCAAGTGATGTTCTCCGCAGTTAGCTTTCAATGTTGAAGTTGTGAATTGCATGTCATGATCAGTATGGGTTTGAAAGAGCGAGTGGGCACAGGTGTGCAACTCGAGGTAGTGGAAAGTTAAGTTCTGTTATTTAATTCAGCATGTTTATTTCTGTTTAACACTGCTCATTAAATATTAAATAACAATTAATCTGCTTTTACGCAATTAGCCCTGTTATGCATCCTTGTTCAACAGCCATCATTATATGCATGTCCGTGGCTTGTTGAGTACTTTGTACTCACCCCTCGTGGGCTAATTCTTTTAGATGTCGTTTACGAAGAAGAAGTCCAGGAGTAGCGTCCCAGTCGAGGAGTCGGATCCGTGGAGCCAAGGCGTTCTGCAGCTGGATTATTTTGCTTCCGCTTTATTTTGAGTTGTAATAAGTGTAGCCTATGAGCTACGTGCTCGCTTTATTTCATTTTAATTCGTTGTCAGCTGTGATCGTCTTGTAATAATGACATTTCATTTATATTCAATGAATTTGTGGTTCGTGAGAACCCGGGTCGTTACAACTAGTTGCCCAGGGTTTTTGCCAGAAAGAGGGTATTTATTTTGAAGAAACTTTGGCCCATTTTCCCGTCTTGAGTCCTTTCGCATTCTCTTAGCTTTTGCCTCTTCGAAGGGTTTTAAGATTTTTCAAATGGACGTTAAGAGTGCTTTTCTGAACGAGTTCATAGAGGAGGAAGTTTATGTTAGGCAGCCCCCTGGTTTTGAGAACCCTAAGTTTCCTCGATATGTTTTTAAGCTGCAGAAGGCTTTATACGGGTTGAAGCAAGCCCCTAGGGCTTGGTATGATCGGTTGAAGCAATTTTTGTTGGGGAAAGGATTTGTGATGGGTTCAGTGGACAAAACACTCTTTTTTCTCAGAGTTGCTTCAGATTTCTTAGTTGCTCAGATTTACGTGGACGATATTATTTTTGGCGGTACTACTGATTCTCTTGTGTCCAAGTTTTCTGAGCAGATGCACAGTGAGTTTGAGATGAGCCTCATGGGTGAGCTCAAGTACTTCTTAGGGCTCCAGATCAAGCAGACCAAGGACAGCACCTTTATCCACCAAGGTAAGTACACTCGTGACATGCTTAAGAAATTTGACTTTGGTGGTGAGCTGAAGCCGCAGATGACCCAAATGGGCATATCTGGGGGTCTGGACAAGGATGAGAGTGGCGTCAAGGTAAATGAGAGAGAGTTTCGAGGGATGATCGGTTCGCTACTGTACTTGACGGTGACAAGACCGGACATTCAGTTTGCCATGGGGCTGTGCGTGCGTTTCCAGTCTTCACCTCGTGCATCTCATCAGCAGGATGTCAAGCGGATCTTCAGGTATCTTACTTATGCGCCTGATCTTGGTCTTTTCTATTCAGCATCATCATCTCTTGATTTATCTGGCTTTTCGGATGCCGATTTTGGTGGGTGTCGGTTGGATCGCAAGTCGACTTCCGATACTTGCCAGTTTTTGTGTTCTTCTCTTGTCTCTTGGTCTTCTCGAAAGCAATCTGGAGTTGCTCTTTCGACCACTGAGACTGAGTATGTAGCTGCTGCTAGCTGCTGCTCACAGTTGGTTTGGATGATTTCCAATCTGCGAGATTTTGGGTTGTTCTTTCCTACCTGAGTTCCTTTGTTTTGCGACAGCACCAGTGCAATTAGTGTAGGGAAAAACCCTTGTCTTCATTCAAAAACCAAACACATTGATGTACGCTTTCATTTTCTGCGGGATCAATATGAGAAAGGTGTCATTGACCTTGTTCATGTTGATACCCATCATCAGTTGGCTGACATTTTCACCAAACCCTTAGATCAGTCTACCTTTGAGCATTTACGAGGGGATTTGGGTGTTGTGTATCCTTTCTAGGATATTTTGCGTCTGTTTTCTTTCTTCTTTACTCTTTTCTTGAGTATTTTTGTGTGTGTTCATATCTTGCATATTCACATATCACACTTTAGAGCTGCTTCTGTTATATGATTGAACTGCTTTACTTAATCTAGCTGGTACATGCTTTTGAATACTTGTCATTGATCATGCCTTGGTTCAGTTCACTTGATATGTCTGATATCTGTCATATGCATGGCTTTTATGCTTTAAAATTTGAAAAATGATCACAATTGCTTATGGTAACTAGCATGTGTAGGCTGAATGTTTTTGCTATCTGTTACATGCCTTGTAGCTAGTTCCTGACTTAGATGCAAACATGCAACTTGGACATCCTTCTGCTTTAAAACAATGGAAATGTGCTATAAAAATGATGAAAAATCAAGAAAAATGAAAATTCCATGCCTCTTTATGCATAACTTGCAAAGATCCAGGTGGGTTTGCTTTGTCGCATTGCATTGTTCTGGACTGCGTACCATAGCACTTTGGTATGAACTAGGACAATGTATTGTATGCCAAGACCAATGTCTTAAGCTTCTGATGGTCTAGATCTAGCCTAGGCTTGACTTGGTCGGTCAGCATAAGGTTTGACATGCAAATAACCCCTGGCATAAATGAAAAAGAGAAAAGAAAAAGCCTGAAAATTGAAATGATAACAAGTTTGCTGAAGCACTTTGTTTTGGACAATGCTTATCTTGGTAGATATTAGTTAGCTTTTACATCTCATGCTTTACCTTGCTTGTTAACTGGAAAATATGGTGATGCTTTTGTTTGCAAAATTGAACATGTGTGCTAATGACTTTCTTTAGATATCATCTGGTGCACTGATCATGCCATGTATCGTTAACAGTATGTCTTTTGCTGTATCTGTTAGATGTTGTAATTGCAGTCAATCATATCTGAGAAGCATGCTTTATTCACTCCTCATGCACCCCAGTTGCATTCATTGCATATTTTGAGGGGGAGTTGCGTTTCAGGGGGAGTCTGTGTCTCTTTTGAGTGCTTGATGAGTTCACTTGTCAACAAGGGGGAGAAATTTTGGGATAAGAGTTCAAGGGGGAGTTTTTGTCTCACTTACTCTTTTGATATCCTTGTTGTTGTTTCTGAGATCACACTCATTCTAAGCTTTTACCTTTGGTTAACCATAATGATCGCTTCTTGCTTTTGTTCGGCTTTTGGTCATTAGGGTTAAACTTTTACCTTATTTTCTTTTTCTTTGTTTTCTTGTGCTTTGTTTTTGTGTTTCCACAGTTGTCTGCAGGTACTGAAGAGCTGAAGAAATGAAGTGTTGACAATGCACTCATCAAGGGGGAGATTGAGGAGCAATGCTGAATAGCGTGGGCCACATGGCTCCAGATGTGATGAGTCATTGTCAACGATAGTCAAAGAGGACTGAGAATAGTGAAGATCTGCTATTTCATGGGCCGCGTTTGACTCAGGTTCACGGGCAGCAAGCGACGGTTGGCCTGAGAGAGCTGCGAAGTCAGGCTGGCTCAATCCGAGTACATGGGCCAGAAGAAGTAGAAGACCCACTGGGCTGTTGACCAGGATTGACTCAGGTACACGGGCGGTTAGCGATTGCCGGGCTGAGAGAGCTGCGGAGTCGGGCCGGCCCAATCCGGGTACCTGGTGCAAAGTCGGTGGAGGCTTTGTCAGTTTCGGCGCAAAACTGACAACCGTTGATCTTGTATCGGACTGTCCAAAAGAGAAGTCGTAGTCGCTACGAAAGCTTAGCTTCCGGATAAGTCATCTGTATCACTAGGCCCACAGTCAGTCAGTCGAGTCTGTAAAAAATCCTAAGGGCAGTTGAGTCTTTTCCTTTATTTCAACATCTGTAAAAAACCCTAAGGGGCTGGTGGAATATTCCTAGTGTTGGGAAGCCTATAAATAGGGCGCCAACCCCTAGGGTTAGGTTACCCTTTTGCTGAAATCATTTTCTATTCTATTGGGTCATTTTGTTCCCTGCATTCTCTCTCTTGCTCTCCTGTTCATGCGTGCGCCGCCAGGAAGTGTGCTGTGAGTTCATCTTGATTTCTTCTCTGATCTGGATGTGTTTCTTCCTGCTGTTTATGTGTGGCTTTTAGTTGAGAACCCAGCTGTTTTCGGGTTGAATGCAGTGATTTTATTCTTGAATCGAAGCTTCTCTGTTCGCCCCATTCTGTTCTTCACGTGAGTACTAGTTCTTGCTGCTACAACTAGTACCTACTCCCTGCAGCAACAGTACCCTAGCATTGCTTTTTACTGTGTTACTTTTTGATCGAGTAGACAGGGCTGAGTACCTTTTCTGGCTGTTTTCTGGCGAAGTCCCTTCTCTGTTCGAAGTCCCTCAGCTTCGTGAGGCAGGCTCCGATCTGATATCTTCAAAGGCTTCGCTTAAACTTCGACTTTGTTTTGAGTACTGTGATCCTAGCTTCGGAGTATGTTTTGTGCTTAGTGTTGATTAGCTTGTCATACTTCGACCATCTTTGCGAAGGTGTACTCCGACTTGAGTTCTTCGAAGTAAATACTTCGGCACGCTTCGAAGTTGGCTTCAGAGCATGTCTCTCTGATAGACTTTGCTCGGAGTAAGCAGCTGTCTGTTCTGAAGGTCTCAGTGTGTGAGTTCGGAGTTTGTTTTGTCGAAGTGTGGTTGTAGGCTTCGATTTCTTGTGTGTCAACATCAGCATACTTCGATTCGAAGCTAGTCTGTGGTTCGAAGGTCATACCTCGATACTGCTAGCTTCGAAGGTAACCTTGTTGGCTTTGAAGTTGATCTTGCTGCTGCGTGTTTGGCTTCGCTTATCTTTCGAAGGTTGTTTTTCTGTGCATCGTGTGCGAAGTTTTCTGATCGAAGGTTAGGCTACGAAGTACGCTGTCCGAAGCAAGCTTAGACCCTGTCATACTTCGCTTCGAAGCATACTTCGCTCTTTGCCACACTAGATCTAGGCTAGACCAAACAAACCTTCGGCACGTCAACATCAACTTTCGCACAACTTCGACAAGGGACTCCGAAGCAGGCTTCGACACAGCGAAGCAGACTTCAACACTGCGAAGCAGGCTTCGCCATGTTTCAAACAGGAGACAGATTTCGAACAATAACTTCTCATTCCACTCTTTGTGCACTTAGATTGTTGTACTGAGAAGTTCGATTTGCTCTATCTTGTGTATACTGTTTATCTGTCTATTATCATTGTATTGGTGTCTCTCTGTTTTTAACATCAGTTGCTTCTAGGCTAGATACCTTTAGACTTAGCCAATCTGTTCATGCTTTGCTGCTTAGTCTTTTGAGGTGCATTGGTGTCGCGCCCCGATTTAATAAATCAGGATTTTATTGAAATTCCATAGAAAATCAATAAAACAAGACGTTCATCATGCGACCACGTACAAATACGAGCAATCATTCACGGTTCGTAGACCGCATTAATACAAAAGTGAATGAAAGTGAAGAGAAACTAATAAAATCAAGGGTCCTAGATGAACGCCTCCTTCCAGTCTCGCCTTGACTGGGTCGCTACTCCAGACCTTCATCCTCCTCGTAGTAGACGGGCTCTGATGGTGTAAGTCAACGGGGTGAGTACAGGTGTACTCAGCAAGCCACCGAATGCAGATATAATGCAAGGTAACAACAAGGGAGAAAGTGGCTAGTTTTGCGGAAAAACATAATTGTAAAGCATTAAGTGTGATCAATTTATTAGTACTGAAATGTAAACATGCGTATGCATCATCATCTTCTAACTCGAGGAGTACGTTTCACCTCCTCGCACAACAGTCCTTACATGCCATGTATAACTCAAACAGTCAACCAATTGTAAACTAACTGCGAGTAGTCACACAACCCGCCCTTGACCGTGGGCTCGGCTTTTCGAAAAGATTTAATTACTCTGATCAGAGATGTACCACTGTACCCACAAGGCACGCACTCATCACTTACACCGAAGTGTAACGAGATGACCCATTTCACGGGAACTCGTGCCAAAACCTTCCATATGGTCTTCCCCGACTCAACAGCACCCTCTTATAGGTTTCATATGGTGTCCCGACGCGTCGGTGCCCCACCATACCCCCCCTTGAGCCTCCTTTGGTACAAGTCGCCCGCAGGCTAGCCCCTTGCCCCCTCCACTATGGTGCCGAGAGACGGAGTGTTCCACACTTCCAGTTAGGACTTACCCATTAGACTTGTGGTTGGTACGGAAGTGCTTTGCAACAGATCCCGCAGACCGGTCCTTATAGTGCCCCGGGTGCGACCAACCAGTTTCCGAGCTTGCACCCGGAACCCACCATACTTATAACATACCTAACTCCAACAGAGTCCAGAGACAAGAATAACGGGGTATTTCATATACCAGAATCCATCTAACTACGACTCATTCTTTATATCCTATAGCAGTTGTGCCGGTACATTGGGCACTAGCTAATATAATATTTGAGGAGTGATAAGGAGTTAAGGCTCAATAAGCATGGCTTGGGTTTGCACACAAGGACGGGGATCTAATAATTATAAGTGTAAGGCTTGATATTTGACTAATGCAATATTAACCTATGAGTTATAGCGATAGTTTATTAAAACATGGGCTCAAATATGATCAATTGTTTCCACAGAAGGGTCGATGACTTGCCTTGATCAGCAAATGGGGATGGAGGAACCTCGGGGTAAAACTCGGGATCTTCGACGGCGTCGTAGTCTTCTCGATACAGAAAAGTAAACACAACATTCAATAAAACATTCCAAAACCAATCAATCATACTAACATACATGTTTATGTTGGATAAAGTAAAGGAGATAGAGTCTTAACTTTTAGGGATTTGTTACTTAAACATTTAAGATTAGTTTTTAATGAGATTCCTTAATTTTATAGCTTGATGTAATTATTTTTCCTAAGGGGGTTTTATTTTTCCCTTTTTAAAGTTGTAGTAAAAAGGTATTGAATAACCTTATTGTAGTAAGAATACTGGACTTAAGTTATTAGGTTACCTGAGGTTATTATATAAATTTTTAGGATATTTTCCTAAAGGGTTGACTTCTTCTTAAATGCATTAATTACATGTCCTAAAAGGGCCTTTGTAACATTATTTAATAGATTAAAGTGGACAAGATGAATATTCTATTTTTATTAAAAATAGTGAACTCAAGTTGTTAGGTTTTCTGAAGTCATTATATAAGTTGTCATGACATTTTTATAAAGTGTTTAACTTCTATTATATGAATTACTTAAGTATCATACAAGGGCTTTTGCAATATTAATTTCTGGATTAAAGTGGGCAAAGTGAACATGTTGTTTTTGTTGCATTAAAACAGTGGAATAAATTCATTAAGTCCTCTGAATTTATTGAATAAGTATTCATGATATTTTTGTAAAGGGTTGCATCATATGAGTTAATCATTTATTTTAAAGGGCCTTGAAAATGTTATTATATTTTTATTGGCTTATAAACAGTGTAAGGGAGTCATTGTGTCCCCAGAAATTAATATATATATTTTTAAGGATTTTTCTGGATTATTTAAGTGTAATATGATTTAAATCCTAAAGGGGACTTAGAAATGTAATTTAATAAAATGTCATGGACAAAATGGTTATTCCATTTTTTTATTGTATTAACAGCAGTGAAATAGAGCCATTATATCTTCTGATATTATTTTATAAATTGTTAAGGGTTTATCTGATTTATTTTATTGAAATATTAATTAATTTCTAAAGGGGATTTTTCTTTATTATTTAATAAGATTATTATGTGCCAAATAAACATATTGTTTTTATAGCATAAAAGTGTAGAGGATGAAAAGACAAAATTTCCAGAATTGAAATGGTGAAATTTGGGGTTAATTTGAGCAAGATATGAATTTTGGAAGTTTAAACCATTTTTCTGAATTTTATTTTAAACAGAAATCAGTCCCTGGTCCACGGTGAGCCAGGCCCACGGTGGACCAGCGATTGCGCGCGTGAACCGGGCCATCCAGGATCGCAGGATCAAGATCCAACGGCCAGGGCGCGTGCGGGGCGTTTAAGTGAGTCTGGACGGCTGTGATTAAAAGGAATCCAACCGGTACGCGTGTACGTCTGAGATCAACCCGGCGTTTTAAATGAAATCCAACGCCCCAGATCAACGGATACCGGTTCAGTGTGATCCAAGGGCCAGGATTGAATCTGAGGCCGATCTAATCTCGGTCGTCCATCCGCGATCGCATGGCGGAGATCTCGTCCGGCACACACGCGGCACGGGGAAGACAGAGACCATCGTCTCCAGCTCCGGCCGAGCGGCGGCGGTCCCCCACCGGCGACGGCGATGGCCTAAGGCCCTAGTTCTCGTCAAAAATGGAATGAGGAGGGGGAGGGGGTCACGACCGTACCGGAGTAGGCAGGAGATGGTGACCGGCGGCGACCCGACGACGAGAGGAGGCGGCGGGGCTTCTCGGGTTCGATGATGACGGCGAGCTCCGGTGATCTCCAAGGTCAACGCGGAGGTGGCCGAGGTAGGCGGGGCGTCGACGGTTCCGGCGAAGGTGATGGCGAGGACGGCGGTGGCCCGGAGCGCTGGCGAGGGCTCGCCGGAGCTGAAACAGAGGGGAAAAAGGTTTTGGCGTCGTTTTGCGTCGGATGAAGGTGGCTTTGGCTGAGAACGGGGTGATCGGTGGCGGTGAAGTTGCGGGGTTTAAATAGGGGCTTCTCCGGCGTCCAATAGGAAGGGAACCGAGGGTTCCTTCTTTCCCCTCCGGCGAACTTTCCAACTCTTGTAGCCATGCCATAAATGGAGAAACCGCGTCGGAATTGCGGGGAAAGGGGTCGCCGGTGGATAGGAAAGAGGATTCGGGTGCCAATTTGGTTCGGGGGCCGTCCGGCGACGAAAGCGGAAGGGGATCTCGCCGGCGGAAAGGAAAGGGATCTCTTTCCATTCGGGGAAGAAGATGCTGACATGTGGGGGCCACATGTCAGTGGGCGTAGGCGGATGTGTACGCGCCGACAGATGGGCCAGGCTTGGCAGTGGGCGAGAGAGCGCACGCGCGGTGGCTGTCAGGTGGGCCTGGCGGGGTGTGGCGCGGAGGAGAGAGGGAGGAGGAGCGCCGACAGGCTGGCCCCGCCTGTCAGCGGGTAGGGCTGGACTGGGCCGGGCCGAAAGGCTTTGGGAGGGGAATATGGGGTTGCGGCCCATTGATATTTAAAATTGTTTTTCTGTTTAGAATAATTCCAAAAATTTAATTATTTGTTTAAGGCTTGAAGCACTGTTGCTAAAATTTTGTAAAAATTCTCAAAAATATTTCTTGGTCTCTAGTTTATCCCATAAAATTTTCAAGTCCAAATTTTGAATATTTGTCTCTGTTTGGCTTTAATAAGGCTCTTTTAGGAGTTTTCTTTAATAATAAAATTCAGAAATTCATTTAATATTATTTTTCCTTTATTTTATTCCCTTTTAATTTTGGGGCTGTTACAATTGGGTATTGGGATTAGGCCATTGATTCGAAAGAATTATTAAGGCGCCCATTCACCCCCCCCCTCTGGTCGCTACTTTCGATCCTACAGCCCTACCCTCTGATAGAACTCATAGTGATAGATAGGCTTCTTGGGATGTGGTTGAGTCTTGGGTTTCTTAGGCTTGGTGATGCTTGGTGTTGGCTCTTTGGTGTGAGAGGGTCTAGGTAGAGAGTCAAGAGAAGTGAGAATGATCTTGGGCTTTGGGATCTGGACAAGCTTCTTGGGTGGAGCTTTATGTTGTTCTTGGAACACTTCATCCTTAGGCTGACTGGCCTAAAAAGACTCAGTGGAGTGAGTCT
This sequence comes from Zizania palustris, assembly GCA_019279435.1. Taxonomy (NCBI): domain Eukaryota; kingdom Viridiplantae; phylum Streptophyta; class Magnoliopsida; order Poales; family Poaceae; genus Zizania; species Zizania palustris. The sequence continues at coordinate 113,456,539 of JAAALK010000283.1, read as the reverse complement.
TGGGATATCTCTGCTCTAGAGTCATCAAACTCCACTCCACTGCACGGCTCAGGGCACTCTCAAAATTAGCCTTGGTGTAGGTGTAACCTACTCCAAACCCATCCTGCCTCTTGAACTAATGTATCATCATGTAGAGATGAGGCTCTTTGGCAGTCACCCAACTCAGGATCTGACAAAGGTAAGAATTCTCATTCTGAGCATCAGCTAACTACTCTCTCAAGGAAGATATCACCTCCACCTGAGATAAGCATATCTAACACTCTCTATCAACTTCAATAGACTTCTCAAGCTTATGGATCTCATGTTTCATCTTAATCAGCTCCATCCTCAGAGACAAGTAATTCTCATAGATAGTGGGTAGAACTAACAAGGTCTCAAGCTCAATCTTGTTTTGCTCTCAACCTAGCTAGGTCAGCTAAATGGGATGGCTAGTCTCTATAGGGCACGACAACTATGGCATGAGCATCTTTCATGTCCAGCTGAGTGCTTTCAAGTTCATTGGCCAAAGCATCTCTCTTATCACTCAGCAACACCTCATAGTTGGGGCACTCAGTGCTCTCACCCAAGCAAGGGAAAGAAGATAGACTCTCAATCTTGCTATTGGCCATAGCAAGCTCAATCTCTAGCTCATCTACCCTCTTCTTAACCCTCCTAAGAAGTTTCACCTGATACTTTAACTACTAATGATTTTCATCATGTAATTCAACAACTTCACGCTCATAAGAAGATACCTTCTCCTCATCATCATCGGAGTTGTCAGAGGAGCCCTTGTCTTTTTTATCCCCAAGAGAAATTGAGCAGGCGCACTTATGGAATCTTCGGCTATGATGCTGGCGAGTCTTCGGCTTGTCCCCGAAAGCCATGAAGCAGAGGCCGACCGGATCTTCCATGTCCTTCTCCTTCCTCTTCTTGATCACGATTTTTTCATCGCTTGAGCTCGATGAAGAGGAAGAAGAGGATGATCACTTGGAGTAGCATCTCTCCATCTCGGTGAAGAAGGTCTTGTCTCTCTTCTTATTCTCGCGTCAGTAGTTCTTTAGGGCCTTTCGGAAGATCTTCTTCGTGGGCTTGTCCTTGCTGAAGGTGTATATGTCAGAGCTATTGTGCTTGTTGGATTCATAGGAGCCACCGTCGGTGCCGTTCTTGTGAGTGTTCTGCTTGGGGCAGTCGGCGATGAAATGATCTAGATCACCACACTCAAAGCAACTAGGTTTCGTTCCATATCATTTAAGCATGTGTCTATCATAAACATGGCAAACTCGGCTGTTGAACAAGCATAAATCATCATTTCCTATAAGATCCAACTGATCCTCAGTGATAGACATCAAAGAGGACAAAGCACAACTCAAAGAAGCATCAGCAGAAGGTGTCACAAGGGCTAGGGTTTTGGAACTAGAACCAGTGAGATTTGATCTCAACTAGATATCAATCTCTGAGGCCTTGAGCTTACTAAAAAGCTCTGCGATAGTCAAGGTATCTATTGGTTTATTTTTTGGTCACATGCGTGACCTTGGAGATCTTCTAAGCTCCAGTGCAGGTCCTATAATCTTAGAGAAAAAGGCTTTAGGGCGTGTCAATCAGTTTGACCTTGAAACTGATAAGAAGTCCAAGAAAAAGTAGTATTAGTAGCAAAGTCAATTGGTTGCCAAGCCGATGTCTGTAGTGAGGATAAAATAATCATGAATGAATACGCCGATCGGCCATAGGGCCGATGACTACTACAGGGCGATCGGGCTGAATAAACCATCGGTTGATAGGGTGAGACAATTGCGGGTGAGGGCCGATGGGTATCTCCCAAGCGTGCATAAAAAATACAACCATGGAATTAAAGAAAACCTATCGGCTTGTACTTTGATAGAAATAAATAAAACATGCCAGATAACATATCAGTATAGTTGGGGGAATAGTTTTCCCTTGAACAGAGGCCAAATGATGTCAGCCTCCGACAGCCTTCGGCCCGGAGCCCAATACTGTCGAAGCCTGTATTTTCCCAAAGAAGTTGTTTCAAGACCTCAAGGTTCACTTCGGAGCCTGCTAGGGCGAAGCCCCCGAGCCCCGTCGAAGCCCACTGGAGCGAGGTCCCTCGCTGCCCTCCGGAGCGAAGCCCTCAAGATTCCTTGAAGATTGCTAGAAGCTAAGTCTCAGGCTAAACTTCTTAGCCTTGCTCGGAGTTAGCCTCTTAGCCTTGCTCGGAGTAAACCTTCGGGCTCTGTTCGGAGATGGCCTTCGAGCCCCCCTTTTTGGAGCTCCTCAGGGCTAGTCTCCGGACCCTGTCCGGCCAGTTCATTCGGAGTATGCTTCGAAGCCCCTTCGGAGTGTACTTCGAAGCCTCCTTCACAGCCTCCGCCAGAAGAGCTTCGGCCCCTACTCCGAAGCTCAAGAAATATCTATGCCTCGCTACAGTGTAGAGGCCATACCGGGGGCCCCTCCGCCCCTGGTATGTCGTTTAGCTGGTCAAAGTGTGACATTGTCTGACACGTCTGTAAAGCTGTAAAGCACTTTTGTACAGTAGCCAGCTCCTTTTTCCCTTTTTGCCCCTATGAGCCTAGGGCTTATAGAGGGCATTTTGGTCTTTTCCTTAAGGCCTACGTGCCTATAAAAGCAGGGCCAAGCCCTTGTAACAGGACACCCTCTCTAGGGCCATGAGACCCTGGAATTACTACTCCATACCGAGGCATACCATGCCAACTCTACTACAAACTGGATGTAGGGCTATTATCCCCTAGGGGAGGCCCGAACCAGTATAATCCTTTCTCCCTCTGAGAGAACCCTTTGAGGTTCATTTTACACTCCGTATCCACACATACTAAACCTGTGTTGTAGCTAACAAAATTGTTACAACAAGTATCATCAAGATCATCATAATAACAAGATTGGACATAACCAAGACAGTAGTTAGTCACCATGAACTTAATAATACTTCAAAGTATCGGGCATGCTTTATTTAGATGAACGGTATACAACATGAAGCAGATACAATAGAAAGAAATGTCGGACCGAACCGATGAAGTCTCTAAATATAATACCTAAATCACATCAATCTGATGCAACTTAAGACCTAGCCAATACACCGGGATAAACCGGTGACCGCACTAACTCACCCGATGCCTTCAAGAGATCGATACGATGTAGCCTTAAAGAACACTGACCAAGCCGATGAGATCATCGGGGTGGTGGGACTCACCTCTTCACTGGAGTTCGAAATGATGCAGACCAACTCGGAGTGCCAAATCCCACCGAGATTAACCTTGGGAAGCAAAGGGTGGTGATGCATCGAGGATAGTTGTTTGTAGAGTTATATTTTCCTAACTAATTAGATACATATTTATAGTCTAGAGACTTGTCGTCCAAGTAATCTACATCGTAACCGATTCTAGATCATCTTTATCTTCTCTTACTTTTATCTCCATCAGATCCTTCATGTCCAGTCCTATTAAACGTCATGGACGGGCTTCTTTAACTGGACCTCTTTGACTTTTGTTGACCGTGCGACATTTTTAGTGGGGCTGAGCTTTAAAAAATATTGGCGTCAATAGTACCATAAGAAGCACTCTCAAATTGAAAGTGACCAAACAAAGCCTCAACTGTCTCACCCAACTTCTGTCAGAAATTTTCATATTCTCACCGGTAGGTTTGATAGAGTCTGTCCATGACCTGAGTTGTCCCTCCATGGTGTGCCTAGAGGGTAGCCCATATCTCTCGAGCAGTGTTGAGATGGCTAACACACTCAAACTCACTAGGACCCAAACCAGACAACAAAATGTTCATTTCCTTGTTGTTCAAGTCATGCTGAGTGACTATCTTAGGGGTAGTGCGCTCAGCAGATGGAAGCACAGTGAAAGAGGCATGAAAACACATGTCCCATATTCCTAAGCTCTAGGTCAATCGATAAGCTCGCATGTGAGTCTTCTTGTAATTATAGCCAAAGACCTCAAGAGATGGAACTTTTCCAATAGAAGTCATGATCGCTACCTTGGGTTAGAACCGGTTAAGGTATGGAAAAACCCTAACCTTGCTTTGATACCACTTGTAGGACCGAGTTGTGACCATAGGCAGTGAATGGGCGCCTCGACAAATTCTTTCGAATCAATAGCCTTCTCCCAACACCCAACGCTCCTCAAAAGATAATAAAAACTTAGACTAAAATCAAAAATGAAAGCCTAGTGATATCACTCTTCTGTCATATATGATATGAAGTAATAGTCTGAGAGATCATAAGCACTAAAAATAATCTAGCCTAAAAATAACCGGTGTCCTAATCGAAAAGACACCACCACGGTACTTAAAGGCACATTAAAAATGATTTAACTCATACATTTCAACCAGCACATGTATAACCATCAACAGTACACAAACATTTAATCAGACAAAATAAATGCAGATGATAAAATGTGCTTACAGACGATTCAAAATACACTAAGGATATAGAGATATATCAACAAACGTTACTAGTGCAATCTAAAAATAAAGATCTAGAAGCAATTGGATCAATCTCAGAATATTTAAAAAAATATAGTAGATGCACGAAAAACAAGGAGACAAATACCGTGGGTGTTGTGCTGTCTTCCTCTGTGGTCGTGCATCTCACGAAGATATCAGAAGTAGAAATACAGTAGTGCTCCTTGTTTTTCCGAGAAGAATAAAACCGGAAGAGATCCATGGGCGGTTCTCCGAGCGCAGCGTGCCACACTCCTGGTGGCCCCTCCACGCCCAGCACGCATCCGGTGGCACCTACAGACCATGCTCCATGTGGGGCTGAGCCAAGGCGCATGATTCGACCGAGGCGTAGGAGGCCGGCGGCTGCTACCGCGGTGCCTGAACACTGCGGAAGCCCCTACCTTTGGAACCGAGAGCACTACAACGACGCTCCCAAATATAAAAGCACACGATGACAGGAATCGAAACTTCAGCCACCAGAACACAAATAACGCTGGAAAAAGAATTTGAGAGGGGTTTCGGTGGTGCATAAAATAGCAACAAATGAGGAAGAACTCTGGTTTTCAAATTGGGTGAGTAAGAAACCTAGGGGATATATGGATTTTATATAGGCAGTTTAAAAACTAGAAAAGACACATTTACTCTTAAGGTAAATTACACACGGACGCAAAAATAAAATTGCGGGCAAAATAATAAAATCCTATCTAAAGATATATAACTTGTCCTGACGTAGAGCTTTCGTAGTAGCTACGGCTTTGCTTTAGGACCTCCTGATCTCAGATCGACGGTCTAGATTAGGGCATCGGTTTTGCACCGAAACAGACAAAGTGCTCGTCACCTATGCCCCGAGTACCTAGATTTATCCTACCCGATTCTATGCCCCCTTGGCCAAATAGTCGCTCACTACCCGTTTACCTGAGTCAAACCCGGTCAAACCACGATGAGTCTCCTGTCATTACAATCCCATGTACCCGGATTGGCCCGGCCCAACTTTGTAGCTCCCTCTGCCCGACAGTCGCTTGCCTCCCGTGTACCTGAGTCACATGCGGTCAATACACGGTAGATCCTCCTTTCTTCTCTCCTCTTTTTCCTTTGACTTTCGTTGACAATTACTCATCATTTCTAGAGTTATGAGACCCATGATCTTTAACATGGCTCCTTACAAGGTTAGTGAGAGACTTCAACACATATGCACTCTACTATAGTCGACTAATTTTTTCAAATGACTAAGGCAAAACTCAAAGTTTTTTGTTATAACGCAAGGGGCCTAAATGCATCGACCAAGAAAAGCATCCTTCATCATATGATCGCATGTGTAAACCCTTTAATAGTTTGCCTCTAGGAAACCAAGTTGGAAATTGTCGATAACACCATAATTACTCAAATGCTAGGACACCAGTTTACCAACTTTTCTCTACTTAAGCTAGTGGTGGGCACTAGAAGCAGTAATGTTATTGCAGTGGATGAATCTTGTTTGGCCATCTCCCATGTTCAAATTGGAAACTAATCCCTAATTAATTGCGCTCATAAAAAATGTTGGGACAATGCACCTTGGTGCATAACCTGCATTTATGGCCCCCAATAAAATGATAACTGTTGGAACAATTGCGTTAGTTCCAGCAGGTTTTTGTGTGGTGGAGTGTGATGTGGAGAATGAGCCTCGAAGAACTCTAACAGAGGGAGAAAAAGGTTTATACTGGTTCGGGCCTCTCCTGGGAGATAATAACCCTACGTCCAGTTGTGGTGGATTTGGCATGGTATGCCCTAGTATGGAGTAATAATTCCAGGGTCTCTTGGCCCCCTGGAGCATGTCCCCGGTTACAAGGGCTTGGCCCTGCTTTTATAGGCGCACAGGCCAAAGGAAAAGACCGGGATGCCCCCTATGAGCCCTAGGCTTACAGGGGCAGAGAAGGGGAAAAGGGCTAGCTACGGTACAAAGGTACTTTGCAGCTTTACAACTTTACCAGCGTGTCAGACTGCGCCAGGCTTTGACCAGCTAAACGACATACCAGGGGCGGCGGGGCCCCTGGTACGGCCTACACTTAGATATTTCCTGAGCTCGAAGTAGGGGCCGGAGCCTTCCTGCAGAGGCTGCGAAGAGGGCTCCAAGGTGCACCCCGAAGGGGGCCTCGAAGCATGCCCCGAGCAAGGCTCCGAACAAGGCTCCGAACTGGAAGGCCTCTGAACCGGGTCGGCCGAACCGGGGCCTTGAACTGGGCTCCCGGAGGGCGGCCTCCGGCATCCTTCGCCCGGAGGGTGGCCTCCAGCATCTTGCGCCCGGAGGGTGGCCTCCGGCGTCCTCTGCCCGGAGGGTGGCCTCCGGCATCCTGCGCCCGGAGGGTGGCCTCCGGCGTCCTTTGCCCGGAGGGTGGCCTCCGGCGTCCTGCGCCCGAAGGGTGGCCTCCGGCGTCCTTTGCCCGGAGGGTGGCCTCCGGCAACCTGCGCCCGGAGGGTGGCCTCTGGCACCTTGCGCCCGGAGCGTGGCCTCCGGCAACCTGCGTCCGGAAGGTGGGCCCGAACTGGAGGCTCCGAGTCGGACCCCCCGATCTGAGGGCTCCGAAGCTACAGGCTCCGAAAGGCACCTCGGGACCTGAAAACAACACTTAGTGAGAAAACAGGCTCTGACAGTGATGGGCTCTGGGCCGAAGGCTGTCGGAGGCTGACGTCATTTGGCCCCTGTTCAAGGGAAATATATTCCCCCAACAGTAGACCCTCGCGTGTAGGCCTTCGGGACGAAGGGGTGCGCGCGCCCTTAGGGCAAATGACCTGCAAATTACAACCTCGGATAAAACATGCCTTCGGAGCTTGGACCGAAGGTGACCTCGAAAACTGTAGGAAATAAATGCCTGCGCTAGCTTGTCAGAAAGACCTCGGGAGCCTAAACGGCTCCGCAACGGCTAGAAAGTTACCGTTACCCTGCGCTGGGCCGCTTCACCTTCGCTGGAGGCCCACTTGGCGGTGGGTTCGGCCCACGACTGTTGGAATTCTTACCGCGCCTATAAATAAGGGTTTACCGCGTGTAGCTTCGGTACGCTTTCATTTGCTTCCTTCTCACTGCCTTACAGCCTTCGCTCTTTTCTTCTTTCTAGCTTCGCGCAGAGCCCCCTTCGCTAGTTTTAGCCCTTCGCCAGCTTTTAGCCCTTCGCACCGGAGGTCCGCCGAGATGCCGAAGAAGGCCGTGGCGAAGTCTTCGGCTTTGGGCCCGAGCTCGAGCTCCGCCCAACTGCAAGCGGTAGCGGCTGTAGCGGCGAAGCCTCCGCCCAGGCAGCTGGGGCCGAGGGACCTTCGGACGCCCTCCGACAAGTTCGAGCAGACCTTGGAGATGAGGGCTTCGATTTCGACGGAGGAGTCGGTCCAGAGGGCCTGCGAAGGGAGGGTCGCAGCGAAGATCCAGCTTCGGGTCCCGGAGAAGTCGGAGGCCGTGCCGAGGCCTCGGGCTGACGAAGTGGTGGTCTTCGAAGCCTTCTTCGAATCCGGCCTTGGGCTGCTAGCAGTGGGATGCTGAGCGAAGTCCTCAAGGCTTACAACCTTGAGCTTCCTCAACTCTCGCCTAACGCAGTGGCGAGGTTGGCTGTCTTCGAATGGGCCATGAGGGCCGAGGGCCACGCGGGCCGCGCGGATGTCTTCGTCGCCCTCCATGATGCCAACTGCCAGCCGAAGCCGAGGGAGGGGACAGACCGCGTCAAGAGGGCGCTGGCCTTCGGCAGCGCCAACTTCCAGCTCCGGAAGGAGTTCCAGGACGCCTTCCCGGTGAGGGCCGTAAACAACAAGTGGTACTCGAGGTGGGATCAGGAGTGGTTCTACGCCTCCGTCGGCGCGAACTCCCCCCTTCGGAGTACTAACGCCCACATCTTGTACCGACGCGAAGGGGTGGTGAAGACCAGCGAAGACATCCTTCGCTCGAGGATCTTGCTGCTCCGGAGAGTGGCGGCGAAGATGAGTATGAGGGATCTTGCGGAGGAGTTCATCACCCTCTGGCTCAGCCCCCTCGCGCGCTCCTGGCCGGAAGGGCTCTTCCAGGCTTCGGGTCGAGGGGAACTTAGTGAGTTGGCCTTCGACCGCTTCTGTAAGGCTTCGCAATCTCTTCGCCTTTTATGCTTTGTAGATCTTCACTTCTGACTTAGATCTTCCATGAAGCCGACCTTGAAATGAGGACCCCGGAGGAGGCCATCGCGGCGGCGGATCGAGTCGTCGGGACTCCGACCCCCGAGGAGCAGACCCAGTGCCTCGCGCTGGTGGGGTCCTGGGAGCGCTGGAACAGAGTATGGACCGCGCTCGACCTCGAAGGGCTCCCTGCTCTGCCGGACTTCGCCCACCCGACTACCTCGTCGGCCGGAGCCAAGAGGAAGAGGGGGGACGAGGACGAACCAGATGCTCCGGGGCCTCGGCTGGAGGTCTCCGCGGCCGAAGTCTCTAGCCCGGGGGAGGTTGCGGCAGAGCCCGCAACTACTTCGGCCTCCAAGAAGGCGGCGAAGCCTTCGGCGGCGGAGGCCGACGCGCACACTCCGGCCACCAAGGAGGCCACGGATGCCCCAGTGGAACCAACTTCGGGCGTGGAGGTAGATGCGCCAGCTTCGCAGCGATGGAGCTGGAAGGCACACTTAGCCCCATCTTCCTTCCAAGAAATCTCCGACGATGGTAAACCCCTTTTTGCATGCTTCGCTTCAATATACGGATCTTGACTTGGCTCCCTGCAGAGGATGAAGATGATGCGAGGCCCGCTGTGGCGGAACCGGTAGGCGGAGGTGGACCGAAGCCCACCGACGCGAAGCCCACGGAAGATTCGAGCAGCAGCGGCAGCAACAGCGGCAGCGGCAGCGATTCGGAGTCCGAGAGTACTTCGTCCGACGACGAAGGCAGCGGAGGCCGCGAGGTCCCTCGAAGCGAAGAAGATGTCGACGTGGTGGGCTTGAGCCCCGCCTCGCCGAAGCTCGCGGAGGCGACCGTGGCGGTGGTTCACCCTTTCAAGCCGAGGGAGGGCGTGACGGCGGCAGCGATCCACGGTTTCTGTGAGGCTTGTGCTCCTGCGGAGGGGGGGACTTGGTGGCCCAACTTAGCCACCTGGACCCCACAGATCTCTTCGTCAGCTCGAACGAAGTCCTTATACGGGTGAGCGAAGCCCCTTGGAACTTCGAACTAAATTCTAGCCTTTCGTTTGTACTTATGATTTCTTGAATTTCTGCAGGCCTTCGCACTGAATGCGGCGGCTTCGACTTCTGCAGACAGGCGGATGGAGCGCCTCGCGGAGGAGAAGGAGGCCCTTCGCCGCGAAGTCTCGGAGGAATCCGAGAAGCGGAGGCGAGCCGAGGCTTCGGCTGTTGAGGCGAAGGTTGACGCCGACAAGGCTAGGGAAGCCTTGGCTTCGGAGATGGCTCGGCTCCGCGCGGAGCTCCAGGCTTCGAGGGACGCCGAAGCTCGGCAGGCGAAGGAGAATGCTTCGCTCCGCCAACGGGCCCGGGGTCTTGAAGACTTCGTCGTGGCCAATCTTGGCGAAGCCACCCAGAGCCTGACCGAGGTCCTTGAGAAAATAGGGACCGAGTGCCGGGCTCCGGACTTTGGTGATCAGGACCCGATTGGGGACCACGTCGACTTCTTGAAGACTGCGGCTTCGATAGCGGAGGAAGCGCTGATGGGCTTCGCCCTTATGGCTGGTCGAGTCGTGGGCCAAGGGGTATTGCAGATGCTCCATGACGCGGGGTGTGACCACCTTCGGGCGGCAACCTCCGTGACCCCAGTGGCCTTCGGGGGTCCACACTTGGTGACGCCTTCGGCCGAAGTTCGCGGAGCCTGGCGGCGGCTGCAGGAACCCTGGAAGGAGCAAGGCTGCGAAGCAGTCCTCAACCTCCAGAAGGCCCTTCGACACCGCCGATCCAAAGCGCCTGCTGCACCTGATCAGACTTCGACTTCGACACCTCCGCCTCCGAAGGTGTAGATCTCCTTAGGCCTTTTGTAATACTTAGCTGCAGGCTTGTAAAAACTCTATCAGCTTATTAATATGAATGCGGGGGTTCTTTTATACCTGCCCAGGCTCAGCCTCCGAGTGTAGACCTCGAAGTGCTCGAGGACTCCGAAGACCTTCGACAGTTGTGGGCAGTCCTCGAAGTAGCTAGGTCCGAAGGTCCCCCTCGGTTTAAGCTTCCGAGGGGGCCTAACGGCGAAGCCATCTTCGAAGTAGCTCAGGATTTGCTAGCCGCTGTGAAGATGGAGTACCTTCCGGGTTCTTTGTTTTTATCTTCGCGGACGGCCTTAGCAGGTGACGAAGCATTAGACTTCTCTGCCTTCGATACGGCACCGCCTGCTTCGCTAACTTGGAGCGACCTACAATGTGGAAGAATACATGCGCAATGCTCCCAATAAAATTGCAGGCTGAGATTAAACAGAAGACTTGATGCTTCTTGCAGCTACTAGTATGAGACGATAAACACGAATACACATCATGCTAGAGTAGCTACAGACAAGCCGTGCAAAGTACCTGACAACAGCCAGAAAGAAGTTGATTTCGTCGATAGATAAAAACAAAACGAGAACAGGAGCCAGGCACGAAAAACCGAGGCATAAAATAGATTTAAATCAAGTAAATGCTCAGTGTAAGTGGAAGGAAGTATAAGACCTGGCTAAACGATTTCTCAAGGTGCCGAAGACGTGAATCCGGATGGAAACCATAGACAAACAGGAAAAACTTCAGGCGGCGGCATTCACATGAACAGTAAATGAATAGGAACAAATACGTGGGGAAAGTGAACTCAGGTGTTTTGATTAAAGTGAGTTCACCCTAACCCTAGGGATTGGGGCCTATTTATAGGCAGCCCATTAAATGGAAAAATGCAGAAATACCCCTAGGGTTTTTTACAAACGCTAAATAAAAATTGTTGGCGTAAAAGATTACGCTAACAGGTTTCTGTAGAAAAGAAACTAACAAACGAAGTGTTTGTGAAGCAAACTGTTCTAAGCCTCCGAAAGGATAATAGCTTAGAATAGTTCGTAAATGTGTATTGAATAACTTGTATTCGGTCCCTATTACAGGGTGAAATGGGGGGTATTTATAGGCCCAAACATTAAGGAAAAGACCTATTTACCCCTCTATTACAACCGACATTAAGGAAACTATTCGGTTTCCTTAATAGGGCTAAAATGGTAAAAGACTAATCTAATAAGAAAGAAGATAAGTCTTCCATCTTAGCTGGCAGAAAAGATCCTGAAGGGCTTTAGTCCGAAGACATACTTCGAACCAATGCCTGTCTTCGTGCTTCGAACGAGGTTCCGAGCATCTTCGAAGATGATCTTCGGAGAATCTTCGAACTGGTTGACTGTCTTTATTCTACTTCGGCAATAACCCCGAAGATGAGATATTTTCCCCCAACAGTAGCCCCTCGAATACGCTTCTCCATTCGACCTGTAACGTTAGGAGAGCAGTATACGGAAAGAAAAGATAACCAATCATAGGGGTTATTAGTTTTTATTTTATCTCCGAAATGCATGAAGATATGAACTCCGAAGCAGTCTTAAGATAATTACTTTTCGAACTATCTTAGAACTGACTCAGGAAGTTCGAAAGTCTTTTTAGACTTAGAAAAATAGTCGTTAGTTTCTGTTTCTAACGGAAACTGTGGCAGGCGTTAATTTCGTAAAAGAAGTAACGGCAGGAATGCGAAACGACATGGATTAACGGTAAGAAAGTGAAGCCTAGGCTATAAATAAAGGGCCTAGAAGTTACCCGGTTACCTTTTCACTGCATTCTAGCAATCAAAAACTTTTGAGCCCTTTTAGTTCTTGAGCCCTAGCCTTTGAGTTCTTGAGCCCTAGCCTCCATTTCCTCAGAACAATCCAGCGATCGTAATGGTGAAGACCAAGGGATCTGCGCCTCCTTCGGCCTTGGCTCGGCAACAGGCGGCCGCAGCGGCAGCGGCGGCAGCATTGGCGGCGGCACCTCCGATGCAGGCGGCGACATCCATGGCGTCAGGAGGGAGAAATCCCCAAATCGCTGATGACCAAGGTCTATGCCCGCCATCGACCAAGTATTTGGATCAGTCTTTTGAGTTGGGGCCTTCTACCTGCAAGAGAGAGTCTTTGGCAATCACAGCAGGGGGAAAAATTAGTAATGGAGTTATGATTCGGAAGCCGGGCAAAGAATCGATTCCATCACCAAGACCCGGAGAGGTTGTAGTATTCGAAGCCTTTTACGAAGCAGGCTTGGGCCTCCCTGCTGTGGACTTCCTGGCCGAAGTACTTAATCTATTCCATGTAACCCTCCCTCAGCTATCTCCGAATGCTGTAGCTAGATTAGCTATCTTTGAATGGGCGCTGAGAGCCGAAGGTTGTGAGGGGAGGGCAGAAATCTTCGCTGCACTTCATAGAGCAACTTGCCAGCCGAAGACCTTCGTAGGCTCCGGAGGTGAAAAAGTGGTAGTATCCTTCGGCTCTATCAACTTTAGGCTTCGGGACGAATATGCTCTTCAATTTCCTGCCAAGGCCATCAATGCTAGATGGTATACTGACTGGGTCTTGAGGTGGTTCTATGCCGAAGTTGGAGCGAGCAGTCCTCTGGCTGGGCCCCTCAAAGAAATTCAATTCCGGAAGGAAGCCTTAGTTCAGCCAGATGAAGGCCAGCTCGAAGCTCGCCTTAACATGCTTCAGAAAATTAGCCGAAGGTTAAGCATGTGGGACTTAGCCGAAGAATTCCTCGGACTGCAAATTCCTCCGCTAATGGCCAACTGGCCTATCATCTTCGAGGATGACTCGGAAGGCGGTCTTCGCAAGATCAATTTTACTTCGAGCCCTGCAGGTAACTTCGAAACCAACATGCATTGTACATATTTACTTCGAAGAAAGACTAACTTGAATTATTTTTTAGCTTCTTCAGCCCCTATTACTTCAGAGCAAATTGTAAGGGCTTCGGAGAAGATTCTGGGTGCCCGAACTCCGACTGAAAAAGAATGGCGAATTAAATTGGTCGGGAGTTGGGAAAGGTTTAACAGAGTATGGGGAATGTTGGAGTTAACTCCGCCCCCTCTGATGGACTGGGTGCCTCTGGAGAAAGGGCCCAAGAAAAGAATGGCTGAAGCCGGAGCTTCTAGCTCCGCAAGGACTCCGGTGAAGAAGGTGGCTCGGAAGCCAAAAAATCTCGCACCTTCGAATCCTGCGCCTTCGAGCTCAAGAACCTCAATCTCTGGTTCTAAAGAAGATGAAGGTATATTATTAGTAAGATTGATTGATGAAGATGCAGCTCAACGAAATATTCACATTGAAGATACTGCAGGTATACCGGAGCCCCAAGCTAACATTGAAGAAGTAAGAGCTCCGGATACTCAAGAGGAGCAAATCGAAGCCCCTATGGGCGAAGATGAAGTCGAAGTTCCTGCAACTTCAGTTGTGGAGGAAAGGACTGCTCACGGAGATGCTCCGACAATGGAAAATTTAACTGTGGATTCAGATGATGACTTCACCTTCGATCCTCCGAGCAGTCCAGTGCTCGATCTCCCGGAGAATGTCGAAGGTAAATTTCGCATAATTCTTTATCATTTTCTGCAAAATTTTACAATGTATAATATTTTTGTTTTCGCAGAGCCTCCTTCGGAAGAAGTACATCACGAAGACACAACTCAAAGGCCTTCGACGACTTCGGAACCGCACCTGGAGGTCACTCAACAAGGGCCTGGAAGGGGTAAAAGACACATAGAGCCTCTCCCTACTCAAGGATCAACTTCGTCTGAGTCAGATGAAAGTGAATCAACTGAGGGGGGGCCATCTACTGAAGTTCCAAGGGCCTCAGAAGAACTCTCCGGACCTTCGCTAAGCAGAGCTGATCAGAAGGCTTCAGTAATGCTTCCTCTCTTAACTCCTTTTTTGGAGGAGAGAACCGGACTTCGGACTTTGGTTAAACCTTTGGGTCAAGCCAGTCGCAAAGTCAGGGAAACAGAACTGGTAGCCCTTTTAAGCAGGGCGAAAAGTTCGGAGCTTAACATTGCTATAGAAAGAGCAGCCTACCAGGTACAAAGCATCTTCGAACCAAATAGCAAATTATATATGAATAATTTCTTATTTCTGTTTTTCTTTTTTCTTAGCAAGCAGTCTTGGCCCGCGCTGCAGCTTTATCGGGCGAAAATGAAATTGCTCAACTTCGGGAAGAAAACGAAGCTCTTCAAAGAAATTTTAACTTCTCCGAAGGTCGAGTAGCTCAGATGGATAATATAATATTAGCAGAGCGAAGGGCTAGGCAAAGCTTGGAGGCTGCGAAGAAAGAGCTCGAAGCAGAAAGAATTGTGCTTCGAGCAGAGGTTGAAAAACTGCGAAAGGAGGATGCTGCTAAGGGGTCCGAACTTGTGAGGCTCCAAGAAGAGGCTGGCCAACTCCTGACTCAGAAGAATACTTTGACTACAGAGAAAGCTAGAATTTCCGGAGTTCTAGCAGAAACGACTTCGGCCAAGGATGCACTTATTGAGGAAAAGCTTAAGTCTGAGAAGGTGGCTTCGGAGGTCATCGAGCAGATGCTAGGTGTCTTGGAGTACTTCGGTACTACTGGATCACTACCTTCGGATGACAATGTGACTCTGCTGCGCCGATTAAAGAGGATCCAAGCAGCAGCGAAGCAAATGAAGACGGCAGGCATACGTTATGGAGAACTCTCCGGACAAGTGTCTGCCCTTGGATTACTTCGTTACTATGAGGATTTGGGCCGAATAATTACTCCGAGCGCAGAGGGCTCCATCACCTTCGACGACGAGAGACTTTTGAATCCTTCCGAAGGCGTGACTGCTGCCTGGCGAGCCTTTCAAACTTCATGGAGAGCCGAAGGTCGTTCTACGATCAAGGCTTGGATTGATGAAGGCCAGCGCCAGAAGCAAGTTCGGAGCCAAGCTTCGAGCAGTCAGCCTCCTTCGAACCCGCAGGTTTAGGAATTACTTAGGATTTTTTAATTATGTAAAACTCATGCTTGTAAACATTTATCAATAAAAGTCTTGTTTGTCATATTTTTAGGCTTTGCCTCTTATGGAAGATATCGAAGTGTTAGAGCTTAACAGCGAACTTCGCTCATTGTGGAACACCTTCGAACTTCTAAAGAGTTATAAGCGTCCTCGATTTCTTATTCCTCGAGATGACTTCGGCGTAATTGCGCCTGAAGTAATCAAAGACGTATTGTCTTATATTAAAGAGGAAGATAAAGAGGTTGACGCAAACACCTCGTCTTCTGAAGACACTAACTGGTTTGAAGACGAAGGTGAAGCCCAAAATAAAAGATCTGAAGATCTTAGAAGCTGGGAAAGAAGCCCCGAGCGGCTTCGAACTTGGGCCGAGCTTCAACAAGAGCAGAAGGATTTTAGAGCTTCGAGGGGGAGGAAGAGAGTTAAACGTAAAGTTCTTAGAACTTCCGATGTTGGAACTAGTCGTTCCACCCCTAGCTCTCGAGACCGAAGAGGTCTCCGATTCCTTCTTGGTATAGATACCAATTTTTCATAGTGTAATCTGTAAATACATTTATTTCAATAATGAATGCCGATTTAAAATTGTCTCCATATTTACTAGCCCCTCTTTGGGTATAAGCAACTTCGAAATGTATTCAAAGATGGTTATGCGCAAAGAAAAAAACTTCGGAGTACAATTTTTTGGGGGTTCGGAGCCCCTCTGTCATTTAAAGATCTTTTGTAATCTTATGCAATGTCTTCGACTTTTTGTAGTCAGAAGAATGGTAACTTAGTACCTTTGTTTTACGAAAGAAATCAATTGAGATAACTTTCAGGACACTTTAGTGTCTTAAGAAATTTGTCACTTTGGACTTATGTTAACAGACATTCGAAGCTCATGGCTCAAATGCTGTTTTGCTTTAGCCACCTTCGGCTTGTCTTTGCGATCTCTGACGAACCAATGGTTCGGAGTTTGCAATGGTCTCTTTGGACTCTTTTTACGGATGTCTACCAGCCAATGGCTTGGACTCCGTATAATTTAGCCACCTTCGGCTGTTTTTGCAGAAGTCTACTAGCCAATGGCTTGGACTTCGCAGAATTTGGCCACCTTCGGCTCTTTTTTACGGAAGTCTGCAAGCTGCAGCTTGGACTCCGTAGATTTTGGCCACCTTCGGCTCTTTTTACGGAAGTCTACCAGCCAATGGCTTGGACTCCGTAGAATGTAGTTTTGGGCTCTTTTACGGATGCCTACAAGCCGTTGGCCTGGGCTCCGGATTATGTCAGCCACCACGTCGGAGGCTTCGAACTTTATGGGTTCGAAGTCCGAAAATACAACCCAGCTTAATGACACTTCCCTCTCGGTCGACCCCGCGGTTCCAGTGCGTCCACTCGGAAGCTGGAAGTCTATGAGGGGAAGGCAACTATCAGGGTCATATGCTTTATTAATTTAGAGGTGATTACAAGCGAATTACAAGGAGCCCTTATGCGAAGTATCGCTTTAGGTGCTCCGCATGCCAAGTATGTGCTAACTCTTCACCTTCTAAATTAGCTAATTTAAATGAACCAGGGCGCCCCGAGCGGACGATTAGATATGGACCTTCCCATTTATTGCCTAACTTCCCTGGTGCTATAATGCTTCGTAGAACAAGATGACCCGGTCTTAACTCGCTGAGCTTAACCTTCGGGTCATACCAAGTCTTCGTCTGCTGATGATACTTTGATAAATTAGCTACAGCCCGAAGTCTTGTTTCTTCTGACAAATCTAACGAAGCTTGTCTTTCTTCTTCAATGTCCGGTTCGGTGCTGCGAAATGATCCCCCTTTGAGCTCCGTTGGAGTCATAGCTTCATCTCCGAATAGTAGTCTGAACGGAGTGAAACCTGTGGACCTTGTTTGCGTAGTCCGAATGGACCACAGAATCTTCGGAAGCTCTTCGGTCCACAGTGCCTTTGATAATCCTACTATTCTTCGATTTAGCCCTGATAAAATATTTCCATTGGCTCGCTCTACGGCTCCATTCGACTGAGGATGTCTCACTGCAACAAAACATAGTTGAATGCCTAGGTCTTCGCAAAACTTCCTGAAGGGTTCTGCGTCGAACTGTGTTCCATTATCAACTGTGAGATATCTAGGCACTCCGAACCGGCAAATAATGTTCTTCTAGAAGAATTTCTGTACATTGTTCGAAGTGATAGCTGTTAAGGGCTCTACTTCCACCCACTTAGAAAAATATTCAATAGCTACCATTGCGAACTTCAGATTTCCCTTTGCTAACGGAAAGGGACCAATTAGATCCCTACCCCATCTGGCCATAGGCCATACCGGAGCAATGACTTGAAGAGCTGTTGGTGGGCGATGACTCCGTCGACCCATCCACTGGCATCCTTGACAAGTGCGGACCAAGCTCTCCGCATCAGCTGTTATTGTGGGCCAATAAAGGCCCTGGCGAAGTGTTTTTCCTGCCAGAGCTCTAGGGGCTAAATGGCTTCCACAAAGGCCTTCGTGAATTTCTCGAAGAATTTCTTGGCCTTCAGCTTGAGATATACATCGGAGTAGAGGGGAACATACTCCGGCCTTGTATAATATACCGTTGATTAACTGATAGTTTCTTGCTCTGAGCTTTAATCTTGACAACTGGGCCTCTTCGGGCAAATTTGTTCCTCCTTGCAAGAGTTCTATGATCGAATCTTTCCAATCTGCACTAGGAATGCAAAGAATCTCTACAGAGGCAATTGGTGGCACCGAAGGTATACTGAGCTCCTCATAGAAAGCTTCTTCAGGCACATCCACAGCTCCGGCTGCAGCCTTCGCTAAAATGTCCGCTTGCACGTTTTCAGCTCTTGGTATACTCCGAATGGAAATACCCTTGAAGTGTGCTTCGATTTTGCGGATTTCTTCTAAGTACTTTGCAAGCTGTGGATGCCGAACTTGAAAACTTTTGTCTACGTGCCCTGCTACTATCTGAGAATCTGTCTTTATAATTATTCTTGTAGCCCCTAGAGCACGTGCTTTCCGGAGTCCCAATAAAATCCCTTCGTACTCCGCTATATTATTGGTAGACTTAAAGTTGAGTCTTGCGGAGTACATTGCTCTTTGCCCTGACGGTGAAATCAACACTGCCCCAATGCCTGCTCCGGATGCTTGGAAAGCCCCATCGGATTAAACAGTCCAAACTCCGTCATTTGATTTCTCCGGAGTCAAATTCGCAGGTGGAGTCCACTCTGCTACGAAGTCTGCTAGGACTTGGGATTTGATAGCTGTCCTTGCCAGGAAAGATATGACGAAGGGTGCTAGCTCTACTGCCCACTTTCTAATCCTTCCAGTGGAATCTTTGCTTCGGAGCATATCTCCTAAGGGATACGAAGTTGGTACAATTACATTGTGAGCCAAAAAATAATGTCTTAGCTTTCTCGAAGCCATTATCAGAGCATAAACGAACTTCTCAAGTTCGGAGTATCTTGTCTTCGCTCCTGACAATGCTTCGGATACAAAATAGACAGGATTTTGGACCAACTTTCCATTGAAATCCACTTCTCTGACAAGGACTGCGCTGACAGCTGAACCTGTAGCTGCAAGATACAGGAGTAGGGTTTCATCCGCAGTAGGCACCGTGAGTGTAGCAAGATTACTGAGATAATCTTTAATATCTTCGAAGCTTTTCTGACACTCTGGTGTCCATGCAAAATCTTCAGACCCTTTCAAAGCTTTGAATATTGGCAAGCTCCTCTCCGCAGACCTTGATAAAAACCTGCTAAGTGCAGCCAGACGTCCAGTCAGCTTTTGCACTTGCTTTAAATTCTCCGGAGGGGCCATCTTCTGCAACGCAGTTATTTGGGTAGGGCTAGCTTCAATTCCCCTGCTTGAAACTAAGTACCCTAACAACTTTCCAGCCTTAGCTCCGAATATACATTTTTTGGGGTTAAGACGGATCCCACATGCCCGAAGGCTATTGAAAGTTTCTGCTAAGTCTAGGCTATGTTGGTGCTTTAAAGCACTCTTTATTACAATATCATCCATATAGGCCTCCACATTGCGACCTAGTTGATGACCTAGAGCCTTAGCAACTAATCTTGAAAAAGTAGCCCCGGCATTTCTTAGGCCGAAGGGCATTCTTACATAGCAGAAGACTCCCGAAGGAGTTACAAAGCTTGTCTTGATTTCATCTTCGCGCTTCAACCATATTTGATGATAACCAGAATACGCGTCAAGGAAGCTTAGTAACTCCGAACCTGCAGTAGAGTCAACTAGTTGATCAATTCGGGGCATGGGGTAGGGGTCACGTGGGCACGCTTTATTCAGAGATGTGAAATCAATGCACATGCGCCACTTCCCGGAAGACTTCTTCCTGACGAAGACTGGGTTGGCTAACCATTCTGTGTGAGCCACTTCTCTGATAATCCCAGCCTTCAACAGCTTTTCAACTTCGTACTTAGCTAGAGCAGCTCTCTCTGCGGACATCTTCCGGAGTCCTTGTCGAACAGGCCGGGCCTTCGGGTTTACAAGTAAACTGTGCTCAATAATATCCCGATCGACTCCGGTGATATCTTCGTCAGACCAAGCGAAGACATCCAAATTTTCTTCCACGACCTTTTCCAAGGAGGTTGCAACTTCAGGAGGTAAATCTTTACCAAATTGAAAAGTGTATTCTTTACCATCTTTAACAATGATCTTCGTTGCAATCTCTCCTTCGGGACTTGGTCTCGGAAACGACTTCTTCGAAGCTTCGGAGGAGGCTGAAAAAATTTCTTCATTATCCTGGACACTATTTACTTGCCTCGGATCAAGAGGAGGACCGTGACCATATTCTGCCCTCCGAGCCATGGCTTGATCTCCGAAGATTGTTAGGACTCCTGCTTGTGTGGGCATCTTCATGCACAAGTAGTTGTGATGCGCCACAGCTCCGAACTGATTCAACATGCCCCGTCCGAAGATGACATTATAAGCATACGGGGCATCTACCACATCAAAGATAACTTCTTCAGTTCGGGCTAATAAACCTTCTCCGAAGGTTACTTCCAGGCCTATCTGGCCAAGTGCATCAAGCGGAGGTCCTGCGAAGCCTTGCAGAGGACGAGCCGCTGGGAGGAGATGCTTCCTGGAAATGCATAACTGATCGAAGGCTTGCACAAAAATGATATCTGCCAAACTACCTCCGTCAATTAGCACCCTTCGGACTTCAGTCCCTGCAATATCAGCAGTGATAACCAATGGATCTGCATGCGGGAACTTAATACCAGCTGCATCCTCCGCAGAGAAAGATATCGGAACATGAGACCACTCCAGCATTGCAGCTGCAGATGACGAAGTCCCAATATGACCTACTTGCCGAACGTACTCTCTTCGCTGTCTCTTGGACATGCTTCCGAGGGTACCTCCTCCGGAGATAGGGAGAACTACTCTCTTTCCTCTATCTTGCCCTTCCTCTTGCTTCGGAGGTGGCATAACATTGGCCACCGGAGGGTGCCTTGCAGCATCAAAATTTTCTATCCGCGCCACAGCCTGGACCGGGTCTGGGCGCGCTGCTGCTGGACTTCGGTCGGTACTGCCTCGACCCGAAGTTCTTTCCAAGTATTCTCCCCTTAGGGTAAGGATAGCCTTGCAAGTGTCAGTTGCATGGCTTCGATTTTCTCCATGAATACAGCAAAAAAGGGTCTGGCCCTTGCCAGCCGTTTTCCCTGGCGGCCTCCAGCCGCTGTACTTGTTCCCCGCAGACTGTGGAGCTCTTGGTGCAAACTTCTGTGGGGGTGCAATATTCAAGACTTCAGAGCGAGGGTGCTTTTGCCCTCTTCTTCGATCATGTTGCACTTCGAAGACTGGTTCCTGCGGCTGTGCCGAAGTCTTCACCTCTGCTTTAACTTCTTGCAATACTGTCGAAGTAGCAGCAGTCCTCTGAAGCCAACCCTCTTCTGATCTCGCATACTCCTCGAAATATGACATCAGCTGTGACACTGAGGAGATGCTCTTCCGATGCAGTTTATCCAGAAGGCCTTGATGACTGACGCCTTCCCGAGCCGCATCAACCACTGAGGATGTGGACAGCCCCCGAATTTGCGACTTCGTATGAGCGAAGCGCTTGAAGTACTGCCTCAATGTTTCTCCGGGGAGCTGTTTCACTTGGAAAAGGCTTCCTGTTGACATAGGAGGCACGAAGGTGCCCTGAAAGTTACTTATAAACTTTCTCTTCAATTGTGACCACGAATTGATTGATCCTGGCTTTAAAGACCAGAACCATCTCAACGCCACTCCTTGAAGAGCTAACGGAAAGCACTTTGCCATAGTGTCTCTGACTCCGCCGCTAGCCTCAATTGCTAGGGCATAAGAACGCGCGAACTCTCCGGGATCTTCATCTCCGGCATACTTGCAGAGCTTCGAAGTTTTAAACTTTGGATCAAAGCGAACCTTCTGCAGCTCAGGATGCAACGGAGATTCATTGTCGTAAGAGGCGTTCTCCGGGGCTTCGGGATAATCAAGATCGTCGTCTTCGGGCACTTCTGGGATAATTGGGATGGCTTGAGAGTGAAGCCTGTCCGCAGCTTCTTGTCGCCATCTCGCTACCTCAGCTTGAAGGTTGGCCATTTGAGTGGCTATGTCTCCAAGGCTATCTTCATCTCCTCCGGAAGGACCTTCCGGGTCTTGAGAACTGGTAGGATCAGTTCGAATCGGGATGGAGGGTAGCGGAGTGACTCCGGGCGGTCGGAGTATGGAAGGGGTTGGCGGAGAGGTTTCGTATCCTCGAGGGATAGAAGCCCCTTCCGGAGTTTGAGGTGGAGTGACTTCGGCTCTATCAACTTTAGGCTTCGGGACGAATATGCTCTTCAATTTCCTGCCAAGGCCATCAATGCTAGATGGTATACTGACTGGGTCCTGAGGTGGTTCTATGCCGAAGTTGGAGCGAGCAGTTCTCTGGCTGGGCCCCTCAAAGAAATTCAATTCCGGAAGGAAGCCTTAGTTCAGCCAGATGAAGGCCAGCTCGAAGCTCGCCTTAACATGCTTCAGAAAATTAGTCGAAGGTTAAGCATGTGGGACTTAGCCGAAGAATTCCTCGGACTGCAAATTCCTCCGCTAATGGCCAACTGGCCTATCATCTTCGAGGATGACTCGGAAGGCGGTCTTCGCAAGATCAATTTTACTTCGAGCCCTGCAGGTAACTTCGAAACCAACATGCATTGTACATATTTACTTCGAAGAAAGACTAACTTGAATTATTTTTTAGCTTCTTCAGCCCCTATTACTTCAGAGCAAATTGTAAGGGCTTCGGAGAAGATTCTGGGTGCCCCAACTCCGACGGAAAAAGAATGGCGAATTAAATTGGTCGGGAGTTGGGAACGGTTTAACAGAGTATGGGGAATGTTGGAGTTAACTCCGCCCCCTCTGATGGACTGGGTGCCTCTGGAGAAAGGACCCAAGAAAAGAATGGCTGAAGCCGGAGCTTCCAGCTCCGCAAGGACTCCGGTGAAGAAGGTGGCTCGGAAGCCAAAAAATCTCGCACCTTCGAATCCTGCGCCTTCAAGCTCAAGAACCTCAATCTCTGGTTCTAAAGAAGATGAAGGTATATTATTAGTGAAATTGATTGATGAAGATGCAGTTCAACGAAATATTCACATTGAAGATACTGCAGGTATCCTGGAGCCCCAAGCCAACATTGAAGAAGTAAGAGCTCCGGATACCCAAGAGGAGCAAATCGAAGCCCCTATGGGTGAAGATGAAGTCGAAGTTCCTGCAACTTCAGTTGTGGAGGAAAGGACTGCTCACGGAGATGCTCCGACAGCAGAAAATTTAACTGCGGATTCAGATGATGACTTCACTTTTGATCCTCCGATCAGTCTAGTGCTCGATCTTCCGGAGAATGTCGAAGGTAAATTTCGCATAATTCTTATCAATTTCTGCAAAATTATACAATGTATAATATTTTTGTTTTTGCAGAGCCTCCTGCTGTAGAAGTGCATCACGAAGATACAATTCAAAGGCCTTCGACAACTTCGGAGCCACACCCGGAGGTTACTCAACAGGGGCCTGGAAGGGGTAAAAGACACATAGAGCCTCTCCCTACTCAAGGATCGACTTCGTCTGAATCAACAGATGAAAGTGAATCAACTGAGGGGGGCCATCTTCAGAAGTTCCAAGGACCTCAGGAGAACACTCTGGAGCTTCGCCAAGCAGGGAAGATCAAAAAGCTTCGGCTCTGCTCCCTCTTTTAACTCCTTTTTTGGAGCAAAGAAGAGGGCTTCAGACTTTGCTCAAACCTTTAGGTCGAGTGAGTTGAGAAGTCGGGGAGACAGAGCTAGTAGCAAAATTAAGCAAGGCGAAGAATTCGGAGCTTAATGTTGCTTTGGAACGTGCAGCTTATCAGGTACGGAGCACCTTCGAACCGATATCTTTAGTAAATTATAAATAAATAATTTCTTACTTCAGTTTTTTCTCTTCTTAGCAAGCGGTCTTGGCCCGCGCTGCAGCCTTATCGAACGAAAATGAAATTGCTCAGCTTCGGGAAGAAAATGAAGCTCTGAAACGCAACTTATCTTTCTCCGAAGCTAGAGTACTTCAAATGGACAATGTAATTTCAGCGGAGCGCAGGGCCAGACAGGGCTTGGAGGCTGTGAATAAGGAGCTCGAAGCAGAAAGAATCGTGCTTCGGGCCGAAATTGAAAAGGTGAGGTCGGAGCATGCTAATGCTGGGTCCGAACTTGTAAGACTCCAGGAGGAAGCTAGCCAACTCCTAAACCAGAAGAAAGATTTAATTACGGAGAACGCTAGGATTTCCGGAGTTTTGGCAGAAACGACTTCGAGCAAGGATGCGCTAATTGAAGAAAAGCTTAAGTCGGAGAAGGTGGCTACGGAGGTCATCGAACAGATGCTAAGTGTTCTGGAGTACTTCGGTACTATTGGATCACTTCCTTCGGATGACAATGTGACTCTGCTGCGCCGGTTAAAGAGGATCCAAGGAGCAGCGAAGCAAATGAAGATGGCAGGCATGCGTTATGGAGAACTCTTCGGACAAGTGTCTGCCCTCGGATTACTTCGTTACTACGAGGATTTGGGCCGAACAATCACTCCGAGCGCAGAGGGCTCCATTACCTTCGACGACGCTAGACTTTTGAATCCTTCCGAAGGCGTGACTACAGCCTGGCGAGCCTTTCAAACTTCATGGAGAGCAGAAGGTCGTTCTGCGATCAAGGCTTGGATTGATGAAGGCCAATGCCAGAAGCAAGTTCGGAACCAGGCTTCGAGCAGTCAGCCTCCTCCGAACCCGCAGGTTTAAGATTTATTTAGGATTTTTTGATTATGTAAAGCTCATGCTTGTAAACATTTATCAATGAAAGTCTTGTTTGTCATATTTTTAGACTTTGCCTCTTATGGAAGATATCGAAGTGTTAGAGCTTAACAGCGAACTTCGCTCATTGTGGAACACCTTCGAACTTCTAAAGAGTTATAAGCGTCCTCGATTTCTTATTCCTCGAGATGACTCCGGTGTAATTGCGCCCATTCAAAGATAGCTAATCTAGCTACAGCATTCGGAGATAGCTGAGGGAGGGTTACATGGAATAGATTAAGTACTTCGGCCAGGAAGTCCACAGCAGGGAGGCCCAAGCCTGCTTCGAAAAAGGCTTCGAATACTACAACCTCTCCGGGTCTTGGTGATGGAATCGATTCTTTGCCCGGCTTCCGAATCATAACTCCATTACTAATTTTTCCCCCTGCTGTGATTGCCAAAGACTCTCTCTTGCAGGTAGAAGGCCCCAACTCAAAAGACTGATCCAAATACTTGGTCGATGGCGGGCACAGACCTTGGTCATCGGCGATTTGGAGATTTCTCCCCCCTGCCGCCATGGATGTCGCCGCCCGCATCGGAGGTGCCGCCGCCAATGCTGCCGCCGCTGCCGCTGCGGCCGCTTGTTGCCGAGCCAAGGCCGAAGGAGGCGCAGATCCCTTGGTCTTCACCATCACGATCGCTGGATTGTTCTGAGGAAATGGAGGCTAGGGCTCAAGAACTCAAAGGCTAGGGCTCAAGAACTCAAAGGCTAGGGCTCAAGAACTCAAAGGGCTCAAAAGTTTTTGATTGCTAGAATGCGGTGAAAAGGTAACCGGGTAACTTCTAGGCCCTTTATTTATAGCCTAGGCTTCACTTTCTTACCGTTAATCCATGTCGTTTCGCATTCCTGCCGTTACTTCTTTTATGAAATTAACGCCTGCCACAGTTTCCGTTAGTAAAAGATTACGCTAACAGGTTTCTGTAGAAAAGAAACTAACAAACGAAGTGTTTGTGAAGCAAACTGTTCTAAGCCTCCGAAAGGATAATAGCTTAGAATAGTTCGTAAATGTGTATTGAATAACTTGTATTCGGTCCCTATTACAGGGTGAAATGGGGGGTATTTATAGGCCCAAACATTAAGGAAAAGACCTATTTACCCCTCTATTACAACCGACATTAAGGAAACTATTCGGTTTCCTTAATAGGGCTAAAATGGTAAAAGACTAATCTAATAAGAAAGAAGATAAGTCTTCCATCTTAGCTGGCAGAAAAGATCCTGAAGGGCTTTAGTCCGAAGACATACTTCGAACCAATGCCTGTCTTCGTGCTTCGAACGAGGTTCCGAGCATCTTCGAAGATGATCTTCGGAGAATCTTCGAACTGGTTGACTGTCTTTATGCTACTTCGGCAATAACCCCGAAGATGAGATATTTTCCCCCAACAAAAATGGAAAAGACCGAAATGCCCTTAGGATTTTTTACAGACTCGACTGACAAACTGTGGGCCTAAAGGCAAAATAGTAAAAAACTAAATAAAGGTAACTTGTCCTGATGCGGAGCTTTCGTAGCAGCTATGGCTTCGCCTCAGAACGGTCAGATCCGAAATCAACGGTCGTCAGTTTTGCGCCGAAACTGACAAAGCCTCCACCGACTTTGCACCGGGTACCCGGATTGGGCCGGCCCGATTCCGCAGCTCCCTCAGCCCGGCAA
This sequence comes from Zizania palustris, assembly GCA_019279435.1. NCBI lineage: Eukaryota > Viridiplantae > Streptophyta > Magnoliopsida > Poales > Poaceae > Zizania > Zizania palustris. The sequence goes on along the minus strand of JAAALK010000283.1, from coordinate 113,430,246 downwards.
TCGCTCGCCGCCCATGTACCTGAGTCAATCCCGGTCAACAGTCCAATGGATCCTCTACTGCTCCTAGCCCATGTACCCGGATTGGGCCAGCCCGACTTCGCGGCCCCTCTGCCCGACAGTCGCTCGCTGCCCGTGTACCTGAGTCACACGCGGCCCAGACGCAGTAGATCATCTCTCTCTTTTCAGTCCTCTTTGACTATCATTGACAATGACTCATCACATCTGGAGCCATGAGGCCCACGCTATTCAGCATGGCTCCTCAATCTCCCCCTTGATGAGTGCATTGTCAACACTTCACTTCATCTGCTCTTCAGTACCTACAAGCAATTGTGGAAACACAAAAACAAAGCACAAGAAAACAAAGAAGAAGAAAATAAAGTAAAAAGTTTAACCCTAATGACCAAAAGCCAAACAAAAGCAAGAAACAGTCATTATGGTTAACCAAAGGTAAAAGTTCAAAACGAGTGCAGTCTCAGAAACATCAACAAGGACATCAAAAGAGTAAGGACAAACGGGACAAAAACTCCCCCTGAAACAAATCCCAGAGAAAGCCAAAACTCCCCCTTAAACTCTTATACCAAAAATTTCTCCCCCTTGTTGACAAGTGAACTCATCAAACACTCTAAAGCGACACTGACTCCCCCTGAAATGCAACTCCCCCTCAAAATATGCAATGAATGCAACGGAGGTGCAGGTGGAGTGAAGAAAGCATGCTTCTCAGATATGATTGACTGCAATTACAACATCTAACAAGTATAGAAAAAGACATACTGTCGAAGTCACATGGCATGATCAGTACAACAGATGATATCCAAAGAAAGTCATTTAGCACGCATTTTTCAGTTTTTGCAAACAAAGGCATCACCACATTTTCCAGTTAACAAGCAAGGTAAAACATGAGTTGCAGAAGCTAACTGATATCTACCAAGATAAGCTTTGTCCGAAACAAAGTGCTTCGGCAAACTTGTTGTCTTTTTAGTTTTCAGGCTTTTTCATTTTCCTTTTTCATTTTTGCCAAGGGTTATTTGCATGTCAAACCTTATGCTAACCGACCAAGTCAAGCCTAGGCCAGAACTGGACCATCAGAAGCTTAAGACATTGGTCTTCGCATACACTACACTGTCCTAGTTCATACCAAAGTGTTATGGTAAGCAGTCCAGAACAATGCAATGCGACAAGGCAAACCCACTTGGATCTTTTCAACTTAAGCATAAAAAGGCATGGAATTTTCATTCATTTTTGATTTTTATCATTTTTATAGCACATTTTCCATGTTAAAGCATAAAGATGTCCAAGTTGCATATCTGCATCTATGTGATGAACTAGCTACAAGGCATGTAACAGATAGCAAAAGCACTCAGCCTACACATGCTATTTACCGGAAGCAATGGTGATTAAGTTTTCAAGTTTAAAGCATAAAAGCCATGCATATGACAGATATCAGACATATCAAGTGAACTGAACCAAGGCATGATCATTGACAAGTAATCAAAAGCATGTACCAGCTAGAATAAGTAAAGCAGTTCAATCATATAACAGAAGCAGGCTCAAAAGTGTGATATGTGAATATGTATGATATGAACACACACAAAAAGACTCAAGAAAAAAGTAAAGAAGAAAGAAAAACTGACGCAAAATATCCTAGAAAGGATACACAACACCCAAATCCCCTCGTAAATGCTCAAAAGTAGACTGATCTAGGGGTTTGGTGAAAATGTCAGCCAACTGATGATGGGTATCAACATGAATAAGGTCAATGACACCTTTCTCATATTGATCCCGCAAAAAGTGAAAGCGCACATCAATGTGTTTGGTTTTTGAATGGAGACATTGGTTTTTCCCTACACTAATTGCACTGGTGCTGTCGCAAAACAAGGGAACTCTGGTAGGAAAGAACAACCCAAAATCTCGTAGAGTGGAAATCATCCAAACCAACAATGAGCAGAAGCTAGCAGCAGCTACATACTCAGCCTCAGTGGTCGAAAGAGCAACTCCAGATTGCTTTCGGGAAGACCAAGAGACAAGAGAAGAACCAAGAAACTGGCAAGTACCGGAAGTCGACTTGCGATCCAACCGGCACCCACCAAAGTCAGTGTCCGAAAAGCCAGATAACTCAAGAGATGATGATGTTGAATAGTAAAGACCAAGATCAGGCGCATAGGTAAGATACCCGAAGATACGCTTGACGGCTTGCCGATGAGACGCGCGTGGTGAAGACTGGAAGCGCGCGCATAGTTCCACGGCGAACTGTATGTCTGGCCTCGTCGCCGTCAAGTACAGCAACGAACCGATCATCCCTCGAAACTCTCTCTCATTGACCTTGACGCCGCTCTCATCCTTGTCCAGTCCCCCAGATGTACCCATTGGGGTCATCTGAGGCTTCAGCTCTCCACCAAAGTCGAATTTCTTCAGCATGTCCCGAGTGTACTTACCCTGGTGGATGAAGGTGCCGTCCTTGGTCTGCTTGATCTAGAGCCCTAGAAAATACTTGAGCTCACCCATGAGGCTCATCTCGAACTCGCTGTGCATCTGCTCAGAAAACTTGGACACAAGATCATTAGTAGTACCGCCAAAGATAATATCGTCCACGTATATCTGAGCGACTAAAAAATCTGAAGCATCTCTGAGCAAGAAGAGAGTTTTATCCACAGAACCCATCACAAAGCCCTTCCCCAACAAAAACTGCTTTAAACGGTCATACCAAGCCCTGGGGGCTTGCTTCAACCCGTATAAAGCTTTTTGCAATTTAAAGACATGTCGAGGAAACTTGGGGTTCTCAAAACCGGGGGGATGCCTAACATAAACCTCCTCCTCTATGTACCCGCTCAGAAAAGCACTCTTGACGTCCATTTGAAAAAGCTTAAAACCCTTCGAAGCGGCAAAGGCTAAGAGAATGCGAATGGACTCAAGACGGGCAACAGGAGCGAAGGTTTCTTCAAAATCAATACCCTCCTTCTGGCAAAAACCCTGGGCAACTAGTCGAGCTTTGTTGCGCACCACAACCCCATCTTCACCTTGCTTGTTCTTGAACACCCACTTGGTGCCTATGGGGTTGCATCCTGGTGGCAGCTCTACTAGTGTCCAAACCCGATTGCGGACAAAATTCTCAAGCTCTTCTTGCATGGCATTAATCCAGTTCGAGTCAGAAAGAGCATGAGAAATGTCTCTAGGCTCAAAAGATGCAACAAAAGCAGATTCAGCAAACACAGCAAGAGAGTCAACAGACGAACGCCAAGTTCTTGCAGACAAATCACCGATGATGAGCTCCGAGGGATGATCACGCTGAACTGCTCGGGATCCCTGGTGATCTGAAGTCACCTCACCGGAGTAAGCAGCTGGCACCTCTGGACTCGACTGAGGGGGCTCGATCGAAGTGGAAGAAGTGATCAGAGGTCCGCCCTCGTCCTCAGTCGAAGTCTCAGAAGGTGTGGGCTCTACAGGAGGTGCAGAAGGCCCACCCTCATCAGCAGCTGGAGTATCCTCATCTTCCTCGAAGATGGACTCTCCGAGCTCACCATCACCAGAAAGCTCAAAAGAAGGAGTTAAAGAAGGCAAGGACTCATCAAAAGAAACCTCGCAAGTCTCGACTAGCTGCTGGGATTCGAGGTTCCAAACACGGAAACCTCGAGAAAGCAATGCATAACCAAGAAAAACTCCGTCCCAGCAACGAGACTCAAACTTGTCCAAATGCCCTCCCTTCTTGAGCACAAAGCACTTGCAGCCAAACGCTCGCAAGTGGCTCACCTTGGGCTGTCTGCCAAACCGCAACTCATATGAGGTCTTACCAAGGTAAGCTCTAAGAAAAATGCGGTTGGCCAGATAGCAAGCCGTGTTCATGGCTTCAGCCCAAAAGCGCCTAGGAGTCCTATGCTCATCGAGCATCGTCCTGGCCATCTCGACTAGCGTGCGGTTCTTTCGTTCCACAACGTCGTTCTGTGGGGGAGTGTAAGGAGCAGAAAACTGATGGTCAAGACCCTGATCACTACAGAAGCTGACGAACTGAGAATTCTTGAACTCAGAGCCGTTGTCGGAGCGAATTGCTCGCATTCGACCATTGTTCTCATTCTTCAGCTTCAGAATCAGGTCATGAACAAAATGAAAAGTCTCGTCCTTAGACTCCAAAAAGAAAACCCACGAGAATCGAGAAAAATCGTCAACAATCACAAGTGCGTACCACTTCCCACCGACTGAGCGTACCCAAGCTGGACCGACAGTGTCCATGTGTAATAGCTCGCCCGGATACGAAGTCATCACCTGAGTCACAGGTGAGTGAGAAGCGGCAACCATTTTCCCGTGACGACAGGGATGACAAACTAGATCTTTATCCATTTTAAGCTTGGGCAATCCTCGGATGAGGTCCATAGAGCTTAACCTGACTAGCAGATCAAAGCTCAAATGACCTAACCTCCTATGCCACTTCCAGAGCTCAGAAGAAGATCCAGCAATCAAACAACGAGAAGGGCCAAAAGAATTAGAGAAGTCAATTCGAAAAACTTTACCGAAAGGTAAGATCTGGCAAATCAAAGACCCTCTAGAACCAAACACAGAAGAATTGCCCTTCTTAAAACGCACCTCCAAACCATCCTCAAGAAGTTGCAAAACAGAGATCAAATTGAAGTTCAAGTTTCCAACCAAAGCAACGTTCTTCAAAGAAAAATGGTCTGAAATGCGAATTGAGCCAATGCCACTTTCTTTCCGTTGACCACTGTTCCCGAAGGTGATGTATTCTTTGGAGCTCGGGGGAGTGAGACTGGAGAACCATCTGCGATGTCCCGTCATGTGGCGAGAGCACCCTGAGTCCATGATCCAAATGTCCTCCAGTCCCCGATCCTACACAATCAGTGGCTGTAAGTGGGAGCAAATGGTCCGGCACCAGGTTTAGCAAAAGAGATAAACCAGTGTCGAGCCATCTGCTCAAAAGATGGAAAGCAGAAATCATCAGAAAAGTTTGGACCAAAACGCGGCTCAAAGCGTGGTCCTCGGTTCTGCCTAAAACCTCGGCCACGAGGTCCAGGACCGTAGCCAAAATGGCCTAGAGCTCTGCCGGAATGAACACCACCATCTGGAGCACGGGCATGAAAGCTGTCTCCTCTACCACCACCTACACGATGCGGCCTGGCCTCCAGCCTCTCCCTGCGTCGAGGAACTCTCAGTCTACCACCCTGCTGGTAGAACTGCTCCTGACCACCACGAGCACGCTTTGCTCTCTCAACCCGCTTCCTCCTGAAGCAAAACTCCGCAAGATGCCCGTCTCTCTGACATTACTCGCAATGATAGGTAGGCTTCTTGGGATGTGGTTGAGGCTTGGGGTTCTTGGGCTTAGTGGTGATTGGTGTTGTCTTCTTGGGTTGAGAGGGTCCAGGAAGAGAGTCAAGAGAAGTGTGGAGGTGTTTGGGCTTTGGAACCCAGATGGGCTTCTTGGGTGGAGCTTTGGGTGGTTCATGGATTACTCCATCCTTGGGCTGACTAGCCAGGGAAGACTCAGTGGAGTGAGTCTTGGGATATTTTTGCTCAGGAGTCATTTTACTCCACTCTATTGCCCGGCTAATGGCACTCTCAAAGTCAGCCTTGGTGTAGGTGTAACCTACCCCAAACCCATCCTGCCTCTTGAACTGCTGGATCATCATGCCGAGTTGTGGCTCTCTGGCACTGATCCAACTCAGGATAGAACGGAGGTAAAAGTTCTCATTCTGAGAATCAGCTAGCTCCTCTCTCAAGGAAGCTAGTACCTCCACCTGAGACAAGCAGGTCTCACACTCACTATCTACCTGGACAGACTTCTCGGCTTTCAGCTTAATCAACTCAAGTCTAAGAGACAGACAGTTCTCACAGACAGTGGGTGGAACTGACAATGTCTCAAGCTCTAGCCTAGTCTGCGCCAGCTCAGCTCTCACTTTCTCCAAATCACCCAGATGCTCATCGCCCTTGGCTTTCAGCTCAGCTAAACTAGCAAGATGAGATGGGCAATCAGCACAGGGTACGATGACAGTGGCTTGAGCATCTTTCAGCTCCAGCTGAGCGCTTTCAAGCTCAGTGGCCAAAGCGTCCCTCTCATCAACCCTTTCTGTGTACCTGGACTTCAGAGTCGACAGGTCACACAGAAGCACCTCACACTTTGGGCACTCACTGCTATCACCCAAGCAAGGGGAAGAAGATAGACTCTCAATTCTGCCGTTGGCTACGGCAAGCTCACTCTCTAACTCATCTATCCTCTTCTTGGCCCCTCTAAGCAGTTTTTCCTGATATTTTAACTCATGACGATTGCTCTCAAGTAAATCAACAATTTCGCGTTCATAGGATGATACCTTGTTGTCGTCGTCGTCGGAGTCATCGGAGGAGCTCTTTTCTTCCTTATCCCCAAGAGCCATTGAGCAGAAACTCTTGCGGGATCTTCGGCGCTGATGTGAGCGGCTCTTCGGTCTGTCCCCGAAGGCCATGAAGCAAAGGCCCGCTGGATCGTCCTTGTCCTTCCCCTTCCTGATGATGATCTCTTCATCGCTTGAGCTCGATGAAGAGGAAGAAGACGTGGACCGCTTGGAGTAGCTCTTCTCCATCTCAGCGAAGAAGGCCTTGTCGCGCTTCTTGTTCTCTCGCTGGTAGTCCTTCAGGGCCTTTCTGAAGAATCTGGTATTTGGCTTGCCCTTTTTAAAGGAGGAGCTGTCGTGCTTGCCGGAGTCGTGGAAGCCACCACCGGTGCCCTTCTTGTGGCCATTGCGCTTGGGGCAGTCGGTGATGAAATGTCCTGGATCACCACACTCAAAGCACCCGGTTTTTGTGCCGTGTCTCTTGAACATTCTTTTGTCATAAACACGACGCACCCGGTTGTTAAACAGACACAAATCATCATCTCCCAAAGACTCAAGCTGGTCCTCAGTGATAGACATCAAGGAGAACCCAGCACACCTCACAGAAGAGGGATCAACAGAAGGTGTAGCAAGGGCCAGAGACTTTGATCCAGAGCCAGTGAGATTTGATCTCAACTGGGTATCAACCTCGGTGGCCTTCAGCTTGATAAACAACTCAGAAATGGTCAAGGTATCATAAGATGTGCTCTCAATGATAGAGGATACCTTGATCTCCCAGATCTTTGGGTCCAAGGTATGGAGAACCTTGAGGGCCTGTTCGTGATCTGAGACTAACTGAACACCCTCAGCCTTGTTGTCCCGAAGCTTGTTTATGATCAACTGAAAACGACCAAACAACGCTTCAACAGATTCACCTGGATTTTGTGTGAAGTTCTCATATTCACGCCGGTAGGTCTGATAGAGCTGAGCCTTGACCTAGGCTGTCCCCTCATGGTGTGCCTGGAGGGTAGCCCAGATCTCTCTCGCAGTGGAGAGATGGCTCACACGCTCAAATTCAGTGGGACCTAAACCAGAAAACAGAATATTCACCGCTTTGTTGTTGTTCTGATGTTGGGCAATGATATCCGGAGAATCACGCTCATCAACAGGCAACACTGTGAAAGTAGCGTGAATACAGATGTCCCAGATGTCCGAGCTTTGGCTCATCAGATAGGCTCGCATGCGAGTCTTCCAATAATTATAGCCATAAGCTTCCAAGGACGGGACCTTGCCAGGAGATGTCATGATCACTACTAGGGTTTAGAACCGGTTAAGGTATGGAAAAACCCTAACCAAGCTCTCATACCACTTGTAGGACCGAAAGTAGCGACCATAGGGGGGTGAATGGGCGCCTAAAAAATTCTTTTGAATCAATGGCCTGCTCCCAACACCCAACGCACCTCAACAGACTTAACAACGTAGAGCAAACAGATCAACAGAGCTAAAAATAATCTAGCCTAAAAACGACCGGTGTCCTAAATGAAGATACACCAACACAGTGCTAATAGGCAGATTAATTTGTCATTTAATACATAAGCAGTTCACAGTTGTCTCTAGTTAGATACTTGACGAAACCTGCTTCGAAGAATGCAATGTCGAAGCCTATAGTGCTGAAGTCTGCTTCGAAGTTGATGAGTGTAGCAAACTGCAAAGCCTGCTTCGGTACGAAGTAGCTTCGAAACAGAACAGACGAAATATTCGAACAGCAAGGAGAGACTCTGAAGGCTGACAGTGAAAAACCTTCGAAAGCAAAATAAAACAACTACGAAGCCTATACTCTGAAATGAGAGCTTCGAAGTTCAGAACACTGGGACACGGACAAAACGATGTGGGGCCCACGAAATTTCACCAAACAGTGAAACCTCCGTCAAAAAGTAATACTTCGAAAAAATTGTTCGAAGCTAACGTGCGAGCTTTGAATACAGCAGTGAAGCCCCTCCCTTCGAAAGATGTAACAAGCGGAGTCAACTGCGAAGCAAGACCTCAAAAAATACACTGCAAAGCCTACTTCGACACAGAGCACAGAAAGAGAACAAAGAAGGATGCGCTACAGACTTCGAACACCCTTCGCACGAACTCTGCTGTCTGATTTCACTTGCAAGCTTCGCTTGAAAAACTGCAACAGACAATGCACAAAAAAATTGTCGCTGAAGCAATTTACAGAGATGTCAGATTGCAGCTTGTAGGTTTCTGAAGCTAGCTGCAATAAACCTACAGACCATCATGGCGCACAGAAACTTCCTGTAGGGCCCACGCATGTGTAGCTGCGAATACAAAACAACAGTGCACTCTTGTTTCCTGTATGTAGCTAAACAAGCATAGGCTGAAGCCTATGAGCAGATTGCCTGACATGCAGGAATAAAATAGCTAGCAGCAATCGGCATGCACAGTAATCAACAGCCAAGAAAGAGAAAACTTGAAAAGACTAGTCACACAGCTATGAACACAGCCTAGTAGTAGAGATTGCTCATAGCCTTTCTATCAGGACAACAGCTTTCAAGAACTCTGTTAACATACTGCGGAAAAATACATGCGCAATGCTCCCAATAAAATTGCAGGCTGAGATTAAACAGAAAACTTGATGCTTCTTGCAGCTACTAGTATGAGACGATAAACACGAATACACATCATGCTAGAGTAGCTACAGACAAGCCGTGCAAAGTACCGGACAACAGCCAGAAAGAAGTTGATTTCATCGATAGATAAAAACAAAACGAGAACAGGAGCCAGGCACGAAAAACCGAGGCATAAAATAGATTTAAATCAAGTAAATGCTCAGTGGAAGTGGAAGGAAGTATAAGACCTGGCTAAACGATTTCTCAAGGTGCCGAAGACGTGAATCCGGATGGAAACCATAGACGAACAGGAAAAACTTCAGGCGGTGGCGTTCACATGAACAGTAAATGAACAGGAACAAATACGTGGGGAAAGTGAACTCAGGTGTTTTGATTAAAGTGAGTTCACCCTAACCCTAGGGATTGGGGCCTATTTATAGGCAGCCCATTAAATGGAAAAATGCAGAAATACCCCTAGGGTTTTTTACAGACGCTAAATAAAAATGGAAAAGACCGTAATGCCCTTAGGATTTTTTACAGACTCGACTGACAGACTGTGGGCCTAAAGGAAAAATAGTAAAAAAATAAATAAAGGTAACTTGTCCAGATGCGGAGCTTTCGTAGCAGCTACGGCTTCGCCTCAGAACGGTCAGATCCGAAATCAACGGTCGTCAGTTTTGCGCTGAAACTGACAAAGCCTCCACCGACTTTGCACCGGGTACCCGGATTGGGCCAGCCCAATTCCGCAGCTCCCTCAACCCGGTAACCGCTCGCCGCCCGTGTACCTGAGTCAATCCCAGTCAATAGTCCAGTGGATCCTCTGCTGCTCCTAGCCCATGTACCCGGATTGGGCCAGCCCGACTTCGCGGCCCCTCTGCCTGACAGTCGCTCGCTGCCCGTGTACCTGAGTCACACGCGGCCCAGACGCAGCAGATCATCTCTCTCTTTTCAGTCCTCTTTGACTATCATTGACAATGACTCATCACATCTGGAGCCATGAGGCCCACGCTATTCAGCATGGCTCCTCACCAGCGCGGAGTCCCTCCGGGTACGAGTGGCCCAGATGGAGCGGGCTGAGGCGGACCTCACCACCCGGAATGGGGAGATGACCGAGGCACTTGCTGAGGCAGGGAAGACGGCGGCCGATACCGCGGTGTCTCTCCGGAAGGTGCTGGCGCGCTACGGCACCGGGTGCGGCGCGTTCGACATCGCCCGGGAGTCTTTGCTTCGCCAGGTGAAGTTCATTCAGTCCGCCGTCCGGCAGATACACGTGACCGTAACGCAGTACGGCGAAGTGTCTGCTCGGGTGGCCGCTTACGGAATCCTCCAACATCTCGAGGTGTCCGGCCTTCCCCTTCCTTCGCCTTCGAGCCCGCACCCGGTCGTCTTCATGGGAGATCACCTTCAAACGCCGAGGGTCGCGCTGAATTGATCTTGGCGAGCGCTCAAGGCAGTCTGGGAGACCGAGGGTCCCGAGGCGATCAAAGCTTGGCTGGAGGAGGCGCTCCGCGGCCGCGGTCCTCCGGATCCTTCGAAGTCTTCGGCCTCGGCTCGCCAGGCGCACCCGAAGGTGTAACCTCTTTGCGACCTTCCGCTGCGTTAACCTGTAATAGCTTAGGAACTTAATCACATATTAATAAAGAGTACCTCCCGGGGTTTATCTAGGGTGTCCGCGATTGCGAACGCGATATCGAAGTGCTTGATTTTGACGACGCTCTTCGACATCAATGGGCCATCTTCGAGGTCTTGAAGGCGAACCGGCCTGCACGCTTCGTCCTCCCCTGTAGCGGCGATGGGCGCGTGGATCCTGACATCCTTCGGGGGGTTCTGGGCTTCATCAAGGAAGAAGAAACAGGGTCCCGCTCTTCGTCCTCATCTTCGGAGCCGGTGGATTGGTCCGACACGGAGGCCAGCTTAGACGACGCGCCTTCTAGGGGGGACAACCTACGCAGCTGGGCCCAGCTTCAGGAGGACCAGAGGGCCTTTCACGCCCGGAAGAAGGAGGAGGAGCGGAAGAAAAAGAAGGAGAGGTCCGCGCGAAGCGTGTCTGGGCATATGCCCGAAACGCGCTCCAGCGCTGGTGGCCCCTCCGGCCGAGGGGGCCTTCATTTCTTGCTTGGCTTGGATGAAAATTCCTCTTGATCCTTCTCTTATGTCCTTTTGTATTGGACGTTGTACGCCCCTCCCCTTTTCTAATATACGTGGTTGAAGCCTTCTTTGTGCTTGCTTCTCGCCTTCCTCCTCCTTTCTCCCCCTTTTAGCGGGTAGCCGGCTAGCCGGGTGGGCGCTAACCAGCTAGGATGAAGGCGCTATGAATGTGTCTTGTCCGATGGGGCTCGGAACCCGAAAGCGAGGGGGCATCGAGCCGGGGCTCGGAACCAGAATGCGAGGGTGCGTCGAGCCAGAGCTCGGAACCCGAATGCGAAGGTGCGTCGAACCGGAGTTCGGAACCCGAATGCGAGGGTGCGTCAAACCGGAGTTCGGAACCCGAATGCGAGGGTGCGTCGAACCGGAGTTCGGAACACGAAGCGAGGGTGCGTCGAACCGGAGTTCGGAACCCGATGCGAGGGTGCGTCGAACCGCAGTTCGGAACCCGATGCGAGGGTGCGTCGAACCGGAGTTCGGAACCCGATGCGAGGGTGCGTCGAACCAGAGTTCGGAACCCGAAGCGAGGGTGCGTCGAACCGGAGTTCGGAACCCAATGCGAGGGTGCGTCGAACCGGAGGTCGGAACCCGATGCGAGGGTGCGTCGAACCGGAGTTCGGAACCCGATGCGAGGGTGCGTCGAACCGGAGTTCGGAACCCGATGCGAGGGTGCGTCGAACCGGAGTTCGGAACCCGATGCGAGGGTGCGTCGAACCGTAGTTCGGAACCCAAAGCGAGGGTGCGTCGAACCGGAGTTCAGAACCCGATGCGAGGGTGCATCGAACCGGAGTTCGGAACCCGATGCGAGGGTGCGTCGAACCGGAGTTCGGAACCCGATGCGAGGGTGCGTCGAACTGGAGTTCGGAACCCGATGCGAGGGTGCGTCAAACCGGAGTTCGGAACCCGATGCGAGGGTGCGTCGAGACGGAGTTCGGAACCCGATGCGAGGGTGCGTCGAACCAGAGTTCGGAACCCGAATGCGAGGGTGCGTCAAACTGGAGTTCAGAACCTGAATGCGAGGGTGCGTCGAACCGGAGTTCGGAACCCGATGCGAGGGTGCGTCGAACCGGAGTTCGGAACCCGATGCGAGGGTGCGTCGAACCGGAGTTCGGTACCCGATGCGAGGGTGCGTCGAACCGGAGTTCGGAACCCGATGCGAGGGTGCGTCGAACCGGAGTTCGGAACCCGATGCGAGGGTGCGTCGAACCGGAGTTCTGAACCCGATGCGAGGGTATGTCGAACCGGAGTTCGGAACCCGATGCGAGGGTGCGTCGAACTGGAGTTCGGACCCTGAATGCGAGGGTGCGTCGAACCGGAGTTCGGAACCCGAAGTGAGGGTGCGTCAAACCGGAGTTCGGGACCCGATGCGAGGGTGCGTCAAACCGGAGTTCGGAACCCGATGCAAGGGTGCGTCGAACCGGAGCTCGGAACCCGATGCGAGGGTGCGTCGAACCGGAGTTCGGTACCCGATGCGAGGGTGCGTTGAACCGGAGTTCGGAACCCGATGCGAGGGTGCGTCGAACCGGAGTTCGGAACCCGATGCGAGGATGTGCGAACCCCTGGGGTCGTGGCTTGGTAGACGAAACCGGGTGTCTTGCCATTGTATTACACAATTTTGATACAAAAAGCAGGCGCTATCGGCCGCTGGTGGAATGCGTCTAAGGGATTACGGAAAGTAATGCTTCAGGTGTTCTGCATGCCAAGTATGCTTCAATTCCTCGCCTTCCAAAGTAGCGAGCCGGTAGGAACCTGGGTGGCTGGATTTTGTAACGATGTAAGGTCCTTCCCATTTGTTGCCCTGTTTGGTGGGAGCGGCCACCGCTCGAAGGACGAGATGCCCTGGCTGGAACTCATTTTGCTTGACTTTGAGATCGTACCATGCCTTGGTTTCCTTTTGATACTGGGATAGGTTGGCGACAGCCCTGAGCCGTGTTTCCTCGGCCAGGTCGAGGGAGACGGCGCGCTCGTTGTCGGCGTCAGGTGTTGTGACGCGCAACGAACCAGCTCGGAGCTCCGTCGGGGTCATTGCTTCGTCGCCGAATAGTAAGCGAAATTGGGTAAAACCGGTAGCGCGGGAGGTGGTGGTCCGGATAGACCACAAGATCTTCGGCAATTCAGCGGGCCATGATCCCTTGCCAAGACAACGATGCGCTTGTTGAGTCCGGAGAGGATGTGCCCGTTAGCTCGCTCCATAGCTCCGTTAGACTGGGGATGTCAGACTGCAGCGAAGCAGAGCTGGACCCCCAACTCGTTGCAGAATTCCCGGAAAGCTCCAGCGTCGAACTGCATTCCGTTATCCAACGTGAGCTGCCTGGGTACCCCGAAACGGCATATGATATTCTGCCAAAAAAACTTCTGGACGCTTCGGGATGTGATGGACGTCAGTGGCTCGGCTTCGACCCACTTGGAGAAGTACTCGACGGCGACGACGGCGAAGCGTAGGTTGCCTTTCGCTCGGGGAAATGGCCCAATGAGATCCATGCCCCACCGAGCCAACGGCCATACCGGAGGGATGGGTAGCAAACTGACCGGAGGTCTGTGACTGCGCCGCCCCATCCACTGACAACCTTGGCAGGTGCGGACGAGCTCTTCGGCGTCGGCGACGATAGTGGGCCAGTATACGCCCTATCGGAGAGCCTTGCCGGCGAGGGCTCTTGGCGCCAAGTGGCTCCCGCATAACCCTTCGTGGATTTCCCGGAGCATGGCCACTCCGTCTACGTGGGAGATGCAACGGAGCAGCGGGGAACATACCCCCGACTTGTAAAGGATGCCATTGATCAGTTGGAAGGACCTTGCCCGGAGCTGGAGGCGGACTTGGTCAGGGCTAGGATGATCCTCCTCGCTGCCTGCGAGTGCGCGCGGGATGGGCTCCTGCCAGTCGCCATTGACTGTCACAGAACTGGAGCCGGCGAGGGCTCATCCGCGGCGGAAGCGGATGCTTCGTTGCAATGGGGCGCTGAAGGCTGGATGATTTCCTCGAAAAAGGCACCCGGCGGCAGGGCTTGAGCCCCTGCCCCGGCCTTGGCGAGGGCGTCGGCTTGGCTATTCTCGGCTCGCGGGATGTTTTGGACGGATATACCCTTGAATGAAGCTTCGAGTTTGCGGACAGCGTCGAGGTAGGAAGCGAGGTCTGGGTGTTTGGCCCGGAAACTCTTGTCGATATGCCCGACAACTACCTACGAGTCGGTCTTGATGACGACACGCACCGCTCCCAGCGCGCGTGCCTTGCGGAGACCTAGAAGGACTCCCTCGTACTCAGCGACGTTGTTTGTATCCTTGAAGCTTAAGCGGGCGGAGTACAGGGCCTGCTGGCCGGAGGGGGAGAGGATAACCGCCCCGGCTCCAGCCCCTGAAGCCTGGTAAGCACCGTCTGAAAAAATGGTCCAGACCCCCTCGCTTGCATTGGTGCCCGCACGATCAGGGACCATTGTCTATTCGGCGACGAAGTCGGCTAGGATTTGGGACTTGATGGCTGTCCTGGCGACGAATGAGATTCCAAATGGGGCCAACTCCACCGCCCACTTCCCGATGCGGTCGGTTGCATCTTTGTTCCGAAACATATCGTCGAGCGGGTAGGCAGTTGGGATGATGACGTCATGGGCCAAAAAGTAGTGCCGCAGCTTCCGGGATGCCATGACGAGGGCATACGCCACCTTTTCCAATTCGGAGTATCGGGCCTTAGCTCCGGTGAGGGCTTCGGAGACGAAGTAAATGGGGCATTGAATCAACTTCCCGTCGAGCATTTCCTCTTGGACTAGGGCTGCACTGGCCGCACTTCCAGATGCGGCGAGGTAGACCAGTAACGGAGTATCGGCCCGGGGTGTGGCGAGTGCCACGAGGCCGGAGAGATATTCTTTGATCTGGTCGAAGCAATCTTGACATTCAGGGGTCCATTCAAAGTGCTTGGAACCGCGAAGGGCCGCGAAAATGGGCAAGCTTCGCTCCGCTGATCTTGCCAGGAACCGGCCGAGGGCAGCCAACCGCCCGGCTAGCTTCTGCGCTTGCTTCAGGTTCTGAGGGGGGGACATATTCTGCAATGCATTAACCTGAGTCGGGCTGGCTACGATGCCTCGACTGGAAACAAGATACCCAACTAGCTTCCCGGCTCGCACTCCGAAGACACACTTTTCCGGATTGAGTCGAATCCCGCACCTCCGGAGGCTGTCGAAGGTCTCGGCTATGTCCGAGCCGTGGCGGCCCTTGGTGGTACTTTTGATGACAATGTCGTCCATGTACGCCTCCACATTGCGCCCCAGCTGATGGCCCAAGGCTTTGGAGATCAATCTTGAAAAGGTAGCCCCGGCATTGCGGAGGCCGAAGGGCATCCGGAGATAGCAGAATACGCCGGCCAGTGTGACGAAACTTGTTTTGGCTTGGTCTTCGGGCTTCAACTAGATCTTGTGGTAGCCGGAGTAAGCATCGAGGAAGCTGAGAAGTTCTGCTCCGGCTGTGGAATCAACGAGTTGGTCGATGCGAGGCAAGGGGTAGGGGTCATGAGGGCAAGCTTTATTCAGAGGAGTAAAGTCGATACACATGCGCCACTTGCCAGATGTTTTCTTCTGGACAAACACTGGGTTAGACAACCAGTCGGTGTGACTCACTTCCCGGATAACCCCCGCCCGAAGCAGCTTCTCTGTTTCGGCCTTGGCGAGCTCGGCTCGTTCGGCGGATAGCTTCCGGAGCCCCTGGCGGACCGGTCGGGCCTTCGGGTCGACTGCCAGCGAGTGCTCGATGATCGAGCGGTCGACGCCGGTGATGTCTTCGTCGGACCAAGCGAAGATGTCGAGGTTGTCGCGGATGATGCCTTCGAGCTGCGCCGACACCTCCGGCTCCAGGCTTCCTCCGAACTTGATCGGGTACTCCTTCCCGTCTTGGATCAAGATCTTGGTGACGATCTCCCCCTCCGGGAGAGGCTTGGCGGGGCGGCCCTTCTGTCCGGGATCCCCGGCTTCGGGGAGGTTGGCTCCTTCGGCGCCTTCGTGGATGCTGTGGACCTGCCGGGCCTTCAATGGTGCCAAATGACCGTATTCGACCCGGCGGGCAGCGGCCTGATCGCCCAGAATTGACAGCACTCCTCCTAGGGTCGGCATCTTGAGGCACAGATAGATGTGGTGCGCGATGGCTCCGAACCGATTAAGCATCCCCCTACCGAAGATGGCGTTGTAGGCGTACGGAGCATCGACCACGTCGAACAAGATCTCTTCGCAACGCTGAAGGGGGGAGCTGCCGAAGGTCACTTCCAGCATAATCTGGCCGAGGGCATCGAGCGGAGGGCCTGCAAAGCCTTGGAGAGGTCGCGAAGAAGGCAGCAGGTGCTTGCGCGAAAGGCACAACTGATCGAACGCCTGCACAAAGATGATATCAGCGGAACTCCCCCCGTCAACCAGTATGCGACACACCTCGACTCCGACAATGTCCGCCGAGATGACAAGGGGGTCAGCGTGCGGGAATTTGACTCCAGACGCATCTTCCGCAGTGAAGGTGATGGGGACGTGGGACCACTCCGGGAGAGATGAAGGGCCGGACGTGCCGATGTGTCCGACTTCTCGAACGTAGTCCCGTCGCTGTCGTTTGGACAGAGTTCCCAGGGCGCCCCCTCCGGAAATGGGGAGGACCACTCGCTTCCCTCGATCCGGCGCATCTTCGATCTGGGGGGCCGTGATCCTGCCGAATTCAGGGGCCAGGCCCCCAGCTCCGGGCTCGTCGCGGCGCCCGACTACCTGGACTGCTTCTGGGCGAAGGGTAGGAGTTCCCCTGTCTGTGGAGCCGCGGCCGGCATTGCGCTCGAGGTAGTCGCTACGGAGGGCGAGTATGGTCCGGCAGGAGTCGGTGTCGTGGCTCCGGTTCTCACCGTGGACGCTGCAGTAGAAAGCTCCTCCGGAGGGTGCCCTAGGCGGGGCCTTGGTCTTGGCGGAACGACCTCCTCCGAGCACATGCAGATGCTTGGCGGGGCCCCGGGGAGTAATACTGAGGACTTCCCCTCGGGGATGCTTCCGGCCTCGTCGGGAGTCTTTACGAACGAAGTCCTGCCGGCCGGACTCCTGGCGGCCGGTGAGGAGCCATGCTGAATAGCGTGGGCCTCATGGCTCCAGAAGTGATGAGTCATTATCAACGATAGTCAAAGAGGACAGAAGAAGAAGAGATCTGCTGTTTCATGGGCCGCGTGTGACTCAGGTACACGGGCAGCGAGCGACTGTCGGGCAGAGGAGGCTGCGAAGTCGGGCTGGCCCAATCCGGGTGCATGGGCCAGAAGCAGTAGAAGACCCACTGGGCTGTTGACCAGGACTGACTCAGGTACACGGGCGGTGAGCGATTGCCGGGCTGAGAGAGCTGCGGAGTCGGGCCGGCCCAATCCGGGTACCTGGTGCAAAGCCGGTGGAGGCTTTGTCAGTTTCGGCGTAAAACTGACAACCATTGATTCTGTATCCGACTGTCCAGAAGAGAAGCCGTAGTCGCTACGAAAACTTAGCTTCCGGATATGTCATCTGTAACTCTAGGCCCACAGTCAATCAGTTGTGTCTGTAAAAATTCCTAAGGGCAGTAGAGTTTTTTCCTTTATTTTTGAGTCTGTAAAAACCCTAAGGGGCTGGTAGAATATTCCTAGTGTTGGGCTGCCTATAAATAGGACCCCAATCCCTAGGGTTTGGACTACCCTTTTGGCTGAAATCACATCTACTCTTTGGGTCATTTTGTCTCCCATCTCTCTCTCCTGTGTGCGCCGCCAGGCCTTGCTCCTCTCTGTTTGTGCATTATTTTTGCTCTAATCTCTTGGATGCATTAAAGCCTTGGTCCCTGGTGAATTTATTGGTTGCATATTGTTCGGTTTGGGGTGTTATTGCTTTGGCTACGGGCTGCTGAATTTATTTCATGAGGAGAAGCTTCTTCTGTTGCTTCTGTTCTTCACAAACTGAGTACTAGTTCTTGCTGTTGCAAGTAGTACTACTTTTCTGTAGCTACAGTAGTCTGTGCAGCTTTTCACCTTCTATTGCACTGCTTTTTGATCGAGGCTGACAGGCTCTGTCACCTTTTTGGCTGTGTTTCGAGCGAAGCTACTCTCTGTTCGAAGCCCCTCAGTTTCGCGAGGTAGGCTTCGATTTATTTCTTTCGAAGGCTTCGTTCGATCTTCGGTATTTGGTTTGCATTCTGTGTTGCTAAGCTTCGAAGCATTTTTCTGATCGACAGCATTACATACTTCGAACAATAGTGCGAAGGGGCTTCGGCCCTATCTGTTCGAAGTCCATACTTCGACAAGTTTCGAAGTTGGGTTCGAAGCCTGTAGCTCCGTTAGGCCTCGCACTGACTTCTGTGTAGAGTGTCACCCTTCGCCTCTCTTTTCGGAGCTTGCTCTTTTCGAAGGTAAAGCTTTAGCTTCGGACTTGTTTTTCTATCGTGTGACAGACTTCGCTTCCTTGTTCGAAGGTTGTCCTTTTGTGTGTTGTGTTCGAAGCTTTCTGTTTGAAGGTCGTGCTTCGAAGCTTTCGGTTCAAAGTTGTGTTCGAAGTTTTGTCTTCGAAGTGCTCACTTCGAAGCAGGCTCCGACTTTGTTACTTTGCTCCGAAGCTCTTGGTTCGAAGCTGTGTTCGAAGCCTTGTCTTCGAAGTACATACTTCGAACCAGGCTCCGGCACTGTTTTACTTCGCTCCGAAGTACACTTCGCTTCTTACCACTTCGAACTAGGCTAGAAAGTGACACCTTCGGCATTTCGGACAGACTCCGTCACCAACCTCCGAAGCAGACCTCGACGTGCGAAGGGGGCTTCGCCAAGTTCCGAACAGGAGACAAATTTGGACAGTAACTTCTCTTTTCATTTTATACATACTTAGATCATTTCATTGAGAAGTTTAGGCCTGTTACAAATTGTTCATCTGCCTAGTTGCACCACTATAGTTTTACACTGTTTATCTTCAGTTGCTTCTAGGTTAGAAACCTTTAGACTTAGGCCTTCTGTTTATTTTCTGCTGCGTAGTTTTTGAGGTGCGTTGGGTATTGGGAACAGGCCATTGATTCGAAAGAATTTTTAAGGCGCCCATTCACCCCCCCTCTGGTCGCTACTTTCGGTCCTACAAGTGGTATCAGAGCGAGGTTAGGGTTTTTCCATACCTTAACCGGTTCTAAACCCCAGTAGTGACTATGACGTCTCCTGGTAAGATCCCGTCCTTGGAAGCCTATGGCTATAATTATTGGAAGACTCGTATGCGAGCCTATCTCATGAGCCAGGGTTCGGACATATGGGAAATTTGCGTTCACAGCACGTTTGTCATCTTGCCAGTCACTGAGCATGGTACTGTTGGTATCATTGCTCAGCATCTGAGCAACAGTAAGGCTATGAACATTTTGTTTTCTGGTTTAGGTCCCACTGAGTTTGAGTGTGTGAGTCATCTCTCCACTGCGAGAGAGATCTGGGCTACCCTCAAGGCACACCATGAGGGAACAGCACAGGTCAAGGCTCGGCTCTATCAGACCTACCGGCGTGAATATGAGAATTTCACACAGAAGCCGGGTGAATCTGTTGAGGCTTTGTTTGGTCGCTTTCAGTCGATCATTAACAAGCTTCGGGACAACAAGGCTGAGGTTGCTCAGTTAGTCTCAGATCACGAGCAGGCGCTCAAGGTTCTTCATACCTTGGACCCAAAGATCTGGGAGATCAAGGTATCATCTATCGTTGAGAGTACTTCTTACGATACCTTGACCATTTCTGAGTTGTTTAGCAAGCTGAAGGCCACTGAGGTAGATATCCAGTTGAGATCAAATCTCACTGGCTCTGGACCAAAATCCCTGGCCCTTGCTACACCTTCTGTTGATCCCTCTGCTGTGAGCTGTGCTGGGTTCTCCTTGATGTCTATCACTGAGGACCAGCTTGAGTTGTTGGGAGATGATGATTTGTGTCTCTTTAACAACCGGGTGCGTCGTGTCTATGATAAAAGAATGTTCAAAAGACACGGCACAAAATCCGGATGCTTTGAATGTGGTGATCCAGGACACTTCATCGCCGACTGCCCCAAGCGCAGTGGATACAAGAAGGGCACCGGCAGCAGCTTCCACGACTCCGGCAAGCATGAGAGCCCCTCCTTCAACAAGGGCAAGCCGAAGACCCGGTTCTTCAAGAAGGCCCTGAAGGACTACCGGCGAGAGAACAAGAAGCGCGACAAGGCCTTCTTCGCCGAGATGGAGAAGAGCTACTCCAAGAGATCCACTTCTTCTTCCTCTTCATCGAGCTCAAGCGATGAGGAGATCTCTGTCAAGAAGGGGAAGGACAAGGATGATCCGGCGGGCCTCTGCTTCATGGCTTTCGGGGACAAGCCGAAGAGCCGCTTACACCAGCGCCGAAGATCCCGCAAGAGCTTCTGCTCCATGGCTCTTGGGGATAGAGAAGAAAATAGCTCCTCCGACGACTCCGACGACGACGATAGCAAGGTATCATCTTATGAGCGTGAAATTGTTGATTTACTTGAAAGCAATCGTCAGGAGTTGAAGTATCGGGAGAAACTGCTTAGGGGGGCTAAGAAAAGGATAGACGAGTTAGAAAGTGAGCTTGCCGTAGCCAACGGTAGAATAGAAAGTCTATCTTCTTCCCCTTGCCTGGGTAATAGCAGTGAGTGCCCGAAGTGTGAGGTGCTTCTGTGTGACCTGTCGACTCTGAAGTCCAGGTACACAGAAAGGGTTGATGAGAGGGACGCTTTGGCCACTGAGCTTGAAAGCGCTCAGCTGGAGCTGAAAGATGCTCAAGCCACTGTCGTCGCACCCTGTGTTGATTGCCCATCTCATCTAGCTGTCTTAGCTGAGCTGAAATCCAAGGGCAATGAGCATTTGGGTGATTTAGAGAGGTTGAGAGCTGAGCTTGCCCAGACTAGGCTAGAGCTTGAGACACTGTCAGTTCCACCCACTGTTTGTGAGAACTGCCTGTCTCTTAGAATGGAGTTGATTAAGCTAAAAGCCGGAAAGTCTGTCCAAGTAGAGAGTGAGTGTGAGACCTGCTTGTCTCAGGTGGAGGTTCTAGCTTCTTTGAGAGAGGAGCTAGCAGATTCTCAGAATGGGAATTTTTACCTCCGTTCTATCCTTAGTTGGATCAGTGCCAGAGAGCCACAGCTTGGCATGATGATCTAGCAGTTCAAGAGGCAGGATGGGTTTGGGGTAGGTTACACCTACACCAAGGCTGACTTTGAGAGTGCCATCAGCCGGGCAGTGGAGTGGAGTAAAATGACTCCAGAGCAGAGATATCCCAAGACTCACTCCACTGAGTCTTCCCAGGCTTGTCAGCCCATGGATGGAGTGATTCATGAGCCACCTAGAGCTCCACCCAAGAAACCTATCTGGTTTCCAAAGCCCAAAAATCTCCACACTTCTCTTGACTCACTTCCTGGACCCTCTCAGCCCAAGAAGACCACACCAAACACTACCAAGCCCAAGAACCCCAAGCCTCAACCACATCCCAAGAAGCCTACCTATCATTGTGAGTCTTGTCAGAGAGACGGGCATCTTGCGGAGTTTTGCTTCAGGAGGAAGCGTGTTGAGAGAGCAGAGAGGGCGCGTAGTGATCAGGAGCAGTTCTACCAGCAGGGTGGTAGACTGCGTGTTCCTCGGCGCGGGGAGAGGCTGGAGGCCAGGCCGCGTCGTGTAGGTGGTGGTAGAGGAGACGGTTTTTGTGCCCGTGCTCCAGGTGGTGGTGTTCGTTCCGGCAGAGTTCCAGACCGAGTTGGCTACGGTTCTGGACCTCGTGGCCGTAGGGTTAGGCAAAACCAAGGACCGCGCTTTGAGCCGCGTTTTGGTCCAAACTCTTTTGATGGTTTTCGCTTTCCATCTTTTGAGCAGATGGCTCGACACTGGTTTAGCTCTTTTGCTAAACCTGGTGCCGGACCATTTGCTCCCACTTACAGACACTGATTGTGCAGGACCGGGGACTGGAGGATGTTTGGATTATGGACTCAGGATGTTCTCGCCACATGACGGGACATCGCAGATGGTTCTCCAGTCTCACTCCCCCGAGCTCCAAAGAGTACATCACATTCGGGAACAGCGGTCAAGGGAAAGTAAGTGGCATAGGCTCAATCAGCATTTCAGACCATTTCTCTTTAAAGAATGTTGCTTTGGTTAAAAATCTGAACTTTAATTTAATATCTGTTTCGCAACTTCTTGAGGATGGTTTGGAAGTGCGTTTTAAGAAGGGCAATTCTTCAGTGGTTGATTCTAGAGGGTCTTTGGTTTGTCAGATTTTACCCTTCGGTAAAATTTTCGAATTGACTTCTCTAGTTCTTTTGGCCCTTCTTGTTGTTTGATTGCTGGATCTTCTTCTGAGCTCTGGAAGTGGCATAGGAGGTTAGGTCATTTGAGTTTTGATCTGCTAGTCAGGTTAAGCTCTATGGACCTCATCCGAGGATTGCCCAAGCTTAAAATGGAGAAGGATCTAGTTTGTCATCCCTGTCGTCATGGGAAAATGGTTGCCGCTTATCACTCACCTGTGACTCAGGTGATGACTTCGTATCCAGGCGAGCTTTTACATTTGGACACTGTAGGTCCAGCTCGGGTACGCTCAGTCGGTGGGAAGTGGTATGCACTTGTGATTGTTGACGACATTTCTCGTTTCTCGTGGGTTTTCTTTTTGGAGTCTAAGGATGAAACTTTTCAATCTGTCCATGACCTGATTTTGAAGCTGAAGAATGAGAACAATGGTCGGATGCGAGCAATTCGCTCCGACAACGGCTCTGAGTTCAAGAACTCTCAGTTCATCGGCTTCTGTGGTGATCAGGGTCTGGACCATCAGTTTTCTTCTCCTTACACTCCCCCACAGAACGGCGTTGTGGAACGTAAGAACCGCACGCTAGTTGAAATGGCCAGGACGATGCTCGATGAGCACAGGACTCCTAGGCGTTTTTGGGCTGAAGCCATGAACACGGCTTGCTATCTGGCCAACCGCATTTTTCTTAGAGCTTACTTTGGTAAGACATCATATGAGTTGCGTTTTGGCAGACAGCCCAAGGTGAGCCACTTGCGAGCATTTGGCTGCAAGTGCTTTGTGCTCAAGAAGGGAGGGCATTTGGACAAGTTTGAGTCTCGTTGCTGGGATGGTGTTTTTCTTGGTTATGCATTGCATTCTCGAGGCTTCCGTGTTTGGAACCTCGAATCCCAGCTGCTTGTCGAGACGTGTGAGGTTTCATTTGATGAGTCCTTGCCTTCTTTGACTCCTTCTTTTGAGCTTTCTGGTGATGATGAGCTCGGAGAGTCCATCTTCGAGGAAGATGAGGATACTCCAGCTGCTGTTGAGGGTGGGCCTTCTGCATCCCCCGCAGAGCCCACACCTTCTGTGACTTCGACTGATGATGAAGGCGGACCTCTGATCACTTCTTCCACTTCGATCGAGCCCCCTCAATCGAGTCCAGAGGTGCCAGCTGCTGACTCCGGTGAGGTGACTTCAGATCACCAGGGAACCCGAGCAGTTCAGCGTGACCATCCCTCAGAGCTCATCATAGGTGATTTGACTGAGAGGACTTTGCGTTCTTCTGCCTCTCTCGTTGTGTTTGCTGAATCTGCGTTTGTTGCATCTTTTGAGCCCAGAGACATTTCTCATGCTCTTTCTGATTCTAATTGGATTAATGCTATGCAAGAAGAGCTTGAGAATTTTGTCCGCAATCGGGTTTGGACACTAGTTGAGCCGCCACCAGGATGCAACCCCATAGGCACCAAGTGGGTATTCAAGAACAAACAAGGTGAAGATGGGGTTGTGGTGCGCAACAAGGCTCGATTAGTTGCCCAGGGTTATTGCCAGAAGGAAGGTATTGACTTTGAAGAAACCTTCGCTCCTGTTGCCCGTCTTGAGTCCATTCGTATCCTTCTAGCTTTTGCCGTTTCAAAGGGTTTTAAGCTTTTTCAAATGGATGTTAAGAGTGCTTTTCTGAACGGGTACATAGAAGAGGAGGTTTATGTTAGGCAACCCCCCGGTTTTGAGAACCCTAAGTTTCCTCGACATGTTTTTAAATTGCATAAAGCTTTATACGGGTTGAAGCAAGCCCCCAGGGCTTGGTATGACCGGTTAAAGCAATTTTTGTTGGGGAAGGGCTTTGTAATGGGTTCTGTGGACAAAACTCTCTTTTTGCTCAGAGTTGCTTCAGACTTCTTAGTTGCTCAGATTTACGTGGACGATATTATTTTTGGCGGTACTTCTAATGATCTTGTGTCCAAGTTTTCTGAGCAGATGCACAGTGAGTTTGAGATGAGCCTCATGGGTGAGCTCAAGTATTTCTTAGGGCTCCAGATCAAGCAGACCAAGGACGGCACCTTCATCCACCAAGGTAAGTACACTCGCGATATGTTAAAGAAATTTGACTTTGGTGGTGAATTGAAGCCGCAGATGACCCCGATGGGCACTTCTGGGGGTCTGGACAAGGACGAGAGCGATGTCAAGGTCAATGAGAGAGAGTTTCGAGGGATGATCGGTTCGCTGCTGTACTTGACAGCAACGAGGCCAGATATACAGTTCGCCGTGGGACTTTGCGCGCGTTTTCAGTCTTCACGCGCGTCTCACCGGCAGGCTGTCAAGCGCATTTTCAGGTATCTCACCTATGCGCCTGATCTTGGTCTTTATTATTCAGCATCATCATCTCTTGATTTATCTGGCTTTTCGGACGCCGACTTTGGAGGGTGCCGGTTGGATCGCAAGTCGACTTCCGGTACTTGCCAATTTCTTGGTTCTTCCCTTGTATCTTGGTCCTCTCGAAAGCAATCTGTAGTTGCTCTTTCGACCACAGAGGCTGAGTACGTAGCTGCTGCTAGCTGCTGCTCACAGTTGGTTTGGATGATTTCCACTCTACGAGATTTTGGGTTGTTCTTTCCTACCAGGGTTCCATTGTTTTGCGACAGCACGAGTGCTATTAGTGTAGGGAAAAACCCGTGTCTTCATTCAAAAACCAAACATATTGATGTGCGCTTTCACTTCTTGCGGGATCAATATGAGAAAGGTGTCATTGACCTTATTCATGTTGATACCCATCATCAGTTGGCTGACATTTTCACCAAACCCCTAGATCAGTCTACTTTTGAGCGTTTAAGAGGGGATTTGGGTGTTGTGTATCCTTTCTAGGATATTTTGCGTCAGTTTTTCTTTCTTCTTTACTCTTTTTCTTGAGTCTTTTTGTGTGTGTTTATATCTTGCATATTCACGTATCACACTTTAGAGATGCTTCTGTTATATGATTGAACTGCTTTACCTACTCTAGCTGGTACATGCTTTCGAATACTTGTCGATGATCATGCTTTGCTTCAGTTAAAATGATATGCTGATATCTGTCATATGCATGGCTTTTACTCTTTCAACTTGAAAAATGATCACCATTGCTTCTGGTAACTAGCATGTGTAGGCTGAGTGCTTTTGCTATCTGTTGCATGCCTTGTAGCCAGTTCATCACATAGATGCAGATATGCAACTTGGACATCTTTATGCTTTAACATGGAAAATGTGCTATAAAAATGATAAAAATCAAAATGAATGAAAATTCCATGCCTTTTTATGCTTAAGTTGAAAAGATCCAAGTGGGTTTGCTTTGTCGCATTATATTGTTCTAGACTGCTTACCATAGCACTTTGGTATGAACTAGGACAGTGTAGTGCATGCCAAGACCAATGTCTTAAGCTTCTGATGGTCCAGTTCTGGCCTAGGCTTGACTTGGTCGGTTAGCATAAGGTTTGACATGCAAATAACCCTTGGCACAAATGACAAAGGAAAATGAAAAAGCCTGAACTTTAAAAGGATAACAAGTTTGCTGAAGCACTTTATATTGAACAATGCTTATCTTGGTAGATATCAGTTAGCTTCTGCATCTCATGCTTTACCTTGCTTGTTTACTAGAAAATGTGGTGATGCTTTTATTTGCAAACACTGAAAAATGCGTGCTAAATGACTTTCTTTAGATATCATCTGTTGCACTGATCATGCCATGTGTCTTAGACAGTATCTCTTTTGCTATACTTGTTAGATACTGTATTTGCAGTCAATCATATCTGAGAAGCATGCTTTCTACACTCCACCTGCACCCCAGTTGCATTCACTGCATATTTTGAGGGGGAGTTACTTTTTAGGGGGAGTCTGTGTCTCTTTTGAGTGCTTGATGAGTTCACTTGTCAACAAGGGGGAGAAAATTTGGGATCAGAGTTTAAGGGGGAGTTCTTACTCTGTTGATATCCTTGTTATTCTGCAATCGCACTCATTTTGAGCCTTTTCGTTTTTGATTAACAATAATGACCGTTTCTTGCTTTTGGTTGGCTTTTGGTCATTAGGGTTAAACTTTTACCTTATTTTTCTTCTTCTTTGTTTCCTTGTGTTTTGTTTTCGTGTTTCCACATTTGTTCACAGGTGATGAAGAGCTGAGAATTGAGGAGTGTTGACAATGCACTCATCAAGGGGGAGATTGAGGAGCCATGCTGAATAGCGTGGGCCTCATGGCTCCAGAAGTGATGAGTCATTGTCAACGATAGTCAAAGAGGACAGAAGAAGAAGAGATCTGCTGTTTCATGGGCCGCGTGTGACTCAGGTACACGGGCAGCGAGCGACTGTCGGGAAGAGGAGGCTGCGAAGTCGGGCTGGCCCAATCCGGGTGCATGGGCCAGAAGCAGTAGAAGACCCACTGGGCTGTTGACTAGGACTGACTCAGGTACACGGGCGGTGAGCGATTGCCGGGCTGAGAGAGTTGCGGAGTCGGGTCGGCCCAATCCGGGTACCTGGTGCAAATCCGGTGGAGGCTTTGTCAGTTTCGGCGTAAAACTGACAACCATTGATTCTGTATCCGACTGTCCAGAAGAGAAGTCGTAGTCGCTACGAAAACTTAGCTTCCGGATATGTCATCTGTAACTCTAGGCCCACAGTCAGTCAGTTGTGTCTGTAAAAATTCCTAAGGGCAGTAGAGTCTTTTCCTTTATTTTTGAGTCTGTAAAAACCCTAAGGGGCTGGTAGAATATTCCTAGTGTTGGGCTGCCTATAAATAGGACCCCAATCCCTAGGGTTTGGACTACCCTTTTGGCTGAAATCACATCTACTCTTTGGGTCATTTTGTCTCCCATCTCTCTCTCTCCTGTGTGCGCCGCCAGGCCTTGCTCCTCTCTGTTTGTGCATTATTTTTGCTCTAATCTCTTGGATGCATTAAAGCCTTGGTCCCTGGTGAATTTATTGGTTGCATATTGTTCGGTTTGGGGTGTTATTGCTTTGGCTACGGGCTGCTGAATTTATTTCATGAGGAGAAGCTTCTTCTGTTGCTTCTGTTCTTCACAAACTGAGTACTAGTTCTTGCTGTTGCAAGTAGTACTACTTTTCTGTAGCTACAGTAGTCTGTGCAGCTTTTCACCTTCTATTGCACTGCTTTTTGATCGAGGCTGGCAGGCTCTGTCACCTTTTTGGCTGTGTTTCGAGCGAAGCTACTCTCTGTTCGAAGCCCCTCAGTTTCGCGAGGTAGGCTTCGATTTATTTCTTTCGAAGGCTTCGTTCGATCTTCGGTATTTGGTTTGCATTCTGTGTTGCTAAGCTTCGAAGCATTTTTCTGATCGACAGCATTACATACTTCGAACAATAGTGCGAAGGGGCTTCGGCCCTATCTGTTCGAAGTCCATACTTCGACAAGTTTCGAAGTTGGGTTCGAAGCCTGTAGCTCCGTTAGGCCTCGCACTGACTTCTGTGTAGAGTGTCACCCTTCGCCTCTCTTTTCGGAGCTTGCTCTTTTCGAAGGTAAAGCTTTAGCTTCGGACTTGTTTTTCTATCGTGTGACAGACTTCGCTTCCTTGTTCGAAGGTTGTCCTTTTGTGTGTTGTGTTCGAAGCTTTCTGTTTGAAGGTCGTGCTTCGAAGCTTTCGGTTCAAAGTTGTGTTCGAAGTTTTGTCTTCGAAGTGCTCACTTCGAAGCAGGCTCCGACTTTGTTACTTTGCTCCGAAGCTCTTGGTTCGAAGCTGTGTTCGAAGCCTTGTCTTCGAAGTACATACTTCGAACCAGGCTCCGGCACTGTTTTACTTCGCTCCGAAGTACACTTCGCTTCTTACCACTTCGAACTAGGCTAGAAAGTGACACCTTCGGCATTTCGGACAGACTCCGTCACCAACCTCCGAAGCAGACCTCGACGTGCGAAGGGGGCTTCGCCAAGTTCCGAACAGGAGACAAATTTGGACAGTAACTTCTCTTTTCATTTATACATACTTAGATCATTTCATTGAGAAGTTTAGGCCTGTTACAAATTGTTCATCTGCCTAGTTGCACCACTATAGTTTTACACTGTTTATCTTCAGTTGCTTCTAGGTTAGAAACCTTTAGACTTAGGCCTTCTGTTTATTTTCTGCTGCGTAGTTTTTGAGGTGCGTTGGGTATTGGGAACGGGCCATTGATTCGAAAGAATTTTTAAGGCGCCCATTCACCCCCCCTCTGGTCGCTACTTTCGGTCCTACAGCCGGGCGCGGGGCGAACCCCTTGGCTAAGGTTGGGCGAGGCTTCATATGCCCTGGCGCTGGGGGCCCGAACAGGAACTATCATTGCTTGCCTGCGCATCTGGCCCTCCTCAGACCGAGTGTACTCCTCGAAATACGTCATGAGTTGCGCCACCGAGGAAATGGGCTTCCAGTGGAGTTTGTCGAGGAGGCCCGGATGGGTGACGCCCTCTCGGGCAGCGTCGATGACGGAGGAAGCCGAAAGCCCCTTTATCTGGGCCTTGGTGTGAGCGAAGCGCTGGGAGTACTGCCTCAGAGTTTCCCCGGGTTGCTGCTTTACTTGAAAAAGGCTCCCAGTGGACATGGGGGCCACGAAGGTTCCTTGGAAGTTGTTGACGAACTTCTTCCTTAGTTGGTCCCATGAATGGATGGTGCCAGGTCAAAACGACCAGAACCATCGGAGGGCGATCCCTTCGAGCGCCAGGGGGAAACACTTAGCCATGGTGTCCCGGCTTCCCCCAGACGCTTCTATCGCCAGGGCGTACGAGCGAGAGAATTCACCGGGGTCTGAATCCCCGGAGTACTTAGGGAGCTTGGCGGCGCGAAAATTCGACCCGAAGCGCACCCTCTGGAGATCCGGGTGCAGGGGGGACTCTTCGTCGTAAGACGCATTCTCCTCATCCGGAGGGTTCTCGTCATCGCTCAGCTCCACGGCCGCAGCTTCCGCGGCGCGGAAGGGCTCCGGAGGCCGGAGCGACGCCTCGTGGCGCCACAGGGCCAGCTCCGCCTTCAGCCGAGCGTTCTCGGCGGCCAGGGCGTCAGCTTGGCTCCCACTTCCTCCTGAAGTGGTGTCGGGATCCCGCGAGCGGACGTAATCGGTCCGAAGGGACACTACTGGAGGTCCGCTCGGGGGACGCTGCTCCGGCGGCCCACCCGGCAACCCAGCCAGGTTGGCGGAGGTTGGTTCGGGTAGGCTGGCGGTGCCCCGGGCTTCGGGCGTCCCTTCCGGCACCTGGGCGGGTTCCGCAGGGGGTGCCCCAACAGGCGCAACGGTGGGGGCCGGGGGATTGGGGTCGATGGCTGGGGCAGGCTCAACCCGGCGGTACGAGCTGACCTGCGCAGAGGAGCCGTGCTTGCTCCCTTTCGGCTTGACATGCTTGGGTGAATAGGTGTAAAGGACGCTAGCTTCTCGAACTAGGATCCCCACGGACGGCGCCAACTGTTGGAACGACGGATCGGACCAACAGGTTTAGTGGAAATGAGAGTGGCGTATTCAATGTTCCTTGAACTTGTCGTTACAACTACAGTTGAGGGGCATTTATAGGGTGCCCTACCCGACAGGTCGAGCGCTTCTGGACCACCAACTGCCAAGTGGCCAGGCCTCGGTCGGTAGTACAGACAAAACGGACTATACACGGTACAGACAAGAAGATTCGGCTCTGACACCGTATCATCCGTATCGCGATCTCCTGCACCGCCCTACACAGCCCAGAGGATCACGATCATGTCCCCCAGTACACTTATTCTTCTTTCTTTCGCCAACGTTCCTTCCGGCTTCACTGTTGCGAGCCGGGGGATGGCCCCCGGCAATCTTCTCTCGGAGGGCGGCCTCCGGCATCCTTCTCCCGGAGGGCGGCCTCCGGCATCCTTCTCCCGGAGGGCGGTCTTCGGGGGGTCTCGGAGCCTCCGGGAGCCTCCGGCTTCTATCCTCGCAGGTCCCGGTCCTTTCGGCGTCGGGCATCGGGCCCCCTAGTTGGGGGTCCCGCTTCAGCTATCAGGATTATCTCCCCCAACACTACCGCTACCTGGACTTATTTGCATTTAAATACCAATTTCTGTTAATGAAAAATACCAATTTTTGCAATTAGAATATTGGTGTTGTATTTTTATTGTACAAAAAGTTTCAAGTTCAAAGGAAGAATCAACTATAGGTTTTGCTTTCAAACCTGAGTCATTTCATCTCAAAACCCTAATTAATCCCCGGAGAATCTCAAGTTTCTTAACACCCTACATGATTATTTTCTCAAAACAATTTTATTTTTTATGACAACATCTATGGATCGATCACATCATAACAACATGACAAGTCTCATCTTTTTTAGACTTTATTTTATTTTTTTAGGATTAAAAAACTATAAAAATACAAGTTGTCGATCGAGTGTTGTGGAAACCTACATTTTTTATGATGGTTTTAAATTTATTGGATAATAACTAATAATAGAGTCAAAAACATGAATATGGTTTTTCTATAAATTTTGGTTAATTATTTCATGTCTTGTAGTTCAAATTGAACTTATTTTGACTTTGATCATAAAAACACACTTAATGAAATAAAAACAGTAAACTGAGGCAGAAAAATACCAATTTTTGCAATTAGAATAGTTGTGTTGTTTTTTTATTGTACAAAAAGTTTCAAGTTCAAAGGAAGAATCAACTATAGATTTTGCTTTCAAACTTCTAATTCATCCCTAGAGAATCTCAGGTTTCTTAATGAAATAAAAAAAAGTAAAGTGAGGCAGAAAAATACCAATTTTTTAAATTTGATAAGTTATGATGTATTTTTATTGTTAAAAAATCAAGTTCAAAGTAGAATTTAAACATCAATAAAAAAAGTGATGAAAATTAGAACAGAAATGAAAAAATGTTTGGATGCCAGCAGCAAGGTTCAAACCTCAAACCGCCTGCCGGCAGCAAGGTTCGAACCTCGAACCGCATGGCACCAAAGCAACCCCCCGCACCACTGCGCTGCAAAGTGTTTCTCAAAATGTAAGCACAACATATTTTAGATAATCCCTACCTCTCTTAGTAGTGGTGGTCGAGTGTAATCAGTGGCGGGCATGCTGACGTCACCAGCCCGCCACTGCTATTCCTTTTAGTAGCGGCGGTCGGGTACGTCAACGGCCCGCCACTACTAAGTCGACACCAGCAGCGGGCGGATTAGTAGTGGCGGGTTGGTGACATCATCGCCTGCCACTACTACGAGAAACAGCAGTGGCTGGCATGATTGACATCAGCGTGCCCACCACTACTATACTGGTAATATATAGTTTTTGGCTCTCGTCCAGACTAAACCCTAGTTCATTTGCAAATCAAACTCCCACCGTCCCAGAGCCCTTCGCCGTGTGTTGTCCCCCTCGAAGACCACCGCCGCTACCGTTTCCCATCACCATCACTGGATCCACGCACCGTCGGAGATTGCCACCGCCACCGGAGACCGCCGCCAACCTCGGAGACCGCAGCCGCCCTCGGAGACCATCACCACCACCGTTTCCCAGCGCCGTCACCAGAGCTGGCCCGTCACCATAGTCGGAGCCCACCACTGCCCCCCCAGAGCCCTTCACCGTGCGTCGTCCCCGTCATCGCCCCAGAGACCACCGCCGCCACCGGAGACCGCCGCAGCCACCGTTTCTCGGCACCGTTACCGGAGCTGGCCTGTCGCCACCATCGGAGCCCTCCATCGCCCCCCGGAGCCCTTCACCGTGCGCCATCCTCGTCGCCGCCCCGGAGACCACCGCCGCCACCAGAGACCGCTGCCACCACCGGAGCCCGTTGCCGACACTGGTATGACACTGGTCTTCTTATCAGAGTGCTAACTGTTGGGGGAAAATATCTCATCTTCGGGGTCATTGCCGAAGCAACATGGAGGCAGACAGCGAGTTCGAAGGTTCCCAGACGGTCATCTTCGAAGATACTCGGAACCCAGTTCGAAGTACGAAGTAGGCATTGGTTTGAAGTACATCTTCGAACTAAGGCTCTTCAAGATCTTTTCTGCCAGCTAAGATGGAAGACTTATCTTCTTTCTCATTAGATTAGTCTTTTACCATTTTAGCCCTATTAAGGGAACCGAATAGTTTCCACTATGTCGGTTGTAATAGAGGGGTAAATAGGTCTTTTCCTTAATGATTGGGCCTATAAATACCCCCCATTTCACCCTGTAATAAGGACCGAATAGAAGTTATTCAATACACACATTCGAACTATTCTAAGTTATTATCCTTTCGGAGGCTTAGAACAGTTTGCTTCACAAACACTTCGTTTGTTAGTTTCTTTTTCACAGAAACCTGTTAGCGTAATCTTTTACGCCAACAGTTGGCGCCGTCCGTGGGGAACCTAGTCCGAAAAACTTCGTTCTCTACCAACTTCTTACATCATGCCTCCTAAGCGGAGCGCACCCCGCAATCCCACTCGGAGGTCCTCTCGGATCTCCGGAGAAATACCCTTCGACACAGTTGAAGTCGGAGGTCCTTCGACATTCCCTCCACAAACTCCGGAAGGGGCTTCCATCCCTCGAACATACGAAGCTTCTCCGCCAACCCCTTCTATACTCCGACCGCCCGGAGTCCCTTCTCCACCCTCCATCCCGATTCGAACTGATCCGAACAGTTCGCAAGACCCGGAAGATCCTTCTGGAAGAAATGAAAATAATCTTGGAGATATGGCCAGTCAAATGGCCAACCTTCAAGCTGAAGTGGCAAGGTGGCGACAGGAAGCTGCGAGCAGGCTTCACTCTCAAGCCACCCCAACCATCCCCGAAGTGCCCGAAGACGATGATCTTGATTATCCCGAAGCCCCGGAGAACACCTCCTTCGACAATGAGTCTCCGCTGCATCCTGAGCTGCAGAAGGTTCGCTTTGATCCAAAGTTTAAAACTTTGAAGCTCTATAAGTATGCCGGAGATGAAGATCCTGGAGAGTTCGTTCGGTCTTATGCCCTAGCAATTGAGGCTAGCGGCGGAGTTAGAGACACTATGGCGAAGTGCTTCCCTTTAGCTCTTCAAGGAGTAGCATTGAGATGGTTCTGGTCTTTGAAGCCAGGATCAATCAATTCATGGTCGCAGTTGAAGAGGAAGTTTATAAGCAACTTTCAGGGCACCTTCGTGCCCTATGTCAACAGGAAGCCTTTTCCAGGTGAAACAGCTCCCCGGAGAAACATTGAGGCAGTACTTTAAGCGCTTCGCTCATACGAAGTCGCAAATTCGGGGGCTGTCCACATCTTCAGTGGTTGATGCAGCTCGGGAAGGCATCAGTCATCAAGGCCTTTTGGATAAACTGCATCGGAAGAGCATCTCCTCAGTCTCTCAGTTAATGTCATACTTCGAGGAGTATGCGAGGTCAGAAGAGGGTTGGCTTCGGAGGACTGCTGCTACTTCGTCTATATTGCAAGAAGTCAAAGTAGAAGTGAAGACTTCGGCGCAGCCGCAGGAACCAGTCTTCGAAGTGCAACATGATCGGAGAAGAGGGCAAAAGCACCCTCGTTCTGAAGTCATGAATATTGCACCCCCACAGAAGTTTGCACCAAGGGCTCCACAGTCTATGGGGAACAAGGCCAGCGGCTGGAGGCCGCCAGGGAAAACGGATGGCAAGGGCCAGACCCTTTTCTGCTGCATTCACGGAGAAAATTGAAGCCATGCAACTGACACTTGCAAGGCTATACTTACTCTAAGGGGAGAGTACTTAGAGAGAACTTCGGGTCGAGGCAGTACTGACCGAGTTCCAGCTACAACGCGCCTAGAGCCGGTCCAGGCTGTGGCGCGAATAGAAAATTTTGATGTTGCAAGGCACCCTCCGGTAGCCAATGTTATGCCACCTCCGAAGCAAGAGTAAGGGCAAGATAGAGGAAAAAGAGTAGTTCTCCCTATCTCCGGAGGAGGTACCCTCGGAAGCATGTCCAAGAGACAGCGAAGAGAGTACGTTCGGGAAGTAGGTCATATTGGGACTTCGTCATCTGCAGCTGCAATGCCGGAGTGGTCTCACGTTCCGATATCTTTCTCTGTGGAGGATGCAGCTGGTATTAAATTCCCGCACGCAGATCCATTGGTTATCACTGCTGATATTGCGGGCACTGAAGTTCGAAGGGTGTTAATTGACGGAGGTAGCTCGGCAGATATCATTTTTGTTCAAGACTTCGATCAGTTATGCATTTCCAGGAAGCATCTCCTTCCAGCGGCTCGTCCTCTGCAAGGCTTCGCAGGACCCCCGCTTGATGCACTTGGCCAGATAGGCCTGGAAGTCACCTTTGGAGAAGGTTTATTAGCCCGGACTGAAGAAGTAATTTTTGATGTGATAGATGCCCCGTATGCTTATAACGTCATCTTCGGAAGGGGCATGCTGAACCAGTTCGGAGTTGTGGCGCATCACAATTACTTGTGCATGAAGATGCCCACACAAGCAGGAGTCCTTACGATCTTCGGAGATCAAGCCATTGCTCGGAGGGCGGAATATGGTCATGGTCCCCCTCTTGATCCGAGGCAAGTAAACAGTGTGCAAGATAATGAAGAAATTTTTTCAGCCTCCTCCGAAGCTTCGAAGAAGTCCTTTCCGAGACCAAGTCCCGAAGGAGAGATTGCAACGAAGGTCATTGTTAAAGATGGTAAAGAGTACACTTTTCAATTTGGTAAAGATTTACCTCCTGAAGTTGCAACCTCCTTGGAAAAGGTGGTGGAAGAAAATTTGGATGTCTTCGCTTGGTCTGACGAAGATATCACCGGAGTCAATCGGGATATCATTGAGCACAGTTTACTTGTAAACCCGAAGGCCCGGCCTGTTCGACAAGGACTCCGGATGATGTCCGCAGAGAGAGCTGCTCTAGCTAAGGACGAAGTTGAAAAATTATTGAGGGCTGGGATTATCAGAGAAGTGGCTCACACAGAATGGTTAGCCAACCCAGTCTTCGTCAGAAAGAAGTCTTCCGGGAAGTGGAGCATGTGCATTGATTTCACATCTTTGAATAAAGCATGCCCACGTGACCCCTACCCCATGCCCCGAATTGATCAACTGGTTGACTCCACTGCAGGTTCGGAGTTATTAAGCTTCCTTGACGCGTATTCTGGTTACCATCAAATATGGTTGAAGCGCGAAGATGAAATCAAGACAAGCTTCGTAACTCCTTCGGGAGTCTTCTGCTATGTAAGAATGCCCTTCGGCCTAAGAAATGCTGGAGCTACTTTTTCAAGATTAGTTGCTAAGGCTCTAGGTCATCAACTAGGTCGCAATGTGGAGGCCTATATGGATGATATTGTAATAAAGAGTGCTTTAAAGCACCAACATAGCCTAGACTTAGCAGAAACATTCAATAGCCTTCGGGCATGTGGGATCCGTCTTAACCCCGAAAAATGTATATTCGGAGCTAAGGCTGGAAAATTGTTAGGGTATTTAGTTTCAAGCAGGGGAATTGAAGCTAGCCCTACTCAAATAACTGCGCTGCAGAAGATGGCTCCTCCGGAGAATTTAAAGCAAGTGCAAAAGCTGACTGGGCGTTTGGCCGCACTTAGCAGGTTTTTATCAAGGTCTGCGGAGAGGAGCTTGCCAATATTCAAAGCTTTGAAAGGGTCCGAAGATTTTGCATGGACACCGGAGTGTCAGAGAAGCTTCGAAGATATTAAAGATTATCTCAGTAATCTTGCTACACTCACGGTGCCTACTGCGGATGAAACCCTACTCCTGTACCTTGCAGCTACAGGTTCAGCTGTCAGCGCAGTCCTTGTCAGAGAAGTGGATTTCAATGGGAAGTTGGTTCAAAATCCTGTTTATTTTGTATTCGAAGCATTATCAGGAGCGAAGACAAGATACTCCGAACTTGAGAAGTTCGTTTATGCTCTGATAATGGCTTCGAGGTAGCTAAGACATTATTTTTTGGCTCATAATGTAATTGTACCAACTTCGTATCCCTTAGGAGATATGCTCTGAAGCAAAGATTCCACTGGAAGGATTGGAAAGTGGGCAGTCGAGCTAGCAACCTTCGGCATATCTTTCTTGGCAAGGACAGCTATCAAATCCCAAGTCCTAGCAGACTTCGTAGCAGAGTGGACTCCACCTGCGAATTTGACTCCGGAGAAATCAAGTGACGGAGTTTGGACTGTTTACTCCGATGGGGCTTTCCAAGCATCCGGAGCAGGTATTGGGGCAGTGTTGATTTCACTGTCAGGGCAAAGAGCAATGTACTCCGCAAGACTCAACTTTAAGTCTACCAATAATATAGCGGAGTACGAAGGGATTTTATTGGGACTTCGAAAAGCACGTGCTCTAGGGGCTACACGAATAATTATAAAGACAGATTCTCAGATAGTAGCAGGGCACGTAGACAAAAGTTTTCAAGTTCGGCATCCACAGCTTGCAAAATACTTAGAAGAAATCCGCAAAATCGAAGCACACTTCAAGGGTATTTCCATTCGGAGTATACCAAGAGCGGAAAACGTGCAAGCGGACATTTTAGCGAAGGCTGCAGCCGGAGCTGTGGATGTGCCTGAAGAAGCTTTCTATGAGGAGCTCAATATACCTTCGGTGTCACAAATTGCCTCTGCGGAGATTCTTTGCATTCCTAGTGCAGATTGGAAAGATTCGATCATAGAACTCTTGCAAGGAGGAACAAATTTGCCCGAAGAGCCCCAGTTGTCAAGATTAAAGCTCAGAGCCAGAAACTATCAGTTAATCAACGGTATATTATACAAGGCCGGAGTATGTTCCCCTCTACTCCGATGTATATCTCAAGCCGAAGGCCAAGAAATTCTTTGAGAAATTCACGAAGGCCTTTGTGGAAGCCATTTAGAACCTAGAGCTCTGGCAGGAAAAACACTTCGCCAGGGGCTTTATTGGCCCACAATAACAGCTGATGCGGAGAGCTTGGTCCGCACTTGTCAAGGATGCCAGTGGATGGGTCGATGGAGTCATCGCCCACCAACAGCTCTTCAAGTCATTGCTCCGGTATGGCCTATGGCCAGATGGGGTATGGATCTAATTGGTCCCTTTCCGTTAGCAAAGGGAAATCTGAAGTTCGCAGTGGTAGCTATTGAATATTTTTCTAAGTGGGTGGAAGCAGAACCCTTAACAGCTATCACTTCGAACAATGTACAGAAATTCTTCTGGAAGAACATTATTTGCCGATTCGGAGTGCCTAGATACCTCACAGTCGATAATGGAACACAGTTCGACGCAGAACCCTTCAGGAAGTTTTGCGAAGACCTAGGCATTCAGCTATGTTTTGCTGCAGTGAGGCATCCTCAGTCAAATGGAGCCGTAGAGCGAGCCAATGGAAATATTTTATCAGGGCTAAATCGAAGAATAGTAGGATTAGCAAAGGGACTGTGGACCGAAGAACTTCCAAAGATTCTATGGTCCATTCGGACTACGCAAACAAGGTCCACAGGTTTTACTCCGTTCAGACTACTATTCGGAGATGAAGCTATGACTCCAACAGAGCTCAAAGGGGGATCATTTCGCAGCACCGAACCAGACATTGAAGAAGAAAGACAAGCTTCGTTAGATTTGTCAGAAGAAACAAGACTTCGGGCTGTAGCTAATTTATCAAAGTATCATTAGCAGACGAAGACTTGGTATGACCCGAAGGTTAAGCTCAATGAGTTAAGGCCGGGTCATCTTGTTCTACGAAGCATTATAGCACCAGGGAAGTTAGGCAATAAATGGGAAGGTCCATATCTAATTGTCCGCTCAGGGCGCCCTGGTTCATTCAAATTAGCTAATTTAGAAGGTGAAGAGTTAGCACATGCTTGGCATGCGGAGCACCTAAAGCGATACTTCGCATAAGGGCTCCTTGTAATTCGCTTGTAATCATCCTCTAAATTAATAAAGCATATGACCCTGATAGTTGCCTTCCCCTCATAGACTTCCAGCTTCCGAGTGGACGCACTAGAACCGCGGGGTTGACCGAGAGGGAAGTGTCATTAAGCTGGGTTGTATTTTCGAACTTCGAACCCATAAAGTTCGAAGCCTCCGACGTGGGGGCTGACATAATCCGGAGCCCAGGCCACCGGCTTGTAGGCATCCGTAAAAGAGCCCAAAACCACACCCTACGGAGTCCAAGCCATTGGCTGGTAGACTTCCGTAAAAAGAGCCGAAGGTGGCCAAAACCTACGGAATCCAAGCTGCAGCTTGTAGACTTCCGTAAAAAGAGCCGAAGGTGGCCAAAATCTGCGAAGTCCAAGCCATTGGCTGGTAGACTTCTGCAAAAAGAGCCGAAGGTGGCCAAAATCTGCGAAGTCCAAGCCATTGGCTGGTAGACTTCTGCAAAAAGAGCCGAAGGTGGCCAAATTATACGGAGTCCAAGCCATTGGCTGGTAGACATCCGTAAAAAGAGTCCAAAGAGACCATTGCAAACTCCGAACCATTGGTTCGTCAGAGATCGCAAAAATAAGCCGAAGGTGGCTAAAGCAAAATAGCATTTGAGCCATGAGCTTCGAATGTCTATTAACATAGTCCAAAGTGACAAATTTTTTAAGGCACTAAAGTGTCCTGAAAGTTTTTTAAAAGATCTTTAAATGACAAAGGGGCTCCGAACCCCCAAAAAAAAATTGTACTCTGAAGTTTTTTCTTTGCGCATAACCATCTTTGAATACATGTCGAAGTTGCTTATCCACAAAGAGGGGCTAGTAAATATGGAGACAATTTTAAATCGGCATTCATTATTGAAATAAATGTGTTTACAGATTACACTATGAAAAATTGGTATCTATACCAAGAAGGAATCGGAGACCTCTTCGGTCCCGAGAGCTAGGGGTGGAACGACTAGTTCCAACATCGGAAGTTCTAAGAACTTTACGTTTAACTCTCTTCCTCCCCTTCGAAGCTCTAAAATCCTTCTGCTCTTGTTGAAGCTCGGCCCAAGTTCTAAGCCGTTCGGGGCTTCTTTCCCAACTTCTAAGATCTTCAGATCTTTTATTTCGAGCTTCACCTTCGTCTTCAGACCAAATAGTGTCTTCAGAAGACAAGGTGTTTGCGTCAACCTCTTTCTCTTCCTCTTTAATATAAGACAATACGTCTTTGATTACTTCGGGCGCAATTACGCCGGAGTCATCTCGAGGAATAAGAAATCGAGGACGCTTATAACTCTTTAGAAGTTCGAAGGTGTTCCATAATGATGAAGTTCGTTGTTAAGCTCTAACACTTCGATGTCTTCCATAAGAGGCAAAGCCTAAAAATATGACAAATAAGATTTTCATTAATAAATGTTTACAAGCATGAGCTTTACATAGTCGAAAAATCCTAAATAATTCCTAAACCTGCGGGTTCGGAGGAGGCTGACTGCTCGAAGCTTGGCTCCGAACTTGCTTCTGGCGTTGGCCTTCATCGATCCAAGCCTTGATCGCAGAACGACCTTCGGCTCTCCATGAGGTTTGAAAGGCTCGCCAGGCGGCAGTCACGCCTTCGGAAGGATTCAAAAGCCGCTCGTCGTCGAAGGTAATGGAGCCCTCTGCGCTCGGAGTGATTGTTCGGCCCAAATCCTCGTAGTAACGAAGTAGTCCGAGGGCAGACACTTGTCCGGAGAGTTCTCCATAACGAATGTCTGCCGTCTTCATTTGCTTCGCTGCTCCTTGGATCCTTTTTAGCCAGCGCAGCAGAGTCACGTTGTCATCCGAAGGAAGTGATCCAGTAGTACCGAAGTACTCTAGAACACCTAGCATCTGTTCGATGACCTCCGTAGCTACCTTCTCCGATTTGAGCTTTTCTTCAGTTAGTACATCCTTGCTCGAAGTCGTTTCTGCCAAAACTCCGGAAATCCTAGCATTCTCCGTAGTTAAAATATTCTTCTGGTTTAGGAGTTGGCTAGCTTCCTCTTGGAGCCTTACAAGTTCGGACCCAGCACTAGCATGCTCCAACCGCACCTTTTTAATTTCAGCCCGAAGCACGATTTTTTCTGCTTCAAGCTCCTTATTAGCAGCCTCCAAGCCCTGTCTGGCCCTACGCTCCGTTGAAATCACATTATCCATTTGAAGTACTCTAGCTTCGGAGAAAGATAAGTTGCGTTTAAGAGCTTCATTTTCTTCCCGAAGCTGAGCAATTTCATTCTCGCTTGATAAAGTTGCAGCGCGGGCCAAGACTGCTTGCTGAGAAAAGAAAAAACTAAAGTAAGAAATTATTCATGTATAATTTGCTGCTGGTTCGAAGATGTACTCCGAACCCAATATAATTCGCTAAAGATATTGGCTCGAAGGTGCTCTGTACCTGGTAGGCCGCTCGTTCCAGGGCAACGTTAAGCTCCGAACTCTTCGCACTGCTTAATTTTGCTACCAGCTCTGTCTCCCCGACTTCGCGACTCACTCGACCCAAAGGTTTGAGCAGAGTCCGAAGCCCAGTTGGCTCCAAAAAAGGAGTCAAAAGAGGGAGCATTGTCGAAGCCTTTTGGTCATCCCTGCTTGACGAAGGTCCGAAGCGTTCTCCTGAGGTCCTTGGAACTTCGGAAGATGGCCCCCCCTCAGTTGATTCACTTTCATCTGTTGATTCAGACGAAGTTGATCCTTGAGCAGGGAGAGGCTCTATTTGTCTTTTACCCCTTCCAGGCCCCTGTTGAGCGACCTCCGGGTGCGGCTTCGAAGTTGTCGAAGGCCTTTGAATTGTGTCTTTGTGTTGTACTTCTTCTGAAGCGGGCTCTGCAAAAGCAAAGATATTATACATTGTATAATCTTGCAGAAAATAATAAAAGAATTATGCGAAATTTACCTTCGACATTCTAGGGGAGGTCGAGCACTGGACTGCTCGGAGGATCAAAGGTGAAGTCATCATCTGAATCCACAGTTAAAACTTCAGCTGCCGGAGTATCTCCGTGAGCAGTCCTCTCATCCACAACTGAAGTTGTAGGAACTTCAACTTCATCTTCGCCCATAGGGGCTTCGATTTGCTCCTCTTGAGTATCCGGAGCTCTCACTTCTTCAATGTTAGCTTGAAGCTCCAGCATACCTGCAGTATCTTCAATGTGAATATTTTGTTGAGCTGCATCTTCATCAATCAATCTCACTAATAATATACCTTCATCTTCTTTAGAACCGGAGATTGAGGTTCTTGAGCTCGAAGGCGCAGGATTCAAAGGTGCGAGATTTTTCAGCTTCTGAGCCACCTTCTTCACCGGAGTCTTTGCGGAGCTCGAAGCTCCGGCTTCAGCTATCCTCTTCTTGGGTCCTTTCTCCAAAGGCACCCAGTCCATCAGAGGGGGCGGAGTCAACTCCAACATTCCCCATACTCTGTTAAACCTCTCCCAACTCCCGACCAATTTAACTCTCCATTCTTTTTCAGTCGGAGTTGGGGCACCCAAAATCTTCTCCGAAGCCCTTACAATTTGCTCTGAAGTAATAGGGGCTGAAGAAGCTAAAAAATAAATCAAATTAGTCTTTCTTCGAAGTAAATATGTATAATACATGTTGGTTTCAAAGTTACCTGCAGGGCTCGAAGTCAAGTTAATCTTGCGGAGACCGCCTTCTGAATCATCTTCGAAGATGACAGGCCAGTTGGCCATCAGCG
Organism: Zizania palustris; assembly: GCA_019279435.1. Lineage (NCBI taxonomy): Eukaryota > Viridiplantae > Streptophyta > Magnoliopsida > Poales > Poaceae > Zizania > Zizania palustris. The sequence goes on along the minus strand of JAAALK010000283.1, from coordinate 113,388,570 downwards.
GAGGAATTTGCAGTCCGATGAATTCTTCAGCTAAGTCCCGCATGCTTAACCTTCGGCTAATCTTCTGAAGCAAGTTAAGACGAGCTTCGAGCTGGCCTTCGTTGGGCTGCACTAAGGCTTCTTTTCTCAATTGAATTTCTTTAAGGGGCCCGGCCAGAGGACTGCCTGCTCCAACTTCGGCATAAAACCATCTTAGAACCCAATCAGTATACCATCTAGCATTGATGGCCTTGGCAGGAAACTGAAGGGCATACTCATCTCGAAGTCTAAAGTTGATAGAACCGAAGGATATCACCACTTTTTCACCTCCGGAGCCTACGAAGGTCTTCGGTTGGCAAGTTGCTCTGTGTAGTGCAGCGAAGATTTCTGCCCTCCCCTCACAACCTTTGGCTCTCAACGCCCATTCGAAGATAGCTAATCTAGCTACTGCATTCGGAGATAATTGGGGGAGGGTTACATGAAACAGATCAAGTACCTCCGCCAGGAAATCCACTGCAGGGAGGCCCAAGCCAGCTTCGAAGAAGGCTTCGAATACCACTACTTCTCCGGGTATTGGCGATGGAATCGATTCTTTGCCCGTCTTTCGGATCATAATTCCATTACTAATTTTTCCCCCTGCTGTGATTGCCAAAGACTCCCTCTTGCAGGTAGAAGGCCCCAACTCAAAAGATTGATCCAAATACTTTGTCGATGGCGGGCACAGACCTTGGTTATCGGCGATTTGGGGATTTCTCCCTCCTGCCGCCATGGATGCCGCCGTCGACGCTGCCGCCGCCGATGTCGCCGCCGCCGACGTTGCCGCCGCGGCTGCTGCAGCCTCCTGTTGCTGAGCCAAGACCGACGGAGGTGCAGATCCCTTAGTCTTCACCATTGCAGTCGTCGGATTGCTCTGAGGAAATGGAGGCTAGGGCTCAAGAACTCAAAGGGCTCGAAAAGTTTTGGATTGCGAGAATGCGGTGAAAAGGTAACTGGGTAACTTCTAGACATCCTATTTATAGCCCAGACTTCGCTTTTTTACCGTTAATCCATGTCGTTTCGCATTCCTGCCGTTACTCCTCTTACGAAATTAGCGCCTGCTACAGTTTCCGTTAGAAACAGAAACTTAACGGCTATTTTCTCTAAGTCTAAAAGACTTTCAAACTTCTTGAGTCGGTTCTAAGATAGTTCGAAAAGCAATTACCTTAAGACTGATTCGAAGTTCATATCTTCATACATTTCGGAGATAAAATAAAAACCAATAACCCCTATGTTTGGTTATCTTTTCCTTCCGTATACTGCTCTCCTAACGTTACAGGTCAAACGGAGAAGTGTATTCGAGGGGCTACTGTTGGGGGAAAATATCTCATCTTCAGAGTCATTGCCGAAGCAACATGGAGGCAGACAGCGAGTTCGAAGGTTCCCAGACGGTCATCTTCGAAGATACTCGGAACCCAGTTCGAAGTACGAAGTAGGCATTGGTTCGAAGTACATCTTCGAACTAAGGCTCTTCAAGATCTTTTCTGCCAGCTAAGATGGAAGACTTATCTTCTTTCTCATTAGATTAGTCTTTTACCATTTTAGCCCTATTAAGGGAACCGAATAGTTTCCACTATGTCGGTTGTAATAGAGGGGTAAATAGGTCTTTTCCTTAATGATTGGGCCTATAAATACCCCCCATTTCACCCTGTAATAAGGACCGAATACAAGTTATTCAATACACACATTCGAACTATTCTAAGTTATTATCCTTTCGGAGGCTTAGAACAGTTTGCTTCACAAACACTTCGTTTGTTAGTTTCTTTTTCACAGAAACCTGTTAGCGTAATCTTTTACGCCAACACTAACCATCTGCATGATGGCTGGAAAAATTCTCTTATCATTGTGCTCCGAAAAGAATTAATGAATTTGGTTAAAAATCTATAAATTTATAGTGATGCTAACATGCTACATTTCCCACATTCTTTGGTAACATAGAACATCTACATTAATCCTATATTCATTTATAAACTTTGGTCGTATTGCAATTGCAAGATAACATGTAAGTAGTAGATTCATTGATGTGATGTAGCAGGTGGCATTTGAGTATTTGAATGCTGAGCTGAGTGAGTGCTAACATTGAGTTAATTTCATGTGCATCCCAGTTCAATTTTTTACATGCCATGAATAATTGGCATATTTTGGGGTTTGACATTAAGGTAAAAAAACAATATAATAATAGTTTCTAGTGGAACTTCCCCTTCAACAAAGAGGCTTATTGTATTTGTACTGCTGTTAGGGAAATGTTGATCCGAATTTTATGCATTTGAACTATGCTGGGAAATGTAAAGGGATTTGCATTAAAAGATCTATCTTGTGGATTGTGGGCTATTAATTTGAATTGTATTTTTGGTTGTGCTCATACATATTATTGTGTTGCATTAAAACTTACAATGTATTTGCACAAATATCATGAATGGCAATTAATTTGGTGGATATTGCATACATACCTCTTATTGCCCAAATATTCTCGGAGCTCACCAATGACACCTCTTTCACTTTGTGCTCCTTTAAGCTCAATTAGGATGTCCTTGAGAACTTGCGTTATGTCATCAGCATGCCCGCCACTGCTAATTCGGCTGAAGACCAACATTAGATTATGTAATTCCTTTTAGAGGCCTATGATGCAAATTGTAATTGAGTTATCTCATGTATGTCATCAAGCCGTGGGACACATCCATTCCCGTCAACAACTTCTTCTTTCTCGTGTTGCTGACAGGGAATGGATGTGCTCACGGTTCCATGGCAGCCATGAACATATTTGAAAAACAACACAAAATATGATGAGGCCTTAACAACACTAGAGAGAGAGAACAACACAATCTCCTAACTTGAGGATTAATATAGTAGCTTCAGAAGTAATAGCTGACTACTGTAACCAAGAAGAGTTTTCATACATTTCCCACCTTTGTCACTGTGACTAGTTTACTACTGCTATTACTTCTGAGGCTACTATACTAATCCTCAAGTTCATCCGGCTGAAGACCAACATTAGATTCTTCAATTCCTTTTAGAGGCCTATGATGCAAATTGTTATTGAGTTATCTCATGTATGTCATCAAGCCGTGTGACACGTCTATTCCCATCAACAACTTCTTCTCTCGTGTTGCTGGCAGGGAATGGATGTGCTCATGGTTCCATGGCAGCCATGAACATATTTTAAAAACAACACAAAATATGTTGAGGCATCAACAACACTAAAGAGAGAGAACAACACAATCTCCTAACTTGAGGATTAATATAGTAGCTTCAGAAGTAATAGCTGACTACTGTAGCCAAGAAGAGTTTTCATACATTTCCCACCTTTGACATTGTGATCAATTTACTACTGATATTACTTTTGAGGCTACTATACTAATCCTCAAGTTCATCCGGCTGAAGACCAACATTAGATTCTGTAATTCCTTTTAGAGGCCTATGATGAAAATTGTTAATGAGTTATATCATGTATGTCATAAAGCCATGTGACACATCCATTCCCTTCAACAGCTTATTCTTTCTTGTGCTGCTGGCATGGAATGAATGTGCTCATGGTTCCATGGCAGCCATGAACATATTTGAAAAACAACACAAAATATGTTGAGGCCTCAACAACACTAGAGAGAGAGAACAACACAATCTCCTAACTTGAGGATTAATATAGTAGCTTTAGAAGTAATAGTTGACTACTTTGTGCATTGTTTCGTACATGAAAATAAGACAGCAAACCTTTTTTTCATAACCAAAATTCTGATACATTAGCCTCTTAACTATGAATAGTTTATCTATGGCGGAAGAAGGACGTTCCATCGAGGAGCTCATCTACGAGTCTCCCGCAAAAACAAATAAAGAGAGTTCATCTGAAGGATCCTCTGATAGCGAATCTTCGTACCACTCTCCAGAGAATGAACATCCAATGGAGCCTAGGAAGAATAGAACAAGAGAAGACACCGATGAGGATTACATTCTTGAAGCTCAAGCGGAGGTAATTATTGCGTTAGTAACAAGTCAGAGTAGCTTCTAACCAAGGATTACATTCCTGAAGCTCACATTGTCTATCATCGTAGGATCATCCAAAGCGAGGAAGCAAGCGTCAATTATTCCAAGTCGAGAAAAGAACAACTATTGTCCCAGCTGTTGAGTCATCTGAGCCAACAGATGTTGAGCCCGCTGCTACTACATCCTCTGCAAATGCGAAGAGGAGAGGGAAACGGGAGAAGAACAAGCTGCATACAACTATCTATGAGGTTGAAGAAGTGCATGTTGATGGGGCTCCAAAGAAGCCGAAAGAAATCACAGTAAAGTGGCGTAACGACTGTGGATGTCTCGCCAGGGAGCGATGTAAGATAGTTTGGAAAAATTGGAAGAGTGTCCCTGAAGCTACAAAGAACGAATTGTGGCAGCATATAAAAGTGCATTATAAATTCTTGGAAGATCGCTTAGAAGACGCTAAAACTGCCACATTGAAGACTATCAGGAAGGCTCTCCGTACATTTAGGACTAAACTGAACATACAGTACCTTCAGAAAGGAGAGTCGCCGCTCAACGACTACGACTTTATAACGCCAAATGAATGGAACGAATTCAAAATGCAGCATTGCTCGGAAGAAGCTAAACAAGAGAGCATCATGTTCAAAGAACTTAATAAGAATAAGTTCCCACATAAACTTGGGCCAGGTGGATATAAGGCCAAGGAGGATGAGTGGAGTAGAAAGGAGGAGGAGGACCGTGTGGCTAGGTTACCTGAACAATTTTCAAGTGCTGATCAGCGCACTAAGAGATGGCTCCTAGGTCGAGCTAAGAAACACCCGAGGGCCAATATATGCTCTCCGACTCAGGGACTAGTGAAGTATTTCAAAAAGCACAGGAAATCGCTGAGTTGGAGAAGGTTGGAAAGTTCAAGCCTGAGGGATGTAATGACCAGCTTACATCTGCTCTCGGAAATGAGGAACATCGAGGGCGCACCCGAGGTGTCTCTTCTATAGCACCCTGGAAAAATACTTTCAAGAAATAGGAGGGTGCCACATACAAGAGGCGTCAAGCACGCACAGACGACGCCGCGGAGCGCCGTGCAGAGTGGGAGTGACACTTTTTTGAATTTATTAATGAGAATCCAAACATAATGCAAGCTGCAGCGGGACAAATAATTGTGCCAGATGTACGACTTGACGTACCAAGCAGTGTTGGCTCAGTACAAGAAATATTTCCTATAAATTATATTAAAGAGGACACACCATGCAGCCTGCATGTACCGATAGGGCGCAAAGGGCATTCCCAAGAGGCTGCACGAGGCATTGCTATGCCTGGGGATTTATTTCACAATTGGCCTATTCCTGCTGAGTATACCAAGGTTCAGGTCAATGAGATCACCAACGATAGATTTATTAATGACCCCTTGGATCTTCCATTGCCTGATGAGGGGATTGAGACAATCGGAGATGCACTGAATAACTTTTCCCTATGGGCGAGCCGAGATATCAAATTACTGCAGACAAGTTCCTTGAGTAAATCGCCTATTGTCTCATCACAATCCCCCACATATCTTTCATCTCAGGATGTACAAAATATAGGATCTTTATCACCTGTTGATGAGCGTGAGATAGAGGAAGAGGCAAAGAAACATCCAGTACCCGATAAAGTGGCAGAAGTGATAGAATCAAAAGTGACTGAGCCTGATCAAGTGACCGAGCCAGTGCCAGTGCTTGAGCCCACTGATGAGCCCAACAAAAAAGTGCCAGAGCCTGATCAAATGCCAGTGCCAGTTCCGGCCGAGCCTCAAGTGCCAGTGACCGAGCCTAAAAAACAAGATGCACGCCCAAAGCGAGCAATCCATAAGACAATTGTTCAAGCGGGCAGTGTTCTGCGCCGAAATCTGAAATGCTTAATTTTTTCACTACTGTGAGGCAAACATGTTCTACGCTCGAAAAGGCTCACATAAAGGCTCCAGTACAAAAGCAGGCGAGCTCACTTTCTGTTGATAAATGGACCTACGGAGACGAGGATTATATTGAATACGAACCAGGCAAACCATTATTACCCCAACGAGTAATTAAGAGTATGCCTTGGCAGATGAGAACATTTCATGACTGGTACCTCGAAGCGTCTTTGTTAGGAGTTACACACATAGAAGTGAAGGTTCCGAAAGAAATATTCAACTGCCCAGAGTTTACTCTTGCACTATTTTTCGACGACTTCCATCGGATGTTTCATCTGCAGTGAACCGACATCACAAGCATGATGCTCTGGTGTAGGATCGAAAGTAGCGACCAGAGGGGGTGAATGGGCGCCTAAAAATTTATCGCTAAACTATAATCTAATCCCAACACCCAATCAAACTTAAACAGACAAATAATATTAGCAAAGCAAATTCCTGGAATTAAAGTTGTCTAGACTAAAAATAACTGGTGTCTCAATTAAAATGACATAAACTAAATAGAAATACTGCAGTAAAGTAAAAACACCTTGATATATGACAAAATATTCATATTGCAGTCTAGAAATAAAATACTAATCAATTGAATAAAAACATGGATCATCCAGAAATTAATTTAGAAATAAAACTAAAATATTTCATGTAAATCTAGAATGAAGATATTACTGCGACTAATAATACATTTTTCTTTTTATACGAGCAGATTAAAAATACTTAAATAAATAATACGAGATAAGTAATAGAAATTTAATAGATTAAAATTTAACTGCGAGATTAATTTTTATGCTAATACAATAAAAACTAACAGATAAAATTACTACGAGATACTTAATCAGATTTAATCTAATCAAGAATAAAAACTTGATTTAATTAAAACGCTGAAAAATAGTAGATTAAGAAAAACTAATCTGCATGACGTCGCTCGCCGCCGGCGTGGCTTCCCGTGCTGAGAGCCAAACCTATGCCGCACGCTGCGCTGCTAGTTGCCGTGGAACACAGTCACCGTGTGGCCCCCGTGTGGTAGCTAGCTGCAGATCGGTCTCTCCGGCTGGCGTGCCCGTGAAGACGAGTGCCAAAAAGGCTTCCTGCACAGCAAGCTTCTGCACACCAAAAAAAAAATTCACCGAGCCTTGTGCTTTTCGTAGCCTGCTTTGATACCATGGGGCCCGCTGCTTTTGCTGGCTTTTTCTTGTGCAGGAACTGCGCTCGGCTGCGTGCTTGCGCCAGAGATGGCACACGTGGTCGTAGGATCAGCCAGGCACACGGCTGCCGCCCGCGGTGGAGAAAATGGTAGCAACGCCGTGGAGAAATTTCGCCGAAGAAAGAAATTTTGTGGCGACGAAAACTAAAAGCTGGACTGTAGATTGATCTATTAAAAACAGTCATCTATCCCCGGGGGGATAGGGGCCTATTTATAGGCGACTCTAATACATAAAAAGACTAATTTACCCCTAGAGTAAATTAAACTGAGTCTAAAATAAATTCCGAAAATTACTAAAATATTCTTAGAAAAATCACTTGACTGAAATAAAAATATTCTAAACTTAAAAACTAAATATTAATATCCTAAAAACGAATTATTCTTAGATTGCCAGTTTTGCGCCGAAACTGACAAAGCGTCCACCGTCTTCGCACCGGGTACCCGGATTGGGCCGACCCGACCCCGTAGCTTCCTCAGCCCGGCAATCGCTCGCCGCCCGTGTACCTGAGTCAAACCCAGTCAACAGACCAGTGGATCATCTGCCGCTCCTAGCCATGTACCCGGATTGGGCCAGCCCGACTCCGCGGCTCCTCTGCCCGGTCGTCGCTCACTGCCCGTGTACCTGAGTCACATGCGCCTCAGACTCGGCAGATCTTCATATCTCCCTTCCTTTGACTTCCGTTGACAATCACTCATCACATCTGGAATATCAAAACCATATTCTTCAACATGGTTTCTCAATCTCCCTTTTGATGAGTGCATTGTCAACACCCTTTTCAGCTCATCTCCAGAACCTGCAAAACATGTGGAAAAAGAAAAACAAAGACAAAAGAAAATTGAAGAAAGAAAATAAAAGTTTAACCCTAATGACCAAAAGCCAAACAAAAGCACGAAAACGGTCATTATGGTTAACCAAAAATAAAGACTCAAAGACAAGTGCAAATCTCAGAATTACCAACAAGGAACTCCCCCTGAAATGTACTCCAAAATTTCTCCCCCTTGTTGACAATTGGACTCATCAAGTGAGACTAAATGCACTCTAACAGGACATAGACACAAACTACCCCTGAAATGCAGCTCCCCCTTAAAATATGCCATGAATGCAGATGGGGTGCTGGTGGAGTGTAAAAAGCATGCTTCTTAGATACGATTAACTGCAATTACAACATCTAACAGTTATAGCAAAAGATATACTATCTAAGATACATGACATGATCAGTGCAACAGATGATATCTAAGGAGAGTCATTAGCACGCATTTTTCGATTTTTGCAAACAAAAACATCACCACATTTTCTAGTTGACAAGCAGAGTAAAGCATGATATGCAAAAGCTAACTAATATCTACCAAGATAAGCATTGTCCAAAAACAAATTGCTCCAGCAAACTTGTCATCTTTTTAAATTTTTCAGACTTTTTCCTTTTTCTTTATATTTTTCATTTCTGCCAGGGGTTATTTGCATGTCAAACCTTATGCTAACCGACCAAGTCAAGCCTAGGCCAGAACTGGACCATCAGAAGCTTAAGACATTGGTCTTGGCATACATTACACCGTCCTAGTTCATACCAAAGTGCTATGGTAAGCAGTCCAAAACAATGCAATGCAACAAAGCAAACCCACCTAGATCTTTTCTAATAATCATAAAAATGCATAAATTTTTCATTTTTTTGAATTTTTATCATTTTTATAGCACATTTTTCATATTTAAAGCATATAGATTGTTAGGGTTGTGTATCTGCATCTAAGTAAGGATCTAGCTACTAGGCATGTAAAAGATAGCGAAAGCATTCAGCCTACACATGCTAGTAACCATAAGCAATGGTGATCATTTTTTCAATTTTAAAGCATAAAAGCCATGCATATGACAAATATCAGATATATCATGTGAACTGAACTAGAACATAATCATCGACAAGTAATGAAAAGCATATACTAGCTAGGAAAAATAAAACAGATTAATCATATAACAGAAGCAAGCTCAAAATGTGATTGATGATTATGCATGATATGAACGCACACAAAAAGACTCAATAAAAAATAAAGAAGAAAAAGAAAAATTGACTCAAAGTATCCTAAAAAGGATACACAACTCCCAAATCCCCTCGTAAACGCTCAAAAGTAGACTGATCTAGGGGTTAAGTAAAAATATCAGCCAACTGTTGATGGGTATCAACATGTATAAGATCAATGACTCCTTTCTCATATTGATCCCTTAGAAAGTGAAAGCGCACATCAATATGTTTGGTTTTAGAATGAAGACATGGGTTTTTCCCTACACTAATTGCACTGGTGCTATCACAAAACAAAGAAACTCACGAAGGGAAGAAGAACCCAAAATCCCGCAAAGTAGAAATCATCCAAACTAACTGAGAACAGCAGCTAGCAGCAGCTACATACTCAGCCTCAGTAGTAGAAAGCGCAACTCCAGATTGTTTTCTAGAGGACCAAGAAACAAGTGAAGAACCAAGAAGCTGGCAAGTATGAGAAGTAGATTTGCGATCCAGTCGGCACCCACCAAAATCAGCGTCCGAAAAACCAGCTAAATCAAGAGACGATGATGCAGAATAATAAAGACCTAAATCAGGAGCATAAGTAAGATACCTGAAAATACGCTTCACAGCCTATCGGTGAGATGCGCGTGGCGAAGACTGAAAACGCGCACACACACCCACAGCAAACTGAATATCCGGTCTCGTCACAGTCAAGTATAGTAGCGAACTGATCATCCCTCGATACTCTCTCTCATTTACCTTGATGTCGTCATCGTCCTTGTCCAGACCTCCAGATGTACCCATTGGTGTCATCTATGGCTTTAGCTCTCCACCAAAATCAAATTTCTTTAGCATATCCCGTGTGTACTTACCCTGGTGGATGAAAATGTCGTCCTTGGTCTGCTTGATCTGGAGCCCTAAAAAGTACTTGAGTTCTCCCATGAGACTCATCTCAAACTCGCTATGCATCTTCTCAGAAAACTTGGATACAAGCTCATTAGTAGAACCACCAAAAATAATGTCATCCACATAAATCTGAGCAACCAACAAGTTTGCGCCTTCTCTAAGCAAGAAAAGAGTCTTGTCCACATAACCCATCACAAAACCTTTCTGCAATAAGAATTGCTTCAGGCAATCATACCAAGCCCTGGGGGCCTGCTTCAGACCATATAAAGCCCGCTGCTTTTGCTGGCTTTTTCTTGTGCAGGAACTGCGCTCGGCTGCGTGCTTGCGCCAGAGATGGCACGCATGGCCGCAGGATCAGCCAGGCACACGGCTGCCGCCCGCGGTGGAGAAAACGGTAGCAACGCCGTGGAGAAATTTCGCCGAAGAAAAAAATTTTGTGGCGATGAAAAATAAAAGCTGGACTGTAGATTGATCTATTAAAAACATTCATCTATCCCAGGGGGATAGGGCCTATTTATAGGCGACTCTAATACATAAAAAGACTAATTTACCCCTAGGGTAAATTAAACTGACTCTAAAATAAATTCCGAAAATTACTAAAATATTCTTAGAAAAATCACCTGACTCAAATAAAAATATTCTAAACTTAAAAACTAAATATTAATATCCTAAAAACGAATTATTCTTAAATTGTCAGTTTTGCGCCGAAACTGACAAAGCGTCCACCGTCTTCGCACCGGGTACCCGGATTGGGCCGACCCGACCCCGCAGCTTCCTCAGCACGGCAATCACTCACCGCCCGTGTACCTAAGTCAAACCCAGTCAACAGACCAGTGGATCATCTGCCGCTCCTAGCCATGTACCCGGATTGGGCCAGCCCGACTCCGCGGCTCCTCTGCCCGGCCGTCGCTCACTGCCCGTGTACCTGAGTCACATGCGCCTTAGACTCGACAGATCTTCATATCTCCCTTCCTTTGACTTCCGTTGACAATCACTCATCACATCTGGAATATCAAAACCATATTCTTCAACATGGTTTCTCATCTAGTGCATGTAAGTACTTTATACTTTGTCAATACAAAGCAAAAATCAATCATGTCTTATATTGACTATTGTTTTATAACATATGCAGTTTGAATTCATGTTGTGACACTTCTAATAAATATGGGTACTTGAACCCGTCATTCATAACCCAAAGTACACTGAACCCGGTACTAAACCGAAACGATGGCAAGTACTGGAGCGCGGGTCAGAAAAAATTTCAAAAAAAGATGTTCAATAAAGACCAAGACGCACATAAGAAGAATAAAAGGAATTGTGCCGCATTGTATATTGCGCAATGCATGTATAAATGGAATGATAGAGAAATGATAAGTGGGGCATATAACTTTAAGTAAGTATACCCACTATATCCACTTAATCACGTTTTATCGATTATGAAACTAACATAATCATATATTACTTATTTTGATAGTGATCATTAGATTGCACTTCTGATATACCCGAAGTACTCAACGGTTTATGTGCCTGAAGATGGACTCCGAACAGATCTGGATGCGGTGATCACCTCCAAACAGCGGGGTTTGGCGTGTTATCTCCGATATAGCACACTACGAAATAGTGACGCGAGGGCCACGCGTGAGTGCAACTTCGTCCGGTGCGGAGTATGGTCGTGGCGAAGCCTGTTGCGACGAAGTGTGCTGGCGAAGCCTGTTGTCGGAGCCTATGGTCCCATCGAAGGGTGTCCTGGGGACCTCCGAAACCGATCTCTCAGCTCCGGACACCTCCGACGAAGTGGCTCCGAACGTGCGAACCTGCGACAGAGATGATGTGAAATACCAATTCGGCCTGAGGACCGAATTTTGCTAAGTGTTGCACTAGTAGAGAAGGTAGCAATCTATTACGCAGATTAGCGGATACTTCATAGGCGAAGTAACAAGGCGATAACAATCTATTACGTAGATTAATGGATACTTCACAGGCGAAGTAACAAGGATTACCACTGTTCTATAGTGGCCGACGGAGGGCTTCCAGGCAAACCCACAAATAGGTACAGGAAAATAAAGGTAAAGTAAATACGATCAAAGCATGGGCTTTGGTTTGGTTTGAGTTGGGGGGGTCTCTACGCCGGCCATGCCTCTCTATTTATATGGGGTTAACTCCTAATCTAATCTTCTATTAATCCGGCCGGGTAGAGATAAAGATTGAGCTGGAAATGCATACAACTCTATCTCTGCCGAGGTGGGCTTCGGCCAGGCCCGTCGAGGCCTGCTCCTCGGGCCGAAGCTTCGGCAGCATGGGCCTCCGAAGGCTTCCGAAGCTTCGGTAGCATGGGCCTTCGAAGGCATCCTTGTCGAAGCCCATGGGCTGGCTAGAGGCTTTCGAAGCCCATAGCTCAATGGACTTCGGCCCTGTAGGGCTTCGGACAGACCCCGGACATGTGTACTTTCGGCCCAAATCACCAAAAATTGATATTTTGACAATCTAGCCATTAATGCCATTTTTTGCTATCAACAGATACCATCTTGCCGAGTAAAAATGTTTACATCGTGGATCAACAGGCAACACAAGTTTACTATCTCCCTTACCCGTGCAAAACCATCGCACGTCTTAAAGGTTGGGATGTTGTGTATAAGGTGTCTTCACACGATAAACTGACTGTTCCCAACAACGGAGGCTATAACATAGACCCGAACACATACGATGGAGAGTTCTTTCAAGAAGATGGGCTACCATGCATGTTTGTGATTGACTTGATGGAGACGATGGAAGTAGATAACGAAAGTGGTGTCGATGTCAACGAAGGAGATGAGATTCAGAATGGAAGAGACTTAGAACTGCTAGAGAGATTACACTCAGGCAATCACAGTAACGACAATATTCCACCTCCTGATCAGCTGGACGATTATATCGTATCATGTGATAGTGATGATGATACATATGATCCAGCAAATCCAGACGACGATGACTATTTCTAGCAGCTGTATGAGAATTATGTTTAATTTTTTATTAAATGCGTTTATAACACATTTCACGGTTTATCTAAAGTGATTTACTCTTTTTCGTAGTAGGTGATTGAAATATGGTGGGGGGTTTAAAGAAAATGGTAAATGCAGTAGTAGGAAAAGGCGGTAAATCTACCCGCTCTCAAGATGAGGTCGGGTCCTCATCTAGACCTCGAGGTGGGAGAACGAAGAAGTCGGTAGCGAGAGGAAAGGCACTCGCGCCTTCGAGTGAAACTACCAGTCAGATACCGGCATCTTGTCACGACATTGATTACATGCCGGATGATGTGGAGGAGGTGCAGGCTAGGACAGAGGAGGAGGTTAGGGAAGAGGGTGGGGAGGAGGTTGGGGCAGAGGGAGAGGAGCAGGCTACAGAAGCGGCTTTAGTGTGGTTTCATGGTCCTTCGTCACTCTTGAGGTGACCAGTGGCAGTAGCTGATCGTGCACTCATCGGACCCGACGGAAATAGGTAAGTTGCTATAGGAAGTCTATAATGTATTCCTTTCGTCAGTTTAGTTTTTAACACATACTAATACTTTTTAATGACACCAGGGTAGGAACTGGATTATGGTTGAACGAGGAGGTCGTGAGTGCTCACGCCACGTAAACAGCATCCTAGGGCTTCTTATAAAGGAAAAGTTCCCTGGTTTGGTATCTTTTGATGGGACGATGGAGCCGGCGTACTCATGGAGGCACTACAAAAGTGCGTTAGAAGCCCCTGACCGGGAAGGGAGACAATTTCCCCACCTAGTCGACCGAGTCAGGGCTGAGCTCTGGGTAAGTTTATTTTCTTAATATATGTGTCAATACTATTGACATGTGGATTACATAACGTTCTCTTTACATCTATATGCAAGATTTTTATAGATGTGATGAGGGGTATGTGGATCAGGCTACCGCTGTTATTAATAGAGCCACCAAGAAGCTTGTCACTAACATGCATTATGAGGCGCGCATTCAAGTTGTTATCGACTTCTACGCTCGGCACCGTCGAGAGAAGAAGAATAAAAAGGATGCCCGGACCACCTTTCTGACATGAGAGGAATACATGATGGTAAGTGTATTATCGTGTATCTTGCAATACTTAATATTATGTCATTAACAACTTCACTTGCATCAAATAGGTCCCTCCACAGTGGTGTGCCGGTCATCTTGAATGTTGGGGCCAAATTGTTGATAGGTGGTGTTCTGTCGAGTGGCAGAGCAGTCACGATGCATGCCGCCAGAGACGCCTACTCATGCCAGGGGCAGCACACCATCAAGGCTCACTAAACCTCGACCAGTTCAGGGCGAGATGGGTATGTAGTTACTTTTTTCTTTTTTCTCTTAATTGCACAATATAACTCTAACTATCTTCTTGTTTCAGTCAATGGCAAATGCGGGTCAGGAATGCTCCCAAGTCATGGCATATGCTCTGGCTCACAAAGGGAGGGCGGTTGAAGGCAATACTTACAATCCAAATGACCCTACTGAGTCATACACTAATCAGAACGCATATCAACGCCTCCAAAACTATTCAGAGATGGCAAGGGAAGTGCACGGTCCTGATTATGACCCAACCACACATGACATTGATGGAGAGGTGGTCATGAGGGCTGGAGGAGGCAAGAGACATGGGCGATATTTGATGGGCGATGGTACCATTGATACCCGTAGTACCCCCTCTCTATCTGAGGTGAGAGCTCGGAGCTCGACCTCCGGTCCAGGTATACGCCCTCACTAAGACACATCTATGGGTCTGATTGCCGATCTATAGGTTAGTTCATTTTCATCAATCATCGAACATTTCAAATTGTTTGTTTTGGAACATTAATGACTGTGAATTAATGGTTTGTAGGCCCAACTAAATGAAGAAAGATCACAAAGGACCGAGTGACAAACCCATATGGAGGCTCGGATGCAGGCTCAGATGCAGGCCCAAATGCAGTAGTGGTTTGCATAGATGGGTGGATCTTTTTCAGGTCATATGGGCATGCCTGGACTTCCTCAACCCGAACAATATCTGTAGACTCCACATAGCGGCAATGTGAGTTTCTAATATTGTTTTTGTCATTCTTGTTATATACAATTGTGCTAACTATTTTCTTTTTTTACAGTTTCATTCATTGGCATCAGGATCAAACACGCAGCCATCTCCGCACACTAGGCATAGCGGTAATGCTAACTTGTGAGGCGTGATGTGAGCGAGTGAAATTGTGAGACTAACTTATGATATTGTCTTTATGTGGTGTCACTAATGAGATTTGTGATGAAATTTGATTTGTTGAGAAAATTGTGATGAAAATGTGAATTTGTGATGAAATGTGAGTTTGTGATGAAATGTGAGTTTGTGATATATTTTGTGATGAAATGTGAATTTATGATGAATTTTGTGATGAAATGTGAGTTTGTGATGTATTTTGTGATGAAATGTCAATTTGTGAGGAATTTTGTTAATTTGTGAGTTTGTGGCGCATTTCTGTACGTTCTGGGTGGCTTTGCCGAGTGCTATTTTATGTGGTACTCGGCAAAGCCTCGGCCACTTGCCACGTGCCCCACGGAGAGACTTCGTCGAGTGCCACGTGGGCACTTGGCAAAGAGAGGCTTCGCCGAGTGCCACGTGGGGCACTCGGCAAAGGACCGTTAACGGCCACCCGGCCATCAGTCGTCTAGGTTTGCCGAGTGCCACGCGTGGCACTCGGCGAAGTCTATATTGCACTCAAGAAAGACTTCGCCGAGTGCCCGATAAAAATCACTCGGCGAACACCCGCGTCACCGATAAGGCTTGTGCCGAGTGGGGTTCACCGAGTATGGCACTCGGTGAAGCCTTCGCCGAGTGGGAAACATGCTTCGCTGAGTGCTCTAGGCACTCGACAAACAAGCAGAGTCTCATAGTGAAGGTATCACTTTGGATGAACTAAAAAGATTACCCATGATCTCCCCCAAAAAAAGCACCGGGGCCAAATGGTTTTACTTCAAATTTCTATAAGCACTATTGTGAAACCAAAAAATTGACCTTTTTGATGCAATCGCCTTCTTCATGGAATCAGGATCAGGATTCATAAACCAACTAAACACCACCCACATTATTCTTTCCATTATTCTACTTCCAAAAGAAAGGGAACCATCATCTCTCCCAAAACTACCGTCTGATTAGCTTGATCCAAAGAAAGATCATTTCAAAGCTATTGGCAAGTCAGCTAGCAAATGTTATTCATCATCTAGTTGACAAAAACCAATCTACTTTCATAAAAATTAGAACCCTTCATGACAATTTCCTACTAGTTCTAGGAACACTGAAGAGGTTCTTAAAAAGCAAGACCCCCTCTCTTTTGATCAAGCTAGACATCGCCAAAGCCTTTGACTCTGTCCATTGGACTTTCCTTTTAGATACTCTTTGACATCGAGGCTTTGAAAATCATTGGGTGGAACGGATCTCACAGATTTTGCATTCCTCAGCCTTTGTTGTTGTGCTCAATGGCTTCCCCTAAAAACTTTTTCTACCATGCTAGGGGGTTCGACAAGGTGATCTGCTCTGCCCTATGTTGTTTTTGTTGTCAATTGTCCCTATAAAAACTAATTTCATTGGCCAAATCTCATAACCTTCTTTAGCCCCTTATATGCCCGAACCTCAGGATCATGGCTTTTCATATAATGTTGGCTTCTTCATTAATGTGGACCCAAACGAACTGCAAGTCATCTTTACAATCTTGTAGCTTCTTCATTAACTGTGGTAAAACTGAGGACTTCCTAATTGTCTTGGAACAACAGGAAGCTCATCAACTCATGCAATTGTTCCTAGTAAAGTTAGCTTCTTTTCCTTGTTCATACCTAGGCCTGCCCCTTCATTTTAGAAAAGCTCCCAAAGCAGCAGTGTAATCGATCACCTATAATATAGGAAGTAATTAAGTAAACTGGCATTGTGGGAAACAAATATGCTAACGAAAGCTGGTTGGAAAGTTCTGATTAATTCCACACTCTAAGCCATACCCATCTTCCATTTGACAGTATTCCAAGGAGATAAATGGCTTAAAAAGCAAATTGATAAAATCTATGGATCTTTTTTAGGGAAAGGATCAAACACTCAAAACTTTTCTAGTGTACACTGTCTTGTGAATTGGAAAACCACTTGCAAGCTAAAATGCCTTAGTAGCTTGGGGCTATTTGATGAGGATATACCTACTACAAATACAACCATTGTACCAACAACTACTCATTAGCATGGACACATATTTTAAAGGGTGTTGCATTACTTTCAGTTGGGTCAGGCCTATGTTATTTTCGTCCAAATAAATAACTAGATTTTGGTTAGAGTCCTTAGTGAGGGGTAACCTAATTAGAGTCAAATTTGGTCAAATTTTGTTAGATATTTTGTTAGAGTCCTTATTTAGTGGAAAAACCTAATTAGAGTCCAATTTGGCCACCCCCATAGGATAGGCTGGCAGAAATTCATCTTTGTCTACTTTATATAAACCTCCCTAAGTGTCGATAGAACTTGAATTTTGTTTAGTTTAAAATTTAACTATTTTTGCTATCTTCGCCATGGACACGAGTGTTGTCTAGACCTCCTATACTACGCACTTGTAGAATCCCATCTATCGAATTCTTCACCTCTATTCGCAATATCTGGATTAAGACTTTCATGATCAGGTTGAACAGGCATCCCAAGATTGGTAACCTCTAGGGAATTAGCCTATCGATTGCATTGGTGCAACATACGATGCATGTTGTAGTTGGATCATCAAGTTAGACCTCCACCAAATCAACTTATCCCATCTAAGCGAAAGATCGAACATCTTTGCCTCTATCACTATTAGACCTATAAAGAATGGGTTGTGCTATTCGGTTGAGATTGCTTTGGTTGCATTAGTCAGACGACAATAGGCCATGGGTTCACCTTCCTTCTCCTTGTAACTAGGGGTGAAAGTGGTTCCGATAGTTTTCGACCGTATCCGGAAAAACGGATTCGGATTCGAATTTTTTTGATTCGGATACGGATTCGGATTCGGATATTTTTTCGGATACGGAAACGAATATGATCTGCCTGATATCCGTCGGATTCGGATACGGATTAAGATAATCCGAATAGTTCTTATCCGGATATCCGGCCCATTAAAAATGTAGGCCTAGTGGCCACACTGTCAAAGCCAGCGAGCCGTGCTTGCACAAGTGCTGACAGGCCTCGCCATGGCCCAGGAGGAGATTAGAAATAAAAAATAAAAATATTTTTTAAAAACACGTTTTTTAAAAAATAAAGAAGATTTTTTAATATATATATATAAATGGGATAAATTTCTATAATTTTAAACAGAGAAAAAAATTTAACGAATAAAATAAACAACAATTTTTTTAGTTCTTTCATTTAAATTTTAGAAACATAATGAATTAACTAAAAATAGCAAATTGAAATATAACAATATCGAAATTTTTCATAAAATAATATATGTTATATTTTAATTATAAAAAAGTTAAATAAAGATTTAACTATTAATTTTCTTTTAAACCTAACACATTCCTTCTTAACATTCTAATTCGTTACTCTCAAATCTCCATCTTTCTTAACATCGTACATGAAAACTTTGTCAAAATAATTTTAAATTTTTATCACTGCATCTATGTATCATATGATGATACCATGAGATGTCTCGTATTTTTTAGACTTCATTTGAATTTTTGAATTTAAAATTTCATTAAACTCTATGTTGTCCATCGAGTGTCGTAACATTTTTTTAAAAAAAAATTCTTTCAATTTAGTGGATACTGACTTAAAATAGACTCAAATGCATGAATATGATTTTTCTAAAAATTTTAGTTCATTATTTCATGCACTTGTAGTTCAAATTTGAAAATTTTCAATATAAATCAAAGAACCATACATAATGAATTAAAAATAGCAAACTTATATATAAAAATGTGATTTTTTATAATATTATATATGTTGTATTTTAATCATAGAAAAAAATCAAATTTAAATGAAAATTTAACTATTGATTTGCTTTTAAACCTAATACATTCCTTCTTAACATTCTAATTTGTTACTCTCAAATCTCCATCTTTCTTAACATCGTACATAAAAACATTGTCAAAATAATTTTAAATTTTTATCATAGCATCTATGTATCATATGATGATACCATGAGATGTCTCGTATTTTTTAGACTTCATTTGAATTTTTGAATTTAAAATTTCATTAAACTCTATGTTGTCCATCGAGTGTCGTAACATTTTTTTTAAAAAAATTCTTTCAATTTAGTGGATACTGACTTAAAATAGACTCAAATGCATGAATATGATTTTTCTAGAATTTTTAGATCATTATTTCATGCACTTGTAGTTCAAATTTGACAAATTTCAATATAAATCAAAGAAACATACAAAATGAATTAAAATAGCAAACTTATGCATAAAAATGTGAATTTTTATGAGATTAGATATGTTGTATTTTTATTGTAGAAAAAATTCAACTTTAAACGAATATTTATAATTTTAAATAGTATCTCTCACAATAGTCAACTTTGACTAAAACCCTACCAATAAATAAAGTTGTGCAATGAAATAATTGATGTGAACTCTATTTGTGGTGATTTGTGTAATGTGAACTTTTATGTTGATTTTCATATTCGTGATGATTTATGCGATGTTAACTATTACTTGTCATTTGTGTATTATGATCGTGAATAAATAAATACATTATTGATATTCGGTAATTATTCATAACCGTATTCGTATTCAATTCGTATCCGCTCCATATTCGTATTCGATGATATCCGACTTCGTATCCGTATGCGGATTATTCGAATCCGAATTCGAATCCGAAAAAATATATGAAAAATGATATGATATTAGTGATATCCATTCGTATCCGATCCGTTTTCACCCCTACTTGTAACCCCTAGGATAAAGCGGAAGATTTGCTATTTTGACACTTTAAAGAAGTGGCTTTTGCATTTTTGACATTCGGACCCATTTTCATTGACTCAAGTGGTTCTACATGTCAACCTCAGAAGTGTCATCATTAACAAAGTGCACATCTTTGGAGTGTAAAAATAGCAATTTTTCGGATAAAGCATTGTTCCGAGCTTCATCAACCATCTCTCTAGGAAATAGTTTAAAAGCAAATTTTTGTTGAGGAAATAGTTCCGAGCTGTGATGCTAGAACAATAGGTCATGTTCTAGCATCTACTATCTCTGTCGATCAACAACATCAACAAAGCCTTTTAGTCCCAAGCAAGTTGGGGTAGGCTAGAGTTGAAACCCAACAAGAAGTCACCAAAGAGAGAGAGAGAGAAAGGGGAGGGGAAAAGCTTTTAAGAGCACTAAAAGGGAAAAGGCCTAATCACGGTTCGGGCACGTGGATAGCTTCTTTCTAAGCACTTCTATCCAAACACAACTCCTTTGGGATATTCCATTCCTTCAAGTCCCTTTTGATTACCTCCTCCCATGTCAAGTTTGGTCGCCCTCTACCTCTCTTCACATTATTGACCCGTCATTGTTGTTTCACGCAATAAGTTTGACTCAATGTCTCACAATGCTTCAAGTTTTGTAATCTATCACAATTGTCATCACATAATCACATAGCTCAACCAAACTATGGTGGCATAGAGAAAATTATAATAATACAACTTTGTTTCATTGATTTTGTAAAAATGTCACCCTATCAACTGCGTCTATAAAAATGTCATTCATTTCGTGAGCAACTTAAAATTTTGCCCTTTTGGTGTTTTTCTCCAATTATTTTTTAATCACAAAAATCATGTAAAATTACACATTTACCCTTCTTTGTATTTGCATTCCAATTTGTACTGACAGCTTTAGCAGATTCTGAGAAGCCAGGCCGAAGCATCCAGGTATTCATGATCCATGGACGCAATGATTGAGCATCAACGGATGGCCATGCATGAGCTGGCTCTGCACCAGTAGCACGTTATTTACAAGGGTCAAACAAAAGCAAAGCTACGGAGCAACATGAACCGATCGAGCGTCGGTGTGGCAGGACGAGACGATACGTTGCCGAGATCGATGAGGCGCGCAACACGTACGAGCACAAGGAGGAGGCGTTGTTGCGAGGGCGAAGCGTCGCGAGCGCCATCAGGGACTATAGAAGAAATCTGATGACATGCAATGGACATGCTGAAGCAGCTGACTGACTAAAAAAATATTACGGGGGCGGCACGAGGGAGGGGGCCGCGGCAGCACAACGGCAGGAGAAGGGAGGGGGCGACGAGCGGCGAAACAGCGAGAGCGGTGAGAAGAAGTCGGCGGCGACAAGAGCAATGAGCCTGTGGAGCTTTGAGCAGAGGTACGTTCCTAAATTTAAAATTTAAGATTTTCATAAAAAAAATTAGACTCCAATAATATCCAAAACAAATCCTCATTCTAAATAATTTCCTAAATTCTAAACCATTTCCTAAATCATTTGTTATCCATCCTAAATATAAGATTAATTTCTCGTTCCTTATTTAAAAATAGAAATAGTGAAACTGTTAGAAATCAAATTAGTTTTTAGTGATTAACATGAATAGGATGATCTCTATATCATATTTTAGGGAATAAAATTTAAGACATTTCTCGGAGATGCTTTAAATGTGTTCTTTTATATGATTTTTGTAATTAAAAAACTAGAGAAAAACTCTGAGAAAACAAAATTACAAGTTAAAATAATGGATGACATTTTTACTGGGAATTTTATTTAAACAGAAAATGAGCTCTGATCCACGGTGAGCCAGACCCACGGTGGACCAGCGACTGTGCGCGTGGACCCGAACGATCTAGACCATTGGATCTGGATCCAGCGGCTAGATGCGAGGCAGGATCGTTTAAGTGAAAAGGGACGGCTGAGATTAAATCGCGCGAAATATAAGATTAATTTCTCATTCCTTATTTAAAAATAGAAATAGTGAAACTGTTAGAAATGAAATTAGTTTTTAATGATTAACATGAATAGGATGATCTCTATATCATATTTTAGAGAATAAAATTTAAGACATCTATTGAAGATGCTTTAAATGTGTTGTTTTATATGATTTTTGTAATTAAAAAACTGGAGAAAAACTCTGAAAAATCAAAATTACAAGTTAAAATAATGGATGGCATTTTTACTGGGGCGTTATATAAGGTGGCATTTTTACAAAGCCAACAAATTGAAGTAACATGGTTACAATTCTCGGTGGCACAAGGCGTCTAGCTGCATCTCAAAAGAATCTCGCAAGAATTTGAACTAATTTCTCTCAATAGTAACCATGCCAACGAACTGGAGTGGCATGGTTATAATTTTTTCAGTGGCACATGGTGGAACATTGGAAAGAAGAGAAATAGAAGAATTTTTTCAAGACTCTATTCGGCCCTTGCTCTCAATAGTGGACATAATTGTAACTGATTTTGAAATTATAAACTAACTCTTTTCTTTTTTCCGGTCTCTTATTCATTCACCGATTATACCTGAACTACTTATGGCCTAGACCTTTCTCCTATCAAGGTTAGCGACTCCCTCGCTTTCTTCTTAAAAAAAGCTTCTCAATTTCCAGTTACCACGTCTTTGCGAGCAATTCTGTGTCATCATCATCCGTTTTCAAGCCCCACGGAGCTGCACCCAGGCAGCTTCAGGAGCCCTCTTTCCTGCATCCATTTCCTGATCGCCTGAGATTTATCCCACATTCCATATGAGGTGTACAAGTTGGATATCAGCACGTAAAGATCTGGTGTTTCTGGATGAAGCACCATCATCTTCTTGATGGCTTCTTCACCAAACTCTAATCTGGAATGTAGGTAACACCCATGGAGGAAGGATGCCCAGACACTAATGCCTGCTTTCATTGGCATACTGTGTATGAATTCCAGTGCTTCCTCCAGATTTCCGGCACGGGCCAGCACATCAATCATGCACGCATAGTGCTTCATGGAAGGATTGATGTTAAAATACCGTGCCATGCTATCAAAATACTCCCTTCCTTCAGTAACCATTCCAGCATGACTGCAAGCGGAAAGGATGCTTGTGAACACTGCTTCGTTTGGGAGGATATCGTCTTTCAGCATTTCATTGAAAAGATCAATAGAACCAGCTGAATGACCATGCATGCCATAACCGCCAATCATAGCAGACCATGTGACCGAATTACGGACATCCATCTCATTGAAAACCCTTTGAGCAGATGAGAGATCAGCACACTTGTTATACATGTTCAGCAGAGCAGTGTTGACATAAATATTAGATACAAATGCACATTTGACAGCATACGTATGGAAACATTTACCAATATATAGATCTGCCAAGCAAACACAAGATGATAGGGCATTCACCACAGAGGTGGCATCAGGTGATAAACCATGCACCCTCATCTGGTTGAACAGTACCAATGGTTCATTGTCCATCCCATTCTCAGAGTAGCCTGCCATCATAGAATTCCATGTGACAACATCCTTGTTCAAAATACTTTCAAATATGCTGTTAGCATCTGCCAACGCTTGACACTTTGCATACACATCGACAAGTGCGCTCCTAACCACATCATACTCCGTAACACCTAACTTCACCCCTACTCCATGAATTGACCTTCCCAGGGATAAGTGGCGCAACTGAGCGGAAGCAGAAAGAACAGTGGCTATTGTAACCGAATTCGGAACAACACTCACAAATTTCTTGTTCAGGAACAGCCGCAGCGCATCAAGAGGGCTCCCATCCTGTGTGTACCCCACGATCATAGCTGTCCATAGAACAAGGTCAACACAGTGGAGCTCATTGAACACACGTCGAGCATCCTCTAGCTTTCCACACTTGGCATACATATCTAGTAGGGAGGCACCAGTGAAGGAGTTAGTCGAGAAGCCGTGTTTGATCACCGATCCATGGATCCACCTCCCCTGGTGCAAACAGCTGAGCGTGGCGCAGGCTGTTAGAGCGCTCACCATGGTGTACTCATTAGGATGCACATTATCTTGCCTCATCTCGTTAAACAGCAGCAATCCTTCTCTAGCGAAACCATTCTGGATGGAGCCGCTCAGCATCGTCGTCCATGACACCACATTCCGATCAGAAAACCTGTTGAACACCTTGCGGGCGTTCTCCAGGTCCCCAGCTTTGGCATACATGTCGACCAAGCTGTTCACCACGAAAATATCCCCACCGCCGGCCTTGACGACGACGCAGTGCAACCTCTTTCCGTACCCGAAGTCCGCCGACTTGACGCAAGCCTTGAGCGCGAGGGACAGCACGACGTCACCCTGCGCCTCCGCCGGGCACCGCCGCCACATGTCCCGGTGGACCGCTACGGCCTCCGTGTGCCACCCCGCATCGACGAGCCACCCTAGCATGACCCTGTGGGCGTACGCGTCCGGGCGGGGCGTTCCGTCGAGCACCCCGCGCGCGGAGGCGATGTCGCCGAGGGCCGCGTAGCAGCTGAGTAGCTTGGTGCGCGCGCTGAGCCCGCGGAGGAGGCCCCACCCAAGGAGGCGCGCGTGGAGCGCGCGCAGTGAAGGGAGGGTGCCGCATGCTGGGAGGAGCCGGAGGAGGGGCACGGGGGCGTCGCGGGGAGAGAAGCCGAGCGCCAGCTGCTCGACGGAGGGCGTGCCCGGCAGTGGTCGATAAGACGATAAGGGGCGCGCATTACGGCATTGTGCCCTCGGGCTATCGCCAAAGTAATCACCCAACATGTCTCCGGACAGGCCGTGCCACGGCCCGGGCCTTGTCCAGGCCTAGGCCCAGACACCCAGGTTCAGGCCCAGGCCCAGGCCTAGGCCCAGGTCCAATTCTCATCTGAGGCTCAATTCACTTTTATCTATCCTACTATATAAATTGTGACTTTGAGTGTCATTTGATTAATCGTATGTTAAATTACAACCCTTTATGACTTATTCACCTCTCCGTGTCGTGTCACCGAGCTCCCTCCTGATTTATATGAAAGTTGATTTCTATTTTACATGATAATTATTAATATATCGAAGTCGATCTGTTTTATATGGAAATTATTAATATATGGAAATATGATCAGTTTTATATAGAAATAATAATTAAATGGAAAACATATTCATTGCAAAATTTTATTTTGGAAGTATCGGAATCCTCTTCCATACCCACACTCTTTCCTTCTCCGATACCTCCCTATAAAGTCCAGAGTCTATAGCCGAATCTCGCCAGCAATTTTAGCCTTAGCCTCGCGAACTCGAGCCTGCGCCATGCATTTTTGCTCCGTCGTCACCTGGCCTCATTGCCGGGAGTCATATCTGTCCTCGTTGTCGACTCTATCGGGTCTGTTGTCCCCTCCCCATCCTCGGCCGCCATTCTGATCAGATCCCTGACCATCGGATCATCATCACCGCCTTCATTCCGAACTATCCTCGTAGCTCCCATAACTTCAAATCTTTGTAACTTTTGCTCACTTGTGATCTTTAAAAACTTTTTATATACCGATTATGTAGCACAACTACTGTTGTGAGTTCAACGGGTTCATCGAAGAACTTCGCCACCTAAAAAATTCCTTGGTTTCAGTTGGGGTATTTTTTTGGTTACACGTGTGGCCTAGAAGATCTGCTTAACTCCAGTGCAAGTCCTATAATCTTAGAAAAAAAAGTTTTTAGCGTGTCAATCAGTTTGACCCTACATCTAATAAAAAATCATAAATGACAACATTAGTAACAACACCGATCGACTATCGAGTATATATAACGCTGCTTCTGTTTCGCGGCGTTCATTCAATCATTCATGATTCTGCCAGTTCTGAGAACTGAGTCACCATGTATGGGTTCTAGTACATGATTTCTTTTACTGATCTCTGCTAATACCACTCAGTACGCTCACATTTGTTTCTGAGTTTTTGCTCAAGTGCTTGTTCGAGTGCTCTGTTCAAGATCTATCCAGGCCAAAAACTGTAGGCGTGAACTTCTCACGTCTCGGCCTAAGCACCAAACTGCATTCCGATATCACTGTGCATGTTCCTTTTGTTGTTCGTATTCTCAGTCTACAGGAATCCTGTTTGCACGACCAGGATTTTTCTTTCACTTTTTGGCTTGTTTTTCTCATCTGTCGACTGCTGCTATGATTTTATTGGCCACTGTCACTGCTGGTTGCACAGTCACATCGTGCATCGTTTAGAGCTCCTGTGTGAAGCTACTGCTGCAGCCAGCACAGCATTTCGGGCCACCAGCAGACTCTCGCAGTGTTCATCCTGCATTGAATAATTTTTATCCGGTTCATGCGCACGTTCTCTTAGAAAGTACACCAGTGTCTTGCACATCTCTGAACCTGTCTAGTATATGGTTATTTGAATGTTTTCCAGTGCATTGATTATTAAGTTGTTGATGAAAAGCTTTTGAAAATTTTTGGAAAATTGAAAAAAATGCCATTGCGATTTTCTGAATTTTGAAAAATACCACTGTCATTGACTGTGGTAGGTCTCATCTGTCAGTGACACACCGATGACATATTTCAAAACTGTGAAAATTGGAATGGCATGAAAAAATTCGGCCCTTGAATTTTTTATGTATGTTTTGATGATATTTCTATCTGATCTGTGAGTAGGAGTAGGCTGCTTTTTGAGCAGTGTGTTGGTGTCTTTTTAATTAGGACGCTAATTGTTTTTTGAAGGCAAGATTATTTTTAGTGCTTGTGTTGGCGTAAAAGATTACGCTAACAGTTTCTGTAGATTAGAAACTAACAAACGAAGTGTTTGCGAAGTGAACTGTTCTAAGCCTCCGAAAGGATAACAACTTAGAGCTTCGAAGGGAGGCAAGAGAGTTAAACGTAAAGTTGTTAGAACTCCCGGCACCGGAACTAGTCGTTCCAACCCTAGCTCTAGAGATCGAAGAGGTCTTCGATTCCTTCTTGGTATAGATACCAATTTTCATGATGTAATCTGTAAACATATTCGTTCGAATAATGAATACCGATTTAAAATTGTCTCCCTATTTACTACTAGCCCCTCTTTGGGTATAAGCAACTTCGAACTGTATTCAAAGATGGTTATGCGCAAAGAAAAAACTTCGGAGAACAATTTTTCGGGGTTCGGAGCCCCTTTGTAATTTAAAGATCTTTTAAAATCTTATAAAATGTCCTCGACTATTTGTAGTCTGAAGAATGGCGACTTAGTACCCTTTGTTTTTTGAAAGAAATCATTTGAGATAACTTTCAGGACACCTTAGTGTCTTAGATAATTTGTCACTTTGGACTATGCTAACAGACATTCGAAGCTCATGGCTCAAACTCTGTTTTGCTTTGGCCACCTTCGGCTCTTTTTTGCGAACTCTGTCAAACCAATGGTTCGGAGTTTTCAATGGTCTCTTTGGACTCTTTTTACGGATGTCTACCAGCCAATGGCTTGGACTCCGCATGTTTTGGCCACCTTCGGCTCTTTTTACGGAAGTCTACCAGCCAATGGCTTGGACTCCGCATGTTTTGGCCACCTTCGGCTCTTTTTACGGAAGTCTACCAGCCAATGGCTTGGACTCCGCATGTTTTGGCCACCTTCGGCTCTTTTTACGGAAGTCTACCGGCCAATGGCTTGGACTCCGCATGTTTTGGCCACCTTCGGCTCTTTTTACGGAAGTCTACCAGCCAATGGCTTGGACTCCGCATGTTTTGGCCACCTTCGGCTCTTTTTACGGAAGTCTACCGGCCAATGGCTTGGACTCCACATGTTTTGGCCACCTTCAGCTCTTTTTACGGAAGTCTACCAGCCAATGGCTTGGACTCCGCATGTTTTGGCCACCTTCGGCTCTTTTTACGGAAGTCTACCAGCCAATGGCTTGGACTCCGCATGATGTGGTTTTGGGCTCTTTTATGGATGCCTACTAGCCGGTGGCTTGGACTCCGGATTATGTCAGCCCCCACGTCGGAAACTTCGAACCAATGATTCGAAGTCCGAAAATATGATTCAGCTTTATGACACTTCCCTCTCGATCAACCCCGCAGTTCCCGTGCATCCACTCGGAAGCTGGAAGTTTATGAGGGGAAGGCACTATCTGAACCATATGCTTTATTAATTCAGAAGATGATTACAAGTGATTTACAAGGAGCCCTTATGCGAAGTATCACTTTAAGTGCTCCGCATGCCAAGTATGTGCTAACTCTTCACCTTCTAAATTAGCTAATTTAAAAGAGCCAGGGCGTCCTGAACGAACAATTAAATATGGACCTTCTCATTTATTTCCTAATTTCCCTGGCGCTATAATGCTTCGCAGAACAAGATGACCCGGCCTAAGCTCATTGATCTTAACCTTCGGGTCATACCAAGTCCTCGTCTGCTGGTGATATTTTGATAAATTAGCCACAGCTCGAAGTCTTGTTTCTTCTGATAAATCTAGCGAAGCTTCTCTTTCTTCTTCAATCTCCGATTCGGTGCTGCGAAGTGATCCTCCTTTGAGCTCCGTTGGAGTCATAGCTTCATCTTCGAATAGTAATCTGAATGGAGTAAAACCTGTAGACCTTGTTTGCGTTGTCCGAATGGACCACAAAATCTTCGGAAGCTCTTCGGTCCACAGTCCTTTTGCTAATCCTACTATCCTTTGATTTAGCCCTGACAAAATATTTCCATTGGCTCTTTCTACAGCTCCATTAGACTGAGGATGCCTTACTGCAGCAAAACATAACTGGATGCCTAGATCTTCGCAAAACTTCCTGAAAGGTTCTGCATCGAACTGTGTTCCATTATCAACTGTAAGTTGTCTAGGCACTTCGAACCGGCAAATGATATTCTTCCAAAAGAATTTCTGTACATTGTTCGAAGTGATAGCTATTAAGGGCTTTGCTTCTACCCACTTAGAAAAATATTCAATAGCTACCACTGCGAACTTTAGATTTCCCTTGGCTACTGGAAAGGGACCAATTAAATCCATACCCCATCTTGCCATGGGCCATACCGGAGCAATAACTTAAAGAGCTGTTGGTGGGCGATGACTTCGTCGACCCATCCACTGACATCCTTGACAAGTGCGGACTAAGCTCTCCGCATCAGCTGTTATTGTAGGCCAATAAAGCCCTTGGCGAAGTGTTTTTCCTTCCAAAGCTCGAGGGGCTAAATGACTACCGCAAAGGCCTTCATGAATTTCTCGAAGAATTTCTTGACCTTCGGCTTGAGATATACATCGGAGTAGAGGGGAACATACTCCGGCCTTGTATAAAATACCGTTGATTATTTGATAATTTCTAGCCCTGAGTTTCAATCTTGAAAGTTGTGGTTCTTCAGGCAAATTTGTTCCTCCTTGCAAAAGTTCCATGATTGAATTTTTCCAATCTGTACTTGGAATGCAAAGAATCTCTGCAGAGGGAATTTGTGGCACCGAAGGTGTACTGAACTCCTCATAGAAGGCTTCTTCCGGAACATCCACAGCTCCGGCTGCAGCTTTTGCTAAGATGTCCGCTTGCATATTTTCTGCTCTTGGTATACTCCGAATGGAAATACCCTTGAAATGTGCTTCGATCTTACGGATTACTTCTAAGTACTTTGCAAGCTGTGGATGTCGAACTTGAAAACTTTTATCTACGTGCCCTGCTACTATTTGAGAATCTATTTTTATAACAACTCTTGTAGCCCCTAGAGCACGTGCTTTTCGGAGTCCCAGTAAAATCCCTTCATACTCCGCTATATTATTGGTAGACTTAAAGTTGAGTCTTGCGGAGTACATTGCTCTTTGTCCTGAAGGTGAAATCAACACTGCTCCAATGCCCGCTCCGGATGCTTGGAAAGCCCCATCAGAATAAACAGTCCAAACTCCGTCACTTGACTTCTCCGGAACTAAAGTTGCAGTTGGAGTCCATTCTGCTACAAAATCTGCTAAGACTTGTGATTTGATTGCTGTCCTTGCCAGAAAAGATATGCCGAAGGGTGCTAGCTCAACTGCCCACTTCCCAATTCTTCCAGTGGAATCCTTACTTCGGAGCATATCTCCCAAAGGATACGAAGTTGGTACAATTACATTGTGAGCCAAAAAATAATGTCTTAATTTCCTCGAAGCCATTATCAGAGAATAAAAGAACTTCTCGAGTTCGGAGTATCTTGTCTTCGCTCCTGATAATGCTTCGGATACAAAATAAACAGGATTTTGTACCAACTTTCCATTAAAATCCACTTCTCTGACAAGGACTGCACTGACAGCAGAACCTGTAGCTGCAAGGTAAAGGAGTAGGGTTTCGTCCACAGTAGGCACCGTGAGTGTAGCGAGATTACTGAGATACTCTTTAATATCTTCGACGCTTTTTTGACACTCCGGTGTCCATGCAAAATCTTCGGATCCTTTCAATGCTTTAAATATAGGCAAGCTTCTCTCCGCAGACCTTGATAAAAACCTGCTAAGTGCTGCCAGACGCCCAGTCAGCTTTTGCACTTGCTTTAAATTTTCTGGAGGAGCCATCTTTTGTAGCGCAGTTATTTGAGTAGGGCTAGCTTCAATCCCCCTGCTTGAAACTAAATACCCTAACAACTTTCCAGCCTTAGCTCCGAAGATACATTTTTCGGGGTTAAGACGGATCCCACATGCCCGAAGGCTATTAAATGTTTCTGCTAAGTCTAGGCTATGTTGGTGCTTTAAAGCACTCTTTATTACAATATCATCCATATAGGCCTCCACATTGCGACCTAATTGATGACCTAGAGCCTTAGCAACTAACCTCGAAAAAGTAGCCCCGGCATTTCTTAAGCTGAAAGGCATTCTTACATAACAAAAGACTCCCGAAGGAGTTACGAAGCTTGTCTTGATCTCATCTTCGCGCTTCAACCATATTTGATGATAACCAGAATACACGTCGAGGAAGCTTAATAACTCCGAACCTGCGGTGGAGTCGACCAATTGATCAATTCGGGGCATGGGGTAGGGGTCACGAGGGCATGCTTTATTCAAGGATGTGAAATCAATGCACATGCGCCACTTCCCGGAAGATTTCTTTTTGACAAAGACTGGGTTGGCTAACCATTCTGTGTGAGCCACTTCTCTGATAATCCCAGCTTTCAACAATTTCTCAACTTCGTCTTTCGCCAGAACAGCTCTTTCCGCAGACATTTTTCGGAGTCCTTGCCGAACAGGTCGGGCCTTCGGGTTTACAAGCAAACTATGTTCAATGATATCCCGATCAACTCCGATGATGTCTTCGTCAGACCAAGCGAAGACATCTAAATTCTCTTCCACCACTTTTTCCAAAGAGGTTGCAACTTCTGGAGGTAAATCTTTACCAAATTGAAATGTATATTCTTTACCATCTTTAACAATAACCTTCGCTGCAATCTCTCCTTCAGGACTTGGTCTTGGGAAGGATTTCTTCGAAGCTTCGGAAGGGGCTGAAAAATTTTCTTGATTATCTTGCACATTGTTTACTTGTCTTGGATCACTAGGGGGACAATGACCATATTCCACTCTTCGGGCGATAGCTTGATCTCCGAAGACAGTAAGAACTCCTGCTTGCGTGGGCATCTTCATACACAAATAATTGTGATGCGCCACAGCTCCGAACTGGTTTAGCATGCCTCTTCCGAAGATGACGTTGTAAGCATATGGGGCATCTACAACATCGAAGATTACTTCCTCAGTTCGGGCCAACAAACCTTCTCCGAAGGTAACTTCTAGGCCTATTTGGCCCGAGTGCATCAAGCGGAGGTCCTGCGAAGCCCTGCAGAGGGCGAGCCGCTGGAAGGAGGTGCTTTCTGGAGATGCACAATTGATCGAAGGCTTGAACAAAAATAATGTCTGCCGAACTGCCTCCGTCAATCAACACTCTTCGAACTTCAGTGCCCGCAATATCAGCACTAATAACAAGTGGGTCTGCATGTGGAAATTTAATGCCAGCTGCATCCTTCGCAGAAAAAGATATTGGTACATAAGACCATTCCGGCATAGCAGCTGCAGATGACGAAGTCCCAATGTGGCCCACTTCCCTAACATAGTCTCTTCTCGGCCTTTTTGACATGCTTCCGAGGGTACCTCCTCCGGAGATGGGGAGGACTACCCTTTTCCCTCGGTCTTGCCCTTCCTCTTGCTTCGGAGGTGGCATAACATTGGCCACAGGAGGGCGTCTTGCGGCTTCGAAGTTTTCTATCCGCGCCACAGCCTGGACAGGCTCTGGGCGCGCTTGAGCTGGAACTCGGTCAGTAGTACCTCGACCCGAAGTTCTTTCTAGGTATTCTCCTCTCAGAGTGAGTATAGCCTTGCAAGTATCGGTTGCGTGGCTCCGGTTTTCACCATGAATGCAGCAGAAAAGGGTCTGGCCTTTACCAGCCGTTTTCCCTGGCAGCCTCCAGCTGCTGACCTTGTTCCCCGAAGGTTGTGGAGCTCTCTGTGTGAACTTTTGCGGGGGTGCAATATTCAAAACTTCGGAACGGGGATGCTTTTGCCCCCTTCTCCGATCATGTTGAACTTCGAAGACTGGTTCTTGCGGCTGTGCCGAAGTTTTTACTTCCACTTTTACTTCCTGCAATATGGATGGAGTAGTTGCAGTTCTTCGAAGCCAACCTTCTTCCGACCTTGCATACTCCTCAAAGTATGACATCAGCTGAGAAACCGAAGATATGCTTTTTCGATGAAGCTTATCTAGGAGGCCTTGATGAGTGACACCTTCCCTAGCTACATCAACTACCGAAGATGTAGACAACCCTCGGATCTGCGACTTCGTATGAGTGAAGCGCTTAAAATATTGCCTCAATGTCTCTCCGGGGAGTTGCTTCACCTGGAAAAGGCTTCCCGTCGACATTGGAGGCACGAAGGTGCCTTGAAAATTGCTTACGAACTTCTTCTTGAGCTGCCCCTATGAATTAATTGATCCTGGCTTCAAAGACCAGAACCACCTTAATGCCACTCCTTGAAGAGCTAAGGGGAAGCACTTTGCCATGGTATCTCGAACTCCTCCACTAGCTTCAATTGCTAGGGCATAAGAACGGACAAATTCTCCAGGATCCTCATCTCCGGCATACTTACAGAGCTTCGAAGTATTAAACTTCCGGTCGAATCGAACTTTCTGCAGCTCAGGATGCAGCGGAGATTCAGTATCGAAGGATGCGTTCTCCGGGGCTTCAGGATAGATGGGTTTGTCGTCTTCAGGCACTTCTAGAATAACAGGGATGGCTTCAGAACGAAGCCTATTCGCAGCTTCTTGCCGCCATCTAGCTACTTCGGCTTGAAGGTTGGCCATTTGAGCGGCCATATCTCCAAGATTGACTCCATCTCCTCCGGAAGGATCTTCCGGGTCTTGAGAACTGAGAGGATCAGTTCGAAGTGGGATTGAAGGCGGAAGAGGGACTCCGGGTGGTCGAAGTATAGAAGGGGTTGGCGGAGGAACTCCGTATGTTCGAGGGATGGAAACTCCTTTCGGAGTTTGAGGTGGGGGGAATGTCGAAGGCCCTCCGACCTCAACCGTGTCGGATGGTGCCTCTCCGGAGATCCAAGAGGACCTCCGAACAGGGTTACGAGGTGCACTCCTCTTAGGAGGCATGATGTAAGAAGTTGGTAGAGAACGAAGTTTCTTGGACTAGGTTCCCCACGGACGGCGCCAACTGTTGGCGTAAAAGATTACGCTAATAGGTTTCTGTAGATTAGAAACTAACAAACGAAGTGTTTGCGAAGTGAACTGTTCTAAGCCTCCGAAAGGATAACAACTTAGAATAGTTCGTATGTATGTATTGAATAACTTGTATTCGATCCCTATTACAGGGTTAAACGGGGGGTATTTATAGGCCCAAACATTAAGGAAAATACCTATTTACCCCTCTATTACAACCGACATAATGGAAACTATTCGGTACCCTTAATAGGGCTAAAATGGTAAAAGACTAATCTAATAAGAAAATGATAAGTCTTCTATCTTAGCTGGCAGAAAAGATCTCAAAGAGCCTTAGTTCGAAGATATACTCCGAACCAAGGTCTATCTTCAGGCTTCGAGCTTAATCCAGGATATCTCCGAAGATGCTTGTTTGGAAACCTTCGAATCCATTATCTGCCTTCGCGCTGTTGCTGCAATAACCCCGAGGATGGAATATTTTCCCCCAACAGCTTGTGATCTCTTATACTGTCATTTGATATCATATTAGATAGAAAAATGATAACACTAATTTTATCTATGATTTGCAAATCTGTTTACTTCTGCTAGTGGGTTTGGAAGAGCATCTATTCACACCCTCTACTCTCCTGTTTCGATCCTACAATGTAAATGAAAGAAAGGAATGCTAAAATGGATAATGAATGAATGAAAAAAAAAGATAATTTCCTAAAAGTATAATGAACATTACTTACCCAGCATCAATTAATTCAAGAAGCTTACTTTGATATTTGTACCATGGAGTCCTTCACTCACTCATCTACAAGAATTAAAATCTACGGTTTCAAAGTTAGCATTGGGTTCACTCCAACAATTGAAGTAGAAGAATTGTATATCACAAATCTATCTACGATAATACTTAAATTATGTGTAAACAAACAATAATAAACTCAAAACTTTTTTATGTTAATTATTTGTCTTGACAGATCTAATCATAAGATTGAGAATATATGTTATGTAAATTATTAAGGGTCTGTTTGGTTCAAATTTTTGCACCAGCTTCCTGGCTCGGAAGTTGGAATCTCCTGACTCGGAAGTTGGAATCTGAACCAAACAACTCTTTTGATCATCGAGCTTTTCCAGAATATGCAGATTCTCGTAGTAAAAATTTAAAAGCTGCTATAATCCAGATTTCACAGCTTCTCAATTCAACTTTGAATTAATATTACCTGCCATTCTATTAAAACATAACAGTTTATGTAAAATTTGAAAAAGTGAAATTTTAGTAAAATATATCATTTTAGTGTAATTTAAATATATATAATTTTAATATAAACATTACAAAATTATTTCGTGATTAGTTTTATATATAAATAATTTCTCACCTTGGTTTTCTCTTTTCGCAGCAAACAGTCTTGGCTCGAGCTGCGAACATGTCAAATGAACGCAGAAACATTCGCCTTCAAGAGGAAAATGCAACTCTTCAAAGGAATCTTAATATCTCCGAAGGTCGAGTTTCTCAGTTGAATAACATGGTTTCAACGGAGCGTAGGGCTAGATAGAGTTTGGAAACTGCGAATAAAGAGCTCGAAGCAGAACAAATTGTGCTTCGAGCGGAGATTGAAAAGATGCGAGCAGAACATGCTGCTGCGGGGGCTGAACTTGTCAAGCTTCAGGAAGAAAAGGCTAAAACTGTCGAAGAAGCTAGCCAGCTGCTTAATCAGAAGAATTCCTTAGCTACAGAGGCGGCTAGACTTTCTGGGGTAGTAAGAGAATTGACCTCGGTAAAGGATGCTTTAAACGATGATAAATTGAAATCAGAGAAGGTAGCTGCGGAGGTCATGAATGAACAGCTAAGTGTTCTAGAGTACTTCGATACTACTGGGACACTTCCTTCAGATGACAACGTCTCCTTACTGCGCCGGCTAAAAAGAATTCAAGGAGCAGCGAAGCAAATGAAGACAGTAGACATTCGATATGGAGAAATCTTTGGTCAAGTGGCTGCTATCGGCATTCTTCATTACTACGAAAATTTGGGCCAATCCATATCTCCGAGCGCAGAAGGAAATCCCATTACCTTCGATGACGATCAACTTCTTACTCCTTCCGAAGGTGTGGCCGCATCTTGGCAAGCCTTTCAGACTTCAAGGAGAGCCGAAGGTCGCTCTGCGATCAAGGCTTGGATTAACGAAGGGCAACGCCAGAAGCAAGCTCGGTCTCAAGCTTCGAGCAGTCAGCCTCCGCCAGACCCACAGGTTTAGAAATATTTTAGGATCTTCACTATGTAAAGAATCAATGTTTTAGTACATTTATGAATGAAAATTTGCTTGTCATGTTTTTAGGCTTTGCCTCATATGGAAGGTGTCGAAGTGTTAGATGTTAACGACGAAATTCGCTTATTATGGGCTACTTTTGATATCTTAAAACCTCACAAGCGCCCTCGATTTCTAGTTCCTCGAAACAACTCCGGAGCGATTGCATCCGAAGTAAGAAAAGATATATTATCTTATATTAAAGAGGAAGAAAAAGAAATCAACTCAGATACTCCATCCTCCGAAAACATTGTATGGTCCGAAGATGAAGATGAAGATGAAGATCAAAGGAGCAATCCTGAAGAACTCAGAAGCTGGGAACGGAGCCCCAAACGACTTCGAACTTGGGCAGAGCTTCAACAAGAGCAAAAGGACTTTAGAGCTTCGAAGGGAGGCAAAAGAGTTAAACGTAAAGTTGTTAGAACTCCCGGCTCTGGAACTAGTCGTTCCAACCTTAGCTCTAGGGACCGAAGGGGTCTTCGATTCCTTCTCGGTATAGATACCGATTTTTCATAATGTAATTATATTGTTCGAATAATAAATATCGATTTAAAATTGTCTCCTTATTTACTAGCCCCTCTTTGGGCGTAAGCAACTTCGAATTGTATTCAAAGATTGTTAGGCACAAAGAAAAACTTAGGAATACAATTTTGGGGGTTCGGAGCCCCTCAGTAATTTAAAGATCTTTTAAAATCTTATAAAATGTCTTCGACTATTTGTAGCCTGAAGAATGGCAACTTAGTACCTTCTGTTTTTGAAAGAAATCACTTGAGATAACTTTCCGGACACTTTAGTGTCAGATAATTTGTCACTTTGGACTTTCTTAACAGACATTCGAAGCTCATGGCTCAAACTTTGTTTTGTTTTGGCCTCCTTCGGCTCTTTTTTGCGAATCCTGTCAAACCAGTGGTTTGGAGTTCGCAGTGGTCTCTTTGGACTCTTTTTACGGATGCCTACAAGCCAGTGGCTTGGACTCCGCATGATTTGGTCTCCTTGGACTCTTTTTACGGATGTCTACCAGCCGATGGCTTGGACTCCGTATGATGTGGTTTTGGGCTCTTTTACGGATGCCTACAAGCTGGTGGCTTGGACTCCGGATTATGTCAGCCCCCACGTCAGAAACTTCGAACCAATGGTTCGGAGTCCGAAAATATGATTCAAATTAATGACACTTCCCTCTCGGTCAACCCCACGGTTCCAGTGCGTCCACTCGGAAGCTGGGAGTCTATGAGGGGTAGGCACTATCTGAACCATATGCTTTATTAATTCAGAAGATGATTACAAATGATTACAAGGAGCCCCTATGCGAAGTATCGCTTTAAGTGCTCCGCATGCCAAGTATGTGCTAACTCTTCACCTTCTAAATTAGCTAGTTTAAAAGAGTCAGGACGTCCTGAACGAACAATTAGGTATGGACCTTCCCATTTATTTCCTAATTTTCCTGGCGCTATGATGCTTCGTAAAACGAGATGACCCGGTCTAAGCTCATTGATCTTGACTTTCGGGTCGAACCAAGTCTTCGTCTGCTGTTGATACTTCATCAAATTGGCTACAGCTCGAAGTCTTGTCTCTTCTGTTAAATCCAGCGAAGCTTGTCTTTCTCCTTCAATCTCTAGTTCGATACTGCGAAGTGATCCTCCTTTGAGCTCCGTTGGAGTCATAGCTTCATCCCCGAATAGCAGTCTGAATGGAGTGAAACCTGTGGACCTTGTTTGCGTAGTCCGAATGGACCACAAAATCTTCGAGAGTTCTTCGGTCCACAATCCTTTTGCCAATCCTACTATCCTTCGATTTAGCCCTGATAGAATATTTCCATTGGCTCTTTCTACAGCTCCATTAGACTGAGGGTGTCTCACTACAGCAAAACACAACTGGATGCCTAGATCTTCACAAAACTTTCTGAAAGGTTCTGCATCGAACTGTGTTCATTATCAACTATGAGTTGTCTAGGCACTCCGAACCGGCAAATGATGCTCTTCCAAAAGAATTTCTGTACATTGTTGGAAGTGATAGCTGTTAAGGGCTCTACTTCTACCCACTTAGAAAAATATTCAATAGCTACCACTGCGAACTTTAGATTTCCCTTAGCTACTGGAAAGGGACCAATCAAATCCATACCCCATCTGGCCATGGGCCATACCGGAGCAATAACTTGAAGAGCTGTTGGTGGGCGATGACTCCGTCGTCCCATCCACTGACATCCTTGGCACGTGCGAACTAAATTCTCCGCATCTGCTACTATTGTAGGCCAATAAAGCCCCTGGCGAAGTGTTCTCCCTGCCAAAGCTCGGGGGGCCAGATGGCTACCGCAAAGCCCTTCATGAATTTCTCGAAGAATATCTTGACCTTCGGCTTGGGATATACATCGGAGTAAAGGGGAACATACTCCGGCCTTGTATAAAATACCGTTGATTATTTGATAATTTCTGGCTCTGAGTTTCAATCTTGAAAATTGTGCCTCTTCAGACAAATTTGCTCCTCCTTGCAAAAGTTCCATGATTGAAATTCTCCAATCTGTACTTGGAATGCATAGAATCTCTGCAGAGGGAATCTGTGGCACCGAAGGTGTACTGAGCTCTTCATAAAAAGCTTCTTCTGGTACATCCATAGCTCCGGCTGCAGCTTTTGCTAAGATGTCTGCTTGCACATTTTCTGCTCTTGGTATACTCCGAATGGAAATACCCTTGAATTGTGCTTCGATTTTACGGATTTCTTCTAAGTATCTTGCAAGCTGTGGATGCCGAACTTGAAAACTTTTATCTACGTGCCCTGCTACTATTTGAGAATCTGTCTTTATAACAACTCTTGTAGCCCCTACAGCACGTGCTTTTCGGAGTCCCAGTAAAATCCCTTCATACTCCGCTATATTATTGGTAGACTTAAAGTTGAGTATTGCGGAGTACATTGCTCTTTGCCCTGAAGACGAAATTAAAACTGCTCCAACACCTGCTCCGGATGCTTGGAAAGCCCCATCAGAAAAAACAGTCCAAATTCCTTCACTTGACTTCTCCGGAACCCACGTTGCAGGGGGAGTCCATTCTGCTACAAAATCTGCTAAAACTTGCGATTTGATTGCTGTCCTTGCCAGAAAGGATATGCCGAAGGGTGCTAGTTCAACTGCCCACTTTCCAATTCTTCCAGTGGAATCTTTACTTCGGAGCATATCTCCCAAAGGATACGAAGTTGGTACAATTACATTATGAGCTAAAAAATATTTTCTTAATTTCCTCGAAACCATTATCAGAGCATAAGTGAACTTTTTGAGTTCGGAATACCTTGTCTTCGCTCCTGATAATGCTTCGAAAACAAAATAAACTGGATTTTGTACCAACTTCCCATTAAAATCCATTTCTCTGACAAGGACTGCGCTGACAGCAGAGCCTGTAGCTGCAAGGTAAAGGAGTAGGGTCTAGTCCACAATAGGTACCGTGAGTGTAGCAAGATTACTGAGATACTCTTTAATATCTTTGAAGCTTTTCTGACACTCCGGTGTCCATACAAAATCTTCGGACCCTTTCAATGCTTTAAAGATGGGCAAACTTCTCTCCGCAGACCTTGCTAAAAACCTGCTAAGTGCTGCCAGACGACCAGTAAGCTTTTGCACTTGCTTTACATTTTCTGGAGGAGCCATCTTCTGTAGCGCAGTTATCTGGGTAGGGCTAGCTTCAATTCCTCTACTTGAAACTAAATACCCTAACAACTTTCCAGCCTTAGCTCCGAAGATACATTTCTCGGGGTTAAGACGGATCCCACATGCCCGAAGGCTATTAAATGTTTCTGCTAAGTCTAGGCTATGTTGGTGCTTTAAAGCACTCTTTATTACAATATCATCCATGTAGGCCTCTACATTACGACCTAATTGATGACCTAGAGCCTTAGCAACTAACCTCGAAAAAGTAGCCCCGGCATTTCTCAAGACAAAGGGCATTCTTACATAACAGAAGACTCCTTAAGGGGTTACGAAGCTTGTTTTGATTTCATCTTCGCACTTCAACCATATTTGATGGTAGCCGGAGTATGCATCAAGGAAGCTTAATAACTCCGAACCTGCAGTGGAGTCGACCAATTGATCAATCCGGGGCATGGGGTAGGGGTCACGAGGGCATGCTTTATTCAATGATGTGAAATCAATGCACATGCGCCACTTTCTGGAGGATTTCTTCTTGACAAAGACTGGGTTGGCTAACCATTCTGTGTGAGCCACTTCTCTGATAATCCCAGCTTTCAATAACTTTTCAACTTCGTCTTTGGCAAGGGCAGCTCTTTCTACAGACATTTTTCGGAGTCCTTGTCGAACAGGCCGGGCCTTCGGGTTTACAAGTAAACTGTGTTCAATAATATCTCGACTGACTCCGGTGATGTCTTCGTCAGACCAAGCAAAGACATCTAAATTTTCCTCGATTACTTTCTCCAAGGAGGTGGCAACTTCTGGAGGCAAATATTTACCAAATTGGAATGAATATTCTTTTCCATTTTTAACAATAACCTTCATTGCAATCTCTCCTTCAGGACTTGGTCTTGGGAAGGATTTCTTCGAAGATTCAGAAGGAGCAGAAAATTTTTCTTGATTATCTTGCACACTATTCACTTGTCTTGGATCAAGAGGGGGGCCATGACCATACTCCGCTCTTCGGGCGGTAACTTGATCTCCGAAGATAGTGAGCACTACCGCTTGTTTGGGCATCTTCATGCACAAATAATTGTGGTGTGCCACAGCTCCGAGCTGATTTAACATGCCTCTTCCGAAGATGACGTTGTAGGCATACGGAGCATCCACGACGTCGAAGATTACTTCCTCTGTCCTGGCTAACAATCCTTCTCCGAAGGTAACTTCCAGGCCAATTTGGCCAAGTGCATCAAGCGGAGGTCCTGCAAAGCCTTGCAAAGGACGAGCTGCTAGAAGAAAGTGTTTCCTGGAGATGCATAATTGATCGAAGGCTTGAACAAAAATAATGTCTGCCGAACTCCCTCCGTCAATTAGCACTCTTCGAACCTCAGTTCCTGCAATGCCGGCAGTAATAACAAGTGGGTCTGCATGAGGAAATTTAATGCCAGCTGCATCCTCTGCAGAAAAAGATATTGGCACATGGGACCATTCAGGCATTGCAGCTGCAGACGACGAAGTTCCAATGTGCCCCACTTCTCGGACATACTCCCTTCTTTGCCTTTTTGACATGCTTCCGAGAGTACCTCCTCCGGAGATAGGGAGGACTACTCTTTTTCCTCGGTCTTGCCCCTCTTCTTGCTTTGGAGGTGGCATAATATTAACCACCGGAGGGCGTCTTGCAACTTCGAAGTTTTCTATCCGCGCCACAGCCTGGACAAGCTCCAGATGCACTTTAGCTGGAACTCGGTCAGTAGTACCTCGACCTGAAGTTCTCTCTAGATATTCTCCTCTCAGGGCAAGTATAGCTTTGCACGCATCAGTTGCGTGACTTCGGTTTTCACCATGAATACAGCAGAAAAGGGTTTGGCCTTTGCCAGCCGGTTTCCCTGGCGGCCTCCAGCCGCTGGCCTTGTTTCCCGAAGGTTGTGGAGCTCTTTGGGCAAACTTCTGCGGGGGTGCAATGTTCAGAACTTCTGAATGAGGATGCTTTTGCCCCCTTCTCCTATCATGCTGAACTTCGAAGACAGGTTCCCGCGGTTGTGCCAATGTTTTCACTTCCAATTTTACTTCCTGCAGTATGGACGGAG
The DNA here is from genome assembly GCA_019279435.1 of Zizania palustris. Lineage (NCBI taxonomy): Eukaryota > Viridiplantae > Streptophyta > Magnoliopsida > Poales > Poaceae > Zizania > Zizania palustris. Next base: position 113,347,113 of record JAAALK010000283.1, on the reverse strand, counting down.
TAGCTGCAGTTCTCCGAAGCCAGCCCTCTTCTGACCTGGCATATTCTTCAAAATAGGACATCAGCTAAGAAACAAAGGATATGCTTTTCTGGTGAAGTTTATCAAGGAGGCCTGGATGAATGACTCCTTCCCGAGCTGCGTCAACTACTGAAGACGTAGTTAGCCCTCAGATCTGCGACTTCGTATGAGCGAAGCGCTTGAAGTATTGTCTTAAGGTTTCTCCAGGGAGTTGCTTCACCTGGAAAAGACTTCCCGTCGACATTGGAGGCACGAAGGTGCCCTGGAAGTTACTCACGAACTTTTTCTTCAATTGTCCCCATGAACTGATTGATCCTGGTTTTAAAGACCAGAACCATCGCAAAGCTACTCCTTGAAGAGCTAGGGGGAAACATTTTGCCATGGTGTCCCGCACTCCTCCACTGGCTTCAATCGCCAAAGCATAAGATCGGACAAATTCTCCAGGATCTTCATCTCTGGCATACTTGCAAAGCTTCGAAGTCTTAAACTTCGGGTCGAAACGAACTTTTTGCAGTTCAAGATGCAGCGGAGACTCGGTATCAAAGGGGGCGTTCTCCGGGGCTTCAGGATAGATAGGTTCGTCGTCTTCAGGCACTTCAGGAATAACTGGGATGGCTTGAGAGCGAAGCCTATTTGCAGCTTCTTGCCGCTATCTCGCTATTTCAGCTTGGAGACTGGCCATTTGAGCGGCCATATCACCAAGATTGTCTTTATCTCCTCTGGAAGGTTCTTCCGGGTCTTGAGAACTGTATGGATCAGTTCGGAGTGAAACTTGAGGTAGAAGAGGAACTCCGGGTGGCCGAAGTATAGATGGAGTTGGCGGAGGAACTCCGTATGCTCGAGGAAAGGGAATCCCTTCCGGAGTTTGGGGTGGAGGAAACATCGAAGGTCCTCCGACCTCAACTGTGTTTGGAGACGTCACTCCGGAGGTCCGAGGGGACCTCCGAACAGGGTTACCAGTTGCGCTCCGCTTAGGAGGCATGGTGTAAGAAGTTGGTAGAGAACGAAGTTTCTTGGACTAGGTTCCCCACGGACGGCGCCAACTGTTGGCGTAAAAGATTACGCTAACAGGTTTCTGAAGATTAGAAAGTAACAAACGAAGTGTTTGTGAAGAAAACTATTCCAAGCCTCCGAAAGGATAATAACTTAGAATAGTTCGAAAGTGTGTATTGAATAACTTGTATTCGGTCCGTATTACAGGGTAAAACGGGGGGTATTTATAGGCCCAAACATTAAGGAAAAGACCTTTTTACCCCTCTATTACAACCGACATAGTGGAAACTATTCGGTACCCTTAATAGGGCTAAAATGGTAAAAGACTAATCTAATGAGAAAAAAGATAAGTCTTCCATCTTAACTGGCAACAAAGATCTCAGAAGAGTCCATGTTCGAAGATATACTCCGAACTGAGGTCCATCTTCGTACTTCGAACTTCCTTCAACATGTATCCAAAAGTATGTCAGAATCTCTTGACTTGATTTCTTGTCTTTGTCTTGTTACTGCAATATCCTGAAGATGGAATATTTTCCCCCAACAATCCGGTTCTTCTCATTGTCTTGTTGCACATTCTACTTCTGAGCTTTAGAAGTGTCATAGGAGACTAGGGCATATGAGCTTTGAGTTGCTCGCTCGTCTGAGTGCCCTAAGTCTGATCCGAGGATTGCCCAAGCTCAAGTTTGAGAAGAATTTAGTTTGCGCTCCTTGTCGACATGGAAAAATGATTGCCGCTTCGCATTCGCCAGTCACCACAGTGATGACTGAACAACCCAGAGAACTTCTCCACATGGACACTATAGGTCCTTCTCGGGTTAGTTCTTTAGGTGGCAAGTTGTATGTATTAGTCATTGTCGACGATTTCTCTCGCTACTCTTGGGTCTTCTTTCTTGCCAGCAAGGATGAAGTGTTCTCACACTTTCGGAGCTTGGCTTTGAGACTTTTCACTGAACTCCCTTGTGCATTGAAAGTCATTCGAAGTGATAATGGCACTAAGTTCAAGAACAGTCTCTTTGTTGACTTTTGCATGGAGCATGGCATAGAACATCAATTCTCTGCTCCGTGGGTTCCTCAACAGAACGATGTTGTTGAGAGAAAGATCCACACTTTGGTTGAGATGGCTAGGACGATGCTCGATGAACACAGGACTCCTTGAAAATTCTGGGCTGAGGCCATGAACACTGCTTGTTACATCTCAAACCGAATCTTCTTGCGCTCAATTTTGAATTTGACATCTTATGAGCTACGTTTTGGGAGACAACCCAAGGTTACTCATCCTCGAGTTTTTGACTGTCGTTGCTTTATCCTAAAACGTGGTAATTTGGACAAATTTGAGTCGCGTTCTTCTGACAGGATCTTTTTGGGTTACACTACACATGGTCATTCTTATCGTGTTTATAATTTGGAGACTAACACTATCATCGAGTCATGTGATGTGACTTTTGATGAATCAACCCCCTCTGTTAGTTCTGCTCTTGAACAGGCAAATGAACACGATATGGAACATACTATCTTCGAAGAAGATCCCGGAGATTTCGAGGATGAACCCCTACTACCCTCGACATCAACCCCCGAAGCCGACCTCGCTTCAACCACTTCGGCACAAGGTCCCGAAGAAACTACCTTGACATCGGTCATCTTGGACCACTCCAACGCACAAGTTGAGGGGCAGACTGCATCCCACCGTGAGGCTCCACATCATGTTCAAAGGATGCACCCTCCCGAGCAGATCATTGGTGAGCTTGATCAAAGGGTAACACGTTCTCATGCTCATTTCATTGATTCCGCTTTTGTTGCTTCTTTCGAGCCCTTAGATGTTAGTCATGCAGTTTCTGATTCTAGTTGGATCAATGCCATGCATGAAGAACTTGAAAATTTTGAGAGAAACCAAGTCTGGACTTTAGTTGATCCTCCACCAAATGTTCATTTCATTGGAACAAAATGGATTTTCAAAAACAAACAAGGGGAGGATGGGACTATAGTTAGAAACAAGGCTAGACTTGTAGCTCAGGGTTATTCTCAATTAGAAGGGATTGATTTTACTGAAACTTTTGCACCTGTTGCTCGTCTTGAGGCCATTAGGATTTTGCTTGCCTTTGCGACATCCCGGGGATTCAAACTCTATCAAATGGATGTCAAAAGTGCTTTTCTTAATGGTTTCATAGGCGAAGATGTTTATGTAAAACAACCCCCTGGTTTTGAAAACCCCAAATACCCGCATAAAGTCCTTAAACTTCATAAGGCTCTTTATGGACTCAAGCAGGCCCCTCGGGCATGGTATGACAGATTTAAGTTTTTTCTGCTTGAGCGGGGGTATTTGATGGGTTCTGTTGATAAAACCCTGTTCACTCTCAAGCATGGCAAAGATTTCCTCCTAATTCAGATTTATGTGGATGATATCATCTTTGGTGGCTCTTCTCTTGCTTTGGTTGCCGAGTTTGCAGATGCCATGAGCAGGGAGTTCGAGATGTCCATGATGGACGAACTCACATTTTTTCTTGGTTTGCAAATCAAGCAAAGCAAACAAGGTACTTTCGTCCACCAGATGAAGTACACCAAGGACCTGCTCAAGAAGTTCGACATGGCTGATGTGAAGCCACTAGCCACTCCAATGACTACATCTGTAGCATTGGATCCTGACGAAGATGGAGAAGTCGTAGATCAGAAGGAGTTCCAAAGCATGATTGGCCCCCTCCTCTACTTGACTGCTACGAGGCCGGACATACACTTCGCAGTGTGTCTGTGCGCTCATTTTCAGGCTTCACCACGAGCTTTGCACCGCCAAGCGGTAAAGCGCATTCTCAGGTATCTCAAACATACCCTCGAGTTCGGCATTTGGTATTCAGCATCTTCCTCTTTATGTCTTCGAGGTTATTCCGATGCGGACTTTGCTGGGTGTAGGATTGATAGGAAAAGTACCTCGGGTACTTGTCATTTTCTGGGTACTTCTCTAGTTTGCTGGTCTTCCCGCAAATAGTCTAGTGTTGCACAATCGACGGCTGAGGCCGAATATGTTGCTGCAGCTAGCTGTTGCTCTCAGATCTTGTGGATGGTTTCCACTTTGCAGGATTTCGGGTTAGATTATAAGAGTGTTCCACTTTTCTGTGATAACACTAGTGCTATTTGTATTGCAAACAACCCGGTTCAGCACTCCAGAACCAAACACATTGATGTGCGATATCATTTTCCCAGAGATCATAATGAGAAGGGTGATATTGAACTTCAATATGTTGATACCCAACACCAGCTAGCCGATATTTTCACAAAACCCCTCGATGCTTCTCGATTTGCCTACTTGCATGGGGAACTTGGTATTTGTCACCCTTACGGCATTTTGTGAGGGGGAGCAGATTTTAACTATCTTGCATATGCTCAGTGTGTGTGAAATTGCATTTACATCTCTTGCACTTATATGCCTGATTTTAATTCATGTAATCATGTCAACTCAACTCTATTTAATATGACTGAAACATTTTGTGCATGATGTTTCTTTTCAAAATCAAATCATGCTCACTGCTTAGTCTTGAATCTAGCATGATTAGGTGGGACTGCTTTAGCTGTCTTTTATATGCTTGATAACAAGACTCCTTTTTCTCTGGATGCTAAACTTTGCAACTTGAAAAATTGTTCTACTTATTCATGGATATTCATCAAGTGCTAAACAATTTGTTTACTTAATCAAAATTCCAAAAAATCCATGATTTGCTTGCTTCCAAGCGAAAAGATCTAGGTGGGTTTGTTTGTCGCACTGCTCTATTTTAGACTGCTTACCATTGTATTTTGGTCTGAACTGGGATAGTGTAGTGTATGCCAAAATCACCGCCTTAAGCTTCTGATGGCTTTTGTGCCTAGGCTTGGCCTGATTGGAAAGTATAAGGTAGACAAACAAATAACCCCTGGCATTATGAAAAGAACAGCAAATTCATTGATCATCAAGTTTGCTTTTAATGCTCCACTTGAACTGGACTTGTCTGTCTAGAGTAGAAATTGACTAGCTTTGCGCAGTCCCTGCTTTTACTTGTCTAGTTACCTTGATTGAGTGGTGATGCTTTTATTTCAAAATGATCAAATCACATGCTGTCATCATGTTTTAGAGCATGTTAAATTGAGTTGCGCACATGATAATTGGTATTAATGTTGGCATATGTATTGATTTATGTGTCCTTGCAATTCTGCCCATTTCGAAGCTATGCATCTTTTACATGCTCCTTAATGCTTGCATTGCCAAAGGGGGAGAAATTTTTTATTTTTGAGGTCTCTGCTGCAAGGGGGTAAAATAACTAAGGGGGAGTTTGTATCTTGCAAAGGGAAGATTTGCCGAAGGGGCTTTTTACTCTATTAAAAAAGGGGGAGGAAAATTCTTTTGTCAAGTGACATGATTTTGCTCGGTTCTGAGTTTTTATGGTCACTTGTATGCTGAAATTCTTCAAATTTTTCTTGAACTTGAATTTGGTTGTCAATGCACTCATCAAGGGGGAGATTGAGAAACCAAGGGTTGGTTTCGGAGTCTGTGATGAGTGATTGACAGATTTTACCCTTTGATTCGAAGGGGTCCCTCCGAAGGGGTTCGGAGGTTGGTTCTCCGAAGGTGTTCGGAGGCTGGTTCTCCGAAGGTGTTCGGAGGCTGTTTCACTGAAGGGTTCGGTGGGCTCTGGTTGCTGCAGCAGTTGCAGCGGAGTGTGCCTGTCGGAGGGGTCCGACTGTACACGATGATTAGCTGTACCGAAGGTCTCGGTACTTTGTGCGGTACACCGGAGTGTGTGCCGAAGGTTGCTTATCCAAAGAGGTCTCCGGGGTACTGGATACACTTGTCTGTTTGTCTGTGGTGCGCAGGGGACTTCAGATGCGACGGACGGTTCGTAGCAAGTGAACCTGGGTCAAGCGGGAGGCTTGATGCCAGGGGAGCAGGGAGCTCCATCACGAAGGCTGCGAAGGGGTTGAGGTCGGTCCTCGGGTCGAGGTGCGCCAGGAGAAGGTAGTAAGTGCGGAGTGTGACTCCGGGTGAAGGTACCCCGAGACGAAGTCCTCGGAGGCGAGGCACTTCGAAGGGTACTCCGAATGGAGTGACTTTGGAGTCTGGTGGATCAAGTCCTCAGCAATGAGGCAAGGTGTTTGAAGTGTGCTCCTGATGGAGACACTCGAAGATATACCCGACGAAGGTCTCAGAAGTCAAGGTGCATCGAAGGCATGGTCCGGGTGAGGCTCGTCGAGGAGTGTGCTCGGGGAGAGACACTACGACGAAGTGCTCATGGAATGCTTCATGTGGAGGCCTTGGACGAAGGAGGGACTTCGAAGGGTGGTACTCCGAATGTGGGGCTTCGGAGTGAAGCAAGCGTCGGAGCAAGGCTGGCTCCAGAGCGAGGATGACTTGAGGTACTTCGGCCATGCATGGCTTCGGTATGCGGACTGACGGAGTTCGAGCTGGGAGAAGCTGCGAAGCCGTGGTGGTCCACTCCGAAGGTGTTGGTGCGAAGGCCCAATGGATTTGACGGCTTCGGCTCAAAACCATCACTGTATCGAAGGCTGACTTTGGTGAAGCGAAAGCCGTAAGTGTCAAGGCTTCTCACCGAAGCTACTGCACCCCTCGCGTGCGAAGGGGGGCTTCAGAAGAATCCAAGACTGTAAAGGCTGACAGTTGAGAAACCATGTTGAAGAATATGGTTTTGATATTCCAGATGTGATGAGTGATTGTCAACGGAAGTCAAAGGAAGGGAGAGATGAAGACCTGCCGAGTCTGAGGCGCATGTGACTCAGGTACACGGGCAGTGAGCGACGGCCGGGCAGAGGAGCCGCGGAGTCGGGCTGGCCCAATTCGGGTACATGGCTAGGAGCGGCAGATGATCCACTAGTCTGTTGACTGGGTTTGACTCAGGTACACGGGCGGCGAGCGATTGCTGGGCTGAGGAAGCTGCGGGATCGGGTCGGCCCAATCCGGGTACCCGGTGCGAAGACGGTGGACACTTTGTCAGTTTCGGCGTAAAACTGACGATCTATGTTTAATTCATTTTTAGGATATTAATATTTAGTTTTTAAGTTTAGAATATTTTTATTCGAGTTAGTTATTTTTTCTAAGAATATTTTAGTAATTTTCGGAATTTATTTTTGAGTTAGTTTATTTTACTCGAGGGTAAAGTAGTCTTTTCATGTATTAGGATTTGCTTATAAATAGAACCCTATCCCTTTGGGGATAGTTGACTATTTCTAATAGATCAATCTGCAGTCCATTTTCGTTTTCCACCGAAAATATTTCGATCTGATCGTTCTTCTTTGGAAATATTTTTGCCTTCGGCGGCTCTTCCCGGCGGAGCAGTGCTCACTGTAGGCGCAACGCGCAGGCGACTGTAGCGCTCGGCACCAGGTTTGGGATGTGGGGCCCGCGGGCGGCAGCCTTGCACATGGTGATTGTGACTATGCTGCAGTGCACAGTGCATGCCTAGAACTAGCACCGGTTGTAGCTCTTGTGGCTAGGCTGCAGCCAACGGGGCTAGCCAGAAAGATTTTTTTTCTTCGTTTTTTCTTGATGCCATCGCCTCCTGTTTTTTCCTTCAGTGCGTAAGGCTGCAACCTTTACTTCAAGCGGGTCCCACGAGCGTGCAGCAGGGCAAGATCTGCAGCGATTTCCAGTAGAGATGGCAACGGGTATGCACCCACTGGGTATTATCCGCCCATACCCGCACCCGCCAGATAAAAATTTACCCGCTACAAAACCCATACCCGCTCGCCGGTACAAAAACTTACCCACACCCGTACCCACGCGGGTATTTGTACCCGACGGGTAACCCACACCCGATTTCAAACCCGCCATGAATCATAAATATATCACTAAAAAATGGCATATGCATCTATAAGTAACAACAATTTACACTAAAAAATATAGTCTAATAGATCATTGGAGCATATTGCTTCCACACTAATATCAAGTCACCACCGACATATTATGAATGGGCTGAATTTGTAGGGAAATGCACATGGGCATTCGGGTGTATTTTACCCGCGGGTAAACGGGTACGGGTACTATGTAGCCGTACCCGCACCCGCTCTACCCGTTGGGTAGAGGTTTTTGCCCAATAAAACACCCGCAAGTGAAGATATTGTTCCACACCCGTTTTTTTATTGGGTAAAATCCATCGGGTACTCGGGTTTCGGGTACCCGTCGCCATCTCTAATTTCCAGCGGCGCGATTTCCTCGTTGAAGCACGGGCGGTGGCCGGCTACGTCTCCTGATGCAGGTAAGTAGATCTAATCTCTTATTTTTTTTGTAGATTAAGTTTCGTTAATAATCTAATAGTTATCTGTTTTATTAATTAGAAATTAATCTCGTACTTAAATCTTTAATCTGTTAGATTTTTTAGTTATCTCATATTATTTTTTTATTTGTTTGATCTGGTCATATAAAAAAATTATTATTAGTCACAGTTATATTATTCTAGAATTACGTGAAATATTTTAGGATTATTTCTGAATTAATTTCTGGATGGTCCATGTTTTATTCAGTTGATTAGTTTTTTATTTTAAACTGCAATCTGAATAGTTAATAATATGTTTAGATATTTTTCCTACGCCATTAAAGATTTCAGTATTCATTTTTATTCACTTTAGTTATTTTATTTAGTCTAGTTAATTTTTTAATATCACTTTATTTTCGACACCGGTTCTTTTTTTTAACTAGACAACATTAATTCCAGTAATTTGCTTAGCTAATATTATTTGTCTGGTTGAGTGTGGTTTGGTGTTGGGTTCAAAATATAGTTTAGCAGGAATTTTTTTAGGCGCCCATTTACCCCCCTCTGGTCGCTAATTTCGGTCCTACAACAGTGTATGCTCTGCAAAAAGCTAACGTTGTCCCCTCTGCAAAGCTGACAAAAGAAGCCTCCAAATAAAGTAGACTACCTTTTGTACCCCTCTGTTCTGATGAGACAACCAATGTAAACCCTATGGATAAAGTAGTCAATTCACATGGGTGAATAGTGCCTATAAATAGTGGAGGCTGGGTAGGTCGCATTAACACTTTGAGCATTCATTGTATAACTCCTGTGCTAGCCACCACACTCTGTATTCATCCTGTGAGTTCAATTTTTGTGTTCCCTGTTCAAGCATCGAAGTCTTGACTCTGTGTTCATTTTCTGCTTGAGCTTGTTTGCATACCTCGCTGCATACTTCGATCTTTTGTGTGTCACTTCGTTTGACTTGAGGTAGTGCACCGAAGCCTGTTTTGGGCGAAGTATGTTTTGAGCGAAGTGTGTTTTTCAGTGTGGGTTCGCTCTGTGTAAACAGGAGGCTAGACCTCGCTGATTACTAGCAAAGCACTGATCGAAGCCCGTTTTTCTTCCCGTGTCGAAGCCCTTAGCGAAGTCTGTTTTGTGTGTGTTTTGACCTTCGATGTACGAAGCCCAACACTAGTTGCCGTTGCTAAGTATTTGGTCTAAGTCCTCAGAGGGAAGTCCGCTCTTGTGAAGGGTGAGGTGCGAAGCCTGCACGAAGGCACCCTGTGTGCGAAGGCTGCACTGACTTAGCGGAAGCTGAATTTTTGAGGTTGTGGGTGGAGCGAAGTCCTCTTGGTTTCGAACTTTTACTCCTTGCGAAGCCTGTGTTCGGAGCCGTCAAATACCTCCGAACCAGAACTTCGAAGGGTGTGTTATAAGCCTGTTCCGCATAAGACAGAATTAAAACAGAAGGCTATTTTTTAGTCTGAAATTTTAAAAGCTCCCATTCACCCCCCCTCTGGTCGCCGTTTCTGGTCCAACAGCGGGAGACCCGTTGCAGATCGAGGATCGCTTCGCACCCTTGGGCCTTTCAGGGTTCTTGAAGCCGGTGCCACACTCCGCAGACTGCCGAAGTTGGTGAAACCAAGTGAGGGCCTCCGAAGGGCACCGGCATGGCCGAAGTCGCTGCCTCGAGGTGGTTGCACCCCATGTTGTGAAGCATTTGCAACACCCCTTGGTCAGCACCTCGCCGGACCATCAGCGCGAAGCCCTTCATCGACACCTTCGCAGTTTCCACAACCATTTGAAGAAATTCGAGGCGGTCCCCAACAGGATCTTGAGGATTGAAATCCGGGGCCAGGCACTCAGTCCCCAGGTGCTCAAGGACTTCGGTCAAGCTCTAGGCAGCCTTGTCGACCCCTCGGACCATGAAGTCTTCCAAAGATCGACTGGCTGTGCGAAGATCAGAGCACTCTACCGTCAGCTTTGCTCTGGCCTCCTCCGAAGCCCAAAGTGCTTCTCGAAGCTTTTCTGTCTTTGAGGCCAAGGCTTCCCTTGCCTTGACTGCCTCGGACCTCGCCGCCTCTATCGCTGCTTCGGCTTGCCTCGGCCTCTCGACCTCCTCCGAAGCCAGATGCCAAAGGGTGTCCCTCTCCTCCATCAAAAGGGTTTCCCGATGATCCGCGAAGGCTGCTACCGCGGTGTTCAATGCAAAGGCCTAGCAAGATTCAAGAAATCTTTAGTATTGATTAAAGAGCTAAGTACAACTCGAAGCCCATGTGAAGCTCTGCTCACCTGGATGAGGGCTTCATGGGCATTTGCAAAGAGGTCGAAGTGGCTAGCGTGGCTAAGCTGTGCCACCAAGTCCCACTGTGCCGCAGCAACACAGCCCTCGTAAAAGGAGTTGATGGCCGCCACCATCACATGTCCCATCGGAAGTAGAGGTCGAACCATCTGCATCAGAATTCCAGGCTCCGCTAGAGCAGGCATCGCCAGAGCCGGGCTTCGGTCTACTACCTCGACCACCTCTTCAGCTTGCTCTTGAGGGGCCCCTCCGCCGTGGTTGTACCCTTGTCCTCTTTAGACGAAGAGCTCTTGGACTCCGAGTTGCTGCTGCTCCCGCTGCTGTCGGAGGTCCCCTCCGGCTCCACCACGACAGGCCTCGCATCATCACCAGCACCTAAAGAAAAGTACAAGTTAATATACATGAATATAAAGAGAAGGGTGATTAAGTTTCTACCTCCATCAGCATCCTTTTTGCCCGAGGAGCTATCCTGAAAAGATGTAGGAGCGATGTGCACTCCCCAATCCCTTCGCTAGGCTGGCTGAGCCGCAGCCTCCGGCGCCACCACCTTAGTCGCCACTACAGCCTCCGACGCCACCACTTCGGCCTTCGAAACCAAAGCATCCGCAAGCTCTACTCTAGCATCACGGTCCAGAGCCGCACGCTCCGCCGTGCTAGGGGCTTCATCCGCCGAAGGCTCTGAGCGAACCCTGGAGGACTTTGCAGACTTCGAGGTCTCAGTTTCCTCATGTACACCCTTTTACTTTTGGAGCCGCTCACCAAAGGTGCCAAACTGGTGAAGCCTAGGAGCATTTGGACCCCCTCGGCGCCAAGCCAGGTCCACACCCGGTTCTAGTGCTCCGAAGACCCCACCAAAGCAAGCCTTCGGGTCTGCTCATTCAGTGTCGGAGCCCCAACGACGCGCTCGGCGGCCACAATTGCCTCCTCTGGAGGCCGCTCGTTGCACGCAGCTTCATCAAGATTCCAAATCAGCAAAAGTTTAACTTTGCGAAGTATGAAGATGAAAAGGTTTCGAAGCCTTACCAAGACGCTCGGTGGACACTTCGCTTGGGCCCTCCGAGATCGAAGCTAGGAACAAGTTCTCCGGCCAAGAGAGTGCGAGGGGGCTAAGACGAAGGGTGATGAACTCTTCGGCTAAGTCCCTCATACTCATCTTCGAAGACACCATTCGTAGGAGCAGGATCCTCGATTGAAGGGCCTCGGAGCTCGACCTCACCGTGCCTTCGTGATGGTAGGATATGAGCACGTTGGTACTCCAAAGGGGGGAGTCCGCGCCCACCGAATCATAAAACCACTCTTGGTACCGCTTCGAGTACCACTTGTTGTTGACGACCCTCGCTGGGAAGTCATCTTGGAACTCTCTACGGAGCTGGAAATTGGCGCTCCCGAAAGATAAAGCCCTCTCCACGCCGTTTGCCCCCTCCCTTCGCTTCGGCTGGTAGCTTGCATCGTGAAGGGCGACGAATAAGTCCGCGTGTCCCTCGCAGACTTCGGCCCTCATGGTCTACTCGAAGATTGCTAGCCTCGCCACGACGTTTGGGGACAAGTGAGAGAGCTCAAAGTTGTATGCCTTCAGCACCTCGCTCAACATGTCTAGTACCGGTAATCCGAGGCCTGCCTCGAAGAAGGCCTCGAGGACAACAACTTCATCGGGCCGAGGCCTTGGGATGGTCTCTGTCTTCCCAGACACCCCAAGCTAGATGCCCTCGGAGATCTTCCCTTCGCAGATCCTTTGGACGGACTCCTCCATGGAGGCTAAAGCCTTCAACTCTAGAGTTTGCTCGAATCTGTCTAACGGCGACCAAAGGTCCCTCGGATCCAAGCACCTCGCAGCAGGCTTCACCGCCGCTGCTTGGGCCTAGATAGAGCTCGAGCTCGAGCCCGGGACCAAAGCCTTCTTCGACGCTGCCTTCTTTGGCATCTCGAAGGGCTTCGACGCGAAGGACGCTAAGGGGCTTTGGAGCAGGTTGCGCGTGAAGCCGAAGGTGGAGAGCAAGAGCGAAGGTGGCTAGGGGCTGAAGCAGAAAGCAAATGGAAGTGTGGCGGAGCCGTGGTACGTTAAGCCCCTTTTATAGGTGGTAAAAAGTGACCACACGCCTCGCACCAAAGTATTTTTTCACCGGTTACCCCGGCCTCCGTAGTCTCTGACCGATGGGACCAGGGTGAGAAGCTGAAGCGAACCGTCGAGCCCCCCCGTGCTGCAATGATCAATTCTCTGACCGTTGCAGGGTCACTTGGGCTCCCCGAGGGCATCCCGTCAATCTGAACAGGCATTTATTGCCCACGTGTTTCGAAGCCATCCTTCAGCCCCGCGCTCCGAAGGCCTGCCCTCCCCGAAGCATCATTATCCTAGGTCATTTGCCCCAAGGGGCACACACCCCTTCGTTCTAAAGGGCTACGTGCGAGGGGTTACTATTGGGGGAATTAGTTTTCCCTTAAACAGGCACCAAATGACGTCAGCCTCCGAAGGCCTCGGGCTTGGAACCTGTCAACTGGCGAAGCCTGAAATTGAGCTCCAGCCTCCTCTAACGAAGTCAACTCCAAGATCACCGAAGACTTGCTCCTCCGGAGCTAGGCCTCTGGGACCCCTCCGGAGCCCTCTAGAGCAAAGCCTCCGGGACCCCTCCGGTCCCCTTTGAAGCCCTCTTCGGAGCCTTTTGGAGCCTACTCCGAGAGCCGCTTCGGGGCTCACTTTGGAGCCCTCTTCGGGGTCCGCTTCGGAGTGCCATTTGGAGCCCCCTCGGTTGCCTCTGACTGAAGACCTCCGGCAAGTACTCTAGACTAGAAGAAATATCCAAGCATTGCTACAGTGTAAAGCCGTGCCGGGGCCCCTCACCCCTGGAATGCCGTATAACAACTCCAGAAATGATGTTTATCTACTGCGTCTGTGAAGTTAAATGTACACTAGTCTAGCCTTTTTCCTTCTTGCCCCTATAAAGCCTATGGCCTGTAGAGGGCAATTGGGTATTTTCCTTTGGCCTGCGTGCCTATAAAAGTAGGGCCATGCCCTTGTAAAAGATAGGTTGTTCAGTAGAGGCAAAACTATGCCAAATCCGCTGTAAACTAGACGTAAGGCAATTATTCCTCCAGGGAGGCCTGAACCAGTATAAATTATCTCTCCCTCTGTGAGAACCCTTCGAGATTCATTCTATACACCATACACCACATAAAAACCTGTTGTAGCTAACACAATTGCTACAACACTAACATCCAACAAAAATATAGTCTACAAGTTTTTACTATACAAGCACAAGGAAACACAATAAGCAAGTAATTGCAGAAGGTAGCATATTGCTTCTAAATATAGAATTAACCTTACCTTGAAGCAATTTCCAACATGAGAGCCTCCTCTGTATCCATACCTACTAGGGAAGCAGACTCCTTAAAAACACATGTGTTTGTTGGGGAGTGTTTTGAGGCTACCAATAAATTTTGGCATGCCTTCTAATGTAGTTTGTTAAGAAATTTGAGCTAGACGAAAAAACACAGGTGTGCTGAATCAATGGCATATGCTGCTATGCTGCATCAAAAAAACGGTCTGCGACTTTTTACTATCACAAGTATCACAAGCATCAAAAATTGGTCTGCATCAAAAAAAAAACACAAATGAAAAAAATCAATAAGCTAACAAAGTGTGAGAAGGCATAGAACTTTCTAAAAGATTATGGTTTGCAAAATTGTGGAAACATTGAATCCTACTCGAATTTTGAAAGATTGTTGTTATCAAATCAACAAATATCCCAGCATCAATGTTCACCAGAGAAGTTGGCTTGTGAAAACTGCAAAACAAACACACATGTTTAAAACTTTCAATAATCATGTGAGATCAATGCATGTAGTTGCATTTACATAGTTTATCCTTTCCTAATTAGAGTATACATCAAGAACAACACAGGGTAAATTTCTTTTCACGTAATGTACATTAATCTTCACTTTTTTGCTGACATGAAAATTCATAGAGAGAAACACAAACTTAAGGAACCACATGACAACAAATAAAATCCCATGCTAATGTTACCTAGGATATGGGGGAAAAGATCAGCTTCTACTCCCTAGCATACAAGATCCCTTCTGAAAATGCAACTGCTATATGAATTGAACAGTGCCCAAAAAAAGAACTGATCTAGCAATCACCTCCTTTTGACATCAATTCCCCATGAAGAACAACCGTGAGGGTTGGCTGTCGACACCTATGTCACCTTGGAAGGAGTTGATGCAGTGCGAGTAGGGCAGTGTAACACCTTGATTTTCGCCAGGCATTAAAAATAAAATAAATTAATAAATATCATGGAAAGGATTCCCTATACATCAAGAAAGAGGAAAGCTAAAATATGGGCCTAAAAATTTCATTTAAAATTAGCTAGAGTATTTTTCCAAAAAAATTCTCCTAAACATCAAATTGTGTTCCAAATTTTTTTTTTCCTGGAATTTTAGTACCAAGGAATTCAATAAGATATAATCAACATCACTTCACCTTAAACCTCTAACACAAATTAATAAAATATATTACAACACGAATGTTGAGTGAATAAAATACACGATAAATCATTTATAATAATATAAGGCCTGAGTGTGAGAGATGATAAGGAACTAAAATTAGATATGTAAGCATCTAGGTCAAATTATTCATCTTAGGCAATAAAACCAGTAATAATTTCCCCTTAATGTTGGCACCTTCTTTTTGAACCCTTCAACTTCAGGATGGCCAATAACCAAGGATCAGAAGCTCCACACGATGGAAACACCTCGGGCAATCTGCCTCAGTGGGGTGCACCTGTACCTCAGCAGACCACTGTTGTCTATCATCCCACACTTGCGGAGGTAATGACAAAACAGAATCAACTGATCGCCACACTGCTTACCCAGATGCAACAACTACAAAAGCAGATGCAAGAGCAGCAGGCACAGTTGTCCCGTCTCCAACAACACCAACACGAGCTCTCCCTTCAGCTAATCTACGGGGACTTCGCCAACTTTCAAAAATTGGTGGACGAAGCAACTATACCAGAAACCAGAGTGATTCCACCTCAAGCCCCAACCCCTGCCAAGCCACAAACCACCCCCGGAGGGCCAGGCACAGACATCCCACCCCAAGCACCGCCAGCCAGAAGGACACCAGTACCAACTACCGGATACAAGAGGGACAGGAACGGCAAGCCAATTGTGTGCTACAACTGTCGCCAAGGAGGACACTACGCCAACAAGTGCCCCTACCCCAAGCGATTGCCATCCTCCATCCCAAATCCAGAGAAACATACGCCAGATCACCACAAAGAGAAACCAGATACAACCAAAGACACTCCCAATTTGGCCTCAACCAACCCAGATCCGGAGATCGCCTTGCCTACTTCTGATGTAACACCTTTCCCTAATCCAGAACACCAGTAGAACTCAGTCCCTCAGTTTTCCCGAAGTTCGCTTCGAATCTGGAGGACGAGATTCTCTGTAAGGGGGATAGGATTGTAACAGCCCTAAAATTAAAAGGGAATAAAATAAAGGAGAAATAATATTAAATGAATTTCTGAATTTGTATTATTAAAGAAAACTCCTAAAAGAGCCTTATTAAAGCCAAACAGAGTCAAATATTCAAAATTTGGACTTGCAAATTTTATGGGATAAACTAGAGACCAAGAAATATTTTTGAGAATTTTTACAAAATTTTTCTAACATATCTTCAAGCCTTAAGCAAATATTTGAATTTCTGGAATTAAATTTAATGGAAAATACATTTTAAATCTAGTTGGGCCGAAACCCTAAATCTCCCTCTGAAAGCCTTTCGGCCCAGCCCAGCACCACCCCTCTCTCTGACGGGTGGGACCCGCCTGTCGGCGCCGCCCCCTTCTCTCCTCTCCCGCGCCTCGACCGGCCCCACCTGGCAGCCGCACCCCGCGCCCCGGCCTCTGCCATCGATGGCCCACTCGTCAGCGCCGAAGCTCCCCCCTCTCGCTGCCAGCCGGTCCCGCGCGTCAGCCTCCCACGTGCGCCCACCCCCTCGCTGCCATCCCGGGCCCAATCGCCAGCCGCCCCTCGCTCTCGGGCTATGACAGGTGGGCTCCACCTGTCATATCCTTCTTCTCCGAAGGAAGGGGGCCGATCCCTTTCCATGCCGGCGCCCCCTCCATTCCATTTTCACCGTCGATCGCCGGATCCTCATGATTGAGCCTCGGATCTCCTTCTCCATTCGCCGGTGATCCGTTTCCCCCTTTTTTGCCACGCGGTTTCGCCCTTTTGGAAGCCTATCCGAGAAGCAAGGAAGCTCGCCGGCGAGACATGGAAATCCCTCCTCGGCTTCCCTCTTTTCCCCTTCCATCTTTGTCTCCGGTGACCTCCTATAAGAGCACTCGCCACCACCGCACTCAAGCAACCCGAGAAAAGCCCTAGCTCTAGCCCTTCCAATCGCCGCCTGCAAATTTTTGGGTTCATCCCCTGTTTTGGCTCCGGCAGGACCTCACCGGCGCTCCGGACCGCCGTCGCCCTCACCGTCACCTCCGCCGGGACCGTCAGCGCGCCCTCTACCCCGGCCCCACCTCCGTTGGGCCAGAACACCACCGGATCTCGCCGTCGCCGTCGATCCCGAAGCGAACCACCGCCCTCTCCTCGACGCCGGCCACTGCCCCTACTCCAACGTCGTCGCCACCGGTATGCCAGGAACCCCCTCGTGCCCCTCTTTCCATTTCTGGCCTTAGATGCGCCGTAGGGCCTCGCCGTCGCCGGGAATTCCTCGCCGGAGTTCTACCGGAGTCGGGGAAGACGGGCACGAACCCCCTTCCCGCGCGTGCCGTGCCGGACGGCGCCTCTGCCATTCGATCTGGACTGAACGGCCGAGATTAAATCGCACAGGGATTAGATCTCAGCCGCCCGATCGAACGAAGGGGTATCAGTGGATCCTGGCCGTCGGATCTCACTTAAATCCCCGCGCGCACTCTGGCCGTTGGATCCTGATCCAACCGTTGCCACGTGCCCGGCTCACGCGCGCGGTCGCCGGTTCACGGTGAACTCAGTTCACCGTGGACCAGAGACTGTTTTCTGGTTTAAAAATAATTCAGAAAATAGTTTTAAACTTCCAAAATTCATATCTTGCTCAAATTAACTCCAAATCTCACCATTTCAATTCTGGAAATTTTGTCTTTTCATCCTCTACACTTTTATGCTATAAAAACAATATGTTTATTTGGCACATAATAATCTTATTAAATAATAAAGAAAAATCCCCTTTAGGAGTTAATTAATATTTCAATAAAATAATTCAGATAAACCCTTAAAAACTTATAAAATAATATCAGAAGATATAATGGCTCTAATTCACTATGGTTAATACAATAAAAATGTAATAACCAATTTGTCCATGACATTTTACTAAATTACATCCCTAAGACCCCTTTAGGATTTGATTAATATTCCAAAAACTCTTAGAAATTTATATAATACTTCTAGGGGGTCTATTAACTCCAGTACATTGTTTGTAAACCAATAAAGATGTAACAATTCATTTTGCCCATTATAAGTCATTAAATAAACATCCCCTAGGCCCATTTAATAATTAACTCATATAATAGAAATATAACACTTTACAAAAATATCATGAAAATTTAGATAATAAATCCAAAGGACTTAATGACTTGATTCCACTGTTTCAATGCAATAAAAATAACATGTTCACTTAGCCCACTTTAATCTATTAATTAATATTGCAAAAGCCCTTGTAGGATAATAAAGTAAGTCATATGAAAGAAGATAAACACTCGATAAAAATGTCATGACAACTTGTATAATAACTTTAGAGAACCTAACAACTTGAGTTTACTATTTTTACCATAAAAATAGAATATTCATTTTTACCCACTTTGTTCCATTAAATGATATTGCAAAGGCCCTTTTAGGACATTTAATTAAGGCATTTAAGAAAAAGTCAACCCTTTATGAAACTATCCTAAAACTTATATAACAAACTCCAGAAGATCTAAATAACCTAATGTCACTATATTAATGCCATAAAAACATTAAGGTCATTTTATAACTTTTTACTTCAACTTTAAGAAGGGGAAAAATAAAAACCTCCTTAGGGAAAATAATCACATCAAGTTATAAAATTAAGGAATCTCATTAAAAATTAATCTTAAATGTTTAGGTAACAAATCCCTAAAAGTTAAGACTCTATCTACTATGCTTTATCCAACATAAACATGTATGTTAGTATGATTGATTTGGATTGTTTATTGAATGCTTTATTTACTTTTCCGTATCGAGAAGATTACAACGTCGTCGAAGATCCGGAGTTCTAACCCGAGGTTCCACCTTCACCATTCACGGATCAAGGCAAGTCATCGACCATCTCTGTGGACACAGTTGATCATGTTGAGCCCATGTTTTAATAAATTATCGCTATAACACATAGGTTAATATTGCATTATTAAAAGATCAAGCCCTACACTTATATTTATTAGATCCCCGTCCTTGTGTGCAAACCCAAGCCATGCATATTGAGCCTTAACTCCTTGTCACTCTACAAATATTATATTAGCTAGTGCCCAATGTACCGGCACAACTGCTATAGGATATAAAGAAGGAGTCGTAGATTAGATGAATTCTGGTATATGAAATACCCTGTTATTCTTGTCTCTGGACTCTGTTGGAGTTAGGTATGTTATAAGTATGGTGGGTTCCGGGTGCAAGCTCGGAAACTGGTTGGTCGCACCCGGGGCACTATAAGGACCGGTCTGCGGGATCTGTTGCAAAGCACTTCCGTACCAACCACAAGTCTAATGGGTAAGTCCTAACTGGAAGTGTGGAACACTCCGGCTCTATGCACCATAGTGGAGGGGTACAAGGGGCTAGCCCTCAGGGCGCTTTGTACCGACGATGGCTCAAGAGGGGGTATTGTGGAAACTCGACATGGCGAGACACGGTACGAAACCTATAAGAGGGTGCTGTTGAGTCGGGGGAGACCATATGGAAGGTTTTGGCACGAGTTCCCGTGAAATGGGTCATCTCGTTACACTTTGGTGTAAGTGATGAGTGCGTGCCTTGTGGGTACAGTGGTACATCTCTGATCAGAGTAATTCAATCTTTTCGAAAAGCCGAGCCCACGGTCAAGGGCGGGTTGTGTGACTACTCGCAGTTAGTTTACAATTGTTTGAATCGATGAGTTATTCATGGCATGTAAGGACTGTTGTGCGAGGAGGTAAAACGTACTCCTCGAGTTAGAAGATGATGATGATGCATTCACATGTTTACTTTTCCGTACAAATAAATTACTCACATTAAAAGCTTTACAAATATGCTGCTTCCGCTAAACTAGCCACTACCTCCCTTGTTATTATCTTGCATTTATACTTGCATTCGGTGGCTTGCTGAGTACATCTGTACTCACCCCGTTGACTTACACCACCAGAGCCAGTCTACTACGAGGAGGATGAAGGTCTGGAGTAGCGACCCAGTCAAGGCGAGACTGGAAGGAGGCGTTCATCTAGGACCCTTGATTTTATTAGTTTCTCTTCATTTTCATTCACTTTTGTATTAATGCGGTCTACGAACCGTGAATGATTGCCCGTATTGTACGTGGTCGCTTGATGAACGTCTTGGTTTATTGATTTTCTTTGGAATTTCAATAAAGGTCCTGATTTATTAAATCGGGGCGCGACAAGATGGTATCAGAGCCGACTTGACTGTAGGAAGCCAAACAAACCTGACCTTAGGACTTATATATATTCACTATATTTTACAAAAGATCACTTATCCTCTCATCCTCTGAGATTTTCACAAAATTTTCTCTCTTTTGTAGATGCCGGTTCATACCATGAGCGGGACTCTTCGTGACGAGGCCGGATTCATCCGCGAGCTTCGCGTGCTCGTCGACTTTTTGGGGTTCCCCCATGAGCCTGCGTTCCACGGGATCTTTCCCGATGCGAACGAGAGCTACTACGAGGTCACGGTTGTGATCCGCCCCTCCTCCACACAGCCACCCTTCTACACCCATGGAGTTGGAGGACCTTCATTCGTGGTGGCCAGCCAGCGAGCCGCTCTCCAGTCCCTCGCCGAGCTTCGACTGGTCTACGACTGCCACCTCCGCGACACCGTCTACCGCTTCATGCCCATGCGCACACCCGGGAGTCACCGCAGCATCTACATCAACTCCCTCCCTCAGGACAACTCCGCCATCGCCCGCACCATGAGACTCCTGGAGGCTATGGACAACCTCCACACAGAGGCCGTCCTCGACGCAGATAGCCAACACGACACCATCGACTTCTACCGCCACTCGTCGGAGAACCTGGCCCGCGAAAATGCTGAGCTCCGTCGACAGCTAGAGCAGAACCCTCTGTTGACCCTTGAGGTGGAGGAGTTGAGACGTCAGAACGAGCTTCTACGCCAGGGCGCCATGGACCACGCCCAGCTCCGTCAGCAGCTCAGAGGGTTAAAGAAGGACATAGAAGAGATCGCGCCTCTTCCGCCTCGCAGGAAGAAACCCATTCAGACTCCCACAGTGAGGCCCAAGAGGATCTCCCGCAGCGCACCACCCGCCGGACCGTCCAGTTCCTCGACCCCGCCCGTCTCCCACGAGCCCGAGATCGAGCCGTCCCCTGAGCTACCGTAGACGTAGTTTTACGTTTGATTGTTTTCTTTCACTTGCTTGTATTGCCACCCATGTCGAATATAAGACATGAGTGAAGATTAAATAGAAATAAACATAAATGTAATCGCAAGAACGATACATTTTGAAATAAAAGCTTAATCTCATTTTCCTAGACCTATTGAATCATAATCCCAATATCAAGGAGAGAATCTACCTCTAGTCTCAACTCAATATAATTCGTTCGTCGCCATTCTGCGAGATCAACTCCAATCATGAAGTCAAGACAAGTTGTCAAGAAAGCCCTAACTTAGCCAAGCTCAATCTATGAAGATGCAGACTTGAAGCCTACCTTTAACCTTCTACTTCTAGCCTTTCCGAATCTCGGGACGAGATTCTTGTTAAGGAAGTTAGGATTGTAACACCTTGATTTTCGCCAGGCATTAAAAATAAAATAAATTAATAAATATCATGGAAAGGATTCCCTATACATCAAGAAAGAGGAAAGCTAAAATATGGGCCTAAAAATTTCATTTAAAATTAGCTAGAGTATTTTTCCAAAAAAATTCTCCTAAACATCAAATTGTGTTCCAAATTTTTTTTTTCTGGAATTTTAGTACCAAGGAATTCAATAAGATATAATCAACATCACTTCACCTTAAACCTCTAACACAAATTAATAAAATATATTACAACACGAATGTTGAGTGAATAAAATACACGATAAATCATTTATAATAATATAAGGCCTGAGTGTGAGAGATGATAAGGAACTAAAATTAGATATGTAAGCATCTAGGTCAAATTATTCATCTTAGGCAATAAAACCAGTAATAATTTCCCCTTAATGTTGGCACCTTCTTTTTGAACCCTTCAACTTCAGGATGGCCAATAACCAAGGATCAGAAGCTCCACACGATGGAAACACCTCGGGCAATCTGCCTCAGTGGGGTGCACCTGTACCTCAGCAGACCACTGTTGTCTATCATCCCACACTTGCGGAGGTAATGACAAAACAGAATCAACTGATCGCCACACTGCTTACCCAGATGCAACAACTACAAAAGCAGATGCAAGAGCAGCAGGCACAGTTGTCCCGTCTCCAACAACACCAACACGAGCTCTCCCTTCAGCTAATCTACGGGGACTTCGCCAACTTTCAAAAATTGGTGGACGAAGCAACTATACCAGAAACCAGAGTGATTCCACCTCAAGCCCCAACCCCTGCCAAGCCACAAACCACCCCCGGAGGGCCAGGCACAGACATCCCACCCCAAGCACCGCCAGCCAGAAGGACACCAGTACCAACTACCGGATACAAGAGGGACAGGAACGGCAAGCCAATTGTGTGCTACAACTGTCGCCAAGGAGGACACTACGCCAACAAGTGCCCCTACCCCAAGCGATTGCCATCCTCCATCCCAAATCCAGAGAAACATACGCCAGATCACCACAAAGAGAAACCAGATACAACCAAAGACACTCCCAATTTGGCCTCAACCAACCCAGATCCGGAGATCGCCTTGCCTACTTCTGATGTAACACCTTTCCCTAATCCAGAACACCAGTAGAACTCAGTCCCTCAGTTTTCCCGAAGTTCGCTTCGAATCTCGAGGACGAGATTCTCTGTAAGGGGGATAGGATTGTAACAGCCCTAAAATTAAAAGGGAATAAAATAAAGGAGAAATAATATTAAATGAATTTCTGAATTTGTATTATTAAAGAAAACTCCTAAAAGAGCCTTATTAAAGCCAAACAGAGTCAAATATTCAAAATTTGGACTTGCAAATTTTATGGGATAAACTAGAGACCAAGAAATATTTTTGAGAATTTTTACAAAATTTTTCTAACATATCTTCAAGCCTTAAGCAAATATTTGAATTTCTGGAATTAAATTTAATGGAAAATACATTTTAAATCTAGTTGGGCCGAAACCCTAAATCTCCCTCTGAAAGCCTTTCGGCCCAGCCCAGCACCACCCCTCTCTCTGACGGGTGGGACCCGCCTGTCGGCGCCGCCCCCTTCTCTCCTCTCCCGCGCCTCGACCGGCCCCACCTGGCAGCCGCACCCCGCGCCCCGGCCTCTGCCATCGATGGCCCACTCGTCAGCGCCGAAGCTCCCCCCTCTCGCTGCCAGCCGGTCCCACGCGTCAGCCTCCCACGTGCGCCCACCCCCTCGCTGCCATCCCGGGACCAATCGCCAGCCGCCCCTCGCTCTCGGGCTATGACAGGTGGGCTCCACCTGTCATATCCTTCTTCTCCGAAGGAAGGGGGCCGATCCCTTTCCATGCCGGCGCCCCCTCCATTCCATTTTCACCGTCGATCGCCGGATCCTCATGATTGAGCCTCGGATCTCCTTCTCCATTCACCGGTGATCCGTTTCCCCCTTTTTTGCCACGCGGTTTCGCCCTTTTGGAAGCCTATCCGAGAAGCAAGGAAGCTCGCCGGCGAGACATGGAAATCCCTCCTCGGCTTCCCTCTTTTCCCCTTCCATCTTTGTCTCCGGTGACCTCCTATAAGAGCACTCGCCACCACCGCACTCAAGCAACCCGAGAAAAGCCCTAGCTCTAGCCCTTCCAATCGCCGCCTGCAAATTTTTGGGTTCATCCCCTGTTTTGGCTCCGGCAGGACCTCACCGGCGCTCCGGACCGCCGTCGCCCTCACCGTCACCTCCGCCGGGACCATCAGCGCGCCCTCTACCCCGGCCCCACCTCCGTTGGGCCAGAACACCGCCGGATCTCGCCGTCGCCGTCGATCCCGAAGCGAACCACCGCCCTCTCCTCGACGCCGGCCACTACCCCTACTCCAACGTCGTCGCCACCGGTATGCCAGGAACCCTCTCGTGCCCCTCTTTCCATTTCTGGCCTTAGATGCGCCGTAGGGCCTCGCCGTCGCCGGGAATTCCTCGCCGGAGTTCTACCGGAGTCGGGGAAGACGGGCACGAACCCCCTTCCCGCGCGTGCCGTGCCGGACGGCGCCTCTGCCATTCGATCTGGACTGAACGGCCGAGATTAAATCGCACAGGGATTAGATCTCAGCCGCCCGATCGAACGAAGGGGTATCAGTGGATCCTGGCCGTCGGATCTCACTTAAATCCCCGCGCGCACTCTGGCCGTTGGATCCTGATCCAACCGTTGCCACGTGCCCGGCTCACGCGCGCGGTCGCCGGTTCACGGTGAACTCAGTTCACCGTGGACCAGAGACTGTTTTCTGGTTTAAAAATAATTCAGAAAATAGTTTTAAACTTCCAAAATTCATATCTTGCTCAAATTAACTCCAAATCTCACCATTTCAATTCTGGAAATTTTGTCTTTTCATCCTCTACACTTTTATGCTATAAAAACAATATGTTTATTTGGCACATAATAATCTTATTAAATAATAAAGAAAAATCCCCTTTAGGAGTTAATTAATATTTCAATAAAATAATTCAGATAAACCCTTAAAAACTTATAAAATAATATCAGAAGATATAATGGCTCTAATTCACTATGGTTAATACAATAAAAATGTAATAACCAATTTGTCCATGACATTTTACTAAATTACATCCCTAAGACCCCTTTAGGATTTGATTAATATTCCAAAAACTCTTAGAAATTTATATAATACTTCTAGGGGGTCTATTAACTCCAGTACATTGTTTTTAAACCAATAAAGATGTAACAATTCATTTTGCCCATTATAAGTCATTAAATAAACATCCCCTAGGCCCATTTAATAATTAACTCATATAATAGAAATATAACACTTTACAAAAATATCATGAAAATTTAGATAATAAATCCAAAGGACTTAATGACTTGATTCCACTGTTTCAATGCAATAAAAATAACATGTTCACTTAGCCCACTTTAATCTATTAATTAATATTGCAAAAGCCCTTGTAGGATAATAAAGTAAGTCATATGAAAGAAGATAAACACTCGATAAAAATGTCATGACAACTTGTATAATAACTTTAGAGAACCTAACAACTTGAGTTTACTATTTTTACCATAAAAATAGAATATTCATTTTTACCCACTTTGTTCCATTAAATGATATTGCAAAGGCCCTTTTAGGACATTTAATTAAGGCATTTAAGAAAAAGTCAACCCTTTATGAAACTATCCTAAAACTTATATAACAAACTCCAGAAGATCTAAATAACCTAATGTCACTATATTAATGCCATAAAAACATTAAGGTCATTTTATAACTTTTTACTTCAACTTTAAGAAGGGGAAAAATAAAAACCTCCTTAGGGAAAATAATCACATCAAGTTATAAAATTAAGGAATCTCATTAAAAATTAATCTTAAATGTTTAGGTAACAAATCCCTAAAAGTTAAGACTCTATCTACTATGCTTTATCCAACATAAACATGTATGTTAGTATGATTGATTTGGATTGTTTATTGAATGCTTTATTTACTTTTCCGTATCGAGAAGATTACAACGTCGTCGAAGATCCGGAGTTCTAACCCGAGGTTCCACCTTCACCATTCACGGATCAAGGCAAGTCATCGACCATCTCTGTGGACACAGTTGATCATGTTGAGCCCATGTTTTAATAAATTATCGCTATAACACATAGGTTAATATTGCATTAGTAAAAGATCAAGCCCTACACTTATATTTATTAGATCCCCGTCCTTGTGTGCAAACCCAAGCCATGCATATTGAGCCTTAACTCCTTGTCACTCTACAAATATTATATTAGCTAGTGCCCAATGTACCGGCACAACTGCTATAGGATATAAAGAAGGAGTCGTAGATTAGATGAATTCTGGTATATGAAATACCCTGTTATTCTTGTCTCTGGACTCTGTTGGAGTTAGGTATGTTATAAGTATGGTGGGTTCCGGGTGCAAGCTCGGAAACTGGTTGGTCGCACCCGGGGCACTATAAGGACCGGTCTGCGGGATCTGTTGCAAAGCACTTCCGTACCAACCACAAGTCTAATGGGTAAGTCCTAACTGGAAGTGTGGAACACTCCGGCTCTATGCACCATAGTGGAGGGGTACAAGGGGCTAGCCCTCAGGGCGCTTTGTACCGACGATGGCTCAAGAGGGGGTATTGTGGAAACTCGACATGGCGAGACACGGTACGAAACCTATAAGAGGGTGCTGTTGAGTCGGGGGAGACCATATGGAAGGTTTTGGCACGAGTTCCCGTGAAATGGGTCATCTCGTTACACTTTGGTGTAAGTGATGAGTGCGTGCCTTGTGGGTACAGTGGTACATCTCTGATCAGAGTAATTCAATCTTTTCGAAAAGCCGAGCCCACGGTCAAGGGCGGGTTGTGTGACTACTCGCAGTTAGTTTACAATTGTTTGAATGGATGAGTTATTCATGGCATGTAAGGACTGTTGTGCGAGGAGGTAAAACGTACTCCTCGAGTTAGAAGATGATGATGATGCATTCACATGTTTACTTTTCCGTACAAATAAATTACTCACATTAAAAGCTTTACAAATATGCTGCTTCCGCTAAACTAGCCACTACCTCCCTTGTTATTATCTTGCATTTATACTTGCATTCGGTGGCTTGCTGAGTACATCTGTACTCACCCCGTTGACTTACACCACCAGAGCCAGTCTACTACGAGGAGGATGAAGGTCTGGAGTAGCGACCCAGTCAAGGCGAGACTGGAAGGAGGCGTTCATCTAGGACCCTTGATTTTATTAGTTTCTCTTCATTTTCATTCACTTTTGTATTAATGCGGTCTACGAACCGTGAATGATTGCCCGTATTGTACGTGGTCGCTTGATGAACGTCTTGGTTTATTGATTTTCTTTGGAATTTCAATAAAGGTCCTGATTTATTAAATCGGGGCGCGACAGGCAGTATGACATCCTTGCTGAGAGATGCCTTCTCACCACGCAACAGTTCGATATCGGAGACAAGGAGAAGCGAGCTGTTGATCTGATCAATAATAGAGCGCGTTCGGATCTTAGCAGGTGAACACATGGTCCCTCTTCCACGGTGCTGCCACCAGTACGGCCATTGCTCTTGCCACTCTAGCAGCTCCTACGTGGACTCATCGCTGCACATGGGCTCCGTGACGACATACGCATCGGACCAAAAATTGTAGATCAGATCATAGGGGTGCTCCTGTGAGTGGAGGAGGATGCGAGCGAGTCTAGGGGAGTAGGATGGCGCGCGGCAAGGGAGGTGAGTAGGACACCAGCGTCAGGTGGGGGAGGCGAGCATAATGACATCAAGCGGGGGAGGCGAGCGGAACGATGCTGGCGGGCACAGAAGGGAAGCGACAAGTGATGATTATGGTTTTCTTAGGGAATTCGTACTACAAGAAAACCAATCGCTTATAAAGTTCACTAGGTTTTCTTATGTACTAAGTCTAAACTTCTTGTCACCATATTATTACTACTATTAGGTAGTGTCCAATGTATTGGCACAATCGCTATAGGTTAAAGATGAGTCGTAGCAAATTGGACTCTACTATATGATCTCCGTTATTCTTATCTCTGGAATTCTGTTGGTGATAGAGTTATGGTTAAGTGTATGCATGGTGGGTTCCGGGTGCAATCTAGGGTATTGGTTGGTAGCACCCGGGGCACTATAAGGACCGGTCTGCGGGATCCGTTGCAATACATTTCTGTACTAACCACAAGTCTAGTGGGTAAGTCCTAACTAAGGTATGGAGTGTTCCAATCTGAGGCACCACTTGGAGATGGGTCAAGCAGCACCTGCGGGTGGCTTGTACCGACGTGGCGCAAAAGGGGGTGCGACGTTAGCCGGGATGCGGCCCGGCGCGTCGGCGAAACCTAGAGCGGGTGATTATCGCTTGGAGCATTTCATACTGAGGTTTTAGCACGAGTTCTCATGGCATGGGTCATCTCGTTATGCTTTGGTGTATGGGATAAGTGTGTGCCTTGTGGATGCAGTGGTACACCTCTGATCAGAGTCTTAAATCTTTTCGAAAAGCCGAGCCCACGGTCAAGGGCGGGTTGCATGACATCCCACAGTTAGTTTACTTTTAATGAATATGCATGATTATTTGGCATATAAGGACTGTTGAGCGAGGAGGGAAAACATACTTGTTGGACCGGAAACGGTGACCAGAGGGGGGTGAATGGGAGCTTTTAAAATTTCAGACTAGAAATATCCTTCTGTTTTAGTTCCGTCTTCTGCAGAACAGGCTTCGAACACACCCTTCGAAGTTCTGGTTCGGAGGTATTTTATAGCTCCGAAAATAGGCTTCGCAAGGAGAAAAAGTTCGAAGCCAAGTAGACTTCGCTCCACCCACAGCCCCGAAGATTCAGCTCTGCTAAGTCAGTGCAGGCTCCGCACACGGAGTGCCATCGAGCAGACTTCACACTTCACCCTTCGCAAGAGCAGACTTCCCTATACGGACTTCGACCAAGCACTCAGCGATAGCAACTGGTGCTAGGCTTCGTACTTCGAAGATTTAAACGCACACTGAACAGACTTCACTGAGAACTTCGACAAGGCAAGAAAACGGGCTTCGGTCTAAGACAAGAACAGTGCTTCGCTAGTAATCAAAGAGGTCTTGCCTCCATTTTACACAGAGCGAACAAACACTGAAAAGCACACACTTTACTCGAACATGCTTCTCACACACTTCTCTAGAGAAGATTCAGTTCACAAACTCAACTCAAAAGAAGTGAGACACGGAGAAATCAAAGCATGCAATGAAGTACGCATACAAGTTCAAGCAGTAAATGAAAACAGAATCAAAGCTTCATTGCTTGAACAGGGAACACAAAATGAACTCACAGACTGAATATAGAGTGTGGCGGCTAGCACAGGAGCTCAAAAATGGCTACTCAAAGTGTTGGTGTGACCTAGCTAGCCTCCACTATTTATAGGCACTATTCAGCCCTGTGAATAGACTATTTTACCCCTAGGGTTTACACTGGTTTTGTCTCATTAGAACAGGGGGTACAGCTGGTAGTCTACTTTATTTGTAGGCTTCTTTTGTCAGCTTCGCAGAGGAGACATCATCAGCTTTTGTAGAGCAGACACGGTCAGCCTTTGCAGTCTTGGATTCTTCTGAAGCCCCCCTTTGGATGCGAGGGGTGTGGTAGCTTCAGTGAGAAGCCTTGAGCCTGACGGCCTTCGCTTCACCGAAGTCAGCCTTCGATACAGAGACGGTTTTGAGATGAAACTGTCAAAGCCCTTGGGCCTTCGTACCAACACCTTTGGAGTGGACCACCACGGCTTCTCAGCTTCTCCCAGCTCGAACTCCGTCAGTCCATGTACCAAAGCCATGCATGGCCAAAGTACCTCAAGTCAGCCTCACTCCGAAGCCAGCCTCACTCCGAAGCCAGCCTCACTTCGAAGCCAGCCTCACTCCGAAGCCAGCCTCACTCCAAAGCCCCACCTTCGGTGTACCACCCTTCGAAGTCCCTCCTTCGTCCAAGGCCTCCGCATGAAGCATTCCATGAGCACTTCGTTGCAGTGTCTCTCCTCGAGCACACTCCTCGACGAACCTCACCCGGACCATGCCTTCGATGCACCTCGACTTCTGAGACCTTCATCGGGTATACCTTCGAGTGCCTCCCTCCAGAGCACACTTCGAATGCCCTGCCTCATTGCTGATGACTTGGTCCACCATACTCCGAAGTCACTCCATTCGGAGTACCCTTCGAAGTGCCTCGCCTCCGAGGACTTCGTCTCGGAGTACCTTCACTCGGAGCCACACTCTGCACTTATTGCCTTCTCTTGGCGCACCTTGACCCAAGGTCCGACCTCGACCCCTTCGTAGCCTTCGTGACCGAGCTCCCCGCTCGCCTGGCATCAAGCCTCCCGTGTGACCCAGGTTCACTTGCTGCGAACCGTCCGTCGCCTCCGAAGTCACTTGCGCACCACAGACAGACAGACAAGTGTATCCAGTACCCCGGAGACCTCTCCGGTTAAACAACCTTCGGCACACACTCTAGTGTACCGCCCAAAGTACCAAAACCTTCAGTACAGCAAAGTCATCGTGTACCGTCGGACCCCTCAGACAGGCACACTTCGCTGCAACAGCTGCAGCAAACAGAGCCCACCGAACCCTTCGGTGAAGCAACCTCCGAAACCCTTCAGAGGGACCGCTTCAAATCAGAGGGTACAATCTATCAATCACTCATCACAGACTCTGAAACCAACCCTTGGTTTCTCAGTACTCCTCGAGTTAGATGGTATTATGTTGTTCATGTTTAATATTCCACATGATTAAATTTGACTACAAAAAATGCTATAACTGAAAAATGTACTTTTCCGCACTTTTAGCCATTATCCTTCCTTTGTTATTATCCTGCATTATTATTGCATTTGCGGTGGCTTGTTGAGTACTTTTGTACTCATACCCATTGGACACACACTTCAGAGGCTGCCTATTATGAGGAAGATGGTCTGAAGTAGTGACCCAGTCAAGAAGAAGATCCTGAAAAAGACGTTCGTCATGCTGTTTATTTTCATTGTTTCTTTTACTTTTACTCTTATGTAATAATGTGGTCTGCGAACCACGAATGATTGCCCATATGTATGTTGTCGCATGATGAACCTTTTGTTATTATTGTTTTTCTATGGAAATTCAATAATGTTCCGATTTGGTAAATCGGGGGGAGGGGGTCATAAGATGGTATCAGAGCCGACTTGACTGTAGGAAGCCAAAAGGACCATCCTAGCACTTAGTTTGATAAAATCTATTTCACGAAAACCTACTTCATAACTTTGTTCCTTCCCTCACTTCTCTTCAACTTGTTGTTTTTGTAGATGCCAGTCTACCAAGTCCACAGTTTCTGCCGCCACTTCGAGGGCTTCGTTAGGGAGATCCAAATGATGGTGACCTTCCTTGGGTTCCTCTTCGAGCCCGAGTTCCATGGTGTGTACATGGAAGAATTCACGGGGCCATGTGACGTCTCCCTCACCATCCATAGATCCGGTGAGCACCTGCCGTTCTTCACGACAGCACTTGGGGGTCCAACCTTCGACGTCGCATGCCAACGCGTCGCCCTCCAAGACCTCATGGAGCTGAGGATGATCTACGACAATCGTCTTCAGAACTCATCCTTCCAGCTTGTGCCAAAGCGCACTCCCGGCACCCACCGCAGCATCTACATCGGAATCCACTACGATCGTGATC
Organism: Zizania palustris; assembly: GCA_019279435.1. Lineage (NCBI taxonomy): Eukaryota > Viridiplantae > Streptophyta > Magnoliopsida > Poales > Poaceae > Zizania > Zizania palustris. The sequence goes on along the minus strand of JAAALK010000283.1, from coordinate 113,315,928 downwards.
CGGTCATGGCCCGGCAAACACGCCTTCTTCAGGCCATGGACGATCTCCACACCGAGGCCATGCTTGACACTGAGGAGCACCATGAGGTGGTCGAGTTCCTTCATCAGGAGATGAAGAGCTTGATCCAGCAAAATGGCGAGCTGCAGCGTAAGATAATACAACTGCAGAAGGACATAGCGGAGAAGATTCCCCTCGTTCCGAGGCAGAAGAAGCCCATCTGCGAGATCGCCTCTCACCCCAAGAGGATCCTACCACACCCCATGGACGTCGGACCGTCCAGCTCCAGCGCCCCAGCCTCGCGCCCCGCCATCGTCACCCATCCCATCATCGAGAACTTTCTCGAGCCCACCGTCCCATAAGGCCCACGTGGTTCTGAGAGCACGGAGACCGCCCCAGATGGTGAGTAGGCGATAATTTTCGATGGTTGCTTATAATAATTTTGTGATTGTGGTACCACCTGCAACGACTTGTGTTGTAGGTGGATTAAATAAGAACTTTGATGTAATGAACATTTTTTCCACATATATATGTGAGCCCTCTGGGCTGTTTTTGGGTAAATTTATTTTTAAAAGTTTTCTCTTATGACTAAAAATTTTATGTGCTCAGAAGATGGCCGATAACCAGAACACCGGGTCCAACAACGGAGCGGGGCAAGCAACGGTCTGCCCGAAAGTGTTGTGCCCAACTAGGGCGCAACGGGCCAACATCACACTGGGCCACCATCCGCCAACCATCCCACCTTGGCAGAGATGATGGCTAATCAGAACCAGCTGATCACCACCCTCATCACCCAAATGCAGCACCAACAGGCACAGTTGGACCGGCTGCAACAATAGAATGTGGAGCCCATCCCACGTGCACTAACCCCCGCACATGCACCTCAACTCTCTGAGTTTTTGCGCGTGCGACCCCCTATCTTCTCCAGCATGAACAACCCCATGGAGGCTGGAGATTTGCTCCGGACCATCGGGAAGAAGTTGGATCTCCTCCCCTGCACCGACCGAGAGAGAGTGGCATTCGCCATTCACCAACTCCAGGGTCCTGCCGCAGAATAGTGGGACAACTACCGTGAGTCCCAGCCAGAGTACCACAAGGTGACTTGGGTGGAGTTCACCATCGCCTTCTACACCGCCCACGTCCTGCCGGAGTCATCGCGGTCAAGCAGCAGGAGTTCTGCGACCTGTAGCAGGGAAGCCGGACCGTCTTGGAGTACCTCCATGAATTCAACCGTCTGGCCCACTACGCGTCGGAAGAGGTGCGAACCGACGCCCTCCGCCAGGCCAAGTTCCTCCGGGGACTTAAGGATGAGTTGTCCATTCAGCTCGTCACCACCGACTATGCCGACTTCCAACGGTTGGTGAATAAAATGCTCATCCAAGAGACTGAGCAAAACAAGCTGGACCTCAAGAAGAGTAAGATGATCGCGTTCAAGCATCATCAGGCGAACCCTTAGAGGCCCCGCTTCGTCACTCCGCCGCCGACACCCGCCTACCATCCTTGGCCCATCTACAAGCTGCCACACGCCGCTAGTGGAGCCAACGTCGGGCATCCTCGCCCTACTCCACCAGCTCCGGCCGCTCAGCCGACGCCCGCCACCATGGCCCCGATCATGAGGGACCACAACGGAAAGCCGATCGTCTGCTTCAACAGCCAGAAGGAAGGGCACTACTCGCACTAGTGTCCTCACCCCAAGCAGCCCCAAGGCACGGCACCCAACCAGGCAGTTCGTGCTCGTGTCAACCACATCAGCGCAGAGGAAGCTCAGGAAGCTCCCGAAGTCGTACTCGGTATGTTCACCGCAAATTCCATACCTGCAATAGTAATGTTTGACTCTGGGGCAACACACTCCTTCATCTCAGAGGATTTTGTGAAAACAAATGACTTATAAGTGCTCCCTCTACCCACCCCCATGATGATTGCCACTCCAGGCAAGAAGACCTTACCTATCCTGTTCAGCCCTAAGGTAAGGATAGAAATCCAAGGGGTATTATTCTGGGCTGAGCCGGTCCTCATCGAGTGCACCGGACTCGACCTCATCCTAGGGATGGACTGGTTGATGAAGCACAAGGGAGTGATCGACTGCGCCAGCAAGTCCATCACTGTGGCCAACCCCGAAGGTGAAGCCGTCACTTTTCAGATGACCAATAGTGGACCTCGCGAGGTGTCCCTTCACTCGTTAGCCCTAGAGGAAGTGCCCGTAGTCAAGGAGTACATGGACGTCTTCCCGGAAGACCTACCAGGAATGCCTCCCAAGCGGGACATCGAATTCAGAATCGAGCTTGTCCCCGAGACCACCCCCATCTCCAAGCGCCCATACCGGATGGCCGCCAATGAACTAGCCGAAGTTAAGAGCAATATTGAATACCTAGAACAAAAAGGGTACATCCGACCGAGTACCTCACCCTGGGGTGCACTGGTTATCTTCGCCTTGAAGAAGGACAAGACCAAAAGGATGTGTGTGGACTATAGAGCCTTGAACGACGTGACCATCAAGAACAAGTACCCACTGCCTCGGATCGATGACCTATTCGATCAACTGAAGGGATCCTCGGTGTTCTCCAAGATTGACCTCAGGTCGGGCTATCACCAGCTGAGGATTAGGGAAGAGGACATCCCCAAGACTGCCTTCACATCCCGCTACGGACTTTACGAGTATATTGTGATGTCGTTCGGACTCATGAATGCCCCGGCCTTCTTCATGAACATGATGAACAATGTATTCATGGAGTTCTTGGATAAGTTCATCGTGGTATTCATCGAAGATATCCTCGTCTACTCCACAACCAAGGGAGAACATGAAACCCACCTCCGTCTGACCCTCGGAAAGCTAAGGGAGCAGCAATTGTATGCCAAATACAGCAAGTGCGAGTTTTGGTCATCTGAGGTGAAGTTCATTGGTCATGTCATATCTGCCGGAGGAATAACAGTGGACAAAACCACCATAGTAGTAGTGACCAATTGGCTACAACCCACGAACATGACCGAGATCCGGAGTTTTCTCGGATTAGCCGGATATTACCGCCGATTCATCGAGAACTTCTTGAAGATAGCCAAGCCCATGACCAGACTGCTGCAGAAGGAAGTAAAGTTCGAATGGACTCCAGATTATGAAGAGTGCTTCTAGACCATTAAGAAAAAGCTCGTGTCAGCCCCAATTCTTACCCTGCCAGACATCCGGAGGGACTTCCACGTCTACTGTGATGCCTCTCGCCAAGGGTTAGGGTGTGTCTTGATGCAAGACGGGAAGGTGATATCTTACGCCTCTCGCCAGCTAAGGCCACATGAGCTAAATTACCCGACACACGACCTGGAATTGGCAGCCGTGGTTCATGCCTTGAAGATATGGAGACATTACCTTGTGGGTAATCGGTGTGAGGTCTTCACCGACTACAAGAGCCTCAAGTACATATTCACCCAACCGGACCTGAACCTCAGACAGAGAAGGTGGTTGGAGTTGATCAAAGATTATGACTTGGGCATCCACTATCATCCAGGCAAGGCAAATGTGGTGGCAGACGCCCTAAGTCGAAAAGGGTACTGTAATGCCATCATGGTGCAAGACCAGGCCCCATTCTTATACAAGGAGATGGAAAGGCTGAATCTAGGGATCACTACCAGAGCATACCTCACTGTCCTAGAGACCAGACCTGTCTTGATGGACCAGATCCGTGAGACACAGAAGGAAGACCCGAACATCTTAGAGATTCAGTAGAACATGAGAAAAGGTAAAGCCCTCGGATTCTCCGAGGACGAGAACGGTACCATCTGGTTCGAAAACCGGATATGCATGCCCAACAAGCCAGAATTGAAGGCCCTCATCCTTCAAGAGGCCCATGATACCCTATACTCCATACATCCCGGGAGTACAAAGATGTACCCGAACCTAAAGGAGAAATATTGGTGGGTTAGCATGAAGAGGGAAATAGCTGAGTATGTGGCCAAGTGCGACACATGCCGATGAGTCAAGGCAGAGCACCAGAGACCTGCCAGATTATTGCAACCCCTCAAGGTCCCCGAATGGAAGTGGGAAGAAATAGGAATGGACTTCATCACGGGACTACCCAGGATCCAAGCTGGTCATGATTCTATCTGGGTGATCGTCGACTGTTGGGGAATAGTTTTCCCCTGAATAAGGGCTAAATGACATCAGCCTCCGACAGTCTTCGGCCCGGAGCCCAACACTATCGAAGCCTGTACCTTCCCAAAGAAGATGTTTCCAAGCCTCAAGGTTCACCTCGAAGCCCTCAAGATTCCTTAAAGATTGCCGGAAGCTAAGTCTCAGGCTAACTTCGAAGCTAACCTCTAGGCCTTGTTCGCAGTTAGCCTTCGAGCTATGTTCGGAGTTAGCCTTCGAGCTCCCTTTGGAGCTCCTCAGAGCTAGTCTCCGGACCCTCTCCAGTCAATTCAAAGCCAAGTCTCGGAGGCCCAGTTCAGAGGTATAGTTCGGAGCCCCAGTTCGGAGCCCCAGCTCAGAGGCCTAGCTCGGAGGCCTAGCTCAGAGGCCCAGTTCGGAGGTCCAGTTCGGAGCCCCAGCTCAGAGGTCCAGTTCAGAGCCATAGTTCGGAGGCCCAGTTCGGAGGCCCAGTTCGGAGCCCCAGCTCGGAGGTTCAGTTCGGAGCACCAGCTCGGAGGCCCTGTTCGGAGGTCCAGTTCGGAGCCCCAGTTCGGAGCCCCAGTTCGGAGGTCCAGTTCGGAGCCCCAGTTCGGAGTATACTTCGAAGCCCACTTCGTAGTGTACTTCGAAGCCTCCCTTGCAGCCTTCGCCTGAAGATCTCCAGCCCCTACTCCGAACCTAGGAAATATCTGCACCTCGCAGCAGTGTAGAAGCCATACCGGGTGCCCCTCCGCCCCTGGTATGTCGTTTAGATGGTCAAGATGTGACGTTGTCTGACACGTCTGTAAAGCTGTAAAGCACTTTTGTACAGTAGCTAGCTCCTTTTCCCCTTTTTGCCCCTATGAGCCTAGGACTTATAGAGGGCATTCTGGTCTTATCCTTTGGCCTGCGTGCCTATAAAAGCAGGGCCAAGCCCTTGTAACAGGGTACCCTCTCCAGGGGCCATGAGACCCTGGAGTTCACTTCTCCACACCAAGGCATACCATGCCAAATCCACCACAAACTGGACGTAGGACTATTATCCCCTAGGGGAGGTCTGAACTAGTATAAATCCTTTCTTCCTCTGAGAGAGCCCTTCGAAGTTCATTTTACACACCATATACACACATACAAAACCTGTGCTGTAGCTAACACAATTGCTACAACAGTTGGCGCCGTCCGTGGGGATCTTAGTACTAAAGGCTAAGTTCTCTGCCACTGTCTGCAACTCGAAGTGTGCTTGAGGAGGGAGCTCCGAAGCTTTCTTGCTTCGCGCACCCTTCGGCAAGGGGCTTCGGGTGTAGTTCGAAGGTCATCTTCACCTTCCCACATCCTTTGCATTTCGGAGCTCACCCTCAAGCAAGGGGCTCTGCTTCGTGAGTCGAAGGCTGTCAAAGCCCCAGGGGCTACGAGGCAAGCTTTCACCCACTTTACGAGGTACGTACACTGTCCGAAGTACCACTTCGATGTATAATTCTACAATTACTTTAGCATAAAATCGAAGCCTTGCTTCGCCTTAAAGTCGAAACCCTACTTCGCCTTAGATTCGAAGCCTTGCTTCTCCTTATAAAAACCCCAAGCTTTGCTTCGCCTTGTTTAAAAATCCGAAGCCTTGCTTCTCTTTACAAATCCGGAGCATCCCTCTGAAGGCTACACAGCGCCTCTGGGCCCGTAGCAGTAACAGGGACTCCGGGTGTAACACCCCAAATTTTCAATACAATAAAAATATTATTAAATTCAATTTCTTGGAATATATATTTCTGAAAATACTTTAAATACCCTTTTATACCCAATTGAACTACAGCATAGAGTAGATGGCCAAATTAGGAGGTGAAACTTTTTGTATATGATCCTAGGACCAAAATATATTTTGAGAATTTTTATAAATTTTTATCAACCTTGGAAGTAGTCCTAAGATTTTAATCTATTTTCTGGAATTACTTTTATTCAGAAATGTTTTAAAACAGTAATGGGCTCCCCTCCCTCCTTTCTCTCTCTCCCGGCCGGCCCAGCCCAATCCCACCCTCGCACGCCTTCTGACCAGTGGAGCCCACCCGTCAGTGACCCCCTCTCCTCTCACGCGCGCACCCGACACCCCGGCCCCACCTGTCGGCGCCAACCGTTCCCTCTCGCGCCCGAGCTCGGCCCCACCCGTCAGTCGCCACCCTCGCTCGCCCGCGCCCGCCGAGGCCCACCGGTCAATTAAGCGCGTTAAGGTGCGCGTTTAAGCCCCTGGATCGCCTTCACGCGCATGGCCGCGCCTTCGCCGGTGAGTAAAGCCCTCCTCGGCTTTCCTTGCATGCGAGCCCCCTCCGACGTCCTATTTAACCCCCTGGCCTCCGCCGCGTCCGACCCCCACGCCCACTCGCCTCGAGCACGATCAGAACGCCCTCCACCCGGTTTTTAGCACTCCCCTCCTGTTTCACCTCCGGCCACCGCTCGCCGTCGCACCGGACCACCTACGTCCACGTAGTCGCCACCATCGTGACCGTCGCCGACCACCCGACCTCGGCCACGCCTCCGTTGGCCAAGGAGACCGTAGGATCAACGCCGTCGTCGAGCACCCGAGGAGCCCTCCGCGTCTACCCTCGCCGCCGATCGCCGTCAGCCACCCTTCATCGTCGTCGAAGGTACCGTCGTGACCGCCATGGCCTCCTCTTTCCATTTTTGCATAGAACTAGGGCCTAGCCCCCTCGTAGGCGCCGTCGCACCCGAACCCCACCGTCGCCAGAGACGAATGGCGGTACAACCCCCTTAGCGCGTGTCGTGCCGGATCTCATCCTGGCCGCATGATCGCGATCGGAGCGCTCTGATTAAAGCCCTACGGGATTTAATCTCCGCCCTTGATCCGGTCAAAGGGGTACCAGGCCATCTGGGCCGTTGATCGCTTTTAAAAGCCTTGACTCAATCTCGTGCGTCCATCGCGTACCGGTTCGAACGTTTTAATCCTGGCCATCCACGTCACTTTAACTCCCACGCCTCGCCCTCGCGCGTCGGATCTGGATCCGACGGTCCAGATCGACCCGGTGCACGCGCACATTGCGCGGGTTCACCGTGGGCCTGGCTCACCGTGGACCCGAAGGGTTTAAAATTTGAAAATAAATTCGAGAAAAGGTTTAAAACTTGTAAAATTCATATCTGGCGCATTTGAACTCTAAAAATTACCATTCCAATTTCAGAAAATTCATAATATTATTCTCTACATGTTTATGCAATAAAAACAATAGGTTTACTTTGACTTTTTCATGTTTATTCAAATAAATATTCAAATGCCTTTAGGATTAAAATATAAATTCAAATGTTTAAACTTCAGAAAAATTTAGATTTATTTCCATTCTGTCCATTTACTGAAAAGACCATCAAATTAACATGAACTTTTCATTTCACCATTATTTGAGAACTTAATATGGCAATAATCACATTTAAACACCCCTTTCTAAAAAGGACAACACTTTATTTTAATTTCTTTTAAAATTATTTATAAACTGAATTTCAGAACCCTAACAACTTGATTTATTTTTAATCAAACCAACTTAAACCTATGTGATTATTATGTGATGTTATATTGTTTGGTTGAATGTTGTATTTATTTTATTTTACTTTACTATATCAAAAAGACTACGACGCCGTCGAGGAGCCGGAGTACTTCCCCGAAGTCCCTCCCTCTCCCTTTGCTGAACAAGGCAAGTCACCAAACCAATCTTTTGAGCATATTGAACCCATGTTTGATTAAACTATCGCGAAAACACATAGGTTATATATGCATTAGTCAAATGAACCCTTACAATATATTTATTTAGGATCCCCCGACCTTGATGTGCAACCCAAGCCATGCTCTCTAGCCTAAACTCCTTGTCACCATATGATAAATGTTATTAGCTAGTGTCCTATGTATCGACACGATCGCTATAGGATAAAAATGAGTCGTAGTACATGGTTCTACTATATGATCCCCATTGTTTCTTATCTATGGAATTCTGTCAGTGTTGGAGTTGTGGTTGTGAGTGAATGCATGGTGGGTTCCGGGTGCAAGCTAGGGCATTGGTCGGTAGCACCCGGGGCACTATAAGGACCGGTCTGAGGGATCCGTTGCAATACACTTACGTACTAACCACAAGTCTAGTGGGTAAGTCCTAACTAAGGTATGGGTTGTTCCAAACCGATGCCACCATTTGGAGATGGGTCAAGTTGCATCTGCGGGTGACTTGTACCAATGTGGCGCAAAAGGGGGTGCGACGTTAGCCGGGATGCGGCCCGGCGCGCCGGCGAAACCTAGAGCGGGTGGTTATCGCTTGGAACAGTTCATGCCGAGGTTTTGGCATGAGTTCCCGTGGTATGGGTCATCTCATTTGGGATGAGTGCGTGCCTTGTGGGTACAGTAGTACATCTCTGATCAGAGTCTTAAATCTTTTCGAAAAGCCGAGCCCACGGTCAAGGGTGGGTTGCGTGACATCCCCCAGTTAGTTTACTTTGAATATGCATGTGCATGATGGATTGACATGTAAGGACTGTTGTGCGAGGAGGTAAAACGTACTCCTCGAGTTAGTTGATGTTGTTGATATTCATGTTTACTTTCCGCATGATTAAAATATGTTTACACTAAATGCAATAACTGAAACTGTACTTTTCCGCAATGTTAGCCATTACCCTTCCTTGTTTATTATCCTGCATTATTACTTGCATTTGCGGTGGCTTGTTGAGTACTTTTTGTACTCACACCCGTTGGACCCCACAGAGGATGCTTACTATGAGGACGGTCTGGAGTAGCGACCCAGTCGAGAAGAAAAATCCTGAAGAAGATGTTCGTCATGCCGCGTTCTAATTATTTTTATTTACTTTTTTATTAAAACTTTGATGTAATAAATATGGTCTGCGTACCATGGATATTGTCGTGTGTACGTTGTCGCATGATGAACCTCTTGTATTATTGTTTTTCTTCTGAAATTCAATAATGTCTCGATTTGATAAATCGGGGCGCTACACCGGGCCACCGGCCCGATGCGCCCAGGGATTCCTGGTTCCGTACCCGAAGCATCCCAGGGTCGAAGGTGACCCAGAGTCGAAGGTGGCTAAGAGCCGAAGGTGGCTCACATTATCACAGGTTCGGTGAATCCACACCAAATATCCATTTTCATTACAGAATCAAGCTCAGAAGCCTTGCTTCATTATCCAAACACGCTCTGAAGCCTTACTTCGCGTGTCAAAATCTAATATACGCCTAAGCATGTCGAAGTCATGCTTCGCTTAAAATATAAGTGCGTTTCGGAGCCTTGCTCATGCACAACATCCAAATCCTAGCATGCCGAAGCATGCTTCGCTTAATTTGGCTACGCTGAAGCCTTGGTTTGCTCCAAATTAACACGTTCGAAGCCCAAAAGAGGCCTTCGCTCAATGTATTCCAAGCATCCGAAGCCGCAAAAAGGCACACCCCTTCGTATTCTAATTGCCCGCACCAGCAACGGCTAAGTCCCTAGCTGCCACGAGCAAGGGGGGAAGCATGTATGCGAAGTGTGCGAATGTAATATGCAGTACGAGCGTGACAAGCTAAAACGTTCGAAGTCATCAAACAATGCGAAGCATACAGACGAAGTATGCAAATACAATAAACTCCATTCATTGAATAATAATTGAGGAGTATGTTACAATGTACATCGAAAACAAAACTACGAGTAGTCTGTGTCTAAGCCTAAGAAAAAGCAAGCTCGAGGCCCCAGCCCTCGCTTGCCCTTCTTTCAGCGAGGGCCTCCTCGACTGGACGAAGCCTCGTCGGAGCCTGCTCTCCCATGTCCGGTTCGTCCACGCCCCGGAGCCCGCAGACCTCGCTTCCACTTTGCAGGTCACCCCAAGTTTGCGAGGTAGGCGGCGCCATGTCAAAGGCAGAAAAGTCTAAAGCCTCGTCGCCTGCCAAGGCTGTTCGCGAAGGCAAAGACAAAGGACTCCGAAGGGACTCCATCTTAACGATGGCCAGCAGATCCTGAACTACTTCGGGGAAGGCTCCACCGTTAGGCCCCCTGGGAAGTTTAAACCGAGGGGGGCCTTCGGACTTAGCTACCTCGAGGACTGCCCACAACTAGCGAAGTTCTTCAGAATCCTCAAGCACTTCGAAGTCAACATTCGGAGGCTGAGCCTGGGAAGGTATAAAGAACCCCCACATTCATATTAATAAACTGATAAGTTTTTACAAGCCTACAACTAAGAATTACAAGGAGCCTAAGGAGATCTACACCTTCGAAGGCGGAGGTGCCGATGTCGAAGGCTGATTTGGTGAGGCAAGCGCCTTGGCTCGGCGGAGGCGGAGGGCCTTCTGAAGCTCGAGGACTGCTTCGCAGCCTTGGCCTTCCAAGGCTCCTAAAGTCACCGCCAGGCTCTGCAGACGTCTGCCGGAGGTGTCACCAAGTGTTGGCCTCCGAAGGCCACCGGGGTCGCGGAGGTTGCTGCTTCGAGGTGGTTGCACCCTGCGTCGTGAAGCATTTGCAACACTCCTTGACCTGCCACTCGGCCGGCCATTAGGGCGAAGCCCTTCAGAGACTGCTCCGCCATCGAAGCCACCACCTTCAAGAATGCAGCGCGGTCCCCAATTGGATGCTGGCTGCCGAAGTCCGCAGCCCGACATTCGGTCCCTATCTGCTGAAGGACTTCGGTCAAGCTCTGAGTGGCTTCGCCGACGTTGTCAACGACAAAGTCCTCAAGTGACTGAGCCCGTTGGCAGAGCTCGGAGTTCTCCTTCGCCAGCTGGGCTTCGGCATCCTTTGCAGCCTGGAGCTCAGCCCGGAGCCTGTCGGTCTCCGAGGCCAAGGCTTCCCTAGCCTTGTCGGCTTTGGCCCTCGCCGCCTTGGCCTCGGCCCTCTCCGCCTAGGCTGAAGCTTCAGCCCGCCTTCGCTTCTCGGCTCCCACCGAGACTTCGCGTCGGAGGGCCTCCTTCTCCTCCGCCAAGCGCGTCATCCGCCTGTCCGCAGAAGTCGAAGCTGCTGCGTTTAGCGCGAAGGCCTAGAAGAATTCAAGAAATCATAAGTGTTGATCGAAGACTAAAGTAATACTAGAAGACTACGTCAGACTTCGTTCACCTGGATAAGGGCTTCGTTCGCGTTGATGAAGAGGTCCATGGGGTTCGAGCGGCTGAGTTGAGCCACCAAGCCCCCTGCCTCCACAGCTGCGCAGCCCTCGCGGAAGCTGTTGATGGCCATCTCCGTCACGGCCCCCTTCGGCCGCAGAGGCTGGACAATGTCCTCCGCCACAACTGCCTGCACAGGCTTCGGCAAAATTGGGTCTTGATCCACTACCTCCACAACCTCGACGTCCTCGTCACCTTGGAGGTCCCCTTCATTGCGACTGCTGCCTCCGCCTTCTTCAGATGAGGAGCTGTCGGATTCTGAGCTGCTACTGCCGCTGCTGCTGCCGGAGGCCTCCGCGGGCTTCGGCACGGTGGGCCTCGCACCGGCATCGTCTTCTGCAAAAAAGTTGAAGTCAAAATCCGCATATCAAAGAGAAGTATGTTTGAAGTGTTTACCTTCGTTAGAGATTTCTTCGAAGGTAGAGGGGTCAATGTGTGCCCCCTAGTCCCTTCGCTGCGAGGCTGGCGCGTCGGCCTTCGCGCCCGAAGTCATCGCCGTCGAGGCCTTCTCTACCTTCTCGGTAGCTGGAGCAAGCGTGTTGGCCTCCGCGCCCGAATTCGTCGCCGTCGAGGCCTTCACTACCTCCTTGGTAGCCGGAGCACTTGTGGGCTCCGCCGCTGTTTGAGGGTCCACGGCCGCTGCCTCCTCCGCAGTAGGAGCTTCGGTCGCGGGGACCTCCGGCGTAGCCCTCGAAGTTTCGGGCTCATCGTCATCCCCTCTCTTCCTCGGCGCCGGTCGTCGAAGCTGCGAGGTGGGAGAAGTCCGGCAGGGCCGGGACCTCTTCGTAGCCAAGCAGGGTCCACACCCTGTTCCAGTGCTCCCAGGACCCCACCGAAGCAAGCCGCTGGGCTTGCTCCTCCGGTGTCGGAGCCCCAACAACACGCTCCGCCGCCGCGATGGCCTGCTCTGGAGTCCTCACTTCAAGATGGGCTTCATAAAGATTCAAGTCAGAGTAAAGTTTTTGCGAAGGATGAAAGTGGAAAGGTTTCGAAGTCCTACAGAGGCGTTCGAAGGTGAGCTCGTTTAGGCCCCCTCGGCCCGAAGCTTGGAAGAGCCCCTCTAGCCAAGAGCATGCAAGGGGGCTGAGCCAGAGGGTGATAAACTCCTCCGCGAGGTCCCTCATGCTCATCTTCGTGGCAACCCTCCGAAGGAGCGAGATCCTCGAGCGAAGGGTGTCCGGGCTGGTCTTCACCACCCCTTCACGCCGATATGAGATAAGGGCATTGGTACTCTGAAGGGGAGAGTTCGTGCCGACGGAGGCGTAGAACCACTCTTGATCCCACTTCGAGTACCATTTGCTGTTGGCGGCCCTCGCCGGGAAGGCATCTTGGTACTCCCTCCGAAGCTGGAAGTTGGCGCTTCCGAAGGCTAGGGCCCTCTTGACACGGTCTGTACCCTCCCTCAGCTTCGGCTGGCAGTTGGCGTCATGGAGGGCGACGAAGATGTCTGCGCGGCCCTCGCATCCTTCGGCCCTCATGGCCCACTCAAAGACGGCAAGCCTCGCCACGGCGTTGGGCGAAAGTTGAGGAAGCTCGAGGTTGTAGGCCTTGAGGACTTCACTCAGCATCCCCACTGCTACCAGCCCGAGGCCGGCTTCGAAGAAGGCTTCAAACAGCACCACTTCGTCAGCCCGAGGCCTTGGTATGGCCTCCAACTTCTCTGAAACTCTAAGTTGAATCTTCGCTGCAATCCTCCCTTCGCAGGCCCTCTGGACAGACTCCTCTGTGGACATCGAGGCCCTCATCTCCAAAGTTTTCTCAAACTTGTCGGATGGTGTCTGAAGGTCCCTCGGCCCCAACCGCCTCGGCGTAGGCTTCGTTGCCGCAGCCGCCGCTGCTTGCAGTTGGGCGGAGCTTGAGCTCGGGCCCAAGGCCAAGGCCTTCGAAGCTGCCTTCTTCGGCATTTTGTGGAACTTCGACGCGAGGAGCTAAAGCTAGCGAGGGGTGCTTCGCGCGAAGCTAAGGAGGAGAAGAGAGCGAAGGGTGCAAGGCGTTGAGAAGAAAGCAAATGAGAGCATGCCGAAGCTGTGTGCGGTAAACCCCTATTTATAAGCGATAAAAATCTCGACGGTTCGTGGGCCGAACCCACTGCCAGATGGGCCTCCAGCGAAGGCGAAGCGGCCCGGCGTGCAGTAACGGTCATTTTTATAGTCGTTGCAGAGCCAGTTGATCTCCCCGAGGTCATTCTGACAGCTGACGCAGGAAGTTATCACTTGCACATTCCGAAGCCACCTTTGGTCCAAGCTCCGAAGGCCTCTTTTCTCTAAAGTTGTATTTTTGGTCATTTGTCCCAAGGGCGCGCACAACCCTTCATCCCGAAGGCCAGCACGTGAGGGGCTACTATTGGGGGAATAGTTTTCCCCTGAACAAGGGCCAAATGACATCAGCCTCCGACAGTCTTCGGCCCAGAGCCCAACACTGTCGAAGCCGGTACCTTCCCGAAGATCATGTTTCCAAGCCTCAAGGTTCATGCCGAAGCCGTGTGCGGTAAACCCCTATTTATAGGCGGTAAAAATCTTGACGGTTCGTGGGCTGAACCCACTGCCAGATGGGCCTCCAGCGAAGGCGAAGCGGCCCGGCGTGCAGTAACGGTCATTTTTATAGTCGTTGCAGAGCCAGTTGATCTCCCCGAGGTCATTCTAACAGCTGACGCAGGAAGTTATCACTTGCACATTCTGAAGCCACCTTTGGTCCAAGATCCGAAGGCCTCTTTTCTCTAAAGTTGTATTTTTTGGTCATTTGTCCCAAGGGCGCGCACACCCCTTCGTCCCGAAGGCCAGCACGCGAGGGGCTACTGTTGGGGGAATAGTTTTCCCCTGAACAAGGGCCAAATGACATCAGCCTCCAACAGTCTTCGGCCCAGAGCCCAACACTGTCGAAGCCTGTACCTTCCCGAAGATCATGTTTCCAAGCCTCAAGGTTCACCTCGAAGCCCTCAAGATTCCTTAAAGATTGCTGGAAGCTAAGTCTCAAGCTAACTTCGAAGCTAACCTCTAGGCCTTGTTTGGAGTTAGCCTTCGAGCTATGTTCGGAGTTAGCCTTCGAGCTCCCTTCGAAGCTCCTCAGCGCTAGTCTCCGGACCCTCTCCAGTCAATTCAAAGCCAAGTCTCGGAGGCCCAGTTCGGAGGTCTAGTTCGGAGCCCCAGTTTGGAGCCCTAGCTCGGAGCCCCAGCTTGGAGGCCTAGCTCGGAGGCCCAGTTCGGAGGTCCAGTTCAGAGCCCTAGTTCGGAGCCCTAGCTCGGAGGTCCAGTTCAGAACCCCAGTTCGGAGGCCCAGTTCGGAGGCCCAGTTCGGAGGCCCATCTCGGAGGCCCAGTTTAGAGGCCCAGTTCGGAGCCCCAGCTCGGAGGTCCAGTTCGGAGCACCAGCTCGGAGGCCCAGTTCGGAGGTCCAGTTCGGAGCCCCAGTTCGGAGGTCCAGTTCGGAGCCCCAGTTCGGAGTATACTTCGAAGCCCACTTCATAGTGTACTTCGAAGCCTCCCTTGCAGCCTCCGCCTGAAGAGCTCCGGCCCCTACTCCGAACCTAGGAAATATCTGCACCCCACAACAGTGTAGAAGCCATACCGAGGGCCCCTCCACCCATGGTATGTAGTTTAGCTGGTCAAGATGTGACGTTGTCTGACACGTCTATAAAGCTGTAAAGCACTTTTGTACAGTAGCTAGCTCCTTTTCCCTTTTTGCCCCTATGAGCCTAGGACTTATAGAGGGCATTCTGGTCTTTTCCTTTGGCCTGTGTGCCTATAAAAGCAGGACCAACCCCTTGTAACAGGGTACCCTCTCCAGGGGCCATGAGACCCTGGTGTTCACTTCTCCACACCAAGGCATACCATGCCAAATCCACCACAAACTAGACGTAGGACTATTATCCCCTAGGGGAGGTCCAAACTAGTATAAATCCTTTCTTCCTCTGAGAGAGCCCTTCGAGGTTCATTTTACACACCATATACACACATACAAAACCTGTGCTGTAGCTAACACAATTGCTACAACATCGACCGACTCACCAAGGTTGCTCATTTCATCCCCATCAATACAACATACAGCGTCGCTAGATTGGCTGAGTTGTACATGACCCGGATTGTGTGCCTGCACGGAGTTTCAAAGAATATCGTATCTGACCGAGGGAGTTAGTTTACCTCCAAATTTTGGCAGAATCTTAAAGAAGAACTTGGCACCCGGCTAAACTTTAGAACCGCCTATCATCCACAGACCGACGGCCAAACCGAAAGGGTAAACCAGGTGTTGGAGGATATGCTTAGAGCTTGCGCTCTGGACTTTGGCGGAATGTGGGATAAGAACTTGCCTTATGCGGAGTTCTCCTACAACAACAGCTACCAAGTTAGCCTACATATGTCCCCATTTGAAGCACTTTATGGGCGTAAGTGCAGAATGCCATTACTCTGAGATCAGACCAGAGAGTCGCAGCTATTCGGGACAGATATATTGCGAGAAGCCGAAGAGAAAGTCAAGATCATCAGGGACAGATTGAAGATAGCCCAGTCCCGACAAAAGTGATATGTCGATAACCGATAGAGAGACCTAACCTTTGAGGAGGGCGACTATGTCTATCTCCGAGTCACTCCCCTCCGTGGCACCCAAAGGTTCAACATGAGAGGCAAGATAGCACCCCGCTATGTGGGACCCTTTCAGGTCCTCCGACGGCAAGGAGAAGTGGCATATCAGCTAGAACTACCTCCATCCTTGGTAGGAGTCCACGATGTGTTCCACGTCTCTGAGCTAAAGAAGTGTCTCCATGATCTTCTTTCGCATGATTAAATTTTACTACACAAAATGCTATAACTGAAAAATGTACTTTTCCGCACTTTTAGCCATTATCCTTCCTTTGTTATTATCCTGCATTATTATTGCATTTGCGGTGGCTTGTTGAGTATTTTTGTACTCATACCCGTTGGACACACACTTCAGAGGCTGCCTATTATGAGGAAGATGGTCTGGAGTAGCAACCCACTCAAGAAGAAGATCCTGAAGAAGATGTTCGTCATGCTGTTTATTTTCGTTGTTTCTTTTAATTTTACTCTTATGTAATAATGTGGTCTGCGAACCACGAATGATTGCCCATATGTACGTTGTCGCATGATGAACCTCTTGTTATTATTGTTTTTCTATGGAAATTCAATAATGTTCCGATTTGGTAAATCGGGGCGTCACACTTGTTGAGTACTTTTTGTACTCATACCCGTTAGACAAACACTTCAGAGGCTGCTTACTATGAAGAGGATGGTCTGGAGTAGCGACCCAATCAAGAAGAAGATCCTGAAGAAGACATTCATCATGCTGTTTATTTTTGTTGTTTATTTTATTTTTACTCTTATGTAATAATGTGGTCTACGTACCATGAATGATTGCCGTATGTATGTTGTTGCATGATGAACCTCTTGTTATTATTGTTTTTCTTTTGAAATTCAATAATGTTCTGATTTGGTAAATCGGGGCGTCATAGATACTCAAAAGAGCGGGTTTTATTGGCCGACCATGATTGAGGACTGTTTTAAGTATTATAGGGGATGTGAAGCTTGTCAAAGGTTTGGTAATATTTAGCTGGCTCCTGCATCTTTACTTAACCCCAATATCAAACAATGGCCATTCAGAGGTTGGGTATTGGACTTAATCGGCCAAATTTATCCTTCCTCTTCAAAAGGGCATCAGTTCGTGTTGATGGCTACATACTACTTCACCAAGTGGACCGAGGCCGTGCCTCTCAAGAACATGACGCAAAACGAGGTAATTGATTTCATCTTGAAGCACATTATACATAGATTTGGTATCCTCAAACTCTTACTACATATCAGGGTGTTTCATTTATTTCTAAGGAAGTAAGTGATTTTGCCGAATCTTATGGTATAATATTGGT
Organism: Zizania palustris; assembly: GCA_019279435.1. Classification (NCBI taxonomy): domain Eukaryota; kingdom Viridiplantae; phylum Streptophyta; class Magnoliopsida; order Poales; family Poaceae; genus Zizania; species Zizania palustris. The sequence continues at coordinate 113,298,853 of JAAALK010000283.1, read as the reverse complement.
AAACTCTTCACCATACTATGCTCAGGCCAATGGTCAGGTCGAGTCTAGTAATAAAACTGTGATTAAACTCATTAAGAAAAAGATTGAAGAGTTTCCTAAATGGTGGCATGAAGTGCTTTCTGAAGCATTATGGGCATGTAGAGTTGCAAATCATGGTGCCACCAAGGTTAGTCCATATGAGTTGGTGTATGGACAAGAAGTCATTTTACCCGTGGAGATAAATCTTGGCTCTTTAAGATTACTTAAGCAAGATGGCTTATCGGTCGATGAATATGAAACTCTTTTGAAGGATAATTTAGAAGAGGTGACCGATAAGAGGTTAAGAGCTCTAGAAGCAATAGAAAGAGACAAAAGAAGAGTGGCTAGATCTTATAATAAGAAGATAAAAGCAAAATCGTTTCAAGTTGGTGACTTGGTTTGGAAGACGATTTTTCCTTTAGGTACTAAGAGCCCAAAATTTGGCAAATGGTTGCCTAGTTGAGAAGGTCCTTTTAGAGTTGTTGAAATCGCTCCAGGTAATGCGTATTTGCTAGAGTCACTTCAAGGAGAGCAATTTCATAGGGCTTTGAATGGTAGATATTTGAAAAAGTACTTCCCAAGTGTGTGGCAAAACGCTTGAAGTGTAGAGAGGACGATATAAAGCATATCGCCCTTAGCTCGTTGTGCTTTTAGCCTACTAAAGTTGGCCAAAACACAGGGGGGCATGTGTTGATACCAAAAAATGGCATTAATGGTCAAAATTATCAAAATATCACTTTTTGGTAGTTTTACTGAAAATATACTGAGACCTAGCATAGGCCGGTCCAACTGGTCATATGGGCTCGGTTAGAGCGACCAAGTCTGTATCCGAGTCCAATTAGATGATTCTGGGGGATTTTTATACCTAATTGATTTTGGATGACTTGGACTCGTGCACAATTCCAATTAGAAGCCCAGGACGTCATGCCCAACCTCTATAAATAGAGGCAAGGCCTATTCGAGGAGACCCCCCGCAAAACCCTAATAGATCCAATCTGTTATCCACCTTGAATTGCATTTACATTCTTTGCCCTAGTTTTAGCCTAGCACGTACATATTTGCTAGTTTGCGTTGTAAACCATCCGTCTGCCACGTCGCAATCATGGTAAGTCCTTGTCGATTCGCTCGTGAATCGTCTGTTTCATCCACGTAATGGATTTCTATCGGTTTTATCACTTTTTCTTGGTAATTCAGTCTCCTGGCTGAATTACTTTGATCTCTTGGTATTTTTGTAGTGTTTCATCTCCCCTGACTTCTCCGAGAAGTTTGGTTGTGTTGATAGAAAAAATGGCATTAATAGTCAAGATTGTCAAAATAACAATTTTGGTAATTTGGGTCGAAAATACACCTGACCTGGACTAGGCCGAAGCCCTACAGGGCCAAAGGCCCATCGAGCTATGGGCTTCGGAAGCTTCCAGCAAGCCTGCTACCTTTGTCCTGAAGGCCTTCAGAGGCCCACCTCGCCGAAGCTTCGGCCCGAGGAGTAGGCTTCGGTGGGCCTAGCCGAAGGCCCACTTCGGGCAGGAAATCAGAGATATAGTTGAGTCTGATTATGGCTAAGTTTTATCCCTACACGTGATTAGGCAAAACCCTATCAGATTAGGCTTAGAGATTAGAAGTCTAGCCCCTATAAATATAGCCCCCCAACACAAATCAACACAAATCCCTAGATTTGAACCGTACCTTTACTTTTATGCAATCTTCATGGGTTTGCCTGGAAGCCCTCCGACGGTGACTTCGTAACAGTGGTAATCCTTGTTACTTCGCTTGTGAAGTATTCGTTAATCTACGTAATAGATTGTTATCGCCTTGTTACTTCGCCTGTGAAGTATCCACTAATCTGTGTAACAGATTGCTACCTTTGCTCTCTAGTGCAGCACTTAGCAGAATTCAGTCCCCAGGCCGAATTGGTACTTGATATCTGTTCTGTTGCAGGTTTCTACGTTCGGAGCCACATCACCGGAGGTTTCCGGAGCCAAGAGATTGGTTTCGGAGGCTGTCAGAACAATCCTCGGTGGGAATACTGCTTCGACTACCCGTGTCGGGCCGTCACACTATTGTTAGTTTGACCGAGTCTCGCACGCCAGCACGCTTCGCAACAGGATTCATCACGATAGGCTTCGCCACGCTCATACCCCGCATCAAAAGAAGTCACGCCCGTGCGCTGCACCTAAGTTATTTTATTGTATCAGAGACTTCGCGCCAAATCCCGCTGTTTAGAGGTGATTGTCGCGTCGAGATCTGTTCGGAGCCCGTCTTCGGCCAGATTAGTCCGAACGCCGAAGGCACCCTTCAGTGGGACCCATCGCATCAGACACCGAAGGTACCCTTCGACGATACCCTTCGCACTATACACCTCGGATCAGTCAGGCTCCGCTCGGCTTGCTGATTTGCTCTATTAAATATATTTCTTTTGGCTAATTGGATTATTTTTGTGTGATCTGATTACTTGGCGACTCCACTCCCCTTACCATGGTTAAGGGTAGTCGGAATGTGACGTCGGTGCTGTGTTACGCTTAGGCTTGTCCCTAAGTATCCGCACGCTTTTGGATCGTCGAACTGACCCAAGTGCAGGGGTACGTTTTCGTGTCAACACACTTTTTGGCGACTCCGCTAGGGAGGGCTACGCCAACATGACAAGTACATCTACATCGGCTGCCGGTACGTCTACGATGACTACTATGTCTACATCACCGATGGATCCTATGGGAGGTGCGGATATCGACAACCGCAACATCATGGTGCCTACCCTTGAATATATTCCCGCAGAAGACCGAGCAGAGATCGAGGCAAAGATGAAGGCACTCCAAGACCTCATGCTTGGGAGCTATGTCAATACATGCGTGGGCTTCATCAAGCGTGACGTAAACATCCCCGACCCCGCTCAGATCTAGGTAACACTAGTATCGCCTCGTTTATCTTCTTTAGAGATTGAGCAAAAGATAGTCACATCAGTAGACCAAGTCATTAGCGCTTCGCTAGCCAACCATTTAGATTCTACAGTTAGCTCTCAAGCAAAGGCGACACTTAGAAGGTTTGGCATTACCGAGGTCGTACCTCCATCTTTACCGATGAATCACATTTGCAGTAGAACTGATGGTAGTACTGGCAAAACCATTACGTCTCCAGCCTTGATATCCATGGCCGAGACCAATCATTATGCTTACGGCCAAGCCACCGCTGCTCACCATGAGCCGCCTCCACCTATGTCGGCGCTAGCTTTACCCACACTGCCCGCGCCACATGCACAAGCACATAGGGCCGAACACATCATGCAACTAGCACATGAGGAGGAAACCCATGGCTGACACGCTGACATCCCACCGTCTGTCACGCCCTTGCATGAGAGACGCACACAAGCAGTGGGTCAGGATGACATTGAGGAGCGGATCCGTGCGCTGTTTAGGGAGTGCACCGGCTTCGTACATAGGGGTCGAGCTAGGGTTTACCGGAAGCCGTACCCCGGCCATTTCGATACAATACCTTACCCTCATGGATATAGTCCTTGAATTCACCAAGTTCGACGGTGAGGGTAACAAAACCACACTAGAGCATGTTAGTCAAATTTTAGCACTGTGTGGAGAAGCTAGTGGGTCAGACGCTTTAAAACATAGACTATTTTCTCTCTCGCTATCCGGCACAGCTTTCACTTGGTTTTCGGCACACGCGCCGAACTCTATCCAAAGATGGGCTGAATTAGAACAAAAATTCCATGACTACTTTTACATGAGATAAACAAAACTTAGGCTTTCACACTTAACATCAGTTAGACAGAAATCTAGCGAGAGCGTCTCTGAGTATATCAAGCGTTTTCGAGATAATAGAAATTGATGTTTTAGTCTTAATATTTCAGAAAGAGATTTGGCGGATCTGGCTTTCAGCGGGTTGCGTTCTGAGATTAAGGAGAGACTAGACAACCAGCACTTTTTAGAGGTTAGCCAAGTCTTGCAATAGGCTCTAGTCTAGGAAGGCCGAGCTAAAGATAAAAAGTTTATTAAGACGTTTAACAAGCCTAGGGCTGAAGTCCACGTCACGGAACACTCTGACGAGGAAGAGTCGGAGGAGGAATAAGATTCGGCTGACATGTACGTGGCCGAATGGGTTTGGAATGCTAAGAGTAAACATGTTACTTGCTCTGAGTTACGGCCGTCTCCCACAAAGAATTGGCTTAGCGAGGTCAAGTACTCATTCGATATAACCAAGTGCGATAAAATATTTGACTTCCTCTTGAAGAATCAGCTTCTCAGGTTGCCTAAAGGCCAAGTCATTCCATCTGCCGATGAGCTAAAGAAACACCCATATTGTAAGTGGCATGATTCGCTTTCGCACTGTACTAACGACTGCAATGTTTTTCGTCGACAGGTTCAATCGGCCATAGAGGAAGGATGATTGAAGATAGACCCCGATCCAAAGATGAAGCTAGACAAAGACCCCTTTCCCATGAACACCGTCGATCTTGATGAAAAGATAGTGCTGATTCAGCCAGAATAGGACAAGTCAACTAAGGGGAAAGCGGTCATCATTGGGGAATCACGCACACGCACACTCATACCTAAGAACCCTGAAGTAGGAGTATGGATGCGGATTGTTAGCACATCTCCTTCGGCTAGGGCTTGTAAGAAGCTAAAGGTAACATATCAGATGTTGTTGAACAAACACCAGAGAAAAGCTAAGGAAACAGGCCCTGCGCCAAAAAACTAAGTCAGCCGAAGGGACCAAAGCCGTCGGAGGGTGGCTTCGGGCCACAGTGGCCGAACCCTCCACATGGTGGCTTAGGACCACAGTGGTCGAGCCCTCCGCATGAGGACTTAGGGCCACAGTGGCCTAACGCTCCCTACGGTGGCTTCGGACCCTAGTGGCCGAACCCTCCATACAGTGGCCTCAGACCCGAGTGGTTGAGCTCCATGCAGAACGAGTTCGGTACCCAATGGCTGAACCCAGCTCTGCTCTGGACGAACCCTCTGGTGGGAGGCTTTGGCCCGCACTGGCCGAACATACCTTCGGCTTGGCAGGACCCTTTGGGTAATGGGTTCAGCCTGCAGTGGGCGAAGCCACTAGAGCCACTGATGCCCTTGCCATACAACTGGGCGGGGACCCTGTGGGCTCCGTACATATCACAATCAGAGCACCCTCCGCAACATAACACTATTCCTTGTTTTCCTTCAGGGTATTATAACTGGCAGGAACAAACAGACATAAAGGAGGGGGCAACATCCACAGGCTATCTGTGGTACCTCTGAATCGACTCGCGCAAGATGAAGCCCAAAGAGATGGATGCGAAGAGGGGGGTGAATGGGAGCTTTTAAAATTTCAGACTAGAAATATCCTTCTGTTTTAGTTCCGTCTTCTGCAGAACAGGCTTCGAACACACCCTTCGAAGTTCTGGTTCGGAGGTATTTTACAGCTCCGAAAATAGGCTTCGCAAGGAGCAAAAGTTCGAAGCCAAGTAGACTTCGCTCCACCCACAGCCCCGAAGATTCAGCTCTGCTAAGTCAGTGCAGGCTCCGCACACGGAGTGCCATCGAGCAGACTTCACACTTCACCCTTCGCAAGAGCAGACTTCCCTATACGGACTTCGACCAAGCACTTAGCGATAGCAACTGGTGCTAGGCTTCGTACTTCGAAGATTTAAACGCACACTGAACAGACTTCGCTGAGAACTTCGACAAGGCAAGAAAACGGGCTTCGGTCTAAGACAAGAACAGTGCTTCGCTAGTAATCAGAGAGGTCTTGCCTCCATTTTACACAGAGCGAACAAACACTGAAAAGCACACACTTTACTCGAACATGCTTCTCACACACTTCTCTAGAGAAGATTCAGTTCACAAACTCAACTCAAAAGAAGTGAGACACGGAGAAATCAAAGCATGCAATGAAGTACGCATACAAGTTCAAGCAGTAAATGAAAACAGAATCAAAGCTTCATTGCTTGAACAGGGAACACAAAATGAACTCACAGACTGAATACAGAGTGTGGCGGCTAGCACAGGAGCTCAAAAATGGCTACTCAAAGTGTTGGTGTGACCTAGCTAGCCTCCACTATTTATAGGCACTATTCAGCCCTGTGAATAGACTATTTTACCCCTAGGGTTTACACTGGTTTTGTCTCATTAGAACAAGGGGTACAGCTGGTAGTCTACTTTATTTGGAGGCTTCTTTTGTCAACTTCGCAGAGGAGACATCATCAGCTTTTGTAGAGCAGACACGGTCAGCCTTTGCAGTCTTGGATTCTTCTGAAGCCCCCCTTTGCACGCGAGGGGTGCGGTAGCTTCGGTGAGAAGCCTTGAGCCTGACGGCCTTCACTTCACCAAAGTCAGCCTTCGATACAGAGACGGTTTTGAGATGAAACTGTCAAAGCCCTTGGGCCTTCGTACCAACACCTTTGGAGTGGACCACCACGGCTTCTCAGCTTCTCCCAGCTCGAACTCCGTCAGTCCGTGTACCGAAGCCATGCATGGCCGAAGTACCTCAAGTCAGCCTCACTCCAAAGCCAGCCTCACTCCGAAGCCAGCCTCACTCCGAAGCCAGCCTCACTTCGAAGCCAGCCTCACTCCGAAGCCAGCCTCACTCCAAAGCCCCACCTTCGGTGTACCACCCTTCGAAGTCCCTCCTTCGTCCAAGGCCTCCGCATGAAGCATTCCATGAGCACTTCGTCGCAGTGTCTCTCCTCGAGCACACTCCTCGACGAACCTCACTCGGACCATGCCTTCGATGCACCTCGACTTCTGAGACCTTCATCGGGTATACCTTCGAGTGCCTCCCTCCGGAGCACACTTTGAATGCCCTGCCTCATTGCTGATGACTTGGTCCACCATACTCCGAAGTCACTCCATTCGGAGTAACCTTCGAAGTGCCTCGCCTCCGAGGACTTCGTCTCGGAGTACCTTCACCCGGAGCCACACTCTGCACTTACTGCCTTCTCTTGGCGCACCTTGACCCAAGGTCCGACCTCGACCCCTTCGTAGCCTTCGTGACCGAGCTCCCCGCTCGCCTGGCATCAAGCCTCCCGCGTGACCCAGGTTCACTTGCTGCGAACCGTCTGTCGCCTCCGAAGTCCCTTGCGCACCACAGGCAGATAGACAAGTGTATCTAGTACCCCAGAGACCTCTCCGGTTAAACAACCTTCGGCACACACTCCGGTGTACCGCCCAAAGTACCAAAACCTTCAGTACAGCAAAGTCATCGTGTACCGTCGGACCCCTCAGACAGGCACACTCCGCTGCAACAGCTGCAGCAAACAGAGCCCACCGAACCCTTCGGTGAAGCAACCTCCGAAACCCTTCAGAGGGACCGCTTCAAATCAGAGGGTACAATCTATCAATCACTCATCACAGACTCTGAAACCAACCCTTGGTTTCTCAGTACTCCTCGAGTTAGATGGTATTATGTTGTTCATGTTTAATATTCCGCATGATTAAATTTGACTACAAAAAATGCTATAACTGAAAAATGTACTTTTCCACACATTTAGCCATTATCCTTCCTTTGTTATTATCCTGCATTATTATTGCATTTGCGGTGGCTTGTTGAGTACTTTTGTACTCATACCCATTGGACACACACTTCAGAGGCTGCCTATTATGAGGAAGATGGTCTGAAGTAGTGACCCAGTCAAGAAGAAGATCCTGAAAAAGACGTTCATCATGCTGTTTATTTTCATTGTTTCTTTTACTTTTACTCTTATGTAATAATGTGGTCTGCGAACCACGAATGATTGCCCATATGTATGTTGTCGCATGATGAACCTTTTGTTATTATTGTTTTTCTATGGAAATTCAATAATTTTCCGATTTGGTAAATCGGGGGGAGGGGGTCATAAGATGGTATCAGAGCCGACTTGACTGTAGGAAGCCAAACGGACCAGCCTAGCACTTAGTTTGATAAAATCTATTTCACGAAAACCTACTTCATAACTTTGTTCCTTCCCTCACTTCTCTTCAACTTGTTGTTTTTGTAGATGCCAGTCTACCAAGTCCACAGTTGTTGCCGCCACTTCGAGGGCTTCGTTAGGGAGATCCAAATGATGGTGACCTTCCTTGGGTTCCTCTTCGAGCCCGAGTTCCATGGTGTGTACATGGAAGAATTCACGGGGCCATGTGATGTCTCCCTCACCATCCATAGATCCGGTGAGCACCTGCCGTTCTTCACGACAGCACTTGGGGGTCCAACCTTCGACGTCGCATGCCAACGCGTCGCCCTCCAAGACCTCATGGAGCTGAGGATGATCTATGACGATCGTCTTCAGAACTCATCCTTCCGGCTTGTGCCAAAGCGCACTCCCGGCACCCACCGCAGCATCTACATCGGAATCCACTACGATCGTGATCCGGTCATGGCCCGGCAAACACGCCTTCTTCAGGCCATGGACGATCTCCACACCGAGGCCATGCTTGACGCTGAGGAGCACCATGAGGTGGTCGAGTTCCTTCGTCAGGAGATGAAGAGCTTGATCCAGCAAAATGGCGAGCTGCAGCGTAAGATAATACAACTGCAGAAGGACATAGCGGAGAAGATTCCCCTCGTTCCGAGGCAGAAGAAGCCCATCTGCGAGATCGCCTCTCACCCCAAGAGGATCCTGCCACACCCCACGGACGTCGGACCGTCCAGCTCCAGCGCCCCAGCCTCGCGCCCCGCCATCGTCACCCATCCCATCATCGAGAACTTTCTCGAGCCCACCGTCCCATAAGGCCCACGTGGTTCTGAGAGCACGGAGACCGCCCCAGATGGTGAGTAGGCGATAATTTTCGATGGTTGCTTATAATAATTTTGTGATTGTGGTACCACCTGCAACGACTTGTGTTGTAGGTGGATTAAATAAGAACTTTGATGTAATGAACATTTTTTCCACATATATATGTGAGCCCCTCTGGGCTGTTTTTGGGTAAATTTATTTTTAAAAGTTTTCTCTTATGACTAAAAATTTTATGTGCTCAGAAGATGGCCGATAACCAGAACACCGGGTCCAACAACGGAGAGGGGCAAGCAACGGTCTGCCCGAAAGTGTTGTGCCCAACTAGGGCGCAACGGGCCAACATCACACTGGGCCACCATCCGCCAACCATCCCACCTTGGCAGAGATGATGGCTAATCAGAACCAGCTGATCACCACCCTCATCACCCAAATGCAGCACCAACAGGCACAGTTGGACCGGCTGCAACAATAGAATGTGGAGCCCATCCCACGTGCACTAACCCCCACACATGCACCTCAACTCTCTGAGTTTTTGTGCGTGCGACCCCCTATCTTCTCCAGCATGAACAACCCCATGGAGGCCAGAGATTTGCTCCGGACCATCGGGAAGAAGTTGGATCTCCTCCCCTGCACCGACCGAGAGAGAGTGGCATTCGCCATTCACTAACTCCAGGGTCCTGCCGCAGAATAGTGGGACAACTACCGTGAGTCCCAGCCAGAGTACCACAAGGTGACTTGGGTGGAGTTCACCATCGCCTTCTGCACCGCCCACGTCCCGCCGAAGTCATCGCGGTCAAGCAGCAGGAGTTCTGCGACCTGTAGCAGGGAAGCCAGACCGTCTTGGAGTACCTCCATGAATTCAACCGTCTGGCCCGCTACGCGCCGGAAGAGGTGCGAACCGACGCCCTCCGCCGGGCCAAGTTCCTCCGGGGACTTAAGGATGAGTTGTCCATTCAGCTCGTCGCCACCGACTATGCCGACTTCCAACGGTTGGTGAATAAAATGCTCATCCAAGAGACTGAGGAAAACAAGCTGGACCTCAAGAAGAGTAAGATGATCGCGTTCAAGCATCATCAGGCGAACCCTCAGAGGCCCCGCTTCGTCACTCCGCCGCCGACACCCGCCTACCATCCTTGGCCCATCTACAAGCTGCCACACGCCGCTAGTGGAGCCAACGTCGGGCATCCTCGCCCTACTCCACCAGCTCCGGCCGCTCAGCCAACGCCCGCCACCATGGCCCCGATCATGAGGGACCGCAACGGAAAGACAATCGTCTGCTTCAACTGCCAGAAGGAAGGGCACTACTCGCACTAGTGTCCTCACCCCAAGCAGCCCCAAGGCACGGCACCCAACCAGGCAGTTCGTGCCCGTGTCAACCACATCAGCGCAGAGGAAGCTCAGGAAGCTCCCGAAGTCGTACTCGGTATGTTCACCGCAAATTCCATACCTGCAATAGTAATGTTTGACTCTGGGGCAACACACTCCTTCATCTCAGAGGATTTTGTGAAAACAAATGACTTGTAAGTGCTCCCTCTACCCACCCCCATGATGATTGCCACTCCAGGCAAGAAGACCTTACCTATCTTGTTCAGCCCTAAGGTAAGGATAGATATCTAAGGGGTATTATTCTGGGCAGAGCCGGTCCTCATCGAGTGCACCGAACTCGACCTCATCCTAGGGATGGACTGGTTGATGAAGCACAAGGGAGTGATCGACTGCGCCAGCAAGTCCATCACTGTGGCCAACCCCGAAGGTGAAGCCATCACTTTTCAGATGACCAATAGTGGACCTCGCGAGGTGTCCCTTCACTCGTTAGCCCTAGAGGAAGTGCCCATATGCAAGGAGTACATGGACGTCTTCCGGGAAGACCTACCAGGAATGCCTCCCAAGCGGGACATCGAATTCAGAATCGAGCTTGTCCCCGGGACCGCCCCCATCTCCAAGCGCCCATACCGGATGGCCACCAATGAACTAGCCAAAGTTAAGAGCAATATTGAAGACCTAGAACAAAAAGGGTACATCCGACCGAGTACCTCACCCTGGGGTGCACTGGTTATCTTCGCCATGAAGAAGGACAAGACCAAAAGGATGTGTGTGGACTATAGAGCCTTGAACGACGTGACCATCAAGAACAAGTACCCACTGCCTCGGATCGATGACCTATTCGATCAACTGAAGGGATCCTCGGTGTTCTCCAAGATCGACCTCAGGTCGGGCTATCACCAACTGAGGATTAGGGAAGAGGACATCCCCAAGACTGCCTTCACATCCCGCTACGGACTTTACGAGTATATTGTGATGTCGTTCGGACTCATGAATGCCCCGGCCTTCTTCATGAACATGATGAACAATGTATTCATGGAGTTCTTGGATAAGTTCATCGTGGTATTCATCGAAGATATCCTCGTCTACTCCACGACCAAGGGAGAACATGAAACCCACCTCCGTCTGACCCTCGGAAAGCTAAGGGAGCAGCAATTGTACGCCAAATACAGCAAGCGCGAGTTTTGGTCATCTGAGGTGAAGTTCATCGGTCATGTCATATCTGCTGGAGGAATAGCAGTGGACAAAACCACCATAGTAGCAGTGACCAATTGGCTACAACCCACGAACGTGACCGAGATCCGGAGTTTTCTCGGATTAGCCGGATATTACCGCCGATTCATCGAGAACTTCTTGAAGATAGCCAAGCCCATGACCAGACTGCTGCAGAAGGAAGTAAAGTTCGAATGGACTCCAGATTATGAAGAGTGCTTCTAGACCCTTAAGAAAAAGCTCGTGTCAGCCCCAATTCTTACCCTACCAGACATCCTGAGGGACTTCCACGTCTAATGTGATGCCTCTCGCCAAGGGTTAGGGTGTGTCTTGATGCAAGATGGGAAGGTTATATCTTACGCCTCTCGCCAGCTAAGGCCACATGAGCTAAATTACCCGACACACGACCTGGAATTGGCAGCCGTGGTTCATGCCTTGAAGATATGGAGACATTACCTTGTGGGTAATCAGTGTGAGGTCTTCACCGACTACAAGAGCCTCAAGTACATATTCACCCAACCGGACCTGAACCTCAGACAGAGAAGGTGGTTGGAGTTGATCAAAGATTATGACTTGGGCATCCACTATCATCCAAGCAAGGCAAATGTGGTGGCAGACGCCCTAAGTCGAAAAGGGTACTGTAACGCCATCATGGTGCAAGACCAGGCCCCATTGTTATACAAGGAGATGGAAAGGCTGAATCTAGGGATCACTACCAGAGCATACCTCACTGTCCTAGAGACCAGACCTGTCTTGATGGACCAGATCCGTGAGACACAGAAGGAAGACCCGAACATCTTAGAGATTCAGTAGAACATGAGAAAAGGTAAAGCCCCCGGATTCTCCGAGGACAAGAACGGTACCATCTGGTTCGAAAACCGGATATGCATGCCCAACAAGCCAGAATCGAAGGCCCTCATCCTTCAAGAGGCCCGTGATACCCTATACTCCATACATCCCAGGAGTACAAAGATGTACCCGAACCTAAAGGAGAAATATTGGTGGGTTAGCATGAAGAGGGAAATAGCTGAGTATGTGGCCAAGTGCGACACATGCCGATGAGTCAAGGCAGAGCACCAGAGACCTGCCAGATTATTGCAACCCCTCAAGGTCCCCGAATGGAAGTGGGAAGAAATAGGAATGGACTTCATCACGGGACTACCCAGGATCCAAGCCGGTCATGATTCTATCTGGGTGATCGTCGACTGTTGGGGAATAGTTTTCCCCTGAATAAGGGCCAAATGACATCAGCCTCCGACAGTCTTCGGCCCGGAGCCCAACATTATCGAAGCCTGTACCTTCCCAAAGAAGATGTTTCCAAGCCTCAAGGTTCACCTCGAAGCCCTCAAGATTCCTTAAAGATTGCCGGAAGCTAAGTCTCAGGCTAACTTCGAAGCTAACCTCTAGGCCTTGTTCGCAGTTAGCCTTCGAGCTATGTTTGGAGTTAGCCTTCGAGCTCCCTTTGGAGCTCCTCAGAGCTAGTCTCCGGACCCTCTCCAGTCAATTCAAAGCCAAGTCTCGGAGGCCCAGTTCGGAGGTATAGTTCGGAGCCCCAGCTCAGAGGCCTAGCTCGGAGGCCTAGCTCAGAGGCCCAGTTCGGAGGTCCAGTTCGGAGCCCCAGTTCGGAGCCCCAGCTCAGAGGTCCAGTTCAGAGCCATAGTTTGGAGGCCCAGTTCGGAGCCCCAGCTCGGAGGTCCAGTTCGGAGCACCAGCTCGGAGGCCCAGTTCGGAGGTCCAGTTCGGAGCCCCAGTTCGGAGGTCCAGTTCAGAGCCCCAGTTCGGAGTATACTTCGAAGCCCACTTCGTAGTGTACTTCGAAGCCTCCCTTGCAGCCTCCGCCTGAAGAGCTCCGGCCCCTACTCCGAACCTAGGAAATATCTGCACCCCACAGCAGTGTAGAAGCCATACCGGGGGCCCCTCCACCCACGGTATGTCGTTTAGCTGGTCAAGATGTGACGTTGTCTGACACGTCTGTAAAGCTGTAAAGCACTTTTGTACAGTAGCTAGCTCCTTTTCCCCTTTTTGCCCCTATGAGCATAGGACTTATAGAGGGCATTCTGGTCTTTTCCTTTGGCCTGTGTGCCTATAAAAGCAGGGCCAAGCCCTTGTAACAGGGTACCCTCTCCAGGGGCCATGAGACCCTGGTGTTCACTTCTCCACACCAAGGCATACCATGCCAAATCCACCACAAACTAGACGTAGGACTATTATCTCCTAGGGGAGGTCCAAACTAGTATAAATCCTTTCTTCCTTTGAGAGAGCCCTTCGAGGTTCATTTTACACACCATATACACACATACAAAACCTGTGATGTAGCTAACACAATTGCTACAACATCGACCGACTCACCAAGGTTGCTCATTTCATCCCCATCAATACAACATACAGCGTCGCTAGATTGGCTGAGTTGTACATGACCCGGATTGTGTGCCTGCACGGAGTTTCAAAGAATATCGTATCTGACCGAGGGAGTTAGTTTACCTCCAAATTTTGGAAGAATCTTAAAGAAGAACTTGGCACCCGGCTAAACTTTAGCACCGCCTATCATCCACAGACCGACGGCCAAACCGAAAGGGTAAACCAGGTGTTGGCGGATATGCTTAGAGCTTGCGCTCTGGACTTTGGCGGAATGTGGGATAAGAACTTGCCTTATGCGGAGTTCCCCTACAACAACAGCTACCAAGTTAGCCTACATATGTCCCGTTGTACTCATACCCATTGGACAAACACTTTAGAGGCTGCTTACTATGAAGATGATGGTCTGGAGTAGCGACCCAATCAAGAAGAAGATCCTGAAGAAGACATTCATCATGCTGTTTATTTTTGTTGTTTATTTTATTTTTACTCTTATGTAATAATGTGGTCTACGTACCATGAATGATTGCCATATGTACGTTTTTGCATGATGAACCTCTTGTTATTATTGTTTTTCTTTTGAAATTCAATAATGTTCTGATTTGGTAAATCGGGGGGTCATAGATACTCAAAAGAGCGGGTTTTATTGGCAGACCATGATTGAGGACTGTTTTAAGTATTATAGGGGATGTGAAGCTTGTCAAAGGTTTGGTAATATTTAGCTGGCTCCTGCATCTTTACTTAACCCCAATATCAAACAATGGCCATTCAGAGGTTGGGTATTGGACTTAATCGGCCAAATTTATCCTTCCTCTTCAAAAGGGCATCAGTTCGTGTTGATGGCTACATACTACTTCACCAAGTGGACCGAGGCCGTGCCTCTCAAGAACATGACGCAAAACGAGGTAATTGATTTCATCTTGAAGCACATTATACATAGATTTGGTATCCTCAAACTCTTACTACAGATCAGGGTGTTTCATTTATTTCTAAGGAAGTAAGTGATTTTGCCGAATCTTATGGTATAATATTGGTAAACTCTTCACCATACTATGCTCAGGCCAATGGTCAGGTCGAGTCTAGTAATAAAACTGTGATTAAACTCATTAAGAAAAAGATTGAAGAGTTTCCTAAATGGTGGCATGAAGTGCTTTCTGAAGCATTATGGGCATGTAGAGTTGCAAATCATGGTGCCACCAAGGTTAGTCCATATGAGTTGGTGTATGGACAAGAAGTCATTTTACCCGTGGAGGTAAATATTGGCTCTTTAAGATTACTTAAGCAAGATGGCTTATCGGTCGATGAATATGAAACTCTTTTGAAGGATAATTTAGAAGAGGTGACCGATAAGAGGTTAAGAGCTCTAGAAGCAATAGAAAGAGACAAAAGAAGAGTGGCTAGATCTTATAATAAGAAGATAAAAGCAAAATCGTTTCAAGTTTGTGACTTGGTTTGGAAGACGATTTTTCCTTTAGGTACTAAGAGCCCAAAATTTGGCAAATGGTTGCCTAGTTGAGAAGGTCCTTTTAGAGTTGTTGAAATCGCTCCAGGTAATGCGTATTTGCTAGAGTCACTTCAAGGAGAGCAATTTCATAGGGCTTTGAATGGTAGATATTTGAAAAAGTACTTCCCAAGTGTGTGGCAAAATGCTTGAAGTGTAGAGAGGACGATATAAAGCATATCGCCCTTAGCTCGTTGTGCTTTTAGCCTACTAAAGTTGGCCAAAACACAGGGGGGCATGTGTTGATACCAAAAAATGGCATTAATGGTCAAAATTATCAAAATATCACTTTTTGGTAGTTTTACTGAAAATATACTGAGACCTAGCACAGGCCGGTCCAACTGGTCATATGGGCTCGGTTAGAGCGACCAAGTCTGTATCCGAGTCCAATTAGATGATTCTGGGGGATTTTTATACCTAATTGATTTTGGATGACTTGGACTCGTGCACAATTCCAATTATAAGCCCAGGACGTCATGCCCAACCTCTATAAATAGAGGCAAGGCCTATTCGAGGAGACCCCCCGCAAAACCCTAATAGATCCAATCTGTTATCCACCTTGAATTGCATTTACATTCTTTGCCCTAGTTTTAGCCTAGCACGTACATATTTGCTAGTTTGCGTTGTAAACCATCCGTCTGCCACGTCGTAATCATGGTAAGTCCTTGTCGATTCGCTCGTGAATCGTCTATTTCATCCACGTAATGGGTTTCTATCGGTTTTATCACTTTTTCTTGGTAATTCAGTCTCCTGGCTGAATTACTTTGATCTCTTGGTATTTTTTGTAGTGTTTCATCTCCCCTGACTTCTCCGAGAAGTTTGGTTGTGTTGATAGAAAAAATGGCATTAATAGTCAAGATTGTCAAAATAACAATTTATGTAATTTGGGCCGAAAATACACCTGACCTGGACTAGGCCGAAGCCCTACAGGGCCAAAGGCCCATCGAGCTATGGGCTTCGGAAGCTTCCAGCCAGCCTGCTACCTTTGTCCTGAAGGCCTTCAGAGGCCCACCTCGCCGAAGCTTCGGCCCGAGGAGTAGGCTTCGGTGGGCCTAGCCGAAGGCCCACTTCGGGCAGGAAATCAGAGATATAGTTGAGTCTGATTATGGCTAAGTTTTATCCCTACATGTGATTAGGCAAAACCCTATCAGATTAGGCTTAGAGATTAGAAGTCTAGCCCCTATAAATATAGCCCCCCAACACAAATCAACACAAATCCCTAGATTTGAATCGTACCTTTACTTTTACCTTTACTTTTATGCAATCTTCATGGGTTTGCCTGGAAGCCCTCCGACGGCGACTTCGTAACAGTGGTAATCCTTGTTACTTCGCTTGTGAAGTATTCGTTAATCTACGTAATAGATTGTTATCGCCTTGTTACTTCGCCTGTGAAGTATCCACTAATCTGTGTAACAGATTGCTACCTTTGCTCTCTAGTGCAGCACTTAGCAGAATTCAGTCCCCAGGCCGAATTGGTACTTGATATCTGTTCTGTTGCAGATTTCTACGTTCGGAGCCACATCACCGGAGGTTTCCGGAGCCAAGAGATTGGTTTCGGAGGCTGTCAGAACAATCCTCGGTGGGAATACTGCTTCGACTACCTGTGTCGGGCCATCACACTGTTGTTAGTTTGACCGAGTCTCGCACGCCAGCACGCTTCGCAACAGGATTCATCACGATAGGCTTCGCCACGCTCATACCACGCATCAAAAGAAGTCACGCCCGTGCACTGCACCTAAGTTATTTTATTGTATCAGAAACTTCGCGCCAAATCCCGCTGTTCAGAGGTGATTGTCGCGTCGAGATCTGTTCGGAGCCCGTCTTCGGCCAGATTAGTCCGAACGCCGAAGGCACCCTTCAGCGGGACCCATCGCATCAGACACCGAAGGTACCCTTCGACGATACCCTTCGCACTATACACCTCGGATCAGTCAGGCTCCCCTCGGCTTGCTGATTTGCTCTATTAAATATATTTCTTTTGGCTAATTGGATTATTTTTGTGTGATCTGATTACTTGGCGACTCCACTCCCCTTACCATGGTTAAGGGTAGTCAGAATGTGACGTCGGTGCTGTGTTACGCTTAGGCTTGTCCCTAAGTATCCGCACGCTTTTGGATCGTTGAACTGACCCAAGTGCAGGGGTACGTTTTCGTGTCAACACACTTTTTGGCGACTCCGCTAGGGAGGGCTACGCCAACATGACAAGTACATCTACATCGGCTGCAGGTACATCTACGATGACTACTATGTCTACATCACCGATGGATCCCATGGGAGGTGCGGATATCGACAACCGCAACATCATGGTGCCTACCCTTGAATATATTCCCGCAGAAGACCGAGCAGAGATCGAGGCAAAGATGAAGGCACTCCAAGACCTCATGCTTGGGAGCTATGTCAATACACGCGTGGGCTTCATCAAGCGTGACGTAAACATCCCCGACCCCGCTCGGATCTAGGTTACACTGGTATCGCCTCGTTTATCTTCTTTAGAGATTGAGCAAAAGATAGTCGCATCAGTAGACCAAGTCATTAGCGCTTCGCTAGCCAACCATTTAGATTCTATAGTTAGCTCTCAAGCAGAGGGGACACTTAGAAGGTTTGGCATTACCGAGGTCGTACCTCCATCTTTACCGATGAATCACATTTGCAGCAGAACTGATGGTAGTACTGGCAAAACCATTACGTCTCCAGCCTTGATATCCATGGCCGAGACCAATCATTATGCTTACGGCCAAGCCACTGCTGCTCACCATGCGCCGCCTCCACCTATGCCGGCGCTAGCTTTACCCACACTGCCCGCGCCACATGCACAAGCGCATAGGCCCGAACACATCATGCAACTAGCACATGAGGAGGAAACCCATGGCTGACACGCTGACATCCACTACTAGAAAACTCCCCCTGTAGCTACGCCATAATTAGGGTGTAGACATGCTTTATTTCATCTCTATGTCAATATAGACACGCGTTCATAAAGCGTGTTAGAAGCGTCTTCATACGTATCGCGTCAGACCTTGTAGAGATGAATTATTTATGCATTGCTATGAAAGAAAGAGACAGTCTATAAACACGTTATTTGCATATCTATAAAGTTAGATACAATTTAGTACACACATGTATAAAACGTCTGTAGTGGTGTAGTTACGTAGTATTGTGACATTTCATTCACGTTAATAAATGTAGATACAATTTATAGATAGATATAAAAATCATGTCTAATAATATATATGCGTTTTATAAGGACGCCTTATTGCGCAGTAATAAGTATAGAGACGAATTTGTAGAGCGCGGAATGTGACGTGGTAGATGATGTGGCACGTGACGTGGCTAGGGATGAAAATGAATCAGATAGTTTCCGTACGAATCCGAAAAAATGGTTTCGGATCCAGATTTTTTAATTCAGATACAAATCTTATCCGGATATGAATTCGGTTAATCCGGAAAAATCTTATCCGGATATCCGAAATCAACATGGTTATCTATAGAAAATAACCATAAAATAAATCATTACTTAATATGTGTATCAAACTTCAAACATAATTTTATTTCTTGACATAATACTAATGCAAAACGCATTAGATTTGTGCTGCTAAGGTGTGCCCCTCGCACTGGTTTTATAGGCAGCCCACCACTCACACTGCTTCAAACTAGCGAGGTGAGACTAAAGAGTGAGGCGCAATTGCAAACAATTGTTTGATATGCTTTAAAATGTGTCAAGAGGATAATGACACTTCAAAGCGTGTTTATATCCGTGTCATTTTCTATTTATGATTATTTGATATGATTTACGACTAATCTACATGCTATTCGCGGAATGACAGCATGTTAAACTTTGTATCAATTCAATACGCTTTTCTAATCAAGTTAGAAAGCATCTATACCTAGCTATAAACAAATGTTTAATACACTTTACAACGTCTCTGTGTGATAATGACGCTTTAAATTGTGTCTAACGTCATGTCATTTTGAGATGACTTCAATAGCGTGTCAAAAAATGTCTTCGTATGATTCGTAACAGTATAAGCGTATCTATTATCGTAACAATCTGACATGCTTTCAAAATCGTGTCAACAAGCATCTTTATATGTGGATGTAGAGATGCTTTTACATGGCGTTACTACTATGGCGTAGCTACAGGGGGGTTTTCCAGTAGTGATCCCACCGTGTGTCACGCCCTTGCATGAGAGACGCACACAAGCAGTGGGTCAGGATGACATTGAGGACCGGATCCGTGCGCTGTTTAGGGAGTGCACTGGCTTCGTACATAGGGGTCGAGCTAGGGTTTACCGGAAGCCGTACCCCGGTCATTTCGATACAATACCTTACCCTCATGGATATAGTCCTTGAATTCACCAAGTTCGACGGTGAGGGTAACAAAACCACACTAGAGCATGTTAGTCAAATTTTAGCACTGTGTGGAGAAGCTAGTGGGTCGGACGCTTTAAAACTTAGACTATTTTCTCTCTCGCTATCCGGCACAGCTTTCACTTGGTTTTCGGCGCACGCGCCGAACTCTATCCAAACATGGGCTGAATTAGAACAAAAATTCCATGACTACTTTTACATGAGATAAACAGAACTTAGGCTTTCACACTTAACATCAGTTAGACAGAAATCTAGCGAGAGCGTCTCTGAGTATATCAAGTGTTTTCGAGATAATAGAAATTGATGTTTTAGTCTTAATATTTCAGAAAGAGATTTGGCGGATCTGGCTTTCAGCGGGTTGCGTTCTGAGATTAAGAAGAGACTAGACAACCAGCACTTTTTAGAGGTTAGCCAAGTCTTGCAATAGGCTCTAGTCTAGGAAGGCCGAGCTAAAGATAAAAAGTTTATTAAGACGTTTAACAAGCCTAGGGCTGAAGTCCACGTCATGGAACACTCTGACGAGGAAGAGTCGGAGGAGGAATAAGATTCGGCTGACATGTACGTGGCCGAATGGTTTTGGAATTCTAAGAGTAAACATGTTACTTTCTCCGAGTTACGGCCGTCTCCCACAAAGAATCGGCTTAGCGAGGTCAAGTACTCATTCGATATAACCAAGTGCGATAAAATATTTGACTTCTTCTTGAAGAATCAGCTTCTCAGGTTGCCTAAAGGCCAAGTCATTCCATCTGCCGATGAGCTAAAGAAACACCCATATTGTAAGTGGCATGATTCGCTTTCGCACTGTACTAACGACTGCAATGTTTTTCGTCGACAGGTTCAATCGGCCATAGAGGAAGGATGATTGAAGATAGACCCCGATCCAAAGATGAAGCTAGACAAAGACCCCTTTCCCATGAACACCGTCGATCTTGATGAAAAGATAGTGCTGATTCAGCCAGAATAGGACAAGTCAACTAAGGGGAAAGCGGTCATCATTGGGGAATCACGCACACGCACACTCATACCTAAGAACCCTGAAGTAGGAGTATGGAAGCGGAATGTTAGCACATCTCCTCCGGCTAGGGCTTGTAAGAAGCTAAAGGTAACATATCAGATGTTGTTGAACAAACACCAAAGAAAAGCTAAGGAAACAGGCCCTGCGCCAAAAAACTAAGTCAGTCGAAGGGACCAAAGCGGTCGGATGGTGGCTTCGGGCCACAGTGGCCGAACCCTCCACATGGTGGCTTAGGACCACAGTGGTCGAGCCCTCCGCATGAGTACTTAGGGCCACAGTGGCCTAACGCTCCCTACGGTGGCTTCGGACCCTAGTGGCCGAACCCTCCATAGAGTGGCCTCGGACCCGAGTGGTTGAGCTCCACGCAGAACGAGTTCGGTACCCAATGGCTGAACCCAGCTCTGCTCTGGACGAACCCTCTGGTGGGAGGCTTTGGCCCGCACTGGCCAAACATACCTTCGGCTTGGCAGGACCCTTTGGGTAATGGGTTCAGCCCGCAGTGGGCGAAGCCACTAGAGCCACTGATGCCCTTGCCATACAACTGGGCGGGGACCCTGTGGGCTCCGTACATATCACAATCAGAGCACCCTCCGCAACATAACACTATTCCTTGTTTTCCTTCAGGGTATTATAACTGGCAGGAACAAACAGACATAAAGGAGGGGGCATCATCCACAGGCTATCTGTGGTACCTCTGAATCGACTCGCGCAAGATGAAGCCCAAAGAGATGGATGTGAAGAGGCAAAAGATAGGGAATCTGAAGCTATCACAGTTAGAATAGGGTCTCAGGAAGTCCCAATCCTAAAGGCCCCTTCACCAAAGCCTGACAGAGGTAAGTCCCCTACTCTGGCCGAAGCAGTGCCGGAGCCCGGTCCGAACGGCCAGACGAGGTCGGTTCGATTGGCAGGATCCGCAGCGAAGGCCCCTCCGATTATGAAACATGCGAGGCTGATCCGGGTAGTACCCCTTCGGCCAAAAATAATAGGAAGAAAGTAGTGACACCTAGTACCAAGCCACAGCCATCTTGGGCACCTCCAGGTATGTCCAAATCACAGAAGAGGCATCTGCAATGCCTACGGGCGCAGGAGATGCGTGAGAAGAAAAGCCGAGGATGAGCGAGATGCCGTCTTTGAAGAAATCCACCCTCGGCCAATGATGATACAGGTATGGAGGATTAAGCTGATTGAGATAACCAACCTGGCTCCTAGTCCGAGCGACGATGACGACATGCTCGATGACGACTACTTTCCTGTCTCTAAGGGACCCACACCCCAGGCAATGGACATCAACATCGTCATGCTACCCGCTAAGTTCGCCCTACCATAGGACGAGGCCGAGGTCGCTCAGTTGAACCTCAGCCCACGCAATGCTATTTTTGAAAAAAAAACCCGAGGATTCGACTCGCCATCTAAAGCCTCTCTACGTAAGGGGTCATATTGATGGGAAGTTGATCTCCTGAATGCTTATTGATGGTGGCGCAACTATTAACCTAATGCCTTACTCACTATTGAAGAAACTTGGCAGGGACGAGAAGGACCTGAAGAAAACCAACTTAATGCTCAACGTCTTCAATGGCGAGAGTTCTGAGGCCAAAGGTGTACTCTCTATGGAGTTAACAGTGGGCAACAAGACATTGCCAACAGCATTCTTCGTCGTCGACGTGCAAGGTAACTACAGTGTGCTGCTCGGGCGTGACTGGATTCACGCAAACTTCTGCATTCCTTCTACTTTACAGCAATGCCTAATTTAGTGGGATGACGATGAGGTATAGGTCATACCCGCAGATACTTTGGCCCAGGTAGCATTGGCTGATGTGTCCATTTACGTCATCCACAACAAAGTAGAATGTCTATCAGGTAGGGATCTTTCAGATTATGACTTTGTTAGCGTGTCTAGAGGACGTTTTGTACTAGTGTCTGTAAAGTCGGCTGGCGTAGCACAGCTGTTTCTAAATTAGTAGTCATGTCTAGCAAGAGTAATATAGATTGGCTAAAGTCTCGTGTAGAGCAATATCGGTCTGCTAAAGACGGTATTGCCGAAGCCATCGAAGACTTTAGTAAGGTAGAGAAATTAGGACAAGGTTTCGCGTCGGCCGATCCTTTAGAGGAAATTGACATACGCGATGGTAGCATCCCGAGACCAACTTTTGTAAACCAACATTTACAGCCTGATGAAAAGGCCAAAGTAATAAAGTTGCTTCAGTCGTATGTCGATTGTTTCACATGGGAGTATAGCGAAATGCCAAGATTAAGATGCGAGCTCGTGGAGCATCGGCTACCTATCAAATCCAGATTTAGGCCTTATAAACAGCCTCCTCGTCGCTTTAATTCAGTCGTCTATGATTGAGTTAAAGAAGAAGTTGAGCGACTACTCAAGGCCGAGTTTATTAGGCCATGTAGGTATGCTGAATGGGTTGCCAACATTGTGCCTATAGAGAAAAATGGGAGCGGCAAAATACGAGTTTGTATTGATTTTAGGGATCTAAACAAGGCCACTCCAAAGGACGAATATCCAATGCCGATAGCCGACATGATAATCAACGATGCTTCAGGACATAAGGTACTATGTTTTCTTGATGGCAATGCTAGTTATAATAAAATATTTATGGTCGAAGAGGACGTCTACAAGACAGCCTTTCGATGTCCCTGTTTTGTCGGTTTATTCGAGTGGGTTGTTATGACTTTTAGTTAAAAGAATGTTGGCGCTACATACCAACGTGCTATGAACCTGATCTTTCATGACTTTTTAGGAGTTATGTTAGAGGTTTACATTGATGATGTTGTAGTCAAATCGGATGCTATGGGAAACCATTTAGCCGATTTGAAAGTTGCTTTTGATAGGATGAAACAGTATGACTTAAAAATGAACCCACTCAAATGTGCTTTTAGCGTGTCGGCAGGCAAGTTCTTAGGATTCATGATTCACGAAATATGTATAGAAATTGATCCTAATAGGCTTGAGAAAATTATCAACTTTGCAGCGCCGACATGCAAGAAAGATGTGCAGAAGTTACTAGGAAAGATGAATTAATTGCGCCGCTTCATATCTAACTTGT
Source organism: Zizania palustris (assembly GCA_019279435.1). Classification (NCBI taxonomy): domain Eukaryota; kingdom Viridiplantae; phylum Streptophyta; class Magnoliopsida; order Poales; family Poaceae; genus Zizania; species Zizania palustris. The sequence continues at coordinate 113,275,313 of JAAALK010000283.1, read as the reverse complement.
CTGGCAAGATTGATACCTTTGTCCCCATACTCCGGTTAAAGAATGAAGCCGAGTTCACTTGGGAGGCAAGTCAACAAAGTGCCTTTGAAAAGATTAAAGAGTGCTTATCATCGCCACCTATGGTGAGGGCACCAAAAGTCGGGATCCTATTTTGGCTATACATTGCCGCCGAAGATAGCGTGATTGGGGCAGTACTAACCCAGAAGGTGGAGGGAAAAGAGTACACCATCATGTTCTTGAGTCGTCGCCTGCTGGACGCCGAAACTAGGTACGCATTTGTGGAACGCTTATGTTTATCACTTTACTACGCATGTACCAAATTACGTCATTATCTTCTCCCTACTACAGCTATTGTCGCTTGCCAAACCGATGTTATAAAATATATGTTGCAAAAGCTGATACTAAGTGGAAGAATCAGGAAGTGGGCATACGCTTTGATTGAGTATGATTTGGCCTATGAACCCCTAAGAGCTATTAAAGGCCAAGTTGTCGCTAATTTTATAGTTGATCACCACATAGATGTTAGTTGGAGTGAAAATGTTGCTCTAATTGAAGTAGTACCATGGACACTTTATTTTGATGGTTTGGCTTGCAAGAGTGGCCAAGGCATTGGATTGGTTCTCATATCACCTAGTGAGATGCACTTTAAAACCTCGTCTCGTTTAGAATTTCCCTCTACCAATAACCAAGATGAATATGAGGCTTTATTGCTAGAACTTGAAGTGTTAGAATCCATGGGTATTAAACATGTTCATGTGCATGGTGACTCTCTTTTAGTAGTGCAACAAGTAGCTAAGAGTTTTCAATGCCTTAATGGCTTGCTAAATAGTTACTTGGATAAATGCCTAGACATAGTTGATACTTTTGATGACTTCAAAATTTCTCATGTGTCAAGAGAAGCCAATTACATTGCGAATGATTTGGCCTAGCAAGCATCTGGCTACCCAGTCAGGAGGGGAAACTTTTCTGTATAGGAAAAGTCGATGCTTGATCTCACTGCTGAAGCTAGAAGCATCAGGCAGACGCGAGGTCTATCGAGCCCTACGAGCCAGAAACCTTCGGTCATCGGAGGGTGTCATGCACCGGAGCCCTCACGTCGGAATACTGCATCTGCCGAAGGGCTTGGCCCACCAGAGCCCCTGTGCCGAAGCCTACTAGATAGCAGAGGCCTTCGGGAGCAAGAACCCTCCAGCGGAAGGCTTCAGACTGACTGGCTCCGCACGACCGATCCAGTCATGCTGGCTCTAATGTATGCCACCACTGCCACAAGCCTGGGCATTGAAAGAGCAATTGCAAGGTGTGCCTGGAAGAGCAAAAGAATAAGAAGGGAAGTGTGACTTCCACTTCAGGTATTAATGTTATTAAAATTAATCTTGCTACTCGTCCAAATGATTCATGGGTATTTGATACCAGATCGATGATTCAAAATTGCAAATCATTGTAGGGGCTGAGTAGAGTAAGAAAGTGTGCAAGTGGTGAGCTATATGTACGCGTCGGGAATGGTGCAAAAGTTGTAGTGTTGGCCATCGGCATTTATTCACTATCGCTACCGTCAGGACTAGTTTTGTATTTGAATGATTGTTATTTCATTCCCGCCTTAGGGAGAAACATTATCTCTTCTTCATGTTTAGAGGAGGATGATTTTGAATTAGTAATAAAGAACAAGAGTTCTTCAATATTTTCGAATGGCATGCTCTATGGTGTTTGTCCATTAGTGAATGGATTGTATATTATAAGTCTTGAAGATGCCCATGTTTATAACATTAGTACTAAGAAACAATGACTCAATAATTTAAATCCTACATGCATCTAGCATTGTCGTTTAGGTCATATAAATGAGAAGCGTGTGCAGAAGCTCCATAGTGATGGACTATTGGAGTCGTTTGATTTTGAATCATATAACACATGTGAGTCTTGCTTACTTGGCAAAATGACAAAGACACCTTTCACTGGACAGAGTGAGAGTGCGAGTGAGCTATTGGTCGTAGTACATATTGATGTGTGTGGTCCAATGAGTCACATGGCATAAGTAGGAATCCTTTGAAAAGTTCAAGGGGTATCAAAATGAAGTACAAAATCATATGGGCAAGACAATTAAATTTCTACGATCTAATCATGGAAGTAAATATTTGAGCCATGAGTTTAGTGATCATCTAAAGTAGTGTGGAATTGTTCCACAACTGACTCCACCCGACATGCCTCAATGGAATGGGGTGTCCGAGCGGAGAAACCAGACCTTATTGGATATGGTGTGGTCCATCATAACTCACACTAATCTTCCATTATCCTTTTGCGGTCACGCTCTAGAAACCATAACTTTCACGATAAATAGAGTTACATCTAAGTCAGTAGAGAAGGCGACATATGAGATGTGGTCAAGGAGGCATCCTAGTTTGTCTTTTCTAAAGATTTGGGGATGTGAGGCATATGTCAAACGTATGACGTCTGACAAGCTCAGTCCTAAGTCTCACAAGTGCTTCTTTGTGAGGTATCCTAGGGAAACCAAATGATACTATTTTTACAATATAGAGGAGGGCAATGTGTTTGTTTCTCGGAATGATGTATTCCTTGAGAAAGAGTTTCTCTCAAAAAGAGTTAGTGGGAGGATGGTGAAATCTCGAAGAGGTTCAAGCGCCGCTGAAAAGTGTTCCGGATCCCACTGAACAACAACAAGATGAGTAAGGTGTTGCAGAGCCTGTTGTGCATATGCCAGCCCCACGGAGGTCTGAGAGGGTTAGGCATGCGCTGGAGAGGTTCATGATTTTGACAACCGGGCGTCGAGATATTTTTTGTTGGACAACGACGAGCCCAAGACCTATGCGGAAGTAGTGATGGGACCAGACTCTAAGAAATGGCTTGGAGCCATTGGATTCGAGTTAGAGTCCATGCAAGTAAACCAAGTTTGGAACTTGGTTGATCCAGCCGATGGTGTAAAAACTATTGAGTGTAAATGGATATTCAAGAAAAAGATAGACGTTGATGGAAATGTTCACATCTATAATGAACGTTTGGTGGCGAAAGGTTTCAGATAGATTCAAGGTGTTGATTATGATGAAACGTTTTCGCCCATCGCCATGCTTAAGTCTATTCAGATCATCATAGCAATTTCCGCATTTTATGATTATGAGATATGGCAAATGGATGTCAAGACGGCTTTCCTGAATGGAAACCTAAGTGAGGATGTGTACATGACATAGCCAGAAGGTCTTGATGATCCGACAAGTTTTGAGAAAGTTTGTAACATGAAAAAGTCCATTTATGGAATGAAGCAAGCTTCTCGGAGTTGGAATCTTTGTTTTGGTGAGGTAGTCAAAGGGTTTGGCTTCATAGAGAACGAAGAAGAGCCTTGTGTTTACAAGAAGACTAGTAGGGGCTCACTTATATGTGGATGACATATTGTTGATCGGAAATGATATTCCATTGTTGAATGTTGTCAGGACTTCACTAAAAAATAGTTTTTCGATGAAAGATCTTGGAGAGGCAGCATATATTTTGGGCATTAAGATCTATAAAGATAGATCAAAGTGGCTAATTGGATTGAGCCAGAGTATGTACGTTGACAAGGTTTTGAAACAATTCAAAATGCAGAATTCTAAGAAGGGTTTTCTGCCAATGTCACATGGTATATCTCTTAGTGAGACTCAGTGTGCGACAACACCTGATGAGCTGGAGAAGATGAGTGTGATCCCGTATGCCTCCGCAATTGGATCCATCATGTATGACATGCTATGTACATGCCCAAATGTGTCATATGCTCTAAGTGTTATGAGCAAATACCAATCGAACCTGAGTGAAAGTCACTAGGATGTAGTAAAGAGTATCCTCAAGTACTTGAGAAGGACTGAGGCGCAGTGAGTTGGAAGAGTTCCAAGCAAGAAACAGTGGCCAATTCTACAACATAAGTTGAGTATATCACCGCTTCAGAAGTTATGAAGGAGGTCGTTTGGATCAGAAAGTTTGTTTTTGACCTATGTGTTGTTCCTAGTGCGTCCAGTCCAATGGACCTCTATTGTGATAATAGTGGTGCCATTGCGCAAGCCAAGAAGCCTAGACCACACCAGAAGTCCAAGCATATACTTCGGCGATATCACCTGACCCATGAGATCATTGAGGGGGTGATGTGAAGATTTGCAAGGTGCACACGGATTTGAACATGCCGGATCCATTGATGAAGCCTCTTCCACATCCCAAGCATGAGGCGCACCTGAGCTCCATGGGTATTAGAAACTTGCGTGAGTGAGTCATGTGTATGTGGAAGATGCTAGTAGAATCTATGCTAATGTGTGAGGATAATTGTTATCTTGTTCCTTAAATAAATGTCGTTTACATTTGATGAATGAGTGGATGACTTATTATGTGAAACTATTTGTATCATAACGATATTGTTCAAAAGGAATCCCTTATCTTGTCATCATGTGGAACAGTGATGACACATAGATTAGCACGTCTGACTTATTGATGATCACATTTCACAGATCATAGAGATAGAGATGTCAAATCAGTGATGTGGACACATGTTGGTGAATATGGTGTTGGATAGACCCACTTGAGATACTGCTAGGATTGTTATTATAATGTGTCATCTCAAATGGTGTACCCACAGAGTCCTCAGACCTGAGACCATCATTTGATTCCAGAATGTGTAGTGACACACTTAGATACTTCCTAACGCTATTCCGTAACTGGGTAGTAATAAGAGTTGTTTTCAAGTGTGTTGTGAAACATGTCGTGGAATATGAGCGGTCAAGATGGAATTTACACCTCCTAATAAAGGGAGAGTCGTCTCTGGGCCCCTCAAGGTATTGGATTGGAAAAGTGCATGGCCATGCCACTATGACTAAGAAGTTAGTCATGATTTGAATCTGATACTTGATCGAGTGAAATGTCGAGCTAACCAACAAGGGTGGCACATATCTCGCCTTGAGCTTGACTGACGACGTGTGGTAAAGGGACTGGTGCTTGCGTATATCAAGGTTCAGTGAAAATTGATTTTGTACGCTTTCAGGGGTCGATATGTGATGCTAGGTACCACTACTAATCAGTGAGTCGGAAATGATTTTCGGTGAACAACCATTAGTGTATGAACCTATCGGGTCACACACTTAAAGGGATGGATTAAGAAACATAAAAAGAATTTGTTCTTGTGCAAGTGGGAGATTGAAGGATATGCCTTAGAAAATTCTGTGTATCGGAAATTCCGATAGGTAGTATCGGAAGTTCCGATTATTATCTAGTCTCGAGTCAGAGAGCAAATGTTGCTTCAGAAGTTCCGATATGGTATCAGAAGTTCCAACGAGCCGAAAGTTCTAATTTTGAATCGGAGAGAAATTGTACTGATCGGAAGTTCCGATATGGTAACGGAAGTTCCGAGGTGGACGAAATAGATTGGATCTATTGCGTGTCGTGCTGAATTGGGAGACCTAAAATACCCTGTCAGAAATTCCGATCCAGGATCAGAAGTTCCGATGTGGGTAAACAGATTGGATCTGTTACGAATACGAATTAGTTGTAACTAATTTGTGGATTCTGAGATGTGCATGACCAGGGGCTCCCAGACCTATATAAAAAGTGGAGGAGGAGGTCTTGGAACAAGCAATAAGCGTAGATTGGACCTAGCCACAATAGAATCCTCTCCTCTCTTTATTGGTCTCAAACGTTGAGATCAAGGATCTTCCGTCTATCACATACGGTGCTAGCATGCTGCCGTAGTAGGAAATCCACCCCTGTACGTGTGGATACCATGGAGGTGTTGCTCGAACAGTGACACTCGTGGACTTCTTCACGTCAACAACTACGTCGCCTTCACCAATCGGATTGGCGAAGGACGGTAAGGTCGAAGCGAGGATAGTCTTGACGCGCTACTACGATTTCTTCTTCCACTGCATCAGGCGCGTCTTGTGATAGAAGGTAACAACCTATGATCTCACACGTGCATGGGTCTTGGGATTAGGGCAGAAATTTTGAATTTGCTGGCTAGCGTAACTCTCATATTCCCCAACATACCCAACCGAAAAGCCATAGAATGTAGGCCTCCCAATATCGACTAACTGAATAGTCGTCAGCATCAGAGTGAAGGTGCTCCGCCTACGGAAGGTGAAACATTAGCAATTGACCAATACAAAAACTAAACATAAAAAAGGGAAGGTAACATACCTTGGAAGGCAGCCCGAGAAGAAATGGCGTGGGGAGGGGGCTCCTACGGCCCCCTTATATAGCCCCACATTTGACACTACATCGATCGAACGTGGCCACGTCAGCCACGTTCAGCCGTTGCCCTGCCGAACATGGCAACAACTAGTGCCACGTCGGCGCCGCAACGGCTATCCGGGCCGAACATGGCCATTTCACCATGTTGGCGTAAAAGATTACGCTAACAGGTTTCTAGAGATTAGAAACTAACAAACGAAGTGTTTGTGAAGCAAACTATTTCAAGCCTCTGAATGGATAATAGCTCAAAACAGTTCGAAGATCTGTATTGAATAACTCAGTATTCGATCCTCCTTACAGGGTAAAACGGGGGGTATTTATAGGCCCAAACATTAAGGAAAAGACCCTTTCACCCCTCTGTTACAACCGACATAGTGGAAACTATTCGGTACCCTTAATAGGGCTAAAACGGTAAAAGACTAATCTAATGAGAAAGAAGATAAGTCTTCCATCCTAGCTGGCAAGAAGCTCTCAGAAGAGTCAATGTTCAAAGATATACTCCGAACTAGAGTTCGCCTCCATCCTTCGAACTTGATCCAATATACTTCCTGAGTTAGATGCTAGAAACCTTTGATTGAATCAACAGCCTTTGTCTTGTTGCAGCAATAGCCCTGAGGATGAAGTATTTTCCCCCAACAGTAGCCCCTCGAATACGCTTCTCCGCTAGATCTGTAAAGTTAGGAGAGCAGTATACGCAAGAAAAATAATCATGCGTAGGGGTTAATAGATTTAATCAACTTCCAAAATATGCGGAGATTCAACTTCGAATCGACTTCTAAGAAAGTTACATTCAAACTATCTTGGAATTAACTTAAGGAGTCAGAAAGCTCTTTTTAGACTTGGAAGAAATAGTCGTTGGCTTTTTCCTTCCAACGGAAGTTACGCGATGCGTTAACTTCGCAAGTGGTAACGGTCAAGAATGCGAAACGGCAAATGTAAACGGTAAAAAATTGTGGGCCTGGCCTATAAATAGAGGACCTAGACCGTTCTCAAATACCCTTCTCACCGCTTTTGTGCAAACAAGCCCTAGCCTCCAGATTTCTTCTTTAGCAATTAGAGTGAATTCATGGCGAAGACAAGCTTCAAGGTCCCGGGGGCGGCTTCGGCCCTAGCCCGACATCTTTGAAGTATTCAGACCAGTCTTATCAACTGGGGCCATCTACTTGCAAAAGGGAGTCGATCGCAGCAACAGTGGAGGGAAAGATTAGCTCGGAGGTCATAATCCATAAACCTGGAAAGGAGGCCATCCCTTCGCCCACGCCTGGAGAAGTTGTAGTCTTCGAAGCGGGGTTAGGACTTCTGGCAGTCAACTTCCTATCGGAGGTACTGGATTTATTTCACATCACCCTTCCCCAACTGTCTCCGAACGCTATAGCGCGCTTGGCCATCTTCGAATGGGCACTGCAAGCTGAGGGCTGTGAGGGAAGAGCAGAGATCTTCGCAGCACTGCATAGGGCATCCTACCAACCCAAGACTTACCTAGGCCCCGGAGGAGAAAAGATCATGGTATCCTTCAGGAGCATCAACTTCCGGCTTCGGGATGAGTTTCAACTAAGATTTCCAGCGAAGGCCATCAATGCCAGATGGTACACAGATTGGATCCTCCGGTGGTTCTATGTCGAAGTTGGGGCAGGCAGCCATCTGGCTGGACCCCTACAGGACATAAACTCCGAAGGGAAGCCCTTGTTCACCCAGATCCCGGCCAGCTCGAAGCTCGCCTCAGCCTGCTTCAAAGGATTAGTCGCCGCATGAGCATGCGGGACCTAGCGGAGGAGTTCATCGGACTTTAAATTCCACCTCTGATGGCCAACTGGCCTATCACCTTCGAAGAAGATCTGGAGGGCGGACTCCGAAAAATCTCTTCGAACTCGAGCCCTGCAGGTAGCTTCGAAAACAACATGTTTTATATATATTTGTTTAATGAAATGACTAATGCTAACTTATCTTTCAGCTTCTCAAGCCCCCATGACTTCGGAGCAAGTTGTTCGAGCTTCGGAGAAGATTTTGGGAGTTCCAACTCCGGCTGAGAAGGAGTGGAGAACGAAGCTAGTGGGTAATTGGGAGCGGCTCAACCGAGTATGGGGTGTACTCGGAGTTGCTCCCCCTCCTCTTCCGGACTGGGTACCTTCAGAGCAAGGACCAAAGAAGAGGAAGGCAGAAGCCAGAACTTCAGCTCTGGTTAAGACTCCGGCAAAAAAGGTAGCCTGAAAGCCAAAGAATGTGGCGCCTTCAAGCCAGGTGGCTTCGGTCTCCGATTCGTCTGAAGACGAGGGAAGAGTCCTCATCGACCTGATCACCGAGGACGAAACTCGGGCGGATGCAAACACTGGCGACATCGCTAACGCACCAGATGTTCCGAGTAGCTCCGGACAGGTTGGGACTTCGGCTGTCAAGCCAGACTTCCGCGTGAAGAAGCCCCTATGACTGAAGGCGGAGTCGAAGTTGCTGCTGAGCCAGCTTCGATTCCAGACGAAGCGGTGGCTGTAGCTCCAAGAGAGGCTTCAACAGTAGACCCTTCAGTTCTAGCCTTCGAGTTCGATGAAGACTTCGAGGTAGCCTTTGACCCTTCGAGTAGCCCCATACTCACCCGCCGACAGGACTTCGGAGGTAAACTTCGTATGAACCCTTTGTTCCTTTTCCCTGCAAAATTATACAATATATAATACCTTTGTCTCAGCAGGGTCCGCTCCTATGGAAGTGGCTCCTCCCGAAGATGCGGCTCCTGGGACCTCAACATCTCTGGATCCGATTCCCGAAGTCGCACAGATGGGACCTGGAAAAGGTAAAGGCAAAATGGACCCCTTTCCTGCTCCGAACTCAGGATTAACTCCGTTTGAATCAACAGACGGAGGTCAATCTACAGAGGGGGGTCATTCTATCGAGGTCTCTGAAGACGCAGCACAGCACTCCGACCCCTCGCCGAACGTAGATGATCAGAGGGCCCTGTCCATGCTCCCCCTCCTAGCTCCTTTCTTGGAGCGAAGGACCAGACTTTGGACCCTGTTCGAGCCTTTGGATCGAACTAACCATGAAGTTGGGGAGACGGACTTAGTGGCCATCCTTAGCGAAGCTAAGGGTTCGGAGCTCACGGCCACCTTGGAACGGGAAGCATACCAAGTACGAAGTATCTGCAAAACAAGATTAATCTCAACTTAAAAATAATTTCTCACCTTGCTCTTTTCTCTTCGCAGCAAATAGTTTTGGCTCGAGCTGTAGTTATCTTGAATGAGCGCGGAAGTCTTTGTCTTCAGGAGAAGGTTACTGCTCTCCAGAGGAGTCTTAACTTCTCCGAAGTTTGAGTTTCCCGCTTAGACGAAATGGTTTCGGCGGAGAGGAGGGCTAGACAAAATCTGGAGGCTGCGAATAAAAAGCTCGAAGCCGAACAAATTGTGCTTCGGGCTGAGGTAGAAAAAATGCAGGCAGAGCACGCTACGGCGGGGACTGAGCTAGTTAAGCTCCAAGAAGAAAAAGCTAAAGCTACAGAAGAGGCTAGCAACTTGCTTAGCCAGAAGAGTTCTCTGGCTACGGAGGCATCTAGGCTCGCCGCTGTGGTGGATGAACTGACTTCGTCAAGGGATGCTTTGATTGAAGATAAGCTGAAATCGGAGAAGGTAGCTGCGGAGGTCATGAACCATCTCTTAGGTGTTCTAGAGTACTTCGGTACTACTTGGACACTACCTTCGAATGACAACGTCCCCCTGCTGCGATGGCTAAAAATGATCCAAGGAGCTGCGAAGATGATGAAGACAGCAGGCATTCGGTATGGAGAGATCTTTGGCCAAGTAGCTGCTCTTGGAGTACTTCTCTACTACGAAGATCTAGGGCTATCGATAACGCCAGACTCGGGGGCGGCTCCCATTACCTTCGATGAGAACCAACTGCTTAACCCTTTTGAAGACGTGGCCGCAGCTTGGCAAGCCTTCCAAGCTTCATGGAGAGCGAAAGGTCGAACCGCGATCAAGGCTTGGATCGACGAAGGGCATCACCAAAAGCAATCTCAGTCCCAAGCTTCGAGCAGCCAGCCTCCGCCGAACCCGCAGGTTTAGCTTTGTTTAGGATCCCGACTATGTAAAAATTATGCTTTTATACATTATGAATGAAAATTTACTTATCATGTTTTTAGGCTTCTCAACCTCGTATGGATGATGTCGAAGTATTAGACGTTACCGAAGAACTCCGCTTGCTATGGGTTACCTTCAATCTTTTAAAACTTCATAAATGACCTCGATTTTTAATTCCTCGAGAGAGCTCCGGTGAAATTGCACCCGAAATATGTAAAGATATATTATCTTATATTAAAGAGGAAGAAAAAGAAGATAACTTGGAAACTTCGTCTTCTGAAGACGTTGCGTGGTCTGAGGACGAAGGTATTGGTGAAGAACAAGGGAAGAAGCCTGAAGAACTTCAGAGCTGGGAAAGAAGCCCCGAACGACTTCGAACTTGGGCTGAACTTCAACAAGAACAAAAAGATTTTCGAGCTTCGAAGGGAGGGAAAAGAGTTAAACGCAAAGTTATTAAGACTCCCAGCTCTGGAACTAGTAGCTCTAGAGATCGAAGGGGTCTTCGATTCCTTCTTGGTATAGACACAGATTTTTCGTAATGTAATGTAATCTGTTCGGATAATAAAGATTGATTTAAAATTGTCTCCCTACTTCCCAGCCCCTCTTTGGGCGTAAGCAACTTCGAACTATACTCGAAGATGGTTAGGCACAAAGAAAAACTTAGGAGTAAAATTTTGGAGGCTTGGAGCCCCTCAGCAATTTAAAGATTGATTAACATCTTATAAAACATCTAACTGCTTGGAGTCATAAAACTGGTAACTTAGTACCTTTTGTTTGAAAGAAGTCACTTCGGACAACTTTCCGGACACTTTAATGTCCCAAACGATTGGTCACTTTGGACTCTTTTCACAGATATTCAAAGCTTATCAGCTCAAACTCTGTTTTGTTTTGGCCTCCTTCGGGTCTTTTTGTGAATGCTATCAAACCAGTAGTTTGGAATTCGCAGTGGTCTCCTTGGATTCTTTTTACGGATGCTTTCAAGCCGGAGCTTGGAATCCGCATTATATGGTCTCCTTCGATTCTTTTTACGGATGCTTTCTAGCTGGTGGCTTGGAATCTGTTTTTCAGTGACTTTCCCACCTCGTCGGAAGCTTTGAACTGGTGGTTCGAAGTCTGAAAATTTGGTTCAAATTAATGACAATTCCCTCCCAGCCAACTCCGCTCTTCTAGTGCGTCCACTAGAAGTATGAAGTGTTTGAGGGGTAGGCATTATCTGAACCATGAAGTTTATTAATTCAGAAGGTGTTTACAAATGATTACAAGGAGCCCCTATGCGAAATATCGCTTTAAGTGCTCCGCATGCCATGTATGTGCTAACTCTTCGCCTTCCAAATTAGCTAACTTAAAAGAACCAGGGCGCCCTGAGCGGACAATTATGTATAGACCTTCCCACTTATTCCCTAATTTCCCTAGTGCTATAATACTTCGCAAAACAAGATGACCCGGCTTAAGTTCATTAAGCTTGACCTTCAGGTCGAACCAAGTCTTCGTCTGCTGTTGATACTTTGATAGATTGGCGACAGCTTGAAGTCTTGTTTCTTCTGTTAAATCGAGTGAAGTTTGCCTTTCTGCTTCTATTTCCGGCTCGGTGCTGCGAAGGGATCCTCCTTTAAGCTCCATTGGCATCATTTCCTCATCTCCGAATAATAGTCTGAAAGGAGTAAAACCCGTGGACCTTGTTTGAGTGGCCCGAATGGACCATAAAATCTTCGAAAGTTCCTCGGTCCACAATCCTTTTGCCAGTCCCACTATTCTTCGATTCAGCCCTGACAAGATATTACCATTGGCTCTTTCAACAGCTCCGTTAGACTAGGGATGTCGCACTGCAGCGAAGCATAATTGGATGCCCATATCTTCACAAAACTTCCTGAAGGGCTCTGCATCAAATTGTGTCCCATTGTCAACTGTGAGTTGCCGAGGCACTCCGAACCAGCATATGATATTTTTCCAGAAAAAGTTTTGTACATTATTCAAAGTGATAGCTGTTAGGGGCTCTGCTTCGACCCACTTGGAAAAATACTCAATTGCTACCACTGCAAATTTTAAACTTCCTTTTGCTACTAGGAAGGGGCCAATAAGGTCCATGCCCCATCTGGCCATGGGCCATACTGGGGCAATGACTTGAAGAGTTGTTGGCGGACGATGACTTCTTCTTCCCATCCATTGACAACCCTAGCAAGTGCGGACTAGGCTCTTCGCATCAGCTACTATTGTGGGCCAATAAAGCCCCTGGCGAAGTGTTTTTCCTGCCAAAGCTCGAGGGGCCAGATGGCTACCACAAAGTCCTTCATGAATTCCTCAAAGAATCTCTTGACCTTCGGCTTGAGATATACATCGGAGCAGAGGGGAACATACTCCGGCCTTGTATAAAATACCGTTGATTATATGATAATTTCGAATTCTGAGCTTCAACCTCGAAAGTTGTGGCCCTTCAGGCAAATTTGCTTCTCCTTGCAACAATTCCATAATTGAACTTCGCCAATCTGTACTTGGAATGCAAAGGACTTCCGCAGAAGGGATATGTGTTACCGAAGGTGCACTGAGTTCTTCGTAAAAAGCTTCTTTTGGAATGTCCATAGCTCCGGCCGCAGCTTTCGCCAAAATATCAGCTTACGTATTTTCAGCTCTGGGTATACTTCTAATGGAAATCCCTTTAAATGCTGCTTCAATCTTACGGATTTCTTCCAAATATTTTTCAAGCTGTGGATGTCGAACTTGAAAACTCTTGTCTACGTGCCCTGCTACAATTTGAGAATCTGTTTTAACAACAACTCTTGTATCCCCCATAGCACGTGCCTTTCGAAGTCCTAACAAAATTCCTTTATACTCCGTTGTATTGTTGGTAGACTTAAAGTTGAGTCTTGCGGAGTACATTGACTTTTTCCCTGAAGGCAAAATTATTACTGCTCCAACACCTGCTCCAGATGCTTGGAAAGCTCCATCGGAGTATATGGTCCAAATTCCTTCACCTGGCTTCTCCGGAGCCCATGCTGCAGGGGGAGTCCACTCTGCCATAAAATCCGCCAACACTTGTGACTTAATTGCTGTCCTTGCCACGAAGGAGATGCCGAAGGGTGCTAATTCAACAGCCCACTTCCTAATTCTTCCTGTGGAATCCTTACTTCGGAGCATATCTCCCAAGGGATATGAAATTGGTACAATCACATTATGTGATAGGAAATAATGCCTTAACTTCCTCGAAGCCATTATCAGAGCATAGGTGAACTTCTCAAGCTCGGAATATCTTGTTTTTGCTCTGGACAATGCTTCGGATACAAAATAGACTGGATTCTGCACCAACTTCCCATTGAAATCAACTTCTCTAACAAGGACTGCACTGACAGCGGAGCCAGTAGCCACGAGGTAAAGGAGTAGGGTTTCGTCTGCAACAGGCACCGTGAGTGTAGCGAGGTTACTGAGATAATTTTGAATGTCTTCGAAGCTTTTTTTGACACTCTAGTGTCCAAGCAAAATCTTCAGACCCTTTCAATGCTTTGAAAATGGGCAAACTTCTCTCCGTAGACATTGCCAAGAATCTGCTAAGTGCTGCAAGACGACTAGTCAGTTTTTGCACTTGCTTCAAATTTTTCGGAGGAGCCATCCTTTGCAACGCGGTTATTTGAGTGGGGCTAGTTTCGATCCCTCTGCTTGAAACTAGGTACCCTAACAATTTTCCAGCCTGAGCCCCGAAGATACATTTTTCGGGGTTAAGACGGATCCCACATGCCCGAAGGCTATTGAATGTTTCTGCTATGTCTAGGCTATGTTGGTGCTTTAAAGCACTCTTTATTACAATGTCATCCATATAAGCTTCTACATTGTGGCCTATTTGATGACCTAGAGCCTTAGTAATTAACCTCTAAAAAGTTGCCCCGGCATTTCTCAAGCCAAAGGGCATTCTTACATAGCAGAAGACTCCCGAAGGAGTTACAAAACTTGTTTTGATTTCATCTTCGCGCTTTAGCCAGATTTGATGATAGCTGGAATACGCGTCAAGGAAGCTTAATAACTCTGAACCAGCAGTGGAGTCAACCAATTGATCAATTCGGGGCATGGGATAGGGGTCACGGGGGCATGCTTTATTCAAAGATGTAAAGTCAATACACATGCGCCACTTCCCGGAAGATTTCTTCCTAACGAAGACTGGGTTGGCTAGCCACTCCGTATGAGCTACTTCTCTGATAATCCCAGCCTTCAGCAGCTTTTCCACTTCATCTTTAGTAAGGATGGCTCTCTCTGTAGATAGCTTCCAGAGTCCTTGTCGGACAGGCCGAACCTTTAGATTCACAAGTAAACTATGCGCAATAATATCCCGACTGACTCCGGTAATGTCCTCATCAGACCAAACAAAGACATCTAAATTCTCTTCAACTACTTTTTCTAACAAAGTAGCGACTTCTGGAGGCAAATCCTTGCCAAACTGAAATGAATATTCTTTGTCGTCTTTGACAATAACCTTCGTTATAATCTCCCCTTCAGGGCTTGGCCTTGGGAAGGACTTCTTCGAAGATTCGCCTGGAGCAGAAAAATCCTCCGGGTTGCCTTGCACGCTGTTCACCTGTCTCGGGTCAAGAGGAGAGCCATGAACATATTCCACTCTTCACGCGATGGCCTGATCTCCGAAAACAGTAAGCACTCCCGCTTGTGTGGGCATCTTCATGCACACAGATAATTATGATGTGCCACAGCTCTGAATTGATTCAACATGCCCCTCCCGAAGATAACATTGTATGCATATGGGGCATCCACAACATCAAAAATCACTTCCTCCGTCCTGGCCAATAGCCCTTCTCCGAAAGTGACCTCCAGGCCTATTTGGTCGAGGGCATCAAGAGGGGGTCCTGCGAAGCCTTGCAAAGGATGAGCTGCTGGGAGAAGATGCTTCCTGGAGATGCAAAGCTGATCGAAGGCTTGGACAAAGATAATATCCGTTGAACTCCATCTGTCGATCAGTACTCTCCGGACCTCAGTCCCTGCTATGTCGGCAGTGATGACAAGTGGGTCTGCATGTGGAAACTTTATGCCAGCTGCATCATCTGCAGAAAAGGATATCGGCACATGAGACCATTCAGGCATAGCAGCTACGGATGAAGAAGTTCCAATATGGCTCACTTCTCGGACATATTCTCTCCTCTACCTCTTCAACATACTTCCGAGGGTCCCTCCTCCGGAGATGGGGAGGACTACTCTTTTCCCTCGATCCTGACCATCTTCCTGCTTCGAAGGTGGTATAACATTGACCACCGGAGGCCGTCTTGCAGGGTCGAAGTTATCTATATGCGCCACAGCCTGGACAGGCTCCGGACGCACCTCGGTCAGAACTCGGTCGGTAGTGCCTCGACCCGAAGTTCTTTCAAGGTACTCGCCTCTTAAAGCGAGTATAGACTTACACACATCAGTTGCGTGACTTCGATTCTCACAATGGACACAGCAGAAGAAGGTCTGGGCTTTGCCAGCCGGCTTCCCTAGCGGCCTCCAGCCGCTGGTCTTGCTTCCTGAAGGTTGCGAAGTCCTAGGAGCAAATTTCTGCGGAGGTGCAATGTTCAAGACTTCTGAACGAGAATGTTTTTGCCCCGACGCCTATCATGCTGAGCTTCGAAGCTAGGCCCCTGCGACGGTGTTGAAGTCCTTACTTCTAGCTTGACTTCTTGCAGTATTGACGGAGTTGCAGCAGTTCTCCGAAGCCACCCTTCTTCTGACCTTGCATACTCTTCGAAATAAGACATCAACTGAGCGATAGAAGATATCTGCTTTCGATGAAGTTTATCAAGGAGGCCCGCATGGGTAACTCCCTCTCGAGCTGCATCAACTACGGAGGATGTAGTCAACCCTCGAATCTGCGACTTCGTGCGAAGCGCTTGAAATATTGCCTTAAAGTCTCTCCGGGTTGCTGCTTCACCTGAAAAAGGCTTCGTGTAGACATTGGGGGTACGAAGGTACCCTGAAAGTTTCTTATGAACTTCTTCCTTAACAGCTCCCAGGTTCTGATTGACCCTGGCTTCAGGGACCTGAACCATCGTAGAGCTACCCCTTCAAGAGCTAGAGGGAAGCACTTGGTCATGGTGTCTCGCACTCCTCCACTGGCCTCAATTGCTAATGCATAAGAACGAGAGAACTCCCCAGGGTCTTCGTCTCCAACATATTTGCAAAGCTTCGAAGTTTTAAATTTAGGATCGAAGCGCACTTTCTGTAGCTCGGGGTGCAGCGGAGACTCGGTGTCGAAGGAAGCGTTCTCGGGGGCTTCAGGATAATGAAGTTCATCGTCTTGTGGCACTTCGGGGATGATCGGGGTGGCCTGAGAACGAAGCCTATCTGCGGCTTCTTGCCGCCACCTCCCTACTTCAGCTTGGAGACTGGTCATTTGAGCGGCCATATCGCCAAGATCGTCTTCATCTCCTCCGGAATGACCTTTCGGGTCTTGAGAACTGTATGCATCAGTTCGAAGTGGAACTTGAGGTCGAAGAGGAACTCCGGTTGCCCGAAGTATGGATGGAGTTGGGGGAGGGACTCCGTATGCTCGAGGAAGGGGAATCCCTTCCGGAGTCTGAGGTGGAGGAAATGTCGAAGGTCCTCCGACCTCAACTGTGTTCGAAGATCTTACTTCGGAGGTCCGAGGGGACCTCCGAGTAGGACTACCACCTGAACTCCGCTTGGGAGGCATGGTTTGAGAACTTGGTAGAGAATGAAGTTTCTTGGACTAGGTTCCCCACGGACGGCGCCAACTGTTGGCGTAAAAGATTACGCTAACAGGTTTCTAGAGATTAGAAACTAACAAACGAAGTGTTTGTGAAGCAAACTATTTCAAGCCTCCAAATGGATAATAGCTCAAAACAATTCGAAGATGTGTATTGAATAACTCATTATTCGATCCTCCTTACAGGGTAAAACGGGGGGTATTTATAGGCCCAAACATTAAGGAAAAGACCCTTTTACCCATCTGTTACAACCGACATAGTGGAAACTATTCGGTACCCTTAATAGGGCTCAAACGGTAAAAGACTAATCTAATGAGAAAGAAGATAAGTCTTCCATCCTAGCTGGCAAGAAGCTCTCGGAAGAGTCAATGTTCGAAGATATACTCCGAACTAGAGTTCGCCTCCATCCTTCGAACTTGATTCAATATACTTCCGGAGTTAGATGCTAGAAACCTTTGATTGAATCAACCGTCTTTGTCTTGTTGCAGCAATAGCCCTGAGGATGAAGTATTTTCCACCAACACACCACATTCGACATTTCATTAGCCGAGCGTAAGTGACGTGAGCACGTTCGGCTGAACTAGCTATTATGGCACCGATGTGGCATGGCCGTTGGTACGTTCGGTACTACAACGACCTAACTTGGGTGATGTGGCCTCGTTCGGCCGATGCAGTGCCGAACGTGGCATGACATGGCCATGTTCAACAGTCCATCTACGACAGTAGCCTACTTCTAAATTCTAAAAACCAAGTACTTATTTGATTTTTTAAAAAAATATTATTTAAAAAAATTCCTTCTGAGGAGGTGGATTCGACAAGAGAAACGGCGGTTAGAGGCGGCGGCGATGAGTGCCATGGCGGCCGGGTTTGCCTGCTTCCAGCGGAGGCGCCGATGGACTTGCAGTTCACATGCCACCGGGACTCCAAACTTCCCAAATACAGCACACGAATCCCATTTTTATAAAAATTTCTGTGAGTTTTGCATTTGCACCGAAATTGGAAGAAAGTCAGAAACGGATGAAAGAAATCAAGGCAAAAAATGGGAAATTTAAATTGTTGCAATAAGAACTTGTTACAACAATGTATTTACAAACAGAAGAGGCTAACAAAGTGGAGTAAGCCTCTGCTCTTCAGATCATGGAGATGACATCTCGGTCCTCGGCGTCGCGCGCCTTGCCGCCGTCGCGGCGCGGCCGGCGGAGGCGACGGACGAGGGCGAGGGAGAGGGCGGCTAGTGCTGCGCCAAGGAGATCGGCGGCGGCGTCCTTGGGGGAGGCTCCCGAGGACCCGAAGAATCCGGCCTCGTCGGCGACCTCCTTGGCGGCCCCTGCGGCGAGGGATGCGGCCCAGCCTAGCAACGCGGCGCGGCGGCGTATGGATGGCAGGGCGCTCCGGCCGGCAAGCGCTGCGGCGGCGAGGGCGATGAGGAGGCAAGCGAGCACGTGCTGCAGCTTGTCGGCGGCGAGCCACTCGTCGCCCCACTCCATCCGCCACCGCTGATTCGGTAGGATGGGATGCCTGGTCCTCTTTCCCTCTCTCTATCTCTCCCGTTACATACCTAACGGATGCTAACGGAGCAAGTCCTTTTTGTCCTTGAACTTTTCGAGGATGAAATTTTGAAAAACGGCAAATCACCTAGTTTAAACGACAAATTCGTTCGCAAATTTGGACATGACACAGATCGTAAATTTGTTTTCCACACGAATTACAAATATAAATCCCGAATCAGGGAGCTGAAAAAACCTGCTCTTTTCTTAAACTCTAGTAGCTATAGGATGGGTCGTAATAGAGAGATGACAGTGGAGATGCTGGACTCCTCCGTGGCTCCGTAGTGAATTGGTGATCTCGAGCGAGGCAGCGCTAGAGCACAGGATATGGCTCTCCAAAGTCCAATACTTCAACCTTACCTCCTGGTGACCAGGATCCAAACCCCCCACCGTCTACGTCTATAGAAGAAGACACTTTTTCAAAATTAATCGTAAAAAAGTTTTGATTAAATAAATCAAGGTAGTTTGCCAACAACTACGAAAATGTGCCAACTTCTCTCAACTGACTTTCCAAACAGGTAACATGCTGCAAAAGCGAACAAAAATATAATTTCGGTCTCATGAAAGGATATTACCTATTACCACTAAGGCATTACAATGTAATGCCGCACAATAGTCAAGATCGATTCTTGATCATTTGCAATATACAAGCTTTAATTGCTATACAGAGTCAGATTCAGGATGTTTGAACTCTAAACCTATGCACGACATTATTTTAGCTCCAATAATTTTGCTTAGCATAGTTATCATAACATATGCATTAGTAGTTAGTAAGAGCATAATAAAAAGAGAGATTAATTAAGCAAGTATGGTTGGCTCTGTTTGGGAATCTTGGAATCTTGGACGGATTTTTTTCCATCCAAAAAGAGATGTATTAATGGCATAATAAATCATATTCATAAAATTATGTAGAGAGATGTATTATTGTGTTAGGCCTTATTAAGAGGTAAATTTGAAAAATACTTTGATGTAATTTGCGTATAAAGTGTGTGCGCATAGAATATAAAGTGTGTGCGCATAGAACATAGAATAAAATTTGTTAAATGAAGTGTTGGTAGGCACTGATGAATATATGACATTTTGATAAGGCATTTCACCGAGGAATGGGGCACGCTAAGGCTATTCATGATGGGGGTTTCATTGAAGGTTTCATGGTATTAATTACCATTACACATCAGAATTTTTTCTAACATAGCATTTAATTAATGAGGGAAGAAAAGGGAATAGTGTCATCACCATGCATGACATGGTGCTAACTCGTTTCCAAGACGGATGAAACAAAATGAAACATTCACTGAGAGCCAAATCGTTTCATCAGAGAGAGGGTATTTAATGAGAGCTAGTTGTATTTAATTACACTGGTTAGCCTAGAAAATAGTGAAATAAAACTCTCCATTAAGAGAGGATATTTCATTCAGTTGCAAAGTTGATATGGACTTCTAGAAAAAAGTATTATGAAACCCACCACTGTGAATAGCCTAACAAATCAGATTGGCAAACTATGCATTCTAGAATGCAGTATATGGCAATCAAGCTATAGTATTATTCTAGGTTTTCTAAGCCTCACATAGAGTAGGATAGTGCAAGCTGACAGGAGCCAACTTAGTAAAGTAGCTGTTGGCGTAAAAGATTACGCTAACAGGTTTCTGTAGAATAGAAACTAACAAACGAAGTGTTTGCGAAGAGAACTTTTCTAAGCCTCCAAAAGGATAACAACTTAAAATAGTTCGAATGTGTGTATTGAATAACTTGTATTCGGTCCCTATTACTGGGTGAAATGGGGGGTATTTATAGGCCCAAATATTAAGGAAAAGACCTATTTACCCCTCTATTACAACCGACATAGTGGAAACTATTCGGTACCCTTGATAGGGCTAAAATGGTAAAAGACTAATCTAATGATATAAAAGATAAATCTTCCATCTTAGCTGGCAATAAAGATCTCGCAGAACCTTAGTTCGAAGATGTACTTCGAACTAATGCCTATCTTCGTACTTCGAGCTTGACTCAGGGTATCTTCGAAGATGGATGTCTAGAAACCTTCGAATCCACTATCTGCTTTCATGCTGTTGCGGCAATAACCCCGAAGATGAGATATTTTCCCCCAACAGTAGCCCCTCGAATACGCTTCTCCGTTCAACCTGTAATGTTAGGAGAGCAGTATACGGAAGGAAAAAATAACCAGACATAGGGGTTATTAAATTTCAATTCATCTCCAAAATATACGAAGATGTAAGCTCCGAATCAGTCTTAAGATAACTACTTTTCGAACTATCTTAGAACAGACTCGGAAGTTTGAAAGTCTTTTAGACTTAGAGGAAATAGCCATTAGTTTTCTGTTCCTAACAGAAACTGTAGAAAGCGTTAATTTCGGAGAAAAGTAACGGTAGGAATGCGAAACGGCATGGGCTAACGGTAAGAATGTAAAGTTTAGGCTATAAATAGGTGGCCTAGAACTTACCCGGTTACCTTTTCACTACTCTCTCGCAATCAAACATCTTTTGAGCCCCTTGAGTTCTTTGAGCCCTAGCCCCCATTTCCCCAAAGCAATCCAGCGACCGCAACGGTGAAGACTAAGGGATCTGGAGCTCCGTCGGCCTTGGCCCGGCAGCAAGTGGCTGCAGCAGCAGCTGCTGCAACGTTGGCGGCGGCACCTCCGGCATCTGCAGCAACATCCATGGTGGCAGGAGGGAGAAATCCCCAAAGTATTGATGATCAAAGTCTTTGCCCGCCATCAACGAAGTATTTGGACCAGTCTTTCCAGCTGGGATCTTCTACCTGCAAAAGGGAATCGCTGGCAATAGCAGTGGAAGGGAAGATCAGTACCGGAGTGATGATTCGCAAGCCCGGAAAAGAGCTTATTCCGTCACCAAGGCCCGGAGAAGTGGTTGTATTCGAAGCTTTCTTCGAAGCCAGCTTGGGCCTTCCTGCAGTAGACTTCCTGGCGGAGGTACTCGATCTATTCCATGTCACCCTCCCTCAATTATCTCCGAATGCAGTAGCTAGACTGGCTATCTTCGAATGGGCATTGAGAGCCAAAGGCTGTGAGGGGAGGGCAGAGATCTTCGCTGTACTGCATAGGGCTTCATGCCAGCCTAAAACCTTCGTAGGTCCCAGAGGTGAAAAGGTAGTGGTTGCCTTCGAAAGCATTAATTTTAGGCTCCGGGACGAATATGCCCTGCAATTCCCTGCTAAGGCCATCAACGCAAGATGGTACACTGACTGGGTGATGAGGTGGTTCTATGCCGAAGTTGGGGCGAGTAACCCTCTGGCCGGACCTTTGAAAGAGATACAATTCCGGAAGGAAGCCTTAGTGCATCCCGGCCAAGGTCAGCTCGAAGCTCGTCTCAACCTGCTTCAAAGGATTAGCCGAAGGTTAAGCATGCGAGACTTAGCCGAAGAATACCTCGGGTTGCAAATCTCTCCACTGATGGCCAATTGGCCTATCGTCTTCGAAGAGGATTCGGAAGGCGGTCTTCGAAAGATTACCGTGACTTCGAGCCCTGCAGGTAACTTCGAAGACAACAAGTATTATGCATATTCATTCGGAGAAAAAGCTAACTTGATTTATTTATTTTTTTAGCTTCTTCAGCCCCTGTTACTTCGGAGCAAATCATAAGGGCTTCGGAGAAGATTTTGGGCGCTCCAACTCCGACTGAAAAAGAATGGAGAATCAAGCTAGTCGGGAGTTGGGAGAGATTTAACAGAGTATGGGGAATGTTGGGAATCACTCCGCCCCCTCTGATGGATTGGGTGCCTTCGGAGAAAGGGCCCAAAAAGAGGAAAGCCGAAGCTGGGACTTCGAGCTTCGCAAAGACTCCGGTGAAGAAGGTGGCTCGGAAGCCAAAAAATCTTGCACCTTCGAATCCTGCACCTTCGAGCTCAAGAGCTTCAGTTTCCGACTCCCAGGAGGATGAAGGGAGACTGCTTGTGCGTCTAATGGAAGAAAATGAAACTCAAAAGACTGCACAAGCCGAAGTACCTGCGGACGTGCCGGAGTCCCAAGATAATGTTGATCAACCAAGGACTTCGGTAGTTCAGGAAGAGGCATCTCAGGACGAAGTTCCTGTGAATGAGAGTGGGGTTGAAGTTACTATAGCTTCGATCCCCGAAGAAGCAACGAGGACTGCTCAGGACGATGCTCCTGTAGTCCAAGACTTAACGGCTGATTCGGATGAAGAGATAGCCTTCGATCCACCGAACAGTCCGACGATGACTCCTCTGCAAAATGTCGAAGGTAAACTTCGAATAACTTTTTCATGTTTATTTTGAGTATTTATACAATGTATAATACTTTTCATTATTTTTATAGAGTCCACTCCTATGGAAGAAGTCCGTCAAGAGGAAATAATTCCTGGACCTTCGACAACTTCGGAGCCAGCCCAGAGAGTTACTCAAATGGGACTTGGAAGAGGCAAAAGACATATAGAGCCCCTCCCTGCTGTGAGCTCCGGATCAACTCCGTCTGATTCAACAGACGAGAGCCAATCTTCCGGGGAGAGCCAGTCTCTAGTGGCTCCGAAGACCACAGGTCAAAGCTCCGGTCCTTCGCTGAACGAAGATGACCAACAGGCAATAAGCATGCTCCCCTTGCTGGCTCCTTTCTTAGGGCAAACAACTGGTCTTCGGACTTTGCTCGAACCTTTGGATCGAGCTAGCCGTGACATAGGGGAGACCAATTTAGTGGCCATCTTGAGCAAGGCTGACAGGACGGAGCTTAATGCCGCTATTGAACGTGCAGCCTACCAGGTACGAAGCAACTGCGAAATATCATAGAATTCATCTACGAATAAATATTTACCTTAATTTTTATTTTTGCAGAAAATTGTCTTGGCTCGAGCTGCGAATATATGCAATGACGAAGAGATCGCTCGGCTTCGGGAGGAAAATATTGTCCTTCAAAGGAATTTTAACATCTCCGAAAGTCGGGTGGCTCAAATGGATAATATAATATCAACAGAGCAAAGGGCCAGTCAAAGTTTGGAGGCTGCGAAGAAAGAGCTCGAAGCAGAAAGGATTGTGCTTCGAGCAGAAGTTGAAAAGCTGCGGGCGGAGCACGCTACTGCGGGGTCCGAGCTCGTCCGACTCCAAGAGGAAGCTAGCCAACTGTTAAACCAGAAGAACATTTTGACCACTGAGAATGCTAGGCTTTCTAGGGTTTTGGGCGAAGTCACTTCGACGAAGGATGCGCTGAACGAAGACAAGTTGAAGTCTGAGAAGGTGGTTGCGGAAGTTATGAGTCAGTTGTTAGATGTCCTGGAGTACTTCGGTACTACTGGGATACTTCCTTCTGACGATAACATTACTCTTCTGCGCCGATTGAAAAGGATCCAAGGAGTGGCGAAGCAGATGAAGACAGCGGGCATTAGATACGGAGAACTCTCCGGACAAGTGTCTGCTGTTGGCCTACTTCGCTACTACGAAGATCTAGGCCGATCGATAACTCCGGACGCAGGAGGGGGCCCAATCACCTTCGACGACGAGCGACTTTTAAAACCTTCCGAAGGTGTGGCTGCTGCTTGGCGAGCCTTCCAAACCTCATGGAGAGCCGAAGGTCGTTCCACGATCAAGGCTTGGATCGACGAAGGCCAACGCCAGAAGCACGTTCGGACTCAAGCTTCGAGCAGTCAACCTCCTTCGAACCCGCAGGTTTAGAAGTACCTTAGGATTTTTGGCCATGTAAAGCTTTATGCTTATAAACATTTATCAATGAAAATCTTGTTTGTCATATTTTTAGGCTTTGCCTCTTATGGAAGACATTGAAGTGTTAGACCTTAACGACGAAGTTCTCTCATTATGGGCTACCTTCGATCTTCTTAAAGCTTATAAACGTCCTCGATTTCTAATTCCTCGAGATGACTCCGGCGTAATTGCGCCCGAAGTAATCAAAGATGTATTGTCTTATATTAAAGAGGAAGAAAAAGAGGTTAACGTAAACACTTCGTCTTCTGAAGACGTTATTTGGTCTGAAGACGAAGATGAAGCTCGAAATAAAAAGCCTGAAGAACTTGGAAGCTGTAACACCCCAGAAATTAAAAGGAATAAAATAAAAGAAAAATATTATTTAAATCATTTCTGGATTTATTTATTAAAGGAAAATCATAAAAGAACCCAAATAAAGCCAAACAGGGAGAAATATACAAAATATGGACCTGAAAATTTTATGAGATGAACTAGTGCCCAAGATATAATTTTAGGAATTTTTACAAATTTTTACCAACAGTGATTCAACCCTTAATCAAATAAATGAATTACTCGAATTATTTTAAATCGAAAAAGATATTAAAACCTTAACAGGCCTCAACCTCCAAACCACCCTGAGCCCGGCCCAATCCAAGCCATGAGCCACTGACATGTGGGACCCGCCTGTCGGCGCGTTCCCCCGCTTCCCTCTCTCCCACCGCGCCCCGCCTGACCCCACATGGCAGTCTCACACCTCCGCCTCCCTCTCTCTGACAGCCGTGGCCCGCCTGTCGGCCCTTCCTTTTCTGTTTCGCCCGCTGACAGGTGGGGGCCACCTGTCAGGTGCTTCGTCTCCGATGGAAGGGGATCGCCCCCTTCCTTTCTCCCGGCGATCACCTTCTGTTCCTCGCCGCCGGCCGCCCGCGATCGCCCGGATCACCCCCGGATCACCTTCCCCGCATACCACCGCCTCCCTTCCATCCATGGCGACGCATTTTCACGCCTTTGGAAAGCCACCCAAAGCTTGGAAAGAGATCACCGGAGCTCTCGGGAAGCCCTCGGTTCCCTGCCATCCAAACGCCGGCGACCCCCTATAAAAACCCTCCGCGACCACCGCCCTCAGCCCACACACTCCCAGCCCTCCTCGTGCGAAAACAGAGCGCCGCCGCCTCTTTTTCGACCTTCGGCTCTGCTTCGCCTCCGGCGAGCCCTCGCCGTCGACCCCGGCCCTCTTAGCCCTAGCCACCGCCACCTTCGTGACCGTCGACGACCCCTCATCCCCGGCCACCACTCCGCTGGCCTTGGAACCCGCCGGATCTTCGTCACCGTCAAGCTCCCGAACTACCTTCACCGTCTACCCTCGCCGCCGTCGCCATTCGTCGCCCGCCGTCGCCACCGAAGGTATGGCCGAGACCGTCTCGACCCCCTGGTTCCATTTTTGGCTTTCGCTAGGCTCCTGGGCCCTCGTCGTCGCCGCCGTGGCCGCACCCGAGCCGCCGTCGCCGGAGACGAAGAGGGGTGCGTACCCCTTACGCACGTGCCGTGCCGGACGCACCCACAGCCGTCCGATCGTGATCGGAGGGCTACGATTAAATCCCTCCGGGATTTAATCAGGGCCCTCGGATCTGATCAAAGCGGTACCGAGCGCTTACAGCCGTCGATCGCGACTTAAAATGCTGGAGCAATCTGGTGCGTCCACGTCATACCGGTTCGCGGGATCTAATCCTAGCCGTCCGTTTTCATTAAAGGGATCCCGCCCCGCGCCCGATCGCCGGATCAAGATCCGACGGTCCTGGTTGGCCCGGTCCACGCGAATAGTCACGGGTTCACGGTGAACCTGGTTCACCGTGGACCAGGGACTATTTTTCTGTTTAAATAAAATCCAGAAAATAGTTTAAACTTCAAAAATTCATATCTTGCTCATTTTAACTCCAAATTTCACCATTCAAATTTTGTTAGAACCAGAATATTATTCTCTACACATTAATGCAATAAAACAGTATGTTTCTGTTACCCAAAATATTATTACTAAATAAATGAATAAAAATCCCTTAGGGATTAAAATTAATAATATAGTAAATAAACTAGGAAAAATCCTAAAATATTAAACTTTACTGTTTTATACAAAACTCAGAATATTAGGAAAAAACACCCACAAACTATGTATGTTCTTTTATTTGGTGAAATTTTATCTGTTTATTGAATGTACTGTTTCTTTTCCGTAACGAGAAGACTACGAGTTCGTCGAGGAGCAGGAGTTCTACCCCGAGGTTCCTCCATCCCCATTTGCTGAGCAAGGCAAGTCATCGACCACCTCTGTGGAAACAGTTGATCATCATTGAGCCCATGATTTTAATAAATTATCGCTATAACACATAGGTTAATATTGCATTAGTCAAAGATCAAGCCTTACACTTATATTTATTAGATCCCCGTCCTTGTGTGCAAACCCAAGCCATGCTTATTGAGCCTTAACTCCTTGTCACTCTACGAATATTATATTAGCTAGTGCCCAATGTACCGGCACAACTGCTATAGGATATGAAGAATGAGTCGTAGTTAGATGGATTCTGGTATATGAAATACCCCGTTATTCTTGTCTCTGGACTCTGTTGGAGTTAGGTGTGTTATAAGTATGGTGGGTTCCGGGTGCAAGCTCGGGTTTTGGTATGTCGCACCCGGGGCACTATAAGGACCGGTCTGCGGGATCTGTTGCAAAGCACTTCCGTACCAACCACAAGTCTAATGGGTAAGTCCTAACTGGAAGTGTGGAACACTCCGTCTCACGGCACCATAGAGGAGGGGGCAAGGGGCTAGCCCTCAGGGCGCCTTGTACCGACGATGGCTCAAGAGGGGGTATTGTGGAAACTCGACATGGCGAGACACGGTACGAAACCTATAAGAGGGTGCTGTTGAGTCGGGGAAGACCATATGGAAGGTTTTGGCACGAGTTCCCGTGTGATGGGTCATCTCGTTACACTTCGGTGTAAGTGATGAGTGCGTGCCTTGTGGGTACAGTGGTACATCTCTGATCAGAGTAATTCAATCTTTTCGAAAAGCCGAGCCCACGGTCAAGGGCGGGTTGTGTGACTACTCGCAGTTAGTTTACAATTGTTTGAATGGATGAGTTATTCATGACATGTAAGGACTGTTGTGCGAGGAGGTGAAACGTACTCCTCGAGTTAGAAGATGATGATGATGCATTCACATGTTTACTTTTCCGTACAAATAAAATGCTCACATTAAATGCTTTACAAATATGCTGCTTCCGCTAAACTAGCCACTATCTCCCTTGTTATTATCTTGCATTTATACTTGCATTCGGTGGCTTGCTGAGTACATCTGTACTCACCCCGTTGACTTACACCATCAGAGCCAATCTACTATGAGGAGGATGAAGGTCTGGAGTAGCGACCCAGTCAAGGCGAGACTGGAAGGAGGCGTTCATCTAGGACCCCTTATTTTATTAGTTTCTCTTCACTTTCATTCACTTTTGTATTAATGCGGTCTACGAACCGTGAATGATTGCCCGTATTGTACGTGGTCGCTTTATGAACGTCTTGGTTTATTGATTTTCTTTGGAATTTCAATAAAGGTCCTGATTTATTAAATCGGGGCGCGACAAGATGGTATCAGAGCCGACTTGACTGTAGGAAGCCAAACAGACCTGACCTTAGGACTTATACTTAATATATTTTCTTACAAACACTGCTTATCCTCTCATCTTCCGAGATTCTCACAAAAAAATTTTCTCTCTTTTGTAGATGCCGGTCCGTACCATGAATGGGAACCTTCGTGACGAGGCCGGATTCATTCGCGAGCTACGCATGCTCGTCAGTTTCCTCGGATTCGAGCATGAGCCGATGTACCATGGAGTCTTCCCCGACGAGGAAGAGAGCTTCTGCGAGGTCACCGTCGTCGTCCAGCCCTCCCCTCAGACAGCTCACACCTACCGCGGAGGAGGACCTACCTTCCTGGTCGCCAGCCAGCGCACCGCTCTCCAGGCACTCACGGAGCTCCGGATGATCTACGACAGCGAGCTCTACGACACGGACTTTCGCTTCGTACCTCTTCGCACCCCAGGGAGTCCACACAGTGTCTTCGTCAGCACACTCTCCCAGCGCCATTCGGCGATTGGTCATACCATGCGCTTGTTCGAGGCCATGGATGATCTCCATTACGAGGCGCTGCAGGACGCCAATGGACAGCGCGACACCATCAGCTTCTACCGCCATTCTTCCGAGGATCTGAACCGCGAGAACGGAGAGCTTCGTCGCCGCATCCAGCAGGGACACCGCTTGGCTGCCGAGGCAGAGGAATTGAGGCGTCAGAATGAGCTCCTTCGGCAGCGTGTCGCCACCAACCCACATCTTTGCTACCAGATCGAGGAATTAAAGAAGGACATAGAGGAGATCGCACCTCTTCCGCCTCGCCGGAAGAAACCCATTCAGACTCCCACAGTGAGGCCCAAGAAGATAGTGTCTGACCGAGGAAGTCAGTTTACCTCTCGTTTTTGGAAGAACCTCCAAGAGGAGATGGGCACGAGATTGAATTTCAGTACCGCCTACCATCCTCAGACAGATGGACAAACAGAAAGGGTAAATCAGATACTAGAGGATATGCTTCGAGCATGTGTTTTGGATTTTGGAGCCACTTGGGACAAGAGCTTGCCATATGCAGAATTTTCATACAACAATAGCTATCAAGCTAGCCTTCAGATGTCTCCTTTTGAGGCCCTATATGGACGTAAGTGCAGAACGCCACTACTTTGGGACCAAACAGGTGAATCCCAAGTATTCGGAACTGACATTCTTCGTGAAGCTGAAGAGAAAGTACGGATCATCAGAGACAGACTCAAGACAGCCCAATCGCGACAGAAGAGCTATGCCGACAATCGCCGTCGAGACCTAGCCTTTGAAGAAGGAGATCATGTCTACCTAAGAGTCACGCCTCTCCGTGGAACTCAACGGTTTAACATGAGAGGAAAGTTAGCCCCTCGATATGTTGGACCATTTCCCGTTATTCGACGCCAAGGCGAAGTAGCTTATCAGTTGGAACTACCACCTTCGTTGACTGGAGTGCATGATGTGTTCCATGTATCTCAACTCAAGAAGTGTCTCCGCGTCCCCACGGAGCAAGTGGATCTCCAGCAGTTGGATGTCCAAGAAGATCTGACCTATGTGGAAAAACCGGTCAAGATATTGGAAGTCAAAGAAAGAACCACCAGAAGTCGAGTCATCCGCTTCTGCAAAGTGCAGTGGAGCAATCATCCAGTAGAGGAAGCTACATGGGAAAAAGAAGATGAACTCAAGGCACAGCATCCTGAGCTATTCGAGGATTGATCCGAATCTCGAGGACGAGATTCTCTGTAAGGGGGATAGGATTGTAACACCCCAGAAATTAAAAGGAATAAAATAAAAGAAAAATATTATTTAAATCATTTCTGGATTTATTTATTAAAGGAAAATCATAAAAGAACCCAAATAAAGCCAAACAGGGAGAAATATACAAAATATGGACCTGAAAATTTTATGAGATGAACTAGTGCCCAAGATATAATTTTAGGAATTTTTACAAATTTTTACCAACAGTGATTCAACCCTTAATCAAATAAATGAATTACTCGAATTATTTTAAATCGAAAAAGATATTAAAACCTTAACAGGCCTCAACCTCCAAACCACCCTGAGCCCGGCCCAATCCAAGCCATGAGCCACTGACATGTGGGACCCGCCTGTCGGCGCGTTCCCCCGCTTCCCTCTCTCCCACCGCGCCCCGCCTGACCCCACATGGCAGTCTCACACCTCCGCCTCCCTCTCTCTGACAGCCGTGGCCCGCCTGTCGGCCCTTCCTTTTCTGTTTCGCCCGCTGACAGGTGGGGGCCACCTGTCAGGTGCTTCGTCTCCGATGGAAGGGGATCGCCCCCTTCCTTTCTCCCGGCGATCACCTTCTGTTCCTCGCCGCCGGCCGCCCGCGATCGCCCGGATCACCCCCGGATCACCTTCCCCGCATACCACCGCCTCCCTTCCATCCATGGCGACGCGTTTTCACGCCTTTGGAAAGCCACCCAAAGCTTGGAAAGAGATCACCGGAGCTCTCGGGAAGCCCTCGGTTCCCTGCCATCCAAACGCCGGCGACCCCCTATAAAAACCCTCCGCGACCACCGCCCTCAGCCCACACACTCCCAGCCCTCCTCGTGCGAAAACAGAGCGCCGCCGCCTCTTTTTCGACCTTCGGCTCTGCTTCGCCTCCGGCGAGCCCTCGCCGTCGACCCCGGCCCTCTTAGCCCTAGCCACCGCCACCTTCGTGACCGTCGACGACCCCTCATCCCCGGCCACCACTCCGCTGGCCTTGGAACCCGCCGGATCTTCGTCACCGTCAAGCTCCCGAACTACCTTCACCGTCTACCCTCGCCGCCGTCGCCATTCGTCGCCCGCCGTCGCCACCGAAGGTATGGCCGAGACCGTCTCGACCCCCTGGTTCCATTTTTGGCTTTCGCTAGGCTCCTGGGCCCTCGTCGTCGCCGCCGTGGCCGCACCCGAGCCGCCGTCGCCGGAGACGAAGAGGGGTGCGTACCCCTTACGCACGTGCCGTGCCGGACGCACCCACAGCCGTCCGATCGTGATCGGAGGGCTACGATTAAATCCCTCCGGGATTTAATCAGGGCCCTCGGATCTGATCAAAGCGGTACCGAGCGCTTACAGCCGTCGATCGCGACTTAAAATGCTGGAGCAATCTGGTGCGTCCACGTCATACCGGTTCGCGGGATCTAATCCTAGCCGTCCGTTTTCATTAAAGGGATCCCGCCCCGCGCCCGATCGCCGGATCAAGATCCGACGGTCCTGGTTGGCCCGGTCCACGCGAATAGTCACGGGTTCACGGTGAACCTGGTTCACCGTGGACCAGGGACTATTTTTCTGTTTAAATAAAATCCAGAAAATAGTTTAAACTTCAAAAATTCATATCTTGCTCATTTTAACTCCAAATTTCACCATTCAAATTTTGTTAGAACCAGAATATTATTCTCTACACATTAATGCAATAAAAACAGTATGTTTCTGTTACCCAAAATATTATTACTAAATAAATGAATAAAAATCCCTTAGGGATTAAAATTAATAATATAGTAAATAAACTAGGAAAAATCCTAAAATATTAAACTTTACTGTTTTATACAAAACTCAGAATATTAGGAAAAAACACCCACAAACTATGTATGTTCTTTTATTTGGTGAAATTTTATCTGTTTATTGAATGTACTGTTTCTTTTCCGTAACGAGAAGACTACGAGTTCGTCGAGGAGCAGGAGTTCTACCCCGAGGTTCCTCCATCCCCATTTGCTGAGCAAGGCAAGTCATCGACCACCTCTGTGGAAACAGTTGATCATCATTGAGCCCATGATTTTAATAAATTATCGCTATAACACATAGGTTAATATTGCATTAGTCAAAGATCAAGCCTTACACTTATATTTATTAGATCCCCGTCCTTGTGTGCAAACCCAAGCCATGCTTATTGAGCCTTAACTCCTTGTCACTCTACGAATATTATATTAGCTAGTGCCCAATGTACCGGCACAACTGCTATAGGATATGAAGAATGAGTCGTAGTTAGATGGATTCTGGTATATGAAATACCCCGTTATTCTTGTCTCTGGACTCTGTTGGAGTTAGGTGTGTTATAAGTATGGTGGGTTCCGGGTGCAAGCTCGGGTTTTGGTATGTCGCACCCGGGGCACTATAAGGACCGGTCTGCGGGATCTGTTGCAAAGCACTTCCGTACCAACCACAAGTCTAATGGGTAAGTCCTAACTGGAAGTGTGGAACACTCCGTCTCACGGCACCATAGAGGAGGGGGCAAGGGGCTAGCCCTCAGGGCGCCTTGTACCGACGATGGCTCAAGAGGGGGTATTGTGGAAACTCGACATGGCGAGACACGGTACGAAACCTATAAGAGGGTGCTGTTGAGTCGGGGAAGACCATATGGAAGGTTTTGGCACGAGTTCCCGTGTGATGGGTCATCTCGTTACACTTCGGTGTAAGTGATGAGTGCGTGCCTTGTGGGTACAGTGGTACATCTCTGATCAGAGTAATTCAATCTTTTCGAAAAGCCGAGCCCACGGTCAAGGGCGGGTTGTGTGACTACTCGCAGTTAGTTTACAATTGTTTGAATGGATGAGTTATTCATGACATGTAAGGACTGTTGTGCGAGGAGGTGAAACGTACTCCTCGAGTTAGAAGATGATGATGATGCATTCACATGTTTACTTTTCCGTACAAATAAAATGCTCACATTAAATGCTTTACAAATATGCTGCTTCCGCTAAACTAGCCACTATCTCCCTTGTTATTATCTTGCATTTATACTTGCATTCGGTGGCTTGCTGAGTACATCTGTACTCACCCCGTTGACTTACACCATCAGAGCCAATCTACTATTAGGAGGATGAAGGTCTGGAGTAGCGACCCAGTCAAGGCGAGACTGGAAGGAGGCGTTCATCTAGGACCCCTTATTTTATTAGTTTCTCTTCACTTTCATTCACTTTTGTATTAATGCGGTCTACGAACCGTGAATGATTGCCCGTATTGTACGTGGTCGCTTTATGAACGTCTTGGTTTATTGATTTTCTTTGGAATTTCAATAAAGGTCCTGATTTATTAAATCGGGGCGCGACAGAAGCTGGGAAAGGAGCCCTGAACGGCTTCGAACTTGGGCCGAGCTTCAACAAGAACAGAAGGATTTTAGAGCTTCGAAGGGGGGCAAGAGAGTTAAACGCAAAGTTATTAGAACTCCCGGCGCTGGAACTAGTCGTTCCACCCCTAGCTCTAGGGACCGAAGAGGTCTCCGATTCTTTCTTGGTATAGATACCAATTTTTCATAATGTAATCTGTAAACACATTTATTTGAATAATGAATACCGATTTAAAATTGTCTCCATATTTACTAGCCCCTCTTTGGGTATAAGCAACTTCGAAATATATTCAAAGATGGTTATGCACAAAGAAAAAACTTCGGAGTACAATTTTTTGGGGGTTCGGAGCCCCTCTGTAATTTAAAGATCTTTTAAAATCTTATGAAATGTCTTGGGCTATTTGCAGTCGGAAGAATGGCAACTTAGTACCTTTGTTTTATGAAAGAAATCACTTGAGATAACTTTCAAGATACTTTAGTATCATAGATAATTTGTCACTTTGGACTGTGTTAACAGACATTTGAAGCTCATGGCTCAAATTCTGTTTTGCTTTAGCCACCTTCGGCTCTTTTTTGCGATCTCTGTCGAACCAATGGTTCGGAGTTTGCAATGGTCTCTTTGGACTCTTTTTACGGATGTCTACCAGCCAATGGCTTGGACTCCGTATATTTTGGCCACCTTCGGCTCTTTTTGCGGAAGTCTACCAGCCAATGGCTTGGACTTCACAGGATTTGGCCACCTTCGGCTCTTTTTACGGAAGTCTACCAGCCAATGGCTTGGACTCCGCATGTTTTGGCCACCTTCGGCTCTTTTTACTGAAGTCTACCAGCCAATGGCTTGGACTCCGTATGATGTGGTTTTGGGCTCTTTTACGGATGCCTACAAGCCGGTGGCTTGGACTCCAGATTATGTCAGCCCCCACGTCGGAAGCTTCGAACTTGCAGGTTCGAAGTACGAAAATACAACCCAGCTTCATGACACTTCCCTCTCGGTCGACCCCACGGTTCTAGTGCGTCCACTCGGAAGCTGGAAGTCTATGAGGGGAAGGCACTATCAGGATCATACGCTTTATTAATTTAGAAGATGATTACAAGCAAATTACAAGGAGCCCTTATGCGAAGTATCGCTTTAGGTGCTCCGCATGCCAAGTATGTGCTAACTATTCACCTTCTAAATTAGCTAACTTAAAAGAGCCAGGGCGTCCTGAACGGACAATTAGGTATGGACCTTCCCATTTATTCCCTAACTTCCCTGGTGCTATAATGCTTCGTAGAACAAGATGACCCGGTCTTAGTTCATTGAGCTTAACCTTCGGGTCAAACCAAGCCTTTGTCTGCTGATGATACTTTGATAAATTTGCTACAGCTCGAAGTCTTGTTTCTTCTGATAAATCTAGCGAAACTTGTCGTTCTTCTTCGATGTCCGGTTCGGTGCTGCGAAATGATCCTCCTTTGAGCTCCGTTGGAGTCATAGCTTCATCTCCGAATAGTAGTCTGAACGGAGTAAAACCTGTGGACCTTGTTTGCGTAGTCCGAATGGACCACAAAATCTTCGGAAGCTCTTCGGTCCACAGTCCCTTTGCTAATCCTACTATTCTTCGATTTAGCCCTGATAAAATATTTCCATTGGCTCGCTCTACGGCTCCATTAGACTGAGGATGCCTCACTACAGCAAAACATAACTGAATGCCTAGATCTTCGCAAAACTTCCTGAAGGGTTCTGCGTCGAACTGTGTTCCATTATCAACTGTGAGGTATCTAGGCACTCCGAACCGGCAAATGATGTTCTTCCAGAAGAATTTCTGTACATTGTTCGAAGTGATAGCTGTTAAGGGTTCTGCTTCCACCCACTTAGAAAAATATTCAATAGCTACCACTGCAAACTTCAGATTTCCCTTGGCTACTGGAAAGGGACCAATTAAATCCATACCCCATCTGGCCATAGGCCATACCGGAGCAATGACTTGAAGAGCTGTTGGTGGGCGATGACTCCGTCGACCCATCCACTGGCATCCTTGACAAGTGCGGACTAAGCTCTCCGCATCAGCTGTTATTGTAGGCCAATAAAGCCCCTCGCGAAGTGTTTTTCCTGCCAAAGCTCTAGGGGCTAAATGGCTACCACAAAGGCCTTCATGAATTTCTCGAAGAATTTCTTGGCCTTCGGCTTGAGATATACATCGGAGTAGAGGGGAACATACTCCGGCCTTGTATAAAATACCGTTGATTATTTGATAATTTCTGGCTCTAAGCTTTAATCTTGATAGTTGTGGCTCTTCGGGCAAATTTGTTCCTCCCTGTAAAAGTTCCATGATTGAATTTTTCCAATCTGCACTAGGAATGCAAAGAATCTCTGCAGAAGGAATTTGTGGCACGGAAGGTATATTGAGCTCCTCATAGAAAGCTTCTTCGGGCACATCCACAGCTCCGGCTGCAGCTTTTGCTAAGATGTCCGCTTGCACATTTTCTGCTCTTGGTATACTCCGAATGGAAATACCCTTGAAGTGTGCTTTGATTTTACGGATTTCTTCTAAGTACTTTGCAAGCTGTGGATGTCGAACTTGGAAACTTTTATCTACGTGCCCTGCTACTATCTGAGAATCTATCTTTATAATTATTCTTGTAGCCCCTAGGGCACGTGCTTTTCGGAGTCCCAAAAAAATCCCTTCATACTCCGCTATATTATTGGTAGACTTAAAGTTGAGTCTTGCGGAGTACATTGCTCTTTGCCCTGACGGTGAAATTAACACTGCTCCAATGCCTGCTCCGGATGCTTGGAAAGCTCCATCGGAGTAAACAATCCAAACTCCATCACTTGACTTCTCCGGAACCAAATTCGTAGGTGGAGTCCATTCTGCTACAAAATCTGCTAGGACTTGCGATTTGATTGCTGTCCTTGCCAAGAAAGATATGCCGAAGGGTGCTAGCTCAACTGCCCACTTCCCAATCCTTCCAGTGGAATCCTTGCTTCGAAGCATATCTCCTAAAGGATACGAAGTTGGTACAATTACATTGTGTGCCAAAAAATAATGTCTTAATTTCCTCGAAGCCATTATCAGAGCATAAACGAACTTCTCAAGTTCGGAGTATCTTGTCTTCGCTCCTGATAATGCTTCGGATACAAAATAAACAGGATTTTGGACCAACTTCCCATTGAAATCCACTTCTCTGACAAGGACTGCGCTGACAGCAGAACCTGCAGCTGCAAGGTAAAGGAGTAGGGTTTCGTCCGCAGTAGGCACCGTGAGTGTAGCAAGATTACTAAGATACTCTTTAATATCTTCGAAGCTTTTCTGACACTCCAGTGTCCATGCAAAATCTTCGGACCCTTTCAATGCTTTAAATATAGGCAAGCTTCTCTCCGCAGACCTTGATAAAAACCTGCTAAGTGTTGCCAGACGCCTAGTCAGCTTTTGCACTTGCTTTAAATTTTCCGGAGGAGCCATCTTTTGTAGCGCAGTTATTTGAGTAGGGCTAGCTTCAATTCCCCTGCTTGAAACTAAATACCCTAACAACTTTCCAGCCTTAGCTCCGAAGATACATTTTTCGGGGTTAAGACGGATCCCACATGCCCGAAGGCTATTGAATGTTTCTGCTAAGTCTAGGCTATGCTGGTGCTTTAAAGCACTCTTTATTACAATATCATGCATATAGGCCTCCACATTGCGACCTAATTGATGACCTAGAGCCTTAGCAACTAACCTCGAAAAAGTAGCCCCGGCATTTCTTAAGCCGAAGGGCATTCTTACATAACAGAAGACTCCCGAAGGAGTTACGAAGCTTGTCTTGATTTCATCTTCGTGCTTCAACCATATTTGATGATAACCAGAATACGCGTCAAGGAAGCTTAATAACTCCGAACCTGCGGTGGAGTCAACCAATTGATCAATTCGGGGCATGGGGTAGGGGTCACGTGGGCATGCTTTATTCAAGGATGTGAAATCAATGCACATGCGCCACTTCCCGGAAGACTTCTTTCTGACAAAGACTGGGTTGGCTAACCATTCTGTGTGAGCCACTTCTCTGATAATCCCAGCCTTCAACAATTTCTCAACATCGTCCTTCGCTAGAGCAGCTCTTTCTGCGGACATTTTCCGGAGTCCTTGCCGAACAGGCCGGGCCTTCGGGTTTACAAGTAAACTATGTTCAATGATATCCCGATCGACTCCGGTGATATCTTCGTCAGACCAAGCAAAGACATCCAAATTCTCTTCTACCACCTTTTCCAAGGAGGTTGCAACTTCTGGAGGTAAATCTTTACCAAATTGAAATGTATACTCTTTACCATCTTTAACAATGACCTTCATTGGAATTTCTCCCTCAGGACTTGGTCTCGGAAAGGACTTCTTCGAAGCTTCGGAGGAGGCTGAAAAAATTTCTTCATTATCTTGTACACTGTTTACTTGTCTTGTATCAAGAGGGGGACCATAACCATATTCTGCTCTCCGAGCAATAGCTTGATCTCCGAAGACAGTAAGGACTCCTGCTTGTGTGGGCATCTTCATGCACAAATAATTGTGATGCGCCACAGCTCCGAACTGGTTTAGCATGCTTCTTCCGAAGATGACGTTGTAAGCATACGGGGCATCTACAACATCGAAGATTACTTCCTCAGTCCGGGCTAATAAACCTTCTCCGAAGGTAACTTCCAGGCCTATTTGGCCAAGTGCATCAAGCGGAGGTCCTGCGAAGCCTTGCAAAGGACGAGCCGCTGGAAGGAGATGCTTCCTGGAAATGCACAATTGATCGAAGGCTTGAACAAAAATGATATCTGCCGAACTACCTCCGTCAATCAACACCCTTCGAACTTCAGTGCCCGCAATATCAGCAGTGATAACCAATGGGTCTGCATGCGGGAACTTAATACCAGCTGCATCCTCCGCAGAAAAAGATATCGGTACATGAGACCACTCCGGCATTGCAGCTGCAGATGACGAAGTCCCAATATGGCCTACTTCTCTGACGTAGTCCCTTCGCTGTCTCTTGGACATGCTTCCGAGGGTACCTCCTCCGGAGATAGGGAGGACTACTCTTTTTCCTCGATCTTGCCCTTCCTCTTGCTTCGGAGGTGGCATAACATTGGCCACTGGAGGGTGTCTTGCAGCATCAAAGTTTTCTATCCGCGCCATAGCCTGGACCGGCTCTGGGCGCGTTGCAGCTGGAACTCGGTCGGTAGTACCTCGACCCGAAGTTCTCTCTAGGTACTCTCCCCTTAGGGTAAGTATAGCCTTGCAAGTATCAGTTACATGGCTTCGATTTTCTCCATGGATGCAGCAGAAAAGGGTCTGGCCCTTGCCAGCCATTTTCCCTGGCGGCCTCCAGCCGCTAGCCTTGTTCCCCGTAGACTGTGGAGCTCTCTGTGTAAACTTATGTGGGGGTGCAATATTCATGACTTCAGAACGAGGGTGCTTTTGCCCTCTTCTCCGATCATGTTGCACTTCGAAGACTGGTTCTTGCGGCTGTGCCGAAGTTTTCACTTCTACTTTAACTTCTTGCAATATGGACGAAGTAGCGGCAGTCCTTCGAAGCCAACCCTCTTCTGACCTCGCATACTCCTCGAAGTATGACATTAACTGAGAGACCGAGGAGATGCTTTTCCGATGAAGCTTATCCAGGAGGCCTTGATGAGTGACGCCTTCCCGAGCTGCATCAACTACCGAAGATGCAGACAACCCCCGGATTTGCGACTTCGTATGAGCGAAGCACTTAAAATATTGCCTCAATGTCTCTCCGGGGAGCTGTTTCACCTGGAAGAGGCTTCCTGTTGACATGGGAGGCACGAAGGTGCCTTGAAAATTGCTTATAAACTTCTTCTTCAGCTGCGACCATGAATTAATTGATCCTGGCTTCAAGGACCAGAACCACCTTAATGCCACTCCTTGAAGAGCTAAAGGGAAGCACTTCGCCATGGTGTCTCGAACTCCTCCGCTAGCTTCAATTGCTAGGGCATAAGAACGAACGAACTCTCCGGGATCTTCATCTCCGGCATACTTACAGAGCTTCGAAGTTTTAAACTTTGGATCAAAGCGAACTTTCTGCAGCTGAGGATGCAGCGGAGATTCATTATCGAAGGAGGCGTTCTCCGGGGCTTCGGGATAATCGAGATCATCGTCTTCGGGCACTTCTGGGATAGTTGGGGTGGCTTGAGAGCGAAGCCTGTTCGCAGCTTCCTGTCGCCACCTTGCCACTTCAGCTTGAAGGTTGGCCATTTGAGTGGCCATATCTCCAAGATTGTCTTCATCTCCTCCGGAAGGATCTTCCGGGTCTTGAGAACTAGTAGGATCAGTTCGAATTGGGATGGAAGGTGGAGGAGGGACTCCGGGTGGTCGAAGTATGGAAGGGGTTGGCAAAGAAGCTTCGTATGTTCGAGGGATGGAAGCCCCTTCCGGAGTTTGTGGAGGGAATGTCGAAGGCCCTCTGACTTCAACCGTGTCGAATGGTATCTCTCCGGAGATCCGAGAAGACCTTCGAGTGGGATTGCGGGGTGCGCTCCGCTTAGGAGCCATGATGTAAGAAGTTGGTAGAGAACGAAGTTTTTCGGACTAGGTTCCCCACGGACGGCGCCAACTGTTGGCGTAAAAGATTACGCTAACAGGTTTCTGTAGAATAGAAACTAACAGACGAAGTGTTTGCGAAGAGAACTTTTCTAAGCCTCCAAAAGGATAACAACTTAAAATAGTTCGAATGTGTGTATTGAATAACTTGTATTCGGTCCCTATTACAGGGTGAAATGGGGGGTATTTATAGGCCCAAATATTAAGGAAAAGACCTATTTACCCCTCTATTACAACCGACATAGTGGAAACTATTCGGTACCCTTGATAGGGCTAAAATGGTAAAAGACTAATCTAATGATATAAAAGATAAATCTTCCATCTTAGCTGGCAATAAAGATCTCGCAGAACCTTAGTTCGAAGATGTACTTCGAACTAATGCCTATCTTCGTACTTCGATCTTGACTCAGGGTATCTTTGAAGATGGACGTCTGGAAACCTTCGAATCCACTATCTGCTTTCATGCTGTTG
Source organism: Zizania palustris (assembly GCA_019279435.1). Classification (NCBI taxonomy): domain Eukaryota; kingdom Viridiplantae; phylum Streptophyta; class Magnoliopsida; order Poales; family Poaceae; genus Zizania; species Zizania palustris. Next base: position 113,235,408 of record JAAALK010000283.1, on the reverse strand, counting down.
CGGCAATAACCCCGAAGATTAGATATTTTCCCCCAACAGTAGCATTTCGAATTTCAGGCCGACCGTGAACCAAAAATCTTAGAGCTGATGTCAAACCCTTTCTTTCAAATCTTAATATCTTTAAATTGTTTGTATTGGGGAAATTAGTTTTTCCTTGAACAGGGGCCAAATGACGTCACCCTCCGAAGGCCTCAGGCCCAAAGCCTGTCAATTAGCGAAGCCTGAAGATGAGCCCCAGCCTCCTCAGACGAAGTCGACTCCAAGAACAGCCAAGACCTGCCTCTGGGATCACTCCGGTCCCCTTCGAAGCCAAGCCTCCGGGATCCCTCCGGGATGTAACGTCTTGATTTTCATTAGGCATTAAAAATAAAATAAAATAATTAATAAATGAATTTTAAGAAAAGGATTCAATATAAATCGATAAATATGAAAGCTAAAATATGGGGTTAAAAATTTCATTTAAAAATAAATCGTAGCTGGAGTATTTTCTCAAAATTCTCATTTCTCTAAATTTCATCCCAAAATTTTTTCTAAAAATTTTGGCGCAAAGGGATTAAATAATATATATTATTTCATCGTAAAACTGTAACACTAATTAATAAAATATATTTCAACAAGAATGTTGTGTGAATAAAATATATGATAAATCATTTAAATTAAAAATAATATAAAAACAAATAAAATTCAGTTAGAGAAATTTCTAGTAAATTTCTTTTGCATCAAATCAATTTAGGTTTTTATTAAGGATTTTGTAACTAGAATAGTAACCCATAATATTTCAATAAATAACTTTAATTAAAAAAGTAATTAAATCACCCTCTTTCCAATCGAATTTGAATCATCATTTCCGACTATCTATATCTTTTCCCAATCAAAAATCCGAAGGAATCAACATTCTATTTTCATTCGCGAAATTAAAATCCCATTTTAACTGCATGTTTAAATTCCATTAAAAATCACTTTAAAAATTATTTTTATATTCCCAAAAATGAATTAAAACCTTGGTTTGGTGTTCATATTCAGAATTTATAATTTCGATGTGAATACAAAATTTATTTATTTTCCAGACCGCTGTTTATTTGCGCGCTATTTCTTTGAAATCCAAAATTTCTAAATTTATTTTAAATTTATAATTTATAAAAACTTTTCACTTTTTCTCAAAACCCCAAGTTTTAATTTTCAGAAAAACATTTTTTCCTTTTTTCATATTTTCTTTTCTTTCTTTTTCTTTTTTTCTCTTTCTTTCTTTTCTCTTTCCTTCGTCTTCCTTTCTCTTTCCTCCTTTTTCCTGTTGTGTGTGCATGTGGCATGGCAAAATTCCTCTTTCTTTTTTCTCTTTCCCTATTCTCTTTCTTCCTTTCCTTTTTCTCTTCTCTTTCCTCCTTTCTTTTTTCTTTTCTTTCTTTTTCCCCTTTTTCTCTTTCCTCCTTTTCCCTTTCCCCTTCTCTCTCTTTCCTTCCCTTTTTTCATGCACATGCAGCCACCTCTCCTTCCATGTGCAACCACCTCCCCTTCCTCCTCCTTCCATTTTTCCATTCTCCTTTTTTTCATGTTCCTTCTTCTCTCTCTATTTCCTTCCTTTCTCTTTCCTTTTCTCTCTCCTCTTTCCATTTCTCCCTCCACTTTCTATTTCTTCCTCCTCTTTCCATTTCTCCCCTAGCCCCTCTCCCCTATAAAAGCTATGCCACTCTCTTCTCCTCCCCACACCACCACCTCCTCCTCCCCATGCCACACTCTCCTCCTCCTTGCTGCCTCCGTTGAGTGTCGCCGCCGCCTCATCACGCCGCTCCTCTGGCGAGCTGCCACCATGCCTCCCCCTCATCAAACCACCGCGCCGCGCCACCTCTGCTCGCAGCGCCCAGTCGCCGTCGTTGCCTTGACTCCATCCTGGAAAGCCGTCGCTAGCCCCCTGCCATGTCAGAATCCCTTCTCATTTCCCCTAGCGCTGCCTCCTCGCTACGGCAAGGAGAAACTAGAGAAGATGCAGCCCCTGTTCTTACTCTTCTCGTGTCTTGGGTGAGAATACCCTCCCTCTTTATATTCATTAGTTTACTACAACATGTGTAGCAGTTTAACTGGTTTAGTACTACCATGATCCGTTGTTTTGTTTATCATTAATCTCATTCTGATCTAATTCATTTTATCATTATTCATGATCTAAATCTATCCTGAGTTATCCTCATTTGTTCTAATCTATTCATTAATTTGTTTCCCTACCACCGCAGCCACATCGTAAGAATCATCTTCATCCCTGTTTTCTAATCACTTGATTAAAATTGTTATACATGTATCTATTATACTACTACATTCATTAATCTATTTTAGATCATCTAGCGTATATCCTGCTATTAGTTGTTTCCATGCATTCCAATCTAATTTATCTTGTATCAACCCTTGATCCTTAATATATCTATTTAATCCAATATATTCATTATTTTCATTAGATTAGATCAATCATCATCAATTGAATAATTATTATCTCGATTTATCATACCCATGTATTTGTGATAATTAATTTCATTCCAAATCTATAAATCTGGCGATCCGGTTCCAATTTATTTAACCCAGTGGTCCTAGTCCAAATCTAATTTATCTCATCATTATTCATGATCTAAATTCATGTTAAGCTATTTTCGTTGATTTATCACCCCATCGACTTCTATTTGTATTGTACCCGTGTTCCGCGTCCAACTAACCTTGAAAATAGTTCTCTTTATCTCTAAAGCATCCAGTGTTCCACTTTGTTCCCATGTGTTCCGTCCCGGAGGTCATATTTGCCATCAGGCGCAGTTCATCGTCATTCCATTTCTCATAACAGAGTTAATATCCATTGTCATTCATCGCCGATCATCATGGTTGAATGCCACCTTGCCCTCTTTTATTTTAATCTAATCCATCGATTATGACTTGATTGATGACCGGACTTGGGACGTTCATCGATGGTCATCACCAATCATCAATTGTTCGTAGTCATTCGTTACCATCCATCATCAAGTCTCGTCGATTTAATCTAAACACATCGACATGGTCGCTAAGGCTCGATTAGTTAAGCCTTTATGCGTACCTTTAGTCGATCGTCTCTTTATCCTAAATCGAATGAACTAGGTTATCCAATGGTCACAACCTATTCAAATCGTTCGATTAAATCCATTTGTACCTTTTTGTTTCTAATCAATCAACACATTCAATTCAACACATCCTTGTTCTCAATCAAATCATAACCCATCGATCTACCCTTGTCTCAACTCAAGTTTAATCTTTCTATTTCACCATATCTAAGTGAGCATGTTGATCTCGTATCAACCACCTCATTTAATCCGAAGGAATAATCTCGCAAGGGTTCTATCATTTCATATGAGTGAGTATGAACTTCTAAAATTCATATCTTTTCCATTTGAACTCCAAATTTAATCATTACAATTCTAGAAAATCCCTCCTTTAATTCTCTACAACTTTAACTAATTTAATTTAAATGTTTGTGTTGTGATTTTTATTTATTTTAATTGTTTATTGTTCTTGTTTTGCATGCCGAGAAGATTTCAACACCATCGAAGAGCCGGAATATCTTCCCAAAGTCCCCCCTTCACTGTTTACAAACTAAGGCATGTCACAACCTCCATTTTGCTCATAATTATGCCAATGTTTTAATTAAATATCACTATAACTCATAGGATATAAATGCATTAGTCCAAATAAAAGCCCTACACTATAATTATTAGATCCCCGACCCTGATGTGCAAACCCAAGCCATGATGTTGAGCCTGAACTCCTTGTCACCTTTTTTTTATCTGAGAAACCAAGGTTTGGTTTCGGAGTCTGTGATGAGTGATTGACAGAGTTTATCATCTGATACAAAGGGGTCTCTCCGAAGGGGTTCGGAGGTTGCTTCATCGAAGGGTTCGGTGGGTTCTTGCTGCTGCAGCTGTTGCAGCGGAGTGTGCCTGTTGAAGGGGTCCGACAGTACATGATGACTAGGTCGTACCGAAGGTCTTGGTACTTTGGGCGGTACACCGGAGTGTGTGCCGAAGGTTGCTTACCAGGAGAGGTCTCCGGGGTATTGGATACACTTGTCTATTTGTCTGTGGTGCGCAGGTGACTTTGGAGGTGACGGACGGTTCGCAGCAAGTGAACCTGGGTCAAGCGGGAGGCTTGATGCCAAGCGAGCGGGGAGCTCGGTCACGAAGGCTGCGAAGGGGTCGAGGTCAGACCTTGGGTTGAGGTGCGCTAGGAGAAGGCATCTGGCGCCCCGATTTATCGAAATCGAGACATTGTTGAATTTCATGTGAAAAACAATAATACAAGAGGTTCATCATGCGACAATCGTACATACGACAATATTCATGGTACGCAGACCATATTTATTACATCAGAGTTTAATAAAAACACTAATAAAAATAATTGAAATGCATGACGAATGCTTTCAAGATCTTTTCACTTGACTGGGTCGCTACTCCAGACCGTCTTCATAGTAGGCATCCTCTGTGGTGTTCAACGGGTATAAGTACAAAAAGTAATCAACAAGCCACCGCAAATGCAGGTAATAATGCAAGGTAATAACAAAGGAAGGGTAATTGGCTAAAAGTGTGGAAAAGTACATTTTCAGTTATCGCAGTTAATGTAGTCAAGTTTTATCATGCGGAAAGTAAACATGAACATCAATAATACCATCTAACTCGAGGAGTACGTTTTACCTCCTCGCACAACAGTCCTTACATGTCAAACCATCATGCACATACATATCAAAAGCAATCTAACTGTGGGATGTCACGCAACCCGCCCTTAACCGTGGGCTCGGCTTTTCGAAAAGATTTAAGACTCTGATCAAAGATGTACTACTGTACCCACAAGGCACGCACTCATCCCAACCGAGATGACCCATACCATGGGAACTCGTGCCAAAACCTTGGCATGAAATGCTCCAAGCGATAACCACCCGCTCTAGGTTTCGCCAGCACACCGGGCTGCATCCCAGCTACTGTCGCACCCCCTTTTGCGCCACGTCGGTACAAGCCACCCGCAGGTGCTGCTTGACCCATCTCCAAATGGTGGCCTCGGTTTGGAACACTCCATACCTTAGTTAGGACTTACCCATTAGACTTGTGGTTTGTACGGAAGTGTATTGCAACAGATCCTACAAACCGGTCCTTATAGTGCCCCGGGTGCTACCGACCAATGCCCTAGCTTGCACCCGGAACCCACCATGCATACACTCACAACCATAACTCATCACCGACAGAATTCCAAGGATAAGAAATAATGGGGATCATATAGTAGAACCATATTGCTACGACTCATTTTTATATCCTATAGTGATCGTGTCAATACATGGGACACTAGCTAATAACACTAATCATGTGGTGACAAGGATGTAGGCGAGATAGCATGGCTTCGGTTGCACATCAAGGTCGGAGGATCCTAAATAAATATAGTATAAGGGTTTTCATTGGACTAATGCATGTATAGCCTATGTGTTTTAGCGATAGTTTAATAAAACATGGGTTCAACATGTTCAAAAGATTGGTTTGGTGACTTGCCTTGTTCAGCGAATGGGGAGGGAGGAACTTCCGGGTAATATTCCGGATCCTCGGCGGCGTCGTAGTCTTCCCAATATAAATTAAGTAAAATAAAATAAATACAACATTCAATTTAAACAATATAAAATCACACAACAAGCACATAGGTTTAAATTGGTTTAATTTAAAGGAAATCAAGTTGTTAAGTTTATCAAATTTATTTTATAAATAATTTAAAAGGAATTATAATGAAGTGTTGTCCTTTGTAAAAGGGTTTTAAATGTGAGTAACCTCATTTTAAGCTTTCTAATCAATTTAAAATGAAAGGTTCATGGGAAATTTAGTGGTTTTCAGTATATGAACAGAAAGAAAATAAATGTAAACCCTACTGAAATTTAAATAATTGAATTTACATTTTTACCCTAAAGGCATTTGAATACCTATTTGAATAATCATGAAAAAAATCCAAAGTAAACATACTGTTTTTATTGAACTAATGTGTAGAGAATAAAATTACAAAATTTCTGGAATTGAAATGACAATTTTTAGAGTTCAAATGCGCCAGATATGAATTTTACAAGTTTAAAACAGTTTCTGGAATTTATTTTCAAATTTTAAACGCCTCGGGTCCATGGTGAGCCAGGCCCACGGTGGACCCGCGCGCTGTGCGCGTGCGCTGGATCGATCTGGACCGTTCGATCCAGATCCAATGCGCGAGGGCGAGGCGGAGGCGTTAAGTTAACGTGGACGATTGAGATTAAAAGGCCGAACCGGTACGCGATGGATGGCCCAGATTCATCGTGGGATTTAAATACTAACGGACGCACGAGATCACACCGTACCTCTTCGCTTGGATCTAACGAGCCAGATTAAACCGAGGGATGGATTTAATCCCGGCCATCGGATCGCGATCGTGCGGTTGGGGATGAATCCCACACGGCACGGGTACTCAGCCTGTGCCGGTCATCTGCTCCGGCGACGACGAGGGTCCAGCGGCCACGGCGGGCGATGACGGTCAGTTCTAATGGCTAAAACAGAATCAGTACAACGCGGGGGTCAAGAGGGTACCATCGGAGGGGCTTGGGGTCGACGGAGCGTGGTCGGCGACGAGAGAGGGCGGTGAAGGCGTTCGGGTCCTCGTCGGCGGTGGCGTTCCAGCGGGGTTCGTCGGCGATGGAGGGATGGACGGGGTTGGTGAGGTCCTTGCGGTCGCAGCGGTGCAGTCGGCGAGGACAGAGGGGGACTCCGGCGACGGCGAGCGATGGCTGGAGGGCGGCCGGCGGTGTGGCGCTAAAAACGGAAGGGCGGTTGTTCTGTTTGTTTTCGCAACGGGAGAGCGTGAGGGGTAACACGCGGACGCCCAGGGGGTTTAAATAAGGTCACAGGCGAGGGCAGAGGGGGGCGCAATCGGGGGAGGACCGAAATAAAAATGGCCTTAACACCAGTGAGCGAAGTTGCGAGGGGATACGTTGAACCTGGACGCGATTCAGTCAGGTTTTTCAGGGGGGAAACAGTCGGCGCGTTGAGGGGGATTCATTGCCAGCAACAGATTAAAGGGAGGGGGCCGGCGGGGGTGGATCCGAGGCGGAATTAGGGCTTCGGCCGGCGAGGGGGGGATTTGGGGGCAGATCCCGCGGGGACGAAGGGCCTGACAGACGGGGGCCACAGGCCAGCGGGCGCGAGTGAGCGGGGTGGTGGCTGACGAGTGGGGTCGGGAAGTTGAGCGCGCGCGTGAGGTGAGAGGGGCTCGCTAACGAGTAAGGTCCAGGTGTTAGTCCGAGGCGGGCGGGGTAACGGGCTGGGCCGGCCGGGAGAGAGAGAAAAGGAGGGGGAGGCCCATTACTATTTTAAAAGGTGTTCTGATTAAAAATAATTGCAGAGAATGGATTAAAATATTTGGGCTACTTCCAAAGTTGATAAAATATTGTACAAATTCCCAAAAATATATCTTGGCCTTGGTATCATATACAAAAATTTTCAGCTCCTCGTTTGGCCATTTCATCTAGGTTGTAGTTCAAAAGGGTAAAGAAGGGTATTGAAGGTATTTCCAAAACAATAGATTTCAAGAAATTAAATTAAGTAATATTTTTATTACCTTGAAAATTTGGGGTGTTACAAACCTATCCTCCTTACAAAGAATCTCGTCCTCGAGATTGGAGCGTTACTCGAATAGCTCGGGGTATTGGGCTTTCAGCTCGTCTTCCTTTTCCCATGTAGCTTCTTCGGCAGGGTGGTTGTCCCACTGAACCTTGCAGAAGCGAACTACACGACTCCTTGTTACCCTTTCCTTTGTTTCCAAGATCTTGATGGGTTTCTCGATGTAGGTCAAGTCTTCTTGGATGTTAAGCTGCTGAAGATCGGCTTGCTCGGTGGGCACACGGAGACACTTCTTCAGCTGAGAGACATGGAACACATCGTGAACTCCTGCCAATGATGGAGGCAGTTCAAGTTGATATGCCACTTCTCCTTGCTGTCAGAGGATCTGAAAAGGTCCGACGTAGCGGGGTGCTAGCTTGCCTTTCATGTTGAACCTTTGAGTGCCGCGGAGGGGAGTGACTCGGAGATAGACATAATCACCCTCCTCAAAGGTTAGGTCTCTTCGGTGGTTATCGGCGTAGCTCTTTTGTCGGGACTAGGCTATCTTCAATCGGTCCCTTATGATCTTCACCTTCTCTTTGGCTTCCCTTAGTATATCTGTCCCAAACAGTTGCGACTCTCCGGTTTGATCCCAGAGCAGCGGCGTTCTGCACTTACGTCCGTAGAGTGCTTCGAACGAGGACATTTGCAGGCTAGCTTGATAGCTGTTGTTGTAGGAGAACTCTACATAGGGCAAGTTCTTGTCCCACATTCTGCCAAAGTCTAGAGCGCAAGCTCTAAGCATATCTTCCAATATTTGGTTGACCCTTTCGGTTTGACCGTCGGTCTGTGGATGATAGGCGGTGCTAAAGTTTAGCCGGGTGCCGAGTTCCTCTTGAAGGTTCTTCCAAAACATGGAGGTAAATTGGCTCCCACGGTCAGATACAATCTTCTTAGGAACTCCGTGAAGGCATACTATCTGGGTCATATACAACTCGGCCAACTTGGCGACAGTGTAAGTTGTCTTGACGGGGATGAAGTGAGCCACCTTGGTGAGTCGGTCGGCGATCACCCAGATAGAATCATGACCAGCTTGGGTCCTAGGTAGTCCCGTGATGAAGTCCATTCCTATCTCTTCCCACTTCCATTCAGGGACCTTGAGTGGTTGCAAAAGTCTGGCAGGTCTTTGATGCTCTGCCTTGACTCGCCGACATGTGTCGCACTTGGCCACATACTCAGCTATTTCTCTCTTCATGCTGACCCACCAATATTTTTCCTTTAGGTCTTGATACATCTTCGTACTCCCGGGATGAATGGAGTATAGGGTATCGTGGGCCTCCTGAAGGATGAGGGTCTTTAACTCAGGCTTGTCGAGTACGCATATCTAGTTTCCGAACCAGATGGTGCCATGTTCGTCCTCGGAGAATCCGGGGGCTTTACCCTTTCGCATGTTCTACTAGATGTCCAAAATGTTCGGGTCTTCCTTCTGCTTTTCTCAGATCTGGTCTATTAAGACAGGCCTAGACTCCAAGGCAGCGAGGTACGCTCGGGTGGTGATCCCTAAATTCAGCCTTTCCATCTCCTTATATAATAAAGGGGCTTGGTCCTGAATCATGATGGCATTGCAGTACCCTTTTCGACTAAGGGCGTCTGCCACCACATTTGTCTTGCCTGGATGATAATGGATGCCCAAGTCGTAATCCTTGATCAGTTCCAACCATCTCCTTTGCCTGAGGTTCAGGTCCGGTTGGGTGAATATATACTTGAGGCTCTTGTGGTCGGTGAAGACCTCACACCTATTTCCCACAAGGTAATGTCTCCATATCTTCAAGGCATGAACCACGGCTACTAACTTCAGGTCGTGGGTTGGGTAGTTCAGCTCATGCGGTCTTAGCTGTCGGGAGGTGTAGGATATCACCTTCCCATCTTGCATCAAGACACATCCCAAACCTTGGCGAGAAGCATCGCAGTAGACGTGGAAATCTTTCTGGATGTCTGGCAGGGTCAGGATTGGGGCTGACACGAGCTTCTTCTTGAGGGTCTAGAAGCTTTCTTCACAATCTGGGGTCCATTCAAACTTCACTTCTTTTTGTAGAAGTATGGTCATAGGCTTGGCGATCTTCGAAAAATTCTCGATGAACCGGCGGTAGTATCCGACCAATCTGAGAAAGCTCCGGATCTCGGTCACGGTAGTGGGCTGCAGCCAGTTGGTCACTGCTTCCACGGTGGTCGGGTCCACTGCTATTCCTCCGGCAGATATGACATGACCGAGGAACTTTACCTCAGACGACCAAAATTCACACTTGCTGTATTTGGCATACAATTGTTGTTCCCTTAGCTTTCCGAGGGTTAGACGGAGGTGAGTTTCGTGCTCTTCCTTGGTCTTGGAGTAGACGAGGATATCATCGATGAATACCACGATGAACTTATCCAAGAACTCCATGAAAACATTGTTCATCATGTTCATGAAAAAGGCCAGGGCATTCGTGAGTCCGAACGACATCACAGTATACTCGTAGAGTCCATAGCAGGAGGTGAAGGCAGTCTTGGGTATGTCCTCTTCTCTAATCCTCAACTGGTGATAACCTGACCTGAGGTCAATCTTGGAAAACACCGAGGATCCCTTCAGTTGATCGAACAGGTCGTCGATCTGAGGCAATGGGTACTTGTTCTTGATGGTTACATCGTTCAAGGCTCTATAGTCCATGCACATCCTCTTGGTCCTGTCCTTCTTCATGGCAAAGATGAACGGTGCACCCCAGGGTGAGGTACTCGGTCGGATGTACCCTTTCTGCTCCAGGTCTTCGATGTTGCTCTTGACCTCGGCTAGTTCATTGGCGGCCATCCGGTATGGGCGCTTGGAGATTGGAGTGGTCCCGGGGACAAGCTCGATTCTGAATTCAATGTCCTGGTTGGGAGGCATTCCTAGTAGGTCCTCTGGGAAGAAGTCCATGAACTCCTTGACTATGGGTACTTCTTCAAGGGCTAGCGAGTGGAGGGATGCTTCGAGTGGTTTGCGGCTGGTCATCCGAAAGGTGATGGCTTCGCCTTCAGGGTTGGTCACTGTAACGGACTTGTTGGCACAGTCGATCACCCCCTTGTGCTTCATCAACCAATCCATCCCTAGGATGAGGTCGAGTCCGGTGCATTCTATGAGAACTGGCTCGACCCGGAATAATACTCCTTGGATCTCTATCTGAACCTTAGGACTGCATAAGTGGGCTAAGGTCTTATTGCCTGGAGTGGCAATCATCATGGGGACGGATAGAGGGAGCACGTCCAAGTTGTGGGTTTTCACAAAATCTTCCGAGATGAAGGAATGTGTCGCTCCAGAGTCAAATAAAATCATAGCTGGTACGGAATTTACGGTAAATGTACTGAGCACGACTTCGGGAGCCTCCTGAGCTTCCTCCGCACTGATGTGGTTGACGCGGGCACGAACCGCCTGGTTGGGTGTCGTGCCTTGGGGTTGCTTGGGGTAAGAACATTGGTGCGAATAGTGCCCTTCCTTCCGGCAGTTGAAGCAGACGACCGGCCTCCCTTGGCGATCCTTCAAGATCGGGGCCTTGGCGGCGGGCGTCGGCTGAGCGGCCGGAGCTGGTGGAGTGGGGCGGGGATGCCCAGCGTTGGATCCACTGGCGGCGTGAGGCGGCCTGTAGGCGGGCCGAGGATGGTAGGCGGGCGCTGGTGGCGGAGGAGCGAAGCGGGGCCTCTGGGAATTCGCCTGTTGGTGCTTGAAGGCGATCATCTTCCTCTTCTTGAGGTCCAACTTGTTTTGCTCAGTCTCTTGGATGATCGCTTTATTGACTAGCCGTTGGAAGTCGGCGTAGTTGGTGGCGATGAGCTGGATGGACAGCTCATCCTTAAGTCCCCGGAGGAACTTAGACTGGCGGAGGGAGTCAGTCCGCACTTCTTCCGGTGCGTAGCGAGCCAGACGGTTGAACTCATGGAGGTACTCCATGACTGTCCGGCTGCCCTGGTGCAGGTCGCGGAACTCCTACTGCTTCACCGCGATGACACCGGTGGGGACGTGGGCGGCATGAAAGGCGATGGTGAACTCCACCCATGTCACTACGTGGTCCTCAGGCTGGGACTCACTGTAGTTGTCCCACCATTCCGCGGCGGGACCTTGGAGCTAGTGAGTGGCGAAGGCCACTCTCTCCCGGTCGGTGCAGGGGAGGAGATCTAGCTTCTTCCCAATGGTGCGGAGACAATCTCCAGCCTCCATGGGGTTGGTGGTGCTCGAGAAGATGGGCGGGCGCACGCACAGAAACTTCGAGAGTTGGGGAGCGGGCACGGGTGCTGGTGCGCGAGGGGCAGGTTCTCCATTCTGCAGATGGTCCAACTGAGCTTGTTGGTGTTGCATTTGGGTGAGAAGGGCGGTGATCAATTGGTACTGATTCGCCATCATCTCCGCCAAGAGGGATGGTTGGCGGATGGCGACCCAGATTGTCGCGGGCCCGTTGCACCCCAGTTGGGTACAACACCCTCGGGCGCGTCGCGGCTTCCTCCTTGTCCGTTGTTGGAGCCGGTGTTCCGATTGTCGGCCATCTTCTGAATATACCATGTTATAAACTAAAAAGATGATGACCATACAATTAAAGAAAGTATCTCATAAAGCTCATGCATATAAATCAAGTGGTAAAATTGTTCATTACACTCAAGCTCTTATTCTATCTACAACACAACTCATTATAGATAGCACCAGATACAAAAATTGTTTTATTAAAATAGTGGTCTCTAACGCATACTCACCACTGGAGGCGGTCTCCGTACTCTCGGAACCACGAGTACGCGGCTCCCGAGGGATGGTGGGCTCGAGAAAATTCTCGATAATCGGGTCGGAGACGAGGCCAGGGTGTGGTGCAGGGGCGCTGGTGGAGTGTCCGGTGGTGGAGGGATGTGGCGGGATCCTCTTGGGGCGAGGGGCGGGCTCACGGATGGGCTTCCTCTTCCTCGGGAGAAGGGGAACCATCTCCGCGATGTCCTTCTGTAGCTGCATGATCTTGCGCTGCAGCTCGCCATTCTGCTGGATCAAGTTCTTTGTCTCCTCACGAAGAAACTCAACTGCCTCATGGTGCTCATCGGCATCGAGCACTGCCTCAGTATGGAGGTCGTCCATAGCCTGAAGAAGACGCGACTGCTGAGCCATGACCGGATCACGCACGGAGTGAACTCCGAGGTAGATGCTACGGTAGGTGCCAGGAGTGCGCTTCGGCACAAGCCGGAAGGACGAGTTCTGAAGACGATCATCATAGATCATCCTCAGCTCCATAAGATCCTGGAGAGCGACGCGTTGGTACGCGACTTCGAAGGTGGGGCCCCCAAGTGCAGTGGTGTAGGGCGGCAGGTGCTCCCCAGAGCCGTGGACGGTGAGGGAGACGTCGCAGGGCCCGGCGAACTCATCCGGGTACACCCCTTGGAATTCGGGCTCGAAAAGGAACCCGAGGAATGTGAGCATCATGCGGAGCTCCCGGACGAAGCCCTCATAGTGGCAGCAGTAGCTTTGGACTTGGTAGATAGGCATCTACAAAACAGCAAGTTGAAGAAAGTGAGGAGAGGAACAAAGTTTATAAAGTAGGTTTTCGAGAAATAATTTTCTGCAGCTATTGGCTAGGTGGGTCTGTTTGGCTTCCTATAGTCAAGTCGGCTCTGATACCATCTTGAGGCGCCCCGATTTATCGAAATCGAGACATTATTGAATTTCATGTGAAAAACAATAATACAAGAGGTTCATCATGTGACAATCGTACATACGACAATATTCATGGTACGCAGACCATATTTATTACATCAGAGTTTAATAAAAATAGTAATAAAAATAATTGAAATGCATGACGAACGCCTTTTTCAAGATCTTTTCACTTGACTGGGTCGCTACTCCAAACCATCTTCATAGTAGGCATCCTCTGTGGTGTTCAACGGGTATGAGTACAAAAAGTACTCAACAAGCCACCGCAAATGCAGGTAATAATGCAAGGTAATAACAAAGGAAAGGTAATTGGCTAAAAGTGCAGAAAAGTACATTTTCAGTTATCGTAGTTAATGTAGTCAAGTTTTATCATGCAGAAAGTAAACATGAACATCAATAATACCATCTAACTCGAGGAGTACGTTTTACCTCCTCGCACAACAGTCCTTACATGTCAAACCATCATGCACATACATATCAAAAGCAATCTAACTGTGGGATGTCACGCAACCCGCCCTTGACCGTGGGCTCGACTTTTCGAAAAGATTTAAGACTCTGATCAGAGATGTACTACTGTACCCACAAGGCACGCACTCATCCCAACCGAGATGACCCATACCACGGGAACTCGTGCCAAAACCTCGGCATGAAATGCTCCAAGCGATAACCACCCGCTCTAGGTTTCGCCGGCGCGCCGGGCCGCATCCCGGCTAACGTCGCACCCATTTTGGGCCACGTCGGTACAAGCCACCCGCAGTTGCTGCTTGACCCATCTCCAAATGGTGGCCTCGGTTTGGAACACTCCATACCTTAGTTAGGACTTACCCACTAGAATTGTGGTTAGTACGGAAGTGTATTGCAACGGATCCCGCAGACCGGTCCTTACAGTGCCCCGGGTGCTACCGACCAATGCCTTAGCTTGCACCCGGAACCCACCATGCATACACTCACAACCATAACTCATCACCGACAAAATTCCAAGGATAAGAAATAATGGGGATCATATAGTAGAACCATATTGCTACAACTCATTTTTATATCCTATAGCGATCGTGTCAATACATGGGACACTAGCTAATAACACTAATCATGTGGTGACAAGGAGGTTAGGCGAGATAGCATGGCTTCGGTTGCACATCAAGGTCGGGTGATCCTAAATAAATATAGTGTAAGGGTTTTCATTGGACTAATGCATGTATAGCCTATGTGTTTTAGCGATAGTTTAATAAAACATGGGTTCAACATGTTTGAAAGATTGGTTTGGTGACTTGCCTTGTTCAGCGAATGGGGAGGGAGGAACTTCCGGGTAATATTCCGGATCCTCGGCGGCATCGTAGTCTTCCCAATATAAATAATGTAAAATAAAATAAATACAACATTCAATTTAAACAATATAAAATCACACAACAAGCACATAGGTTTAAATTGGTTTAATTTAAAGGAAATCAAGTTGTTAAGTTTCTGAAATTTATTTTATAAATAATTTAAAAGGAATTATAATGAAGTGTTGTCCTTTGTAAAAGGGTTTTAAATGTGAGTAACCTCATTTTAAGCTTTCTAATCAATTTAAAATGAAAGGTTCATGGGCAATTTAGTGGTTTTCAGTATATGAATAGAAAGAAAATAAATGTAAACCCTAATGAAATTTAAATAATTGAATTTACATTTTTACCCTAAAGGCATTTGAATACCTATTTGCATAATCATGAAAAATCCAAAGTAAACATACTGTTTTTATTGAACTAATGTGTAGAGAATAAAATTACAAAATTTCTGGAATTGAAATGACAATTTTTAGAGTTCAAATGCGCCAGATATGAATTTTACAAGTTTAAAATAATTTCTGGAATTTATTTTCAAATTTTAAATGCCTCGGGTCCACGGTGAGCCAGGCCCATGGTGGACCCGCACACTATGCGCGTGCGCCGGATCGATCTGGACCATTGGATCTAGATCCAACGCGCGAGGGCGAGGCGGAGGCGTTAAGTTAACGTGGACGACTGAGATTAAAAGGCCGAACCGGTACGCGATGGATGGCCCAGATATATCGCAGGTTTTAAATACTAACGGACGCACGAGATCACACCGTACCGCTTCGCTTGGATCTGACTAGCCAGATTAAACCGAGGGATGGATTTAATCCCGGCCGTTAGATCGCGATCGTGCGGTTGGGGATGAATCCGACACGGCACGAGTACTCAGCCCATGCCGGTCATCTTCTCAGGTGACGGCGAGGGTCCAGCGGCCACGGCGGGCGATGACGGTCAGTTCTAAGGGCTAAAATGGAATCAGTACAACGCGGGGGTCAAGAGGGTACCGTTGGAGGGGCTTGGGGTCAATGGAGCGTGGCCGGTGATGAGAGAGGACGACGAAGGCATTCGGGTCCTCGTCGGCGGTGGCGTTCCGGTGGGGTTCGTCGGCGATGGAGGGATGGCCGGGGTTGGTGAGGTCCTTGTGGTTGCAGCGGTGCGGTCGGCGAGGACGGAGGGGGACTCCGGCGACGGCGAGCGAAGGCTAGAGGGCGGGCGGCGGTGTGGCGCTAAAAACCGAAGGGCGGGAGTTCTGTTCGTTTTCGCAGTGGGAGAGCGTGAGGGGTAACACGCGGACGGCCAAGGGGTTTAAATAAGGTCACCGGCGGGGGCAGAGGGGGGGCGCAATCGGGGGAGGACCGAAATAAAAAGGGCCTTAACACCGGCGAGCTCGGTTGCGAGGGGATACGTTGAACCTGGACGCGATTTGGTCAGGTTTAAGGGGGAAACAATCGACGCGTTGAGGGGGATTCATTGCCGGCAATGGATTAAAGGGAGGGGCCGGCTGGGGCGGATCCGAGGTGGAATCAGGGCTTCGGCCGGTGAGGGGGGGGGATTTGGGGGCGGATCCCACGGGGACGAAGGGCCTAACAGACGGGGGCCACAGGCCAGCGGGCGCGAGTGAGCGGGGTGGCTGCTGATGAGTGGTGTCGGGCAGTCGGGCGCGCGCGCGAGGGAAGAGGGGCTCGCTGACGGGTGGGGTCCAGGTGTCAGTCCGAGGCGGGCGGGGTAACGGGCTGGGCCGGCCGTGAGAGAGAGAAAAGGAGGGGGAGGCCCATTACTGTTTTAAAAGTTTTTCTGATTAAAAATAATTGCAGAAAATGGATTAAAATATTTAGGCTACTTCCAAAGTTGATAAAAATTTGTAAAAATTCTCAAAAATATATCTTGGCCTTGGGATCATATACAAAAATTTTCAGCTCCTGGTTTGGCCATTTCGTCTAGGTTGTAGTTAAAAAGGTTAAAGAAGGGTATTGAAGGTATTTCCAAAACAATAGATTTCAGGAAATTGAATTAAGTAATATTTTTATTACCTTGAAAATTTGGGGTGTTACAAGGTAGTAAGTGCGGAGTGTGGCTCCAGGTGAAGGTACCCTGAGACGAAGTCCTCGGAGGTGAGGCACTTCGAAGGGTACTCTGAATGGAGTGACTTTGGAGTATGGTGGACAAAGTAGTCAGCAATGAGGCAAGGTGTTCGAAGTGTGCTCCAGAGGGAGGCACTCGAAGGTATACCTGATGAAGGTCTCAGAAGTCGAGGTGCATCGAAGGTATGGTTCGGGTGAGGTTCGTCGAGGAGGGCTTTTGAGCCGAAGCCGTCAAAGCCCTTGGGCCTTCGCACCAACATCTTTGGAGTGGACCACCACGGCTTTGCAGCTTCTCCCAGCTCGAACTCCGTCAGTCCGTGTACCGAAGCCATGCATGGCCGAAGTACCTCAAGTCAGTCTCACTCCGGAGCCAGCCTCGCTTCGGAGCCTGCCTCGCTCCGAAGTTAGCTTCACTCCGAAGCCAGCCTCACTCCGAAGCCCCACCTTCGGAGTACCACCCTTCGAAGTCCCACCTTCGTCCAAGGCCTCTGCATGAAGCATTCCATGAGCACTTTGTCACAGTGTCTCTCCCCGAGCACACTCCTCGACGATCCTCACCCGAACCATGCCTTCGATGCACCTCGACTTCTGAGACCTTCGTCGGGTATACCGTCGAGTGTCTCCTTCCGGAGCACACTTCGAACACCTTGCCTCATTGCTGAGGACTTGATCCACCATACTCCGAAGTCACTCCATTCGGAGTACCCTTCGAAGTGCCTCGCCTCTGAGGACTTCGTCTCGGAGTACCTTCACCCGGAGCCACGCTCCGCACTTACTGCCTTCTCCTGGCGCACCTCGACCCAAGGTCTGACCTCGACACCTTCGCAACCTTCGTGACGGAGCTCCCTGCTCTCCTGGCATCAAGCCTCCCACTTGACCCAGGTTCACTTGCTACGAACCGTCCATCGCCTCCGAAGTCACCTGCGCACCACAAACAAGCAAACAAGTGTATCCAGTACTCCGGAGACCTCTCCGGGTAAGCAACCTCCGATACACACTCTAGTGTACCGCCCAAAGTACCGAACCCTTCGGTACAACCCAGTCATCGTGTACTGTCGGACCCCTCCAACAAGCACACTCCGCTGCAATAGCTGCAGCAACCAGACCCATCGAACCCTTCAGTGAAACAGCCTCCGAACACCTTCGGAGAACCAGCCTCCGAACACCTTCAGAGAACCAACCTCCAAACCCCTTCGGAGGGACCCCTTCGAATCAGAGGGTAAAATCTGTCAATCACTCATCACAGACTCCGAAACCAACCCTTGGTTTCTCAGTAGACTACCAGCTATACCCCCTTGCTCTGATGAGACAAAAATAGTGTAAACCCTAGGGGTAAAGTAGTCTATTCACATGGCTAAATAGTGCCTATAAATAGTGGAAGCTAGCTAGGTCACATCAACACTTTGAGTAGTCATTATAGAACTCCTGTGCTAGCCACCACACTCTCTGTATTCATCCTGTGAGTTCATTTTGTGTTCCCTGTTCATGCAATGAAGTTTTGGTTCTGTTCTTCTTTCACTACTTGAACTAGTATTGTGCGTTGCACTTCATGTTTTGATTTCTCTGTGCACCATCTTCTTCTGGTTGAGTTTGTGTACTGGATATCTTCTTGAGAAGTGTGTGAGAAGTCTGTTCGCGTGAAGTGTGTGTTTTTCAGTGTCTGTTCGCTTTGTGTAAACTGGAGGCAAGACCTCTCTAATTACTAGTGAAGCACTGTTCGAAGCCCATTTTCTTCCCTTGTCGAAATCCTCGGCGAAGTGTGTTTAGTGTGTGTTTAGACCTTCGAAGTACAAAGCCTAGCACCAGTTGCTATCGTTGAGTATTCGGTCGAAGTCCTAAGAGGGAAGTCTGCTCTTGTGAAGGGTGAAGTCCTAAGAGGGAAGTCCCCCGATATTTCTCTCATCCCTAGAATTCTGTTGGTTATGGAGTTTTGGTTAAGTATATAAGCATGGTGGGTTTTGGGTGCAAGCTAGAGCATTGGTCGGTAGCACCCGAGACACTATAAGGACCGGTCTACGGGATCTGTTGCAAAGCACTTCCGTACTAACCACAAGTCTAATGGGTAAGTCCTAACTGGAGGTATGGACTGTTCCAACTTAAAGCACCATAGTGGAGGGGGCAAGTGTGAGGAGCCATGTTGAAGAGCGTGGGCCTCATGGCTCCAGATGTGATGAGTCATTGTCAACGGAAGACAAGAGGACACAAGGAGATGAGAAGACCTGCTGTGTCTGGGCCGCATGTGACTCAGGTACACGGGCAGCGAGCGACTGTCGGGCAGAGGGGCCGCGGAGTCGGGGTGGCCCAATCCGGGAACATGGGCTAGGAGCAGCAGAGGATCCAGTGGGCTGTTGACCAGGATTGACTCAGGTACACGAGCGGCGAGTGATTGCCGGGCTGAGAGAGCTGCGGAATCGGGCCGGCCCAATCCGGGTACCTAGTGCAAAGTCGGCGGACGCTTTATCAGTTTCGGTGCAAAACTGACAACCGCTGATCTTGGATCGGACCATCCTGGAGCGAAGCCGTAGTCGCTATGAAAGCTCCGCTTCCGGATAAGTCATCTGTAAATAGGAGTTTACTATTTTCTCCTTAGGCCCACAGTTAGTCAGTCGTGTCTGTAAAAATATCCTAAGAGCAGTTTGGTCTTTTTTATTTATTTCAGCGTATGTAAAAAACCCTAAGGGTCTGATGGAATATTCCTAGGCTATTGGGCTGCCTATAAATAGGGCCCTAATCCCTAGGGTTAGGTTACCCTTTCTGAAATAACTTTTCTAATACAAGAGATTGGGTCATTTTATCTCCTGGCTGCTTGATTTCCTCCGCCGTCATCGTGTTCGTCGCGTACGCGTTCTGAAATCTCTTCTTTAGGTTTTATTCCCTGATTCTCAACCATCCGACTTCGTCCTGTATGCATTTAATCGCTCCATCAATTTGCGGGTGTACTGTGTTCTTTCTCACGAGATGGTTTAGGATGAGTTCTGTGCACTGAGATTATTTTATTCGGCGTTGTTTCTCGGCTGGTTCTTGGCTTTGAAAAGTGGTTGTCTTATTGAATCTCTGTTGCCTAGCTAGTTTTCTTTTTGTCTTAGACCTCCAGCTAGTAGGTGTTTTGGCTGAACAGGAACAGTGTACTGTCGCCTATGGCGCAGTAGCCTGTAGCTCCTAAGATCTAGAAGCAGGCGTGAGTTGTCATCTCCGGTAGCTTCCTGGTGTGGGTCCCACCAGAAGTACTACTCGGTGTGAATGCTTTTTGTTGCTGCAGATTCTGCGCTCTAGCCTAGAAGCTAGAAATTGGGTATTCGATCTCCGTGCGAATCTCTTCCTGTTTTGTTCGCTGTATTGTTCGAAGCCCTCTCGCAAGCTTCGGTTGTTTTCCTAACGGAGTCGAAGCCTGCTCAGGATAGATGCTGCGAAGTTTCTAGTTATGAATAGCTTCGGTATGTGTTGAATCACTAGCTTCGCTAGCCTGCAGGCTTCGTTGATTATCGATCGAAGTTTTCTGTGAAGGTCTGTTCTCTAGTCCCCGTGCGAAGGTACTTTGAAGTTGAAGTCTCCTGTTCGAAGCATACTTCGATTCTTTTTGTTGTCTTTGCGAAGTCTACGGGCATCGATCTCAGTTTGGCGTCGAAGCCCGCACGATAGCTTCGATCAAATTTTTCCGAAGTATTTTTTGATAGAGATTTCACTGTTCGGAGCTAGAGCGTGGGCCCCACATTGTTTTGTCTTCAGAGTTGTCTTTTCGGAGTATAGTCTTCGTCGGTTTGCTTTCGAAGGTGCTTCATTGACAGTCTTCGGAGTGTCTGCTTGTTCTAAGTGCTATCCGAAATTCTCGTTCTGTGCGAAGCTACTTCGTACCGAAGCAGACTTTGCAGTTTGCTACGCACGTAAACTTCGAAGCAGGCTTCGGCACGTCCACTACAGGCTTCGACACTGCGTACTTCGAAGCTGGCTTTGACAACTACAGGCTTCGCTTCACACAGGCTTCGTCAAGTACCGAACAGGAGACAAACTTCGAACAGTAACTCTTCATCTCTTTTTACGTGCACTCAGATTAAATGCTGTGATGGTTTATTTATGTGAACCTTTATCTGCCCATGATTTGAATGCTTTGTTTATCTGCCAATTAGCACTGTGTTGGTGTCTTTTTTGTTTAGGACACCGGTTATTGTTAGGCTAGATCTTTTGAGGCTCTATTGATCGGTTCATCTTTCTTTGCTAAGTCAGTTGAGGTGCGTTGGGTGTTGGGAGCAGGACATTGATTCGAAAGAATTTTTTGGCGCCCATTCACCCCCCCTGGTCGCTACTTTCGGTCCTACAAAGTGACACCTGTGGGTGGCTTATACCGATGAGGCTCAAGGGGGTACATCGTTGGCCCAACATGTTGGGGCGCCGTATGAAACCTATAAGAGGGTGTTATTGAGTTGGTGTGTTCCATGCTAAAGGTTTTGACACGAGTTCCCGTGGTATGGGTCATCTTGTTATACTTTGGTGTGCGGGGATGAGTGTGTGCCTTGTGGGTATAGTAGTACACCTCTGATCAGAGTATAATCTTTTCGAAAAGTCATGCCCACGGTCAAGGGTGGGTTGGCAATGTTCACCACAGTTAGTTTACTATTACATGAATGATTGCATGATGGAATGACATGTAAGGACTCTTGATCGAGGGTAGGCTGACTGTACCCCTTGAGGTAGAAGATGATGCATTTACTCATGATTTAATTTCTATAGTAATAACCTGATCACATTAACTACATTACAAACGCACTTTTCCACAAACATGAGCCACTACCTTCCTTTGTTATTACCTTGCATTATAATTGTATTTCGGTGGCTTGATGAGTATGATTATACTCAACACCGTTGACTAAATATTTTAGATGCTAAGTCCTATGAAGACAAAAGCCTGGAGTAGGTGTCCCAGTCAAGGAAGCGAGTCTTGGAGCAAGATATTCATCTCCAAGATTTTTCTTTTTATTATTAATTTAGTGTAATAAAATAGCTTGCGAGCTATATTTTGTTTGTCGTATGTATGAGGTCATCTCATGAAAATCTTGTATTTATTGATTTTCTTTGGAAATTTAATAAAGTCCCAATTTTGTTAAATCCGAGGCGTTACACGGGACCCCCCTGAATCCAAGCCTCCAAGATTCCTCCGGACCCCTCTAGAGCCATGCCTCCGGGATCCCTCCGGGACCCCTCTGGAGCCTTTCGGAGCCCACTCCGAGAGCCACTTCGGAGCTAACTTCGGAGCCCTCTTCGGCGTCTGCTTTGGAGTGCCATTCTGAGTTTGCTCGACTGCCTCCGACTGAAGCCCTCCGGCAATTACTCCGGACTAGGAGAAATATCCAAGCATCGCTACAATGTAAAGCCATACCGGGGCCCTTCGCCCATGGTATGCCGTATACCTACTCCAGAAGTGATGTTTATCTACTTTGTCAGTAAAGTCAAATGTACAGTAGTCTAGTCTTTTCCCTTCTTGCCCCTATAAAGCCTACGACTTGTAGAGGGAAATTGGGTCTTTTCCTTTGGCCTGTGTGCCTATAAAAGCAGGGCCATGCCCTTGTAATAGACAGGTTCAGAGGAGGCAAAATTACGCCAAATCCACTGTAAACGGGACGTAGGGCTATTATCCCTCTGGGGAGGCCTGAACTAGTATAAATTCTCTCTCCCTCTGTGAGAACCCTTCGAGGTTCATTCTACACACCATATTCCACATAAAAACCTGTTGTAGCTAACACAATTGCTACAACAGTTGGCATCATCCGTGGGTAGCTTATTGTACAAAAACCTAAGTTCTCTACCGCTACCTGTATTTCGAAGTACTCTTGCGAAGGGATCTTCGGAGTCCCAGGATTCCGCGCACCCTTCGGCAAGAAACTTCAAGTACAGGTCAAAGGACTCTCTCGCCTTCCACCACCCCCCGCGCCTCAGAGTGCACCCTTTGGCAAGGGACTCCGGGCGCACACCGAAGGCCTCCGAAGCCCTAGGGGCTACGAGGCGAGCTCTCCAACCATGCAAAACCGCTTGGTCTCCGGATCAAGTCGAGCTTCCGGAGGTATGTACACAGCTCGAAGTCCCGCTTCGTTCTACAAAGAAACATAAATTGTTTCATTAAACCTCCAAAGCCTTGCTTCACTTTATTGAAAATCGAAGTCTTGCTTTGCCTTAAAATCGAAGCCTTGCTTTGCTTTATGGAAAATTGAAGTCCTACTTCGCTTTAAAATCAAAGTCTTGCTTTGCCTTATTTAAAATCGAAGCCTTGCTTCGCCTTATTTAAAACTGAAGCCTCGCTTCGTTTTGCAAAAACCGAAGCACTCCTCCAAAGGCTACACAGTGCCTCCGGGCTCGTAGCAGTGGACTGCAGGACTCCCTCGGGCGATGGCTCAAGGTGACCAGGACTTCCAAGCGATGGCTCGATGTGTCCGGGATTCTAGGCTCCGTCCTGATGCATCTCAGGGTCATAGGTGGCTCAGGGTCGTAGGTGGCCGAGAGTCAAAAGTGGCTCAACCTATCACAGGTTCGGTGAATCCACACCACCCATTCCTTTCATTCAGTACAGGATCAAGCTCAAAAGCCTTGCTTCACTATTAGAACACGCTTCGAAGCCTTGCTTCGCGTGTCAAAATCTAATCTAAGATTTAAGCATACCGAGGCCATGCTTCACCTAAAAATTTAAATGCGCTCCATAGCCCTGCTCGCGCATATTTACTATCTAACACCAAGCATGACGAAGCCATGCTTCGCTTAATTTGAGTACGCTGAAGCCTTGCTTCGCTTCAAATTAAAGCATTCGAAGCACAAAAGAGGCCTCCGATCGACACGATATAAGCGTCCGAAGATGCCAAAGGGCACACCCTTCGCATTTTATAATTGCGCACAACGGCAATGATTAAGTCCTTAACCACCACACTCAAGGGGGGACCAAGGTATGTATGCGACGTGTGCGAATGAAATGCGCAGTACGAGCATGACAAGCTAAACGTTCGGAACACACAATTCATGTGAAGCATGCGGGCGAAGTATGCAAATATAACATAAATTCCATTCATTGAATGCTAAAAGCGAAGTATGTTACAAATACACTTTGAGAACTAAAAACTACGAGTAATATGTATCTAAGCCTAGGAAAAAGCGATCTCGAGGCCCCGACATGTTCGGCCCTCGCTTTCTCTTCTTCCGGGAAGGGCCCCCTAGGCTGGACGAAGCCCCGTTAGAGCATGACCTCCCGTGACCGGACCGTCCACAATTCGAAGCCCGCAGATCTCATCTTTCGCCTTGCAGGTTGGTCCAAGTTTGAGACGCAAGCGGTGCCGCATCGAAGGCAGAGAAGTCTAGGGCTTCCTCGCCTTGTAAGGCCATACCTAAAGACTGCACCCTCTCGCCACCTAAGCCTACTTCAAAACAGCTCAAGTCTAGCGAAGATGATGAACTCCGAAGGGGCTCCGTCTTCATGGTAGCCAGCAACTCCTGAGCTACTTCAGGAATAGCTTTGCCCCTAAGTCCCCTCGGAAGTTTGAACCGAGGAGGGCCTTTGGACCTAGCTACTTCGAGCACCACCCAAAGCTGGCGAAGCTCTTCTGAGTCCTCAAGCATTTCGAAGTCAACATCCGAAGGCTGAGCCTAGGTAGGTATAAAGTACATCTGTATTTCTATTAATAAACTCACAAGTCTTTTATAGGCCTACGACTACAAATTACAAAAAACCTAAGGAGGTCTACACCTTCGGTGGTGGAGGGTTCGACGTCGAAGGATGAGCTGGCGAGGCCTGTGCCCTGGCTCGGCGAAGGTGGGAGACCTGTTGCAGATCGAGGACTGCTTCACACCCTTGGGCCTTCCAGGGGTTCTTGATGTCGGTGCCACGCTTCGCAGACTGCTGAAGGTGGCGAAACCAAGTGAGGGCCTCCGAAGGCCACCGGCGTGGCCGAAGTCGCTGCCTCGAGGTGGTTGCACCCCGCGTTATGAATCATTTGCAACACCCCTTGGCTAGCCACTCGCCCGACCATCAGCGCGAAGCCCTTCATCGACACCTCCGCCGTTGTCGTGGTTGTCTGAAGGAACTTGAGGCGGTCCCCAACTGGATCTTGAGGATTGAAGTCTGGGCCGGGCGCTCGGTCCCCAGGTGCTTAAGGACTTCAGTCAAGATCAAGGCAGCCTTGTCGACCCCTGGGACCACGAAGTCTTCTAGAGACTGACTGGCTGCGTGAAGATCAGAGCACTCCGCTGCCAGCTTCGCCCTAGTCTCCTTCAAAGACCGAAGTGCTCTCAAAGCTTTTCTGTCTCCGAGGCCAAGGCTTCTCTTGCCTTGACTACCTCGGACCTCGCCGCCTCTACCGCTGCTTTAGCTTGCCTTCGCCTCTCGGCCTCCTCCAAAGCTTGGCACCAAAGGGTGTCCCTCTCATCCACCAAAAGAGTCACCCGATGGTCCGTAGAGGCTGCAGCCACAGTGTTTAGTGCGAAGGCCTAGCAAGATTCAAGAAAATCTTTAGTATTTATTGAAAAAGCTAAGTACCGCTCGGAGCTCGTGTGAAGCTTCTCTTACCTAGACGAGGGCTTCTTGGGCATTTGCGAAGAGATCGAGGTGGCTAGCGTGGATAAGCTGTGCCACCATGTCCCCTTGCCCCACAGCAACACAATCCTCATAGAAGGAATTGATGGCCGCCTTCATCATAGGTCCCCTCGGAAGCAGTAGTCGGACCACCTGTGTCACGGGCTCTATCAGAGCAGGCTCCACCGGAGTCGGGCTCCGGTCTACTACCTCGACCACCTCTTCGGCTCGCTCATGAGGGGCCCCTCCACCGCAGTTGTCCCCCTCGTCCTCTTCGGAGACAAGTGAGGGAGCTCAAAGTTGTATGCCTTCAACACCTCGCTCAACATATCCACTATCGATAGTCCGAGGCCCACCTCGAAGAAGGCCTCGAAGACAACAACCTCGTCGGGCCAAGGCCTAGGGATGGTCTTTGTCTTCTCGGGCACCCGAAGCTGGATGCCCTCAGAAATCTTCCCTTCGCATATCCTCCGAACGGACTCCTCTGTGGAGGCCGAAGCCTTCAGCTCCAAAGACTGATCGAATCTGTCCAACGGCGACCGAACGTCCCTCGGCCCTAGGTGCCTCACTGCAGGCTTCACCGCCGCCGCCGCCGCTGCTTGGGCCTGCACAGAGCTCGAACTCGTTCCCGGGACCAAGGTCTTCTTTATCGCAGCCTTCTTCGGAATCTCGCAGGGCTTCGGCGCGAAGAGCGATGAGAGGCTTCGAAGTAGGCTACACGCGAAGTCGAAGGTGGAGAGAAGAGAACGAAGGATGCTAGGGGCTGAAGCAAAAGACAAATGAGAGCGTGGGCGAGGCTGTGGTATGCCAGGCCCCTTTTTATAAGCGGTAAAAAGTGACCACGCGCCCCTGCGTCGAAGTCTTTTTTCACCGGTTACCCTGGCCTTTGTAGTCTCTAACCGATGGGCCCATGGTGAATTTGAAGTGAACCATCAATCTGAACAGACATTTACTGCCTGCGCAGTTCGAAGCCAGCCTTTAGCCTAGGTTCTAAAGGCCTGCCTTCTCCAAAGCTTTACTTACTCCAGGTCATTTTACCCGAGGAGCACGCACCCCTTCACTCCGAAGGGCTACGTGCGAGGGCTACTGTTGGGGGAATTAGTTTTCCCTTGAACAGGGGCCAAATGACTGTAGGATCGAAAGTAGCGACCAAAGGGGGGGTGAATGGGCGCCTAAAAAATTCTTTCGAATCAATGGCCTGCTCCCAACACCTAACGCACCTCAACAGACTAACAGTTGAAAAGTGAACAGATCAACAAAGCCTAAAAAGATCTAGCCTAAAAACGACCGGTGTCCTAAACAAAGAGACACCAACACAATGCTTAAACGCAGATTAATAAAGCATTTAAACCATGGACAAATCAAGCTTCACAAAATAGATCATCACAGAGATTTATCAGGAGTACACGTAAAACGAGGAATCTTACTGTCCAAGATTTGTCTCCTGTTCGGTACTTGTCGAAGCCTGAGCTATGTGGACGTCTGAAGTCTGGTGTTGTCGAAGTCCATGCAATACTATTTGGTGAAGTATGTAGTACCGAAGCTTGTTGATGTCGAGCCGAAGTGTGTTTTGAAGTTGTTGTGCGAAGGTATGAACAGCGAAGCCTAACGTTGCTGAAGCCTCCGAAGTGAAGACCTCTGAAAATACAGCAGCTAAATGAAAAGCTTCGAATACTGAGAAACTCCGAAATACCGGACTTCGGTTCGAAGGGTTACTTCGCAAAGAAGAGCTGTAAGCTTCGAAGCTTTTGCCTGAGAGCTGCTGTCCCAAAACACAGCCTCTGAAGCCTACAGTCTAGAAACAATAAAACGAAGCCTACAACAGCCTTCGCTTAAGAGACGAGCTTCGACCGAGACAAACACAAATCCAAAACTTGCAAAAGTTCGAAGCTAGTCGATCGAAGCCTCCAGACTGTGCGAGGTATAAAAGTGCATACTTCACAACACACGTAGCTGAGGCAAAACTGAACCGAACAGCAGCGAAGCTCCAAACTGTCTAGCGAACTCCAATGACCAAGCTATCAACACACAAAATTCGGACACAAAAAATTGTTTCTGCTGACAGCTGCCTGCACCTAGAGAACCTAGACCTTGCAGCTATGCGTTAAAAATAGAGAACAAGACAATACTAGTTGAAATCGTACAGCAGGCAACAAGGAATAAACATTGAAGAATGTGTCTGCTGCTACACTAGCTTCTAGGCTTAACGCAAGCACAGGAACTCTCCAGAACACAAGAAAATGCTTGAGTACTTCCTGCAGCCTACAAGCACAAAAGTAAAAAGCCTAGTGACCCTAGCTGCATGCTGCAAGCCTACACATTTAAAACTTGTTCAGAACACCTGTGCAGGAAATGCCATGCGCTGCTCAAGGTTGCTCAAAGACACTATTGTGACGATAGCTGAGCAGGCCTATTTGCAGTGCTAAGAGAAAATCACAGCAAACAAAAACAAACTATCCCTTAGCAGCTATGCCGAGTGCTACAGCTAGTCTTTGTTTTAAGAGACATAGACTTCAGAACTAGCTACTCAAGAACTTCATGGGTTCAGAAAAGAAAACGTGTTTGCCGACGTACTGCTCAACAAAAACCGGCCCTTGGCTCTTGAGCACCTTAATGAAATATGGCCAGAGAGCACACACAACCGAGGAAAAACATTTCAACAGTGAAGGCTCAAGGAATAGAGAACTGGCGGCGAATTCAAAACAGAAAAATAGTCAAGACGCGCAAAACGAAACAACAGTAAGACAGATGCAACGCGTGACATTTGATGATACCCAGATGAGTCGACGAAGCAGATCCTGGAAACTAAGAAAAAACTGATAGTCTACACTGGCGACGGCGCTCCCACGGAACAGGAAATGAAGAAAGAAAAACTGACTCAAAATATCCTAGAAAGGATACACAACACCCAAATCCCTTCGTAAACGCTCAAAAGTAGACTGATCTAGGGGTTTGGTGAAAATGTCAGCCAAGTGATGATGGGTATCAACATGAACAAGGTCAATGACATCTTTCTCATATTGATCCCTCAGAAAGTGAAAGCGCACATCAATGTGTTTGGTTTTTGAATGGAGACAAGGGTTTTTCCCTACACTAATTGCACCGGTGTTGTCACAAAACAGAGGAACTCTGGTAGGAAAGAACAACCCAATGTCTCGCAACGTGGAAATCATCCAAACTAACTGTGAGCAGCAGCTAGCAGCAGCTACATACTCAGCCTCAGTGGTCGAAAGAGCAACTCCAGACTGCTTTCGAGAAGACGAAGAAACAAGAGACGAACCAAGAAACTAGCAAGTACCGGAAATCGACTTGCGATCCAACCGGCACCCACCAAAGTCAGCGTCCGAAAAGCCAGATAAATCAAGAGATGATGATGCTGAATAATAAAGACCTAGATCGGGCACATAGGTAAGATACCTGAAAATGCGCTTGACTGCCTACCGATGAGACACGCGTGGAGAAGACTGGAAGCGCGCGCACAGTCCAACGGCAAACTGAATGTCTGGCCTTGTCGCCGTCAAGTACAGCAATGAACCGATCATCTCTCAAAACTCTCTCTCATTGACCTTAACGCCGCTCTCGTCCTTGTCCAGGCCCCCAGATGTTCCCATTGGGGTCATCTGAGGCTTCAACTCTCCCCCAAAATCGAACTTCTTCAACATGTCGCGAGTGTACTTGCCCTGGTGGATGAAGGTGCCATCCTTGGTCTGCTTGATCTGGAGCCCTAAGAAGTACTTGAGCTCACCCATGAGGCTCATCTCAAACTCACTGTGCATCTGCTCAGAAAACTTGGACACAAGAGCATCAGTAGTACCACCAAAAATAATATCATCCACGTAAATCTGAGCAACCAAGAAATCTGAGGCATCTCTAAGTAAGAAAACAGTTTTATCCACAGAACCCATCACAAAGCCCTTCCCCAACAGAAACTGCTTCAACCAGTCATACCAAGCCCTGGGGGCTTGCTTCGAACCGTATAAAGCTTTTTGCAGCTTAAAAACATGTCGAGGAAACTTTGGGTTTTCAAAACCGGGGGGCTGCCTAACATAGACTTCCTCCTCTATGTACCCATTTAGAAAAGCACTCTTGACATCCATTTGAAAAAGCTTAAAACCCTTCGAAGCGGCAAAAGCTAAGAGAATGCGAATGGACTCAAGACGGGCAACGGGGGCGAAAGTCTCTTCAAAGTCAATACCCTCTTTCTAGCAAAAACCCTGGGCAACCAGTCGAGCTTTGTTGCGCACCACAACCCCATCTTCTCCTTGCTTGTTTTTGAACACCCACTTGGTGCCTATGGGGTTGCATCCGGGTGGCAGCTCAACCAGTGTCCAAACCCAATTGCGGACATAATTCTCAAGCTCTTCTTGCATGACATTAATCCAATTCGAATCAGAAAGAGCATGAGAAATGTCTCTGGGCTCAAAATATGCAACAAAAGCAGATTCAGCAAACACAACAAGAGAGTCAACAGAAGAACACAAAGTCCTCTCAGACAAATCACCGATGATGAGCTATGAGGGGTGATCACGCTTAACTGCTCGGGATCCCTGGTGATCTGAAGTCACCTCACCGGAATCAGCAGCTGGCACCTCTGGACTCGACTGAAGGGGCTCGATCGAAGTGGAAGAAGTGATCAGAGGTCCGCCCTCATCCTCAGTCGAAGTCTCAGAAGGTGTGGGTTCTACGGACTGTGCAGATGGCCCTCCCTCATCAACAGCTGGAGTGTCATCATCTTCCTCGAAGATGGACTCTCCGAGCTCATCATCTCCAGACAGCTCAAAAGAAGGAGTTAAAGAAGGCAAGGACTCATCAAAATAAACCTCGCAAGTCTCGACAAGCTGCTGGGACTCGAGGTTCCAAACACGGAAGCCTCGAGAATGCAAAGCATAGCCAAGAAAAACTCCGTCCCAGCAACGAGACTCAAACTTATCCAAATGCCCTCCCTTCTTGAGCACAAAGCACTTGCAACCAAACGCTCGCAAGTGGCTCACCTTGGGTTGTCTGTCAAACCACAACTCATATGAAGTCTTACCAAGGTAAGCTCTAAGAAAAATGCGGTTGGCCAGATAGCAAGCCGTGTTCATGACTTCAGCCCAAAAATGCCTAGGAGTCCTGTGCTCATCGAGCATCGTCCTGGCCATCTCAACTAGCGTGTGGTTCTTTCGTTCCACGACGCTGTTCTGTGGGGGAGTGTAAGGAGCAGAAAACTGATGATCAAGACCCTGATCACTACAAAAGCTGACGAACTGAGAGTTCTTGAACTCAGAGCCATTGTGAGAGCGAATTGCTCGCATCCGACCATTGTTCTCATTCTTCAGCTTCAAAATTAGTTCATGAACAAAATGAAAAGTTTCATCCTTAGACTCCAAAAAAAAACCCACAAGAATTGAGAAAGATCATTAATAATCACAAGCGCGTACCACTTCCCACCAACTGAGCATACCCAAGCTAGACCAACAGTGTCCATGTGTAACAGCTCGCCCAGATACGAAGTCATCACCTGAGTCACAGGTAAGTGTGAAGCGGCAACCATTTTCCCGTGATGATAGGGATGGCAAACTAGATCCTTCTCCATTTTAAGCTTGGGCAATCCTCGGATGAGGTCCATAAAGCTCAACCTGACTAGCAGATCAAAACTCAAATGGCCCAACCTCCTATGCCACTTCTAGAGCTCATAGGAGGATCCAACAATCAAACATCGAGAAGGGCCAAAAGAACTAGAAAAGTCAATCCGAAAACCTTACCGAAGGGTAAGATCTGGCAAATCAAAGACCCTTTAGAATCAATCACAGAAGAACTGCCCTTCTTAAAACGAACCTCCAAACCATCGTCAAGAAGTTGCGAAACATAAATCAAATTGAAGTTCAAATTTCCAACCAAAGCAACGTTCTTCAAAGAGAAATGGTCTGAGATGCGAATTGAGCCAATGCCGTGTACCTTCCCTTGACCACCGTTCCCGAAGGTGATGTATTCCTTGGAGCTCGGGGGAGAGAGACTGGAGAACCATCTGCGATGTCCCGTCATGTGGTGAGAGCATCCTGAGTCCATGATCCAAACGTCCTCCAGTCCCTGATCCTGCACAATCAGTGGTTGTAAGTGGGAGCAAATGGTCCGACACCAGGTTTAGCAAAAGAACTAAACCAGTTTCGAGCCATCTGCTCAAAAGACGGAAAGCAGAAATCATCATAAGAGTCTGGACCAAAGCACGTCTCAAAGCGCGGTCCTCCGTTCTGCCTAAAACCTCGGCCACAAGGTCCAGGACCATATCCAAAGCAGCCTGGAGCTCTGCCGGAACGAACACCACCCTTCGGAGCACAGGCATGAAAGTCGTCTCCTCTACCACCACCTACACGACGTGGCCTGGCCTCTAGCCTCTCCCCGTGTCGAGGAACTCTCAGTCTACCACCCTGCTGGTAGAACTGCTCCTAGCCACCATGAGGTCTCTCTGCTCTCTCAACCCACTTCCTCCTAAAGCTAAACTCCACAAGATGCTCGTCTTTCTGACAAAACTCACAATGGTAAGTGGGCTTCTTGGGATGTGGTTGAGGCTTGGGGTTCTTGGGCTTGGTGGTGTTTGGTGTAGATTCCTTGGTGTGAGTGGGTCTAGGAAGAGAGTCAAGAGAAGTGCGGAGGTGTTTGGGATTTGGAACCCAGATGGACTTCTTGGGTGGAGCTTTGGGCTGTTCTTGGAACACTCCATCCTTGGGCTGACTAGCCTGGAAAGACTCAATGGAGTGAGTCTTGGGGTATCTCTGTTTAGGAGTCATTCTACTCCACTCCACTGCCCGACTAATGGCACTCTCAAAGTCAGCCTTGGTGTAGGTGGAGCCTACCCCAAACCCATCCTGCCACTTAAACTGCTGGATCATCATGCCGAGCTGTGACTCTGGCACTCACCCAACTCATGATCTGACGGAGGTAGAAGTTTTCATTTTGGACATCAGCTAGCTCCTCTCTCAAGGAAGCTAGTACCTCTACCTGAGACAAGCAGGTCTCACACTCTCTATCAACCTGAACAGACTTCTCGGCTTTCAGCTTGATCAACTCCAATCTAAGAGACAAGCAGTCCTCATAAACAGTGGGTGGAACTGACATTGTCTCAAGCTCTAGCCTAGTTTGCTCTAGCTCAGCTCTAACTCTCTCCAAATCGCCCAATTGCTTTTCACCCTTGGATTTTAGCTCAGCTAAACTAGCTAGATGAGATGGGCAATCAGCACAGGGCATGACGACAGTGGCATGAGCATCTTTCAGCTCCAGCTGAGCGCTCTCAAGCTCAGTGGCCAAAGCGTCCCTCTCATTAACCCTTTCTGTGTACCTGGACTTCAGAGTCGTCAGGTCACACAACAACACCTCACACTTTGGGCACTCACTGCTATCACCCAAGCAAGGGAAAGAAGATAGACTCTCAATTCTGCCGTTGGCCACGGCAAGCTCACTCTCAAGTTCATCTATCCTCTTCTTAGCCCCTCTAAGCAGTTTTTCCCGATATTTTAACTCCTGACAATTACTTTCAAGTAAATCAACGATTTCACATTCATAAGATGATACCTTTTCATTTTCATCGTCGTTGGAGTCATCAGAGGAGCCCTTTTCTTCCTTATCCCCAAGAGCCATTAAGCAGAAGCTCTTGCGGGATCTTCGGCGTTGATGTGAGCGGCTCTTCGGCCTATCCCCGAAGGCCATGAAGCAGAGGCCTGCCAGATCATCCTTGTCCTTCCCCTTCCTAATGACAATCTCCTCATCGCTTGACCTCGATGAAGAGGAAGAAGACGTGGACCACTTGGAGTAGCTTTTCTGCATATCGGCGAAGAAGGCCTTGTCGCGCTTCTTGATGAGGACATCACTTCACATGATACACACATGGAGCCTCCACCTACAATTCAATTACAAGGACCAATCACACGCGCCCGTGTCCGTCGCTTGAACCATAAGGTTAATTCTTTCCTTAGCAACTTTGATTATATTTGTTTGGACGGGATGCTACTGAATTCTAGTGATATTTTGTTGCTTAGGAACATGGGAGATGGAATAGAAGAGTTGGAGTTGAAGACGGAGCCGCACGGATGATTTGAAGTCAAGAATTCGCTGGTTCGGACTACATCAACCACCATTCACCAAAATGGGCATAACTTCTTCATACGAAGTCCGATTGGCGCGTTCTTTGACTTTTTGGAAAGCCGAGGAGAAGACGGATCGTTTGCCGTTGGTTTCACCTCATTTGGAGTCTCGAGTCGTCCTGTGTATTTAAAACAGTCCTGCGTGACAAAACTGGGCCGTGTTGGCCCATAGTCTGAGTCTGTACGTCTTCTAGCCCACAGCCTGTGTCTGTTCGCCTTCCACAGGACGCCGCCCTATATATTCTCACGCCAGCCGCCTCTAGGGTTAGGTTTTGCTTTGTTGCATCTACACTGTTGTGTTTAGATCCCGTCTCTTGCACCGGACCGATTGGCTGCTGCATTGGCATTTGTGAAACCTCACCTTATCTTCGTTTGTCTGTGATTTGGCATTCGATTTGTATCCTTCCTGTTCTTGCTTGTGTTCTTGGGTTCGCTTGCAGGAATTAGCCTTCGTGGCGAGGTCAATCGCGTTCTGCGTGGTTGATAACCAACGGAGACAGTGGTGTAACGATTGCAAGGTTTTGATCCGCCGGACCGGAGCCTTGGATCGCCAACGTCGAGATTCTCCACCAACCCAAGTTTATCCCTTACCTAGCGGAAGATCGGGACCACTCCCCCATCACTTCTTGTTCTCACGCCGGTAGTCCTTCAAGGCCTTTATGAAGAATCTGGTCTTTGGCTTGCCCTTTTTGAAGGATGAGCTGTCGTGCTTGCCGGAGTCGTAGATGCCACCACCGGTGCCCTTCTTGTGTCCATTGCGCTTGGGGCAGTCGGTGATGAAGTGACCTGGATCACCACACTCAAAGCACCTAGATTTTGTGCCGTGTCTTTTGAACATTCTCTTGTCATAAACACGATGCACCCAATTGTTAAAAAGACACATGTCATCATCTCCTAACGACTCGAGCTGGTCCTCAGTGATAGACATCAAGGAAAAACCAGCATAGCTCATAGAAGAGGGATCAGTAGAAGGTGTAGCAATGGCCAGGGTCTTTGATCCAGAGCCAGTGAGATTTGATCTCAACTGGGTATCAACCTTAGTGGCCTTTAGCTTGCTAAACAATTTAGAAATTGTCAAGGTATCATATGAAGTGCTCTCAATGATAGAGTATACCTTGATCTCCCAGATCTTAGGGTCCAAGGTATGGAGAACCTTGAGCGCCTGCTCATGATCTTAGACCAGCTGAACTCCCTCAGCCTTGTTGGCCCGAAGCTTGTTGATGATCGATTGAAAACGACTAAACAAAGCTTCAACAGATTCACCCGGCTTCTGTGTGAAATTTTCTTATTCATGCTGGTAGATCTGATAGAGCCGAGCCTTGACCTGAGCTGTCCCCTCATGGTGTGCCTGGAGGGATATGGCTCACTCGCTCAAATTCAGTGGGACCTAAGCCAGAAAACAAAATGTTCACCGCTTTGTTGTTGTTCTGATGCTGGGTGATAATATCAGGAGAATTACGCTCAGCAACAGGCAACACTATGAAAGTAGCGTGAACACAAATGTCCCAGATGTCCAAGCTTTGGCTCATGAGATAGGCTCGCATGTGAGTCTTCCAATAATTATATCCATAAGCTTCCAAGGACGGGACCTTTCCAGGAGAAGTCATGATCACTACCGGGGTTTAGAACCGGTCAAGGTATGGAAAAACCCTAACTAGGCTTTGATACCACTTGTAGGATCGAAAGTAGCGACCAGATGGAGGGTGAATGGGCGCCTAAAAAATTCTTTCGAATCAATGGCCTACTCCCAACACCCAACGCACCTCAACAGACTGACAGTTGAAAAGTGAACAGATCAACAAAGCCTAAAAAGATCTAGCCTAAAAATGACCGGTGTCCTAAACAAAGAGACACCAACACAATGCTTAAAGGCAGATTAATAAAGCATTTAAACCATGGACAAATCAAACTTCACAAAATAGATCATCACAGAGATTTATCAGGAGTACACGTAAAACGAGGAATCTTACTGTCCAAGATTTGTCTCATGTTCGGTACTTGTCGAAGCCTGTGCTATGTGGACGTCTAAAGTCTGGAGTTGTCGAAGTCCATGCAGTACTGTTTGGTGAAGTATGTAGTACCGAAGCTTGTTGATGTCGAGCCGAAGTGTGTTTTGAAGTTGTTGTGCGAAGGTATGAACAGCGAAGCCTAACGTTGCTGAAGCCTCCGAAGTGAAGACCTCCGAAAATACAGCAGCTAAATGAAAAGCTTCGAATACTGAGAAACTCCGAAATACCGGACTTTGGTTCGAAGGGTTACTTCGCAAAGAAGAGTTGTAAGCTTCGAAGCTTTTGCCTGAGAGGTGCTGTCCCAAAACACAGCCTCTGAAGCCTACAGTCTAGAAACAATAAAACGAAGCCTACAACAGCCTTCGCTTAAGAGACGAGCTTCGACCGAGACAAACACAAATCCAAAACTTGCAAAAGTTCGAAGCTAGTCGATCGAAGCCTCCAGACTGTGCGAGGTATAAAAGTGCAGACTTCACAGCACACGTAGCTGAGGAAAAACTGAACCGAACAGCAGCGAAGCTCCAAACTGTCTAGCGACCTCCAATGACCAAGCTATCAGCACACAAAATTCGGACACAAAAAATTGTTTCTGCTGACAGCTGCCTGCACCTAGAGAACCTAGACCTTGCAGCTATGCGTTAAAAATAGAGAACAAGACAATACTAGTTGAAATCGTATAGCAGGCAACAAGGAATAAACATTGAAGAATGTGTCTGCTGCTACACTAGCTTCTAGGCTGAGCGCAAGCACAGGAACTCTCCAGAACACAAGAAAATGCTTGAGTACTTCCTGCAGCCTACAAGCACAAAAGTAAAAAGCCTAGTGACCCTAGCTAAAACTTGTTTAGAATACCTGTGCAGGAAATGCCATGCGCTGCTCAAGGTTGCTCAAAGACACTATTGCCACGATAGCTGAGAAGGCCTATTTGCAGTGCTAAGAGAAAATCGCAGCAAACAAAAACAAATTATCCCTTAGCAGCTATGCCGAGTGCTACAGCTAGTCTATGTTTTAAGAGATATAGACTTCAGAACTAGGTACTGCAGAATTTCACGGGTTCAGAAAAGAAAATGTGTTTGCCGACGTACTACTCAACAAAAACCGGGACTTGGCTCTTGAGCGCCTTAATGAAATATGGACAGAGAGCACACACAACCGAGGCAAAACATTTCAACATTGAAGGCTCAAGGAACAGAGAACTAGCGGCGAACTCAAAACAGAAAAATAGTCAAGACGCGCAAAACGAAACAACAGGAAGACAGATGCAACGCGTGACATTTGATGACTCAAATAAAAATATCAAACCCAGATTTAGTGATACCCTGATGAGTCGACGAAGCAGATCCTAGAAACTACGAAAAAACCGACAGTCTACACTAGCGGCGGTGCTCCCACGGAACAGGAGATGAACAGGAACAAAAAATGTGCAGAAAGTGAACTCTGATGTCTAGATTAAAGTGAGTTAACCCTAACCCTAGGGATTGGGGCCCTATTTATAGGCAGCCCAATAGCCTAGGAAAATACTAAAAGACCCTTAGGGTTTTTACAGACGCTAAAATAAAATGGAAAAGACCAAACTGCCCCTAGGATATTTTTACAGACTCGACTGACTGATTGTGGGCCTATGGACAAAATAGTAAACTCCTATTTACAGATGACTTATCCGGAGGCAGAGCTTTCGTAGCGACTACGGCTTCGCCCCAGAACGGTCCGATCCAAGATCAGCGGTCGTCAGTTTTGTGCCGAAACTGACAAAGCGTCCACCAACTTTGCACCAGGTACCCGGATTGGGCCGGCCCGATTCCACAGTGATCTCAGCCCGGCAATCGCTCGCCGCCCATGTACCTGAGTCAATCCTGGTCAACATCTCAGTGGATCCTCTGCTGCTTCTAGCCCATGTACCCGGATTGGGCCAGCCCGACTTCGCGGCCCCTCTGCCCGACAATCGCTCGCTGCCTATGTACCTGAGTCACAAGCGGCCCAGACGCAGCAGGTCTTCTCTCCTCTTCTTGTGCTCTTGGACTTCCGTTGACCATGACTCATCACATCTGTAGCCATGAGGCCCACACTCTTCAACGTTGCTCCTCAATGACATCACCCTCCTTATACCTCGGGCCCAGAGCCTGTCAACTGGTGAAGCCTGAAGATGAGCCCTAGCCTCCTTAGACGAAGTCGACTCCAAGAACAACCAAGACCTACCCCCAGGATCCCTCCGGTCCTCTTCGAAGCCAAGCCTCCGGGATCCCTCTGGGACCCCTCTGAAGCCAAGCCTTTGGGATCCCTCCGGACCCCTCCAGAGCCATGCCTCCGGGACCCCTCCGGAGCCTTTCGGAGCCCACTCCGAGAGCCGCTTCGGAGCTCACTTCGGAGCCCTCTTCGGGGTCCGCTTCAGAGTGTCATTCGGAGTCCCCTCGGCTGCCTCCAACTGAAGCCCTCCGGCAAGTACTCTAGACCAGGAGAAATATCCAAGTATCGCTACAGTGTAAAGCCATACTGGGGCCCCTCGCCCCTGGTATGTCGTATACCTACTCTAGAAGTGATGTTTATCTACTGCGTCGGTAAAGTCAAATATACAACAGTCTAGCCTTTTTCCCTTCTTGCCCCTATAAAGCGTACGGCTTGTAGAGGCCAATTGGGTCTTTTCCTTTGGCCTGTGTGCCTATAAAAGCAGGGCCATGCCCTTGTAATAGACAGGTTCAGAGGAGACAAAACTATGTCAAATCCACTGTAAACTAGACGTAAGGCTATTATCCCTTTGGGGAGACCTGAACCAGTATAAATTCTCTCTCTCTGTGAGAACCTTTCGAGGTTCATTCTACACACCATATTACACATAAAAACCTGTTGTAGCTAACACAATTGCTACAACAGTCTGCAAAGGATATCTCTGAGACCTTGCAAACTGATATAAAACTCTTTTCAGTTTTTAATAGCCCTAATGCTATTCCTTATTAGAGTGGAAAAATTCGATATTAGAGTGGAAAAATTCTGGTAATGATTAGTTATATGTGGGTAACAACGAAATGTAAATTATTATCTCATTATCATGCTTAATGATAGGACTGAAAACACTGAAATAAAAAAATGGGCAACCGAAATAAAGTAATGGGCAACTTAAAGAAAAAACAACCAGGGACACAAATCCTAAGAAAAGGAACTCTATCAAAAACATAACGAAAATCAATTCAAGTTATCCAGCACCTAAATGGACTCCTTGTAGTGAGGGCAAACAAAATACAGGATATTCATGACCTCCAAATGTCTACTGCTTCTTTCCTGTTTGATCATCCAATACTTGATATCTGATCTTATCCTTATATTATGTTAATTATGGTATGCCACATGGGAGTCGGGATATAGGCATATATTGTGTTAATTATGGTATGCCACATGGGAGTTGGGATATAGGCATACAATATTCGCTATCAAACCAGCTCACCCCTTATATTTCTGCTTAAGAGTAATAATATAAAAGGATTAACAGCATGATATGATTTGTAATATTGACATATATCCATATAAGTGATTCATTTTGTAGGAGCTGCTATTCTAACTATCATGGAGCATGGAGAAAATCTCTCTAGAATGATCGAGCTCCGAGAATTACAAAATACTCTTAGCCATCAACACTCGAGCATAAATTTATCGCCTCAGTCAAAAAAATGAAACAAATGGTGCGTGCATTGTGGAACCTCATTCAATTGGTTGGTGAGAAAGCTCGAAGAAACACTATTCTTGTAATGGACCATGATAATGCTCGAGGTCTCCTTTGAATGCAGGATTGAAAAAACATAGGAACAGGAAAAATATAGGATTGAGCTGTTGTATATATTTGAATCCTATAGGAATGGATTCCTATAGAATTTGCTAAAAATTTATTTGTCTTACTACATGAGAAACAAAGGATTCTAACCTTTATAATATAATCTCATTTTAAGAAAATTGTAATTTGAAAACTAGCCGTTGAATGGTGTCCATGCGCATGTATCACTTTTCACGGCACTTTTCACGCCAGGAAATTTTTCATGAGATCAAAGCAAATGTTTATAATCCTATGGAAAAGAACTATTTTTTCCATCCAAATGAACTTATAGGAAAAAATCCTAAGGAAATAAATCCTTCAAAAATCCTAAGAAAATTCCACAATCTAAAGGAGGTCTAAGTGTTCTACATTAGGATTTCTGATATAGAAGATTTATTCCATTGTTTATCTCATCAGCTTCAATACATTATAACTGGGGAAGAGCACCCTTCTGTTCAGATGCAACGTGCACTTGAGTTATCAAATGCTTGCATGACCTTAGTTCAAGCAGCATTGCGCCACAGAGAGGAGCGCAAGAACTGGTATCCTTCTCCTGAAGGACTGATAAGGAATAACCAGCCTGTTGTACGATCTGGAATCTAGCGAGTAGCATCCTTTGTTATGGAGCTTTTAAGAGAACCAGGAGCTTCAGAATTCAGACATGTGTGGTCTCAGTTGGAAGGACTCACAGATATGCTCTCCCAAACAGATTAATAACTTAAACTTTTCACCGATGAAGAATCACTTGAAAAGCATGCTCCCAAAAAATTGGTCTTAGAGAAAGGTCTGCTATCATTGACTCATTGTTTAATCTATTCTCAAAATTAAAATGTTTGAATAAGTCTGCTATAATTTATTGCATTGTTTTTTCTTTAAATTTTCAGATTATGTCACCAACTTCTTAGGAGAAGCTTTGCAATGCTCAGTAAGAAATGATTTGTGTAGGGTCCAAAGGCTCAGTAAGAAATGATGTTTGTATTATTTCTAATATGTTTAGAAGAGCAGTTAATAATTAATAAGCATACTATTTTCTATTACGGATGTAGCCACCACTCGTTTCAGAGAGAAAGATCCTTCTTGAAGATTGTGACAAAATAAGGAAAACATTCCCACAGATAATAAACAGGCAATATCAATCAATGTTAAACATGGACATGAGACCTAATGATAAGGATTCTCTCTCTCTCCAAAACAAGGGAATACTGAAGTCACCAGAATCCCCATCCTCTCAAAATATTACTTGTTCTTGCATAAGCTTCATCAGTTCTCCTGGACACTGAAAAACTGTTGAATTTTCACAAAGGCAGATGCATGATATAGAAAACATTACAAAAAAAACTTATCAGGAGCTTGATGCAGATGAGAAGTATTGCGGACGAAAGTTTGTCACCAGAAACACATTCTTTGCTTCCTAATTTCAACACTACTGAGATAAGATATTAATACAGAGTTTAAGCCGACCGGTTTGATTTATATTAATTTTGCTCTATGTGATTAATGGATGATTCTAAAAATTAGGTAGGTTGTAGGAATCATGTTTCATGACTTGACACCATATGTATTTTGGCTGTGTGCACAATGTGAAGAAGCCGGAAGGGCAAAAACACTTTTCCATATCAATTACAAAATGAAGCCACTTCATATATTATTGACACTGGAGCACAAAAATATATTACTGCATTTTTACAATTCTAGCTCATAGATTAATACTAGTTGGAGAATCTTTACTTTGATATCCAAAGTTCCACATGAAATTTCAGATACTCCCTAAGCACAAGTTTTGCATTTATATGTCTACATGTTGTTAGTTTTGGTGGTTATTTATGTCTGGCACACGTAATAGAAACCTAAGCTTATGGACCACACTACCGAAAAACGAACATTTGCCGAGTGCCACGAGGTTTGCCGAGTGCATTTCATCGGGCACTCGGCAAACACTATTTTGCCGAGTGCCCGATGTCATGCACTCGGCAAACCTAGTGGCACTCGGCAAATCGAGCTCTTTGCCGAGTGCCCTGTAGCTGGCACTCGGCAAACATGCCAAAAAAAAATCCCGCCCAATTTTTGCTGACGACGTCACGACGGCACGGGTGAAATTTTGGGTTTGCCGAGTGCCACTAACAGACACTCGGCAAACCCTAGCCTTTGCCGAGTGCCACCCAGAAAACACTCGGCAAAGTATTCCCAATATTTCATGTGAAAACACATTTTTAGTCCATATCACATTTTAAAAATGTTTTGAACCTGAATTTGTTTTTACAGTCATAATTCAACATCTGTTAATCCATGGTAAATTTTCATACTTTTATGAGTGGGTTTGGTATTTTTAATAAAATATTCGTATTTCTAGGATTTACTTCCAAGTGGGTCAAATTTGAAATGCATGTACATGAAATAATGACTCAAAATTACGGAAAAATCATATTTGTGTTCATGATTACATTTGTAATCTTTTACAACTAAATATAACTAAATATTTAAAATCTAATTTACGACACTCGATTGGCAATATGCAGGTTAATGGTTTTTTAATTATAAAAAATGTAATTGATGCCTAAAAAATATGACACTGGACATGGTGTCATTATATCATACATATATAATATGGTAAAAAATTCATAATTTTTCGACAAAGTTTTCAAGTATGACCTTTAAAAATTGGACAACCTTCGAGAAGGTTTAGGAGTTTAGGGATGAAATGAGTTAGGTTTAGAAGCAAATCGATATTTAAATATTTGTTTGAACTTAAAACTTTTTGTACTACTAAAACTCAATTTATCTTATACCATGTCAAAAATTGGCATTTTTTAGAGTTAGTTTGCTATTTTTGGTTAAAAAAGTTGTTTATAGGATTTTAAGTAAAAGATCCCAAATTTAAACTACAAGTGCCTTATATTTGATTATTTGAACTTAGAAATTTTCTAGGATGAAATATTAGTGTATATTATATAATGCCAAATTATGGGATTTTTTACTGTCTTTATTCTATTTTAGTTTTTTTTTTAAATAACAGTATAAAAAATCTTTGCCGAGTGCAAATAGAAATGGCACTCGGCAAAGACCAAAAAAATCATTTTTGCCGAGTGCCATATCTAAATGCACTCGGCAAAGTATGATGATCCCATTATTTCATGTGAAAACATATTTTGACTCTATATCACATTTAAAACATGTTTTGAACTTGAATTTTTTTTACAGTCATAATTCAACATCTGTTAATTCATGGAAAATTTTCATACTTTTATGAGTGGGCTTGCTATTTTTAATAAATTAATCCTATTTCTAGGATGTACTGCGAAGTGGGTCAAATTACAACTGCATGTACATGAAATAATGACTCAAAAATTATAGAAAAATCATATTTATGTTCATGATTCTATTTTTAATCTTTTACAACTAAATATATCTAAATATTTAAAATATAATTTACGACGGGCGGCAACATGGAGCTTAATGGTTTTTTAATTCTATAAAATTAAATTGATGCCTAAAAAATATGATACTTGACATGATGTCATTATATCATACATATACTGTGATAAAAATTTCATAATGTTTCGACAAAGTTTTCATGTACGACGTTTGGAAACTAGAGAATCCACGAGAAGGTAAATGTGTTTATGGATGGAATGAGCTAGGTTTAGAAGCAAATCGATATTCAAATCTTTGTTTGCCGTTAAAACTTTTTGTACTAATAAATCCCAATGTATCTTATATCATGTCCAAATTTGGGATTTTTTAGTACTAGCTTGGTATTTTTAGTTAATTGAACTTCTTTATAGAATTTAATTAAAAGATCACAAATTTGAACTACAAGTGCATTAAATTTGTTTATTTGAACTAAGAAATTTTTTAGGAGTAAAAATAACTGTATATTATATAATGCC
The DNA here is from genome assembly GCA_019279435.1 of Zizania palustris. Taxonomy (NCBI): domain Eukaryota; kingdom Viridiplantae; phylum Streptophyta; class Magnoliopsida; order Poales; family Poaceae; genus Zizania; species Zizania palustris. Next base: position 113,192,379 of record JAAALK010000283.1, on the reverse strand, counting down.
AAATTATGGGATTTTTTACTGTCTTTTTTCTATTTTAGGTTTTTTTTAAAAAAAATAAAAAAATATTTGTCGAGTGCCATTATCCCTGGCACTCGGCAAAGAAAGGTTTTTTTAAAAAAATAATATTTGCTGAGTGCCTCACTAATGGCACTTGGCAAAGGTTTTTGTTTTAAAAAAACTCGTTTGCCGAGTGCCTCCCAATTTGGCACTCGGCAAACCTTGCAATATGCTAAAAAAGGGCCCGCAGATCTGGGCGCTGCATCCAGATCTGCTCCCCGCTCCCCTGCGCGCAGCTCCCCCCGCCGCCGCCGCCTGGTCCCCCGCTCCCCCGCCGCCGCGCGCCTGCTCCCCCGCGCCCCCTGTTCCCCCGCCGCCGGCCGCCCCCCCCTCAGCCCCCGTCGCTGGCCTCCCCCGCACCCCGCCGCCGGCAAGCCGCCCCCCGCCGGCCGGCGCCACCTCCTCCCCCGGCACCCCCGGCACCACCGGCCCCACCTCCTCCGGCCGCCGGCCCCCCTCGCTCCGGCCGCCGGTCCCGCCGCCTCCTCTGCCCCCAACCCCTAGCTCCTCCGGTATGTTTGACACCTAAAATTTAGGGTTTTAAATTTTTGTTTGAAATTATTTTAAATTTTGTGGTGATGCTATATTACATCAAATGTTAGTTTATTCATTTGTTGAAATTTCATATATATATATGTGTGTGTGTGTGTCTATATATATATACATGTTAGTTTATACATGTTAGTTGAAATTAATGATATATTTAATGTAATGTTTAATCACATATGTAATCACATGTTTAATGCCATGAATATACCATGTTGTTCTAATATACATGTTTTAGAAATTTTAATATAATCATTGTAATAGTTTTTATGTTTTAATGATTATCTTGATTAATATCTTTTGTATGTGGATGCCGGCCATCGTACCGTGATATATATGTGTGTGTATGTGGATGTCGGCCATCGCATCGTGATATGTGTATGTGGGTGACGACCATTATGTCGTCCTATTTTAATTTTTCTTGTTATTGTCGCGTAACCTAGGCGTCTCCCGTTCGGAAGAGTTACGGTTTGGAATATGCATGTCTTTGCATATTTGTGGCCGTAACTGTTTCGAATTGTCCACGTTTGGACAGCCGGAAGATGCGTAGATTGAGCTCGTTTTCATGCCCCGTTCCGATTCGACTCATGGTTTTGGCAGCACCTCCTCGTTGTTCTCCGAACGCACATCCTCTTGGCATGTTGCCCAGACATGCGTTTGGAGAGCAGCGGGGAGGTGCTGCCAAAATTTTGGGTTGGATCGGAACGGAGTGTGAAAACGAGCTCAATCTATGCATTCTCTGGTGGGTTTAGGACCTATCTTACCTATCTAACCCCCAAACACGAGTGTTGTTTCCTAGTTTAGTTCAAGATGGATCAACGTGAGTGGATGTACACGGGTCGCCCTAGTCAGGCCGAGGTGACCATGGATTGGATCAAGAACACTGAAGTATTCTTAGAGATGGTGTTTGGTAGACAGAATGTACATGAAAAGACCTGGTGTCCATGTAGTCGGTGCGAGAATAAGCGTCGACAAACAAAGGATGCTATGGGTAAACACCTATGCAAATATGGGTTCATGCCAAATTATACCCGTTGGACGTATCATGGTGAGTCCCAACATCCTAGAGAGGAGGTGTTGCGACATCGCATGGACGATGATGAGGGAGGGGTTGGATTTATGCTAGATGACTTTGAAGATGCCTACTTTGATAAAGCACGTGAAGAGGAAGTGCCGGAGCCAACGGCAAAAGCGTTTTATGACATGTTGTCTGCGTCAAAGCAACCTCTTCACGGTCACACTAAGGTTTCTCAACTGGATGCCATCGCACGACTATTGGCCATCAAGTCGCAGTTTAGCTTGAGTCGAGAATGCTTCGATGTTATGCTGACGGTTGTTGCTAGCCTTCTTCCAGAAGGTCACAATCTTCCGAAGAGCATGTACGAGTCTAAGAAAGTCCTCCGTGCACTTAAGATGCCTTATGAGCAAATACATGCTTGTCCCAACGGATGCATTTTATTCAGAAAACAATACGCAGACGCAACCTGCTGCGTGAAATGCAAATCCTCTAGGTATCTTGAAGTAGACTCCGATGATGGTGCGAAGAAACAACTCTCAATTCCCGTGAAGATCCTTCGGTACCTTCCCTTTGTACCGAGGATCCAACGATTGTACATGACCGAGGAATCTGCTAAACAGATGACATGGCATAAAAATGGGATTCGTTACAACCCAGACAAGCTAGGTCATCCATCAGATGGAGAAGCGTGGAAAAAATTTGATCAACTCCATCCCGAGAAAGCTTTAGAGCCACGTAATGTACGAATTGCTATAGCAACAGATGGGTTCAATCCATATGGTATGACGGCTGCCGCATACAGTTGTTGGCAATATTTGTTATTCCCCTCAACCTTCCTCCCGGCGTCATCTTTCAACGACAGCATATTTTCTTGTCCTTGATAATTTCAGGGCCTGAATACCCGGGGAAAAATATGAGTGTGTATATGGAGCCTTTGATGGATGATTTGGTCCATGCGTGGGATGACGGTGTGTTGACATATGATCGATGTACAAAGACAAACTTCAGAATGCATGTCTGGTATATGTACTCTCTACATGACCTACCAGCATATTCGATATTTTGCGGCTGGTGCGTGCATGGGAAGTTCGCATGCCTGATTTGTCGATCGACTCTAAAGTTCATTTGGCTGGCTAAGGGTGGAAAATATTCCTCGTTTGACAAGAACCGACAATTCCTTCCTTGGAACCATCCATTTAGGAAGGATAAGAAGAATTTTAGAAAAGATGTGTCTCTTAAAGGCTCAGCACCAATTAAAATGACCGGAGCCGATGTTCATGCTCAATTAGAGTCTTTGCAAATTAATACACAAGGAGCTGGTTTTATCGGATATGGTGAGCATCATGCATGGACTCACAAGCCATGTTTATGGAATCTTCCTTATTTCGATGATCTTCTCCTTCTGCACAACATTGATGTGATGCACACTGAGAAAAATGTTGCCGAGGCCATTTTCGGCACAATCATGGATATTCCTGAGAAGACGAAAGACAATGTCAAGGCCCGACTGGATCAAGCGGCTATGTGCAACAGACCTAAGCTCGACATGATACCTCCTAGAAGCGGGAAATCCTGGACGAAGCCAAAGTCTGATTTTGTTCTAACAAGGGGACAAAGGAGGGAAGTACTTGAGTGGTTTCAAACATTGATGTTTCCTGATGGCTATGCAGCTAATCTGAAGAGGGGAGTTAATCTAGCTACTCTGCGAATAAACGGACTCAAAAGTCATGACTATCACATATGGATTGAGCGGTTGCTCCTAGTCATGATTCGTGGCTATGTCCCGAGGATGTCTGGCGAGTTCTAGCTGAATTGAGCAATTTTTTCCGGCAACTTTGTGCTAAACAGTTGTCTCACACCGTGGTAGCAGACATGGAGACACTAGCGCCCATGTTATTATGCAAGCTAGAAAAGATCTTTCCGCCGATTTTTTCAATCCGATGCAACATATGATATTGCACCTTCCGTATGAGGCCCGGATGGGAGGTCCGGTTCCGAGCCGTTGGTGCTATTCAATTGAGAGATTCCAAAAGATTCTTCGGAATAAATGTTAGAACAAATGCAAAATTGAAGCATCCATAGCTGAGGCATATGTTTTGGAGGTGTCAAACTTCACAACTAGATATTATGCGGACAATCTTCCAAGCGTGCATAATCCACCTTCCTGTTACAATCTTCCAGAAGAAGAATCAAATCTCAACATCTTCAGAGGCCAACTAGGAAGTGCAAGTGGTGCTGCTAACAAGACCTTGCAGCATGAAGAGTGGCGTTTGATTATGTTGTATGTCCTGACAAACCTTTCTGTTGGCGTAAAAGATTACGCTAACAGGTTTCTGTAGAAAAGAAACTAACAAACGAAGTGTTTGCGAAGCAAACTGTTCTAAGCCTCCGAAAGGATAATAACTTAGAATAGTTCGAAAGTGTGTATTGATTTTACTTGTAATCGGTCCCTATTACAGGGTGAAATGGGGGGTATTTATAGGCCTAAACATTAAGGAAAAGACCTATTTACCCCTCTATTACAACCGACATTAAGGAAACTATTCGGTTTCCTTAATAGGGCTAAAATGGTAAAAGACTAATCTAATAGGATAGAAGATAAGTCTTCCATCTTAGCTGGCAGAAAAGATCCTGAAGAGCTTTGGTTTGAAGACATACTTCGAACCAGTGTCTGTCTTCGGGCTTCGAACCAGGTTCCGAGCATCTTCGAAGAAGGTCTTCGAACAATCTTCGAAGTAGTTGGCTGTCTTCATGCTGCTTTAGCAATAACCCCGGAGATGAGATATTTTCCCCCAACAGTAGCCCCTCGAATACGCTTCTCCGTTCGACCTGTAACGTTAGGAGAGCAGTATACGGAAAGAAAAGATAACCAATCATAGGGGTTATTAATTTTTGTTTTATCTCCGAAATGCATGAAGATATGAACTTCGAATCAGTCATAAGGTAATTACTTTTCGAACTACCTTAGAACCGATTCAGGAAGTTCGAAAGTCCTTTTAGACTTAGAAAATATAACCGTTAGTTTCTGTTTCTAACGGAGTTATATGAAGCGTTATTTTCGGAGGAAAATAACAGGCGGGAATGCGAAAGGGCAGAGCCCAAACGGTAACAAACGGAAAGTTTAGGCTATAAATAAATGACTCCAGAACTTACTCGATTACCTTTTCACCGCTTGTTCTCAGTCAAAAACCTTTTGAGTCCTTTGAGTTCTTGAGCCCTAGCTTTCGAGTTCTTGAGCCCTAGTCCTCGCTTTCTCAAATCAATCCAGCAATTGCGATGGCGAAAACCAAAGGCTCTGCACCTCCTTCGACCTTGGCTCGTCAACAAGCGGCTGCGGCGGCGGCAGCGACAACAATGGCGGCGACGTCTTCGATGCAGGCGACAACTTCCATGGCGGCAAAGGGAAAAAATCCTCAAATCCCCGATGTCCAAGGTCTGTGCCCACCCTCGATCAAGTACTTGGATCAATCTTTTGAGTTGGGGCGGTCTACCTGCAAGAAAGAATCTTTGGCAATCACAGCGGGGGGAAATATTAGTAATGGAGTTATGATTCGGAAGCCGGGCAAAGAATCAATTCCATCACCGAGACCCGGAGAAGTTGTAGTGTTCGAAGCTTTTTTCGAAGCGGGCTTGGGCCTCCCGGCTGTGGATTTCTTAGCCGAAGTACTTGACTTGTTTCACGTAACCCTCCCCCAGCTGTCTCCGAATGCTGTAGCCAGATTAGCTATCTTCGAGTGGGCACTAAGAGCCGAAGGTTGTGAGGGGAGGGCTGAAATCTTCGCTGCGCTACATAGAGGAACTTGTCAGCCAAAGACCTTCGTAGGCTCCGGAGGTGAGAAAGTGGTAGTTTCCTTCGGAAGCATCAATTTTAGGCTTCGTGATGAATATGCCCTGCAATTCCCCGCTAAGGCCATCAATGCTAGATGGTACACCGATTGGGTTCTGAGGTGGTTTTATGCCGAAGTTGGACTGGGTAGTCCTCTGGCCGGTCCCCTCAAGGAAATCCAGTTCCGGAAAGAAGCCTTAGTGCAACCCGACGAAGGCCAACTCGAAGCTCGCCTCAACTTGCTTCAGAAAATCAGCAAAAGGTTGAGCATGCGGGACTTAGCCGAAGAGTTCATCGGACTTCAAATTCCTCCGCTGATGGCCAACTGGCCTATCGCCTTCGAGGATGACTCGGAAGGCGGTCTTCGCAAATAAGCTATACTTCGAGCCCTGCAGGTAACTTCGAAACCAACATGCATAGTACATATTTACTTCGAAGAAAGATTAACTTGAATTATTTTTTTAGCTTCTTCAGCCCCTATTACTTCAGAGCAAATTGTAAGGGCTTCGGAGAAGATTTTGGGTGCTCCGACTCCGTCAGAAAAAGAATGGCGAATCAAATTAGTCGGAAGTTGGGAGCGTTTTAACAGAGTATGGGGAATGTTGGAGTTGACTCCACCCCCTCTGACAGACTGGGTGCCTCAGGAGAAAGGTCCCAGGAAAAGAGTAGCCGAAGCCGGAGCTTCAGGTTCAGCAAAGACTCCGGTGAAGAAGGTGGCTCGGAAGCCAAAAATCTCGCACCTTTGGATCCTGCTCCTTCAAGCTCAAGAACCTCACTTTCTGGTTCTAAAGAGGACGAAGGTATTTTATTAGTAAAATTAATTGATGAAGATGCAACTCAACGAAGTATTCACATTGAAAATACTGCAGGTATTCCGGAGCCTCAAGCCAACATCGAAGAAGTAAGAGCTCCGGATACCCAAGAAGAACAATTCGAAGCCCCTATGGGTGTAAATGAGACCGAAGTGCCTGCGAACATACGGAGTCTGGAGATAATGCTGATCAACCAATGACTTCGGTAGTTCAGGAAGACACAACTCAGGCCGGAGTTCCTGCGGATGAAGGTGGAGTCGAAGTCACTATGGCTTCGATTCTCGAAGAAGTAACGAGGACTCTTCAGGACGATGCTCCTGCAGTCCAAGATTTAACGGCTGATTCGGATGAGGACTACACTTTTGATCCTCCGATCAGTCCTGTACTCGATATTCCAGAGAATGTCGAAGGTAAATTCTGCATAATTTTTATCGATTTTTTGCAAAATTATACAATGTATAATATTTCTGTTTTCGCAGAGCCTCCTGTTGTCGAAGTATCCCTCGAAGATACAATTCAAAGACCTTCGACAACTTCAGGGCCGCAACCGGGAGTTGCTCTACCGGGGCCTGGAAGAGGAAAAAGACACATCGAGCCTCTCCCTGCTCAAGGATCGACTTCATCTGAATCGACAGATGAAAGTGAATCGACTGAGGGGAGGCCATCTTCAGAAGTTCCAAGGGCCTCGGAAGAGCTCTCCGGACCTTCGCTAAGCAGGGCTGACCAGAAAGCTTCAAAACTGCTTCCTCTCATAACTCCTTTTTTGGAGGAGGAAAACCGGGCTTGGGACTTTGGTTAAACCTTTGGGTGAAGCCAGTCGCCAAGTCGGGGAAACTGAATTGGTAGCCCGCTTAAGCAGAGTGAAGGGTTCGGAGCTTAACCTTGCTGTGGAAAGAGCAGCTTATCAGGTATAAAGCATCTTCGAACCAATTAGTGAATTACATATGAATAATTTCTTATTTCATTTTTTCTTTTTTTCTTAGCAAGCAGTCTTAGCCCGCGCTGCAGCTTTATCGAGCGAAAACGAAATTGCTCAACTTCGGGAAGAGAATGAAACTCTTCAAAGGAATTTTAACTTCTCCGAAGGTCGAGTAGCTCAAATGGACAATGTAATCTTAGCAGAGCGAAGGGCTAGGCAAAGCTTGGAGGCTGCAAAGAAAGAGCTCGAAGCAGAAAGAATTGTGCTTCGAGCGGAGATTGAAAGACTGCGGACGGAGGATGCTGCGAAGGGCTCCGCACTTATAAGGCTACAAGAAGAGGCTGGCCAACTCCGGACTCAAAAGAATGTTTTGACTACGGAGAACGCTAGAATCTCCGGAGTCTTGGCTGAAACAACTTCGGCCAAGGATATGCTTATTGAAGAAAAGGTTAAGTCTGAGAAGGTGGCTTCGGAGGTCATCGAACAAATGTTAGGTGTCTTGGAGTACTTCGGTACTACTGGATCACTACCTTCAGATGACAATGTAACTTTGCTGCGCCGGCTAAAGAGGATCCAAGGAGCAGCGAAGCAAATGAAGACGGCAGGCATACGTTATGGAGAACTCTCCGGACAAGTGTCTGCCCTTGGAATACTTCGCTACTACGAGGATTTGGGCCGAGCAATCACTCCGAGCGCAGAGAGCTCTATCATCTTCGACGACGACCGACTTCTAAAACCTTCCGAAGGTGTAGCTGCTGCTTGGCGAGCCTTCCAAACTTCATGGAGAGCCGAAGGTCGATCTGCGATCAAGGCTTGGATTGATGAAGGCCAACGCCAAAAGCAAGTTCGGAGTCAAGCTTCGAGCAGTCAGCCTCCTCCGGACCCGCAGGTTTAGGATTATTTAGGATTTTTTGATTATGTAAAGCTGATGCTTGTAAATATTTATCAATGAAAATCTTGTTTGTCATATTTTTAGGCTTTGCCTCTTATGGAAGATATCGAAGTGTTAGAGCTTAACAGCGAACTTCGCTCACTGTGGAACACCTTCGAACTTCTAAAGAGTTATAAACGTCCTCGATTCCTTATCCCTCGAGATGACTCTGGCGTTATTGCGCCCGAAGTAATCAAAGACATATTGTCTTATATTAAAGAGGAAGATAAAGAGAGCGACGCAAACACCTCGTCTTCTGAAGACACTAATTGGTCCGAAGACGAAGGTGAAGCCCAAAATAAAAGATCTGAAGATCTTAGAAGCTGGGAGAGAAGCCCCGAGCGGCTTCGAACTTGGGCCGAACTTCAGCAAGAACAGAAGGATTTTAGAGCTTCGAAGGGGAGGAAGAGAGTTAAACGTAAAGTTCTTAGAACTTCCGATGTTGGAACTAGTCGTTCCACCCCTAGCTCTCGGGACCGAAGAGGTCTCCGATTCCTTCTTGGTATAGATACCAATTTTTCATAATGTAATCTGTAAACACATATGTTTCAATAATGAATGCCGATTTAAAATTGTCTCCATATTTACTAGCCCTCTTTGGGTATAAGCAACTTCGAACTATGTTCGAAGATGGTTATGTGCAAAGAAAACTTCGGAGTACAATTTTTTGGGGGTTCGGAGCCCCTCTGTCATTTTTAAAGATCTTTGAAATCTTTATGAGAT